>OW026368.1:98975150-99686413 GCA_932273885.2 Leucozona laternaria
AGATAAAGAGAATTTGAATTGAATAATGGCCGCGTGGTGAAAATTAATTCCGACTATGGTGAATTTTTTTTTTTTTTTTTGTAATTTTTTTTTTGTGGGTATATTCTCCGTGTTATTAGATTAAAAATGGAGGAGACTCCGGTATCCTTTGAGTTAAAATCCATATTACCTATTAAGGATAGGTATTTTAAACTTTCCTATTTTTGATATTTGCAGGTTTTTTTTTTGTTGTTGATTGTGATCATGAAATTCAATTAAAAGTTCAAGTGACCTCAGCTGAATTATTTAATAGCTCTACTTAAACAAATTTGGTAGGTACCTACCTGCAACCATTACCAATCTATCTAATTTTCTTCATCTTCGTTACAGCGTTGCCGATGTGGCACCATCGTGCACTTTTGGCACCTTTTAATTTAAATGGCACTGTAGCCTGTGGCACTCAAACACTTCAAATGGCACTCTAATAAAAGACAATTTAAAAAAAAAAAAAATAAGAATGTTTAATACCTGTACAGCATTTTTCAGGATTCAACAAAGTTTTGGTCAGAATTAGGAAACATGAGAAATTCTATCGACGAACAAACGTCTCCGAAATTTATTACCAGACTATAAGTTTTACCACATGGTAGGTAGTGCATCAGCTGAAAGGGTTCTTATCGTTTAAATAATATTAAAACCCGTAATAAAAATCGCATTTCTTATAAAGTTATGAAATCACTTTTGGGGTTTAATGAAATAGTAAAGGCCGAAACCTGCCAACATTTCATACCACCTAAAGACTTATACCTATTGGTAGATATTAATTGACAAATTCATCGTTGCTTTTATTTTTTTTTTTTTTTTGTTATGTTTCGTTTAATGAAGTTTTTTTATTTTATTTATTAATTCTGTGTTCATTTATTCGCGTTGTTCTTTAAGTTTTATATGAAAAGTTTTAGATTAATAAAATTATTATGAAAACAGATTTTTTTTTACTATTTCCGTTGGTTGCACCAAGTGGCCCAAAATGGCACTCTCTGTTGGCAGCGTTGGCTCTTAAAAAAAAAATTTGCGGCAACGCTGCTTCGTTATAATAAAGATCATGCATTCATGGCAGAACTAGTTAGGTGTACCTATAGATGTTTGGAGGCGCTCAAATCGGTATTATTAACTAAGGACTTATAGTTTGAACAAAACTGTAAAATTTTCAAAAACTTGAATGCCAACTAATTTAAACTACAAATTTCGAGTTGGTGCAGCAAATTTACATTGAAAAATTTATAATTTCTACAAACAAAAATTTAAATATCTATATTTTTTTTTTTTAGATTTTGTCGGCCAATTTTAGTCTTATTTTGAGGGACAATGCACTTTTCTTGATATTCAATTACAAAATTGATTCATAAAAGGTAGGTATATAGATACACATCTAAATTTTTGGCAACAAATTACCATTTAATTAGATCCAATTTCATCAGATATTTTTGTCGATTCCTCCAAAAAGTAGGTAGGTAGGTCTGCCAAAGTATAAAAAATAGGTAGGTAAGTATCTAACTAATGTAGGTATACCTATACGATTTTGTTATATTCTATCGTTAGGTAGGTACATACTTAGTTTTGATTGATGAAATATAGGAATAAAGTCATTTAAATCATTATTTTGCTGCTGCGGCACCAACAACAAAATAAAGGTCGGCAGAAAAAAGTCTGCAGGGCGGAAAATTAATAAAAATGGCACTGGTGGCATGCCCATTCAGCAAGTCTGAAGATAATTTTAGACAGATGCAGATCCTGCTCTTCTTCAATTGCGAACGTTTCTCGATCTGCTCAATTTCCTTATAACTGATTCCTCAAAGTTTCACAGGTATTTAATTGGAGCTTGAACCCTCGTTCTCTGGGTGTGAGCTTTGATATAATACCAAGTTCACCAGTTTGATTGAAAGGACCTTTAGTAGCTTAAGAAGAGTCAATACTTGGCTTCGTTCAATCAGAATCGAAAATCGTTTAAATGGTAGATAATTGAGTAATCTAAAAACCATAGGTGGAAGATAATATCTTCTTCATATTATGTAAGTAATTGAATGCTTAAGTTTACAGGATTATGTATGTTGTGTGTTAACGGTCATGAAAAATGACAATGAGAAGGAAATAACAAAAGAAGTAGGATTCGCTGAAGATCCACGCCGTTTGAATGGAAGTTTGATGTAACATAGACGTTTTACATCAATTATTGCGCATGTTATCACCAATTAATTTAAAAAAAAAATCACTGAAATCTTTATTTTGCAATCGGCAACTTCAAGCTCAAATATCTCCACTTGCCTTCCTGTGAACGATTTTGAAATTGTTTCATTTATATAAAAAGCTCAACTTCACCTTTCATTTGATATCTATACCAAACTCGTTCGCTGTACACGCTTGGTCAGAAATGGGCAATTCCCTTTGTGCTAATTTTAGTTATTTTAAAAATCTAAAAGTCACATACCTACGGGACTTCCCCAACTTATGTATTTAGATATTTATTTTTTGATTATTCGTTCATACTGAAAATAGTTTTTTTTAAGTTTCACAATATGAACAAAAATGTTTCTTGAATTAGTTTGACCCCCCTCCTTAAAAGTCCTGCGTACTCCTGGATCCAGCTTCTAACAAAATTAATGGTAGATAGGGTGATGGCACTAGTAGTCGGCCCTTTAACTTTTTTTCATGTTCAACTGGTCCTTAAAAATCAAATATTCAATTGCGGAATATAGAGTATTTAGATTATCTGATTATTGGTATTGTGTAGATTATAAAATTTTAAACGTTTTTTAGTTTATTTTCTACCCAAAATTAATTATTTAATTTTATTGAGATGTAAGTGTGATTCTTGAGTAGTCAGCCCCTTAAGTTCCAGTAATCGGCCACCTGAAGTAGTCAACAAGTTTAAATTAAACTATAAATAAGCTTTAAATAACCTATAAATATTCATATAAATCAGCTAACTTCAATATTTTGGTCATTTTAGTCCTTTTTTCCAAAACACTTCTATACTAATTTAAATTTAACAAAAAAATCACACAATCGATATTGAGAAGAACTTGAAGCAAACTTGCATTTTTAACAAGAAAATAAGCAGCTGCATTGGCACAAACTTTTGGATCCAGGCAGATAATAAGTTAGGCTTTTAGAAAAAAAAAAGTTTCATGGTAAATAAACTAAAACCGTTACTATTTTGCTTTTGTGGCTGACTACTGGAGGGGGCTGACCTTACATGCCATCACCCTAGATATTTTCTGTTCTTTGGCCAGGAACCGCGGCAGTGATGTTGCTCATTAGCAACTGAGTTTAATTCACTAAAATCTTCTTTTATTACTGGATCTGTGAATATTTGAAGGAATTGCCAATATTTTGCGTGTTTTTTTTTTTAAGCTTGTTTAATGTGCTGATTCCACAACGGATCAATCCCTCTTTTCATTAAAAATTAAACATTTCAAAATCATTTTTAAAGGAAAAATAACCACACTTATTGTTTGGTATAACAGTTTTGTTTTGTCTTTATTTTTGTTACTGCACACCTATTAGACAATTATAGTTAACTACCTACCTAATAATCTAATTTCATAACGTGAACCTGCAGTGCGAGACCATGAAAGAATTCAATCACTTTTTCGTTGATAGAAGTTGTTGTCTAGGTAGGTACCTTACCTACCACCATTTGAAATTGAAACGAAACTAGGTAGGTAAAGGTTGGTAGGTAAAGGTACCTTCCTATCTACCTTGGTATGTTAACCTGAATTTTTGAAGTCTTCAATAAAAACTAAACATAAGAAATACCGTCGGAACATGCTTTGGTTTGTAGGTACACTTATAGATCTGCAGGCACGCAATAGGTAGATTAACTACCTACCTACTTATCTAGGTTCTTCCTATAAGTAACTACATCTTTAAAATAACAAAAAGTATAAGAATTATCAACTAGGTATATCCTAGAAGCTGAACAAACAATTGAAATTAATCCAGAATAATATCTCAAAAACTCTGAGAGCCTCTAGACACTCTCCCACTCTGAGATTTTATAACAACTTTTTGCTTCAGTCACCCCTAGACTAAACAAACTCACTCATACCCTACCAAAAAAAAACAACCACTCGAATATAACATCACAATTTCGAAATTCGAAACTCTCAAACCAATCCGCTCATATTTAGTGCACTCAAACATTCCACTCAACCATTCTTTTATTATTTCTCAACTCAATAAAATGCGCAAAAGTCACACGCACACAACTCACCATTAACATCAGTCTTTCTCTTTCGGACTCACCAAATATCTACACTCTCCCTCTCTGATCATAAGAGATAATATGAAAAGATGAAATTTTATAAGGTTATGACAAGGTTAGGCGGAGCAATATAATAACCACTCGCTCGCACACTAACTCAGTCACTTACCCATGCAACAGTGGGTTCTCCTTGTTGTTTTTTATTCGTGGGTTTCATATCTTTTGAAGGTGTATATCCTTTTCCACAACCCCAATTTTTCTAAGGATGGCTTCTTTGTGACTTCCAAATTATTTTTTTTTTCTTTGAGAGATAAATATTTGTTTTTATTATCCGTTTTTTTTTTTTATATTTTAAGGGTGCACAAATTTTCCTCTCTTTGCCAATGAAGAGAGATTGTTTTTGTTATTGCATTGCATTTTATATTACATATTTTATTTATTATTGTTTATTTTTTTATTTGTGTTTCTCTCCTCGATGGGTGAGAAAAGAAAAATACTCTCTCTCTCTCTCGTCCACTCAGAGCCAGAGGTGGAAAAGTTCCTTAAAATATGTTCTTTCCTTGTCTAATTTTGCTTGCACAGTTATTATGTTTCTTGCAAATGCAATGAGATTATGAAAATGTTCTTCTTTCGCTGGGGGTGGATAACGGTTCTTGATTGTTGTATTAATAATTTTTCCTAGCCGTTGTTGATTTTTCTTATTTTTTTTTTCGTTCGTAGCTCTGCTGTTGATTCGCTCTTTCTCACGGTGTGGCGGTAAATAAGGAGAAGAACGCATAATATTATAGGTATTGTGGCTCTGTCGGCAACGATGACGACGAACTAAGACGACGTTGGTGGTAGCGAGTATGTGTAGGTAACGTAGGGTGGCAGTGGGTGGTTTTGGGCAAATAATAACAGAAAAAAAAACACCCTTAGAATTTTTTCTTCTGGTGAGCCGCTTGAGTGTAGGGGTAGTTTTTTCCAGCGCGCATTATGTGAAGAATATCCTTTATGTGTGGTTCGGTTCTCTTTCGTCAGGTGCTGCCCGGTCTCGGAGTGGAAGGGGATGAATGAAAGAAAAATATTTTGCTGTTGTGTTGCGAAACGAAAGGTGAAATTTTTATTTTTCTGGGCGTGGTCATAAATTTTTATTTATCTGGTTAAGTTTTATTTTATTTTTTTATCTTTTTTTTTTCTTGACTCGTTGAAGGTATGAACGTTGGTATATGTACCTTCCCTATTAAACCTACTACCTGAACCTACATAACTATCCACCTACCTATGCATATGCATGTCTAACTACATATATAGCTTTTCATATATTTTCTTGATAAATGAGAATAAGAATTTACTCTCAAGTTTGTTTGGAAGAAGAGGAAAAGAAAATTCGTTCGACCTCGCACAGTTCACAGATGAGACGTACCCAAGTAGTGGCCGAGCTAAGAGTGAGG
Organism: Leucozona laternaria; assembly: GCA_932273885.2. Taxonomy (NCBI): domain Eukaryota; kingdom Metazoa; phylum Arthropoda; class Insecta; order Diptera; family Syrphidae; genus Leucozona; species Leucozona laternaria. The sequence continues at coordinate 98,980,827 of OW026368.1, forward strand.
TCCATCGAGGACACACTTGGTGCCTCCTCTGTGTGTATCTGTTTAGCTTGGAAGCTAAAGCACTCTATATGCAATCCGGGTTTGGGGCTTTGGGTGCCTTTTCGTCCTATCCATATAGGTAGATACCTATAGGAGTGCAGCAGGTGGAAAAGCGAATTTTCGTTTCTGTTTTTTGAGTTGATGTTATACCTATCTATACCTACATATGTGTACCTATCTACGAGATAGGAGGATGCGGAGCTATAGCCTATAGGTATGGGAAATGGAAAGGTATAGAAGGATGATTGTTATCAAGTGTGATGAAAGGTAAGAGACTTGGATAATTGCTTTCGGGGGGCTTTTGGATGTAACATTGTTTGTGTAAAGATAATTTTTGATTGATTTCAGCCAGGCCCAGAGGCCAGAGCCAATGCGTGGCAGGTTGGTAAGCTTGCAGGAAACGGTGGTAACTGGCAAGGAATGTATCATCAGGTAGGTAGGTACCTACCTATACCTAGATATACATATGTATGACATCGTTATAAGATTTACCAAATGAAGTTTTTCTTAAAGGAATGGAAAAGTATGAATTAAGATTATAAACCTACCTGTCTACGGTGAGAGGTAATGAATTCCGAATTTATATGTGAGCAGATAACAGGGTGATTCACATAAGATTCGACAAAAAGTAAGGGCGTGTAGGGTGTTGGTATCTACAGGTTGATGGGCCGTTGGTGTCAAGTCAGGTGGATTTGGGACTTGTTTTTGCAAGTAGGTATAGGTATTACTCTCGCATTACCCGTTCGATGCGGCATAAAATTGTAGGTCCCCTGCATTTCTGCTGATAACAGTTGAGAGTTGTAAGTCACTAGCCCTTCTGATGGTTTTCAATAACGAGCTGCCACGCCAGTAGATATGCATATATGTTTAATTTATTTCTATTATCATAGCTATTTACAAAAGTAGGTATAGGTAGGTTTTTGTACCTATCAATATTTACCAATAAAATTACCAAAACTCAAATTCTGATAAAATATTGCAATCCAGTAAGTTGTTGTTGCTTAAATTCTAATGATACCTACCTACCTACCTCAATGCCTATAGTAGGTACCTACCTACCTACTGGCTGCGAACAGCAGTTTATGTACCTATATCTATTCCTATAGGTATACCTAACATATAGCTAAAACGGAGTTCTATATAGAGTTTTGCTTTCTCCCTGTAAAGCCTCTATCACCATAACATATCTTCATCGCAATATAAACAAAGTCAAGTCACCTACAACTCACACCAACACATCATTTTTCGAAAAAAGGATGTGCACAAGGATGAATAACAATTTATCATTTAATTTTTATTGATATTGTCAGTGTTATATTATTACCTACTCTAATAGTGCTACTATAAGGTCTCGTCTCGTATTTTTGTATTCCATTTGTGGCACCTCCAACATGAAACTTTTATGAGCGTTTCTTTGAAAGTAAAATTTAAATTAAAACACAAAAAAGCGCGCCACTTCTTCAAAGGATATCTTCTGTTTTTTTTTTCAAAATTTTTATGAGGGAGTGTGTGCATGTGCATGCATCTATAATTTTATTTGCTTTTAATATTTTCCGCTGATTCGTATGAGATTTTTTGTTTACCCAAATTAAAAAAAAAAAAAAAAAAAAACAGCACCCAATCGGTCAAATTGAATGTTTTTGGTATTTTTTTTAGACAGGGATGTCATCGGTGAAAGAAATGAATACAGTTTTTGGTAAAAAAAAAACAGACGAAATAGAGGTAGGTAGGTGTTTTGGTTTAATAGGCTTTAGGCACAGATATAATCCGATGAAAATAATCTTTATAGGTAGGGGAGAGTGGGTACGAAAGTAACATTTTTCACATTTCGTGCCGTAATTTGATAACCAATAAACATATCAAAATGAAACATAGTGCATATTATTGAATGAACATTTAGCTACCGTTAAATACCTATTTGGTTTCCAGCTTTGTCTTTGATTTAAATGTATGACTTGAAAATGAAGACAAGGTCAAATGTTACAATCGTCCTTTTCGGTGTATCGATTGTAACACGCTGAAAGGACGGTTGTAACACCATATAAATATATGAAGAAAAAATCTAAAATGGTGGTTAGATTAAGAATTAAATTCTAAGCCAATACTATAAATTAATTATGTATTATTATAAAATAAATTAATGCTAATAAAAAGGCAATCTTATTCAGTGCTGATAATAAATGGATTTATAGTAGTATAACATTATTTGGAATTTATTTAAAAAAAAAAACTATTTTGATCTCTATCTCCAGCTGTTGAATAAACAAAGTCACCAAAAACTGTGTGTAGACGGTTGTAACACAAATAATTATACAGTTATTTGTGCTTGTATTATGTTACAAACGTCCACACGAAAATTGTTACAACAGTCCACCCCACGCTTTTTTATATTAAAAATCAAAGTAAGAAGAAACCGGTATGCCTATCGTAAAAATATTGTATCTATTCGATTTTAGAAATATTGGATCACGGTAACGTCGTATCAATTCAATGAATTGTTTATTTTTTTCAAGAAAAATTATGAAAAAACTCAAGACCAAAAAAATTACGTTTTCACTAAAATTTCACATTTTTGGCTTTTGTTGGTACATTCGACTGTACTGACTTTTGGATTTTTGTGGGTGCATTCAGGGCCTAATTGCAAAGAATTGTGCATTAAAAAATGAACGCACACAGTTCTAGTTTTTCGTAAGAATTGAATGTTACAACCGACCCACCGTTACGTTCGTACCCACTCTCCCCTATCTACTAAGCAGTCGATGATGTGGATTATAAAGCTTTTCCGAAAGCTCACTGTTTCCTCTTATTTAAATTAATACACCTTCTTGATTTGAATCAATTCATTGAAATTTCATAAGGCTTAACTATATTCACGACTTTTGGCAAAAAGTGGATGAAAACCAAAAACTTGGTGTGCGAAAATATATTGTTTGATCTGTCAAATCAATCTGAAACGACAGATCAAATACAATTTTCGTATATGCTTTTTCGCATATCAATAGGTATCTCTAGTGGTTGTTTTTGTTTTTAATTTTGCAACTTTTTATAAAAAGCCTTGAATGTATAAGTTAAGCCCTTATACTGAAGCTAAGATAAATGAGAAATGATGGATGAGAAACTAAGAAATAGCCGCAGGTATTTAGGCTTGGATTTTAAATAAAGTGAACTTTAAATAATGATGTAGGTATAGATACCTATCTACCACAAAAAAAATCAAATCAAATATTTAAGTTATGGACAGGGCAAGAGTAGAGAGAGATGCATTTTTAAAAAAGTTTTAACGGGTAATCAACATGAAATGTTTGAATGTAAAATTCGCTTTGCATGACTTGATAAAAAATGTTGTCTGAAATATGCCTACCGGCTAGGGCTGTGTCAATCAGGAACGATTCGATTATTTTGATCCGATCATCGAAAAGTATTGATGATTAAAATCAAAAATTTTCGTTTCAATCGATCCAAATCTCAATCATTTCGATTCTCGATCGCATCCCAATCTCAATCATTTCGATGATTCTCGATTTTCCATCCCAATCTCAATCATTTTAATGAATCTCGATTTCGATATCAATCTCTGTTGAATTATAAATATATGTATATAATCGGAGAAAAGAAATATGGGTCAGATTGGATTCGATCAAAATTGGTACAGTATTCGTTAACTTTGGAGATTGAATTTCATCGAGACCGAAATAAAAAAATTGTCTTAGTTTGACAGGTGTCAAAATATGTCAAAATTTTTGGTACGGCGGATCGGAAAACGGAGTACGCCAATTAAGGAGGAGGAAATTACCTAAAGTCACACCAGTTCTCTAGGTCCATTAGAACACTTTTAATTTGACAAGTGTCAAAATGTCAAATCATTTCCGAGAATACGCGCTATGTAACCTTGTACATCGTAACGTCGCACAGAGGAAAGTCCACGTTTTCATTTCACTCTACCGCCGACATAGATGTTTACACATTAAAAATCGAATCGGAACAGTGTGAAATAATGAATTGAGTGGAATGAAAATGATCGAATGATCGATTGATTAAAATGATTGAATCATTTTGGTAATCGATTCTTGAACGATTCGATCATTTGAAATGAACGATTTACACAGCTCTACTACCGGCAGAGATACCTAAACTGTCATAAATTGGTATGTCTTTAGTCACTTCCTTAAGGACGAGACAAAGGAAATGAGAGTTTATATCAATTATGACAGTATTTTTTCGGTTTTCGGAATTTTGAGTTTTTGGATTTCGGGTTTCGGGTTTTCTGGAGTTTTCGCAATTTGTTTTTTTTTTTGAATTTTTGGCTTCGGGATTTTGAGTTTTATGGATCTTGATTTTCGAGAGGCATACATACATAGATACATAGATATACCTACCTATGAAACACAGTAGACTAAGTTAAAGTAAAAACACTCCCTTTATACAAACATCGACATCCCTGTTCATTAGGAACTGTCTGTTTTGTTTTTTTTTTTCCCTGGAAGTGCAAACAGAAAATCGGATCAGAATTAAAGGGTTTATAATTACTAATCCTGCGCACATCCCTGTCATTTGAGTTATAAAGTGATATTTTGTTGTGATGCATGCCGCCTGCGCACTGTGTAGCAGTGTAGCTGCATGTCGCGCACGCACATCGGGGGCAATTAAATGTGGGATATACAAAAATTAGGTTCTTTTTTTTTTGAATATAAACAACAAAAACCCTGTTGAATATTTTAATGGGATTTTTATGATTTTTTACAATCCCTATTCGGTTCGGTTGTGCATGGTGCATGGTGCATCAGCGTTAGCGTGTTCGTGTAGGTAGGTATGATGAATTTTAATATTTTCCATGAATGTTTTCTTTTTTGGTTTAAATTTTACAACAACTGCTGCTTCTGGCTGCTGGTGTTTATTTAAAAATTCAGTTTTTATTTGTTTATAACGTTTAGGTAGGTATAGGGAAAGGGTTAAAGATTTATAACTGTGAATGAATGCATTTTTAGGAACAAAAATTATTTCACTTCCTTAGGCGATTTGTTGATATTCTGCTAAGTTTTTTTTTTAATTCTTTTTAATTAAATAAATTTGTTAGTATGCGATAACTGCTACCCCATTCCAAATTTGACATATTAATTGAATACAGTTTTAACAAAAAGTAAACAAGTTCTTCGGTTGCCTCGCAGATATGGCCAAGTAGATGAAATGGTCCTTTTATAAACTTATGGTCATATACCTGCCTATTCTTCCTATAGCCAAGAAATTAAATGAAGTTCTCGCCTTTGCTTAAAACCTCATTAATGAAAACTAAGAACAAAACAAACACATAAAACCCCAAATTATTTGAAACATCAAATACGAGGGTAAATGATGGATAGAGAACTCATATAAAACTACCAACAGATTTCGTCATAAAAATCCGACTCCATCATCAACCAGCTGATGAATTCTTGCAGCCTCAGCGATCATAGCTCCGGATACATCATCATTATTTTATCTCTGAGCTCATACAGGATATGACGAATAAACATTTCGTCATAACACAAAATTCTTTAAATATAGCTACATCAGGATCATAATACACAACTCGCCCCTCATCTTACGTCGCATATTGCCTCGCGTCGCATGAATGGGCTGCCATCAGGAACAAAGCCATGTCGCCGGGTAATGGGTCCTAAATAGCGACACGTGGCATGTATTGGCAGCAACATCATCACACACGCAAAGGACCTTATTCACCACCATGAAGGCTCTGTATGACTTCTTGTCATCATCGGTTACAATATGTCTATACACGTCTACTGCTTAGGTATAATAAAAATATACAAAACGGAAAGAAGGGGATTAATGGAAAATAATTTCATAATTCGGGGGGTTGATCTGATCCTGTTGCGCGTTCCGCTTTTGCTACTGACACTATATGTTATGCTGTTGCTTTTGTCTGCGCGTATACTTTACCTACTGTCACAGGACTCGCTTTGACAATGTGTTAACATAATAATAGACTTCACATTTTTTTTTTGTGTGTTTACTGTTTGCTATCCCATCATCATCATCATCGCATATAGAGGGGTTGATTTAATTCGTTCGTATTTCATCATGTCCTTGTGAGGCCGCTTCACTCTGAAATGAAATGATTATCCTAGATGATGGTTATTAATAAAATTCAAAAAGAAAGGATATAATATGAGGTCACGTGTCGGAAGGCGTTATGTTTTTATTTGTCACATTCCGTGCTTAATGTAAATATTAGTTGATTGAAAAATTGCTCAAGTTAACAAATACAAAATTTATATACCTATTCGTATATCTAAATCAAGAGTTGGGGGAGGGGGTGTTGTGTATAGAATAGGGTATTTACTTTATGCATTGATTGCGTGCATTAATGCGTAGTTAATAGTTGGCCCACATCAGTGGCAGGAAAGTACTTTTGCAAATAAGAAACAGGATAAGGTTTGATGTTATGCAAGTTATCCTTTCTTATAGGTTTTCTTTTGTCGCGCATATAAAAAAGGATTTCCATATGATTTTGGATTTTGATTTATGGAATTTATTCAACGGAAGTGCCTACCTACTAGAAAGGAACAAGCGGGTGGTTATGTTGTTTAAAGAGATAAAATTCCATTTAGATGTAGATATTCCTAGACAAGACAACATAGCATACAAAAAACAGTTCCGAGACATCAAAGGAATACAAATAAGGGTCTTACATTTAAATTTAATGATTCATGCTAACTTGTTGTAAGGAAATAATGATTTTTTGATTTAAAGTAGGCTACATGCAATTTTTATAATATTTTTAACCTACTCCACTAAACAAAAAACTCTGCAATAATAAATCCTTCCCTTCACAAGTACACAGGATAGGTAGATACCTAGAAAGAAAACAAACATTATTCTGACACTTTGGAATTGGCCTTATAGTGCAGGTACCTACTAGTGTAAACTTAGAGAATAAAAATTGGTTAGGTAATTTGCCAGTAATGCGAGTTGTGATAATTTCGAATTTGTCGTTCAATGTTTTCTATATTTGTTTGGTCTACTTTGCCAAAGTTGATACCAAGCGAACCACCACCATACCTCGAAAATGGGTAAACACTTACTACTACATGAATGAGATGGAGAACAAAGACTTGATCTCTTTCCTCATCGCAACGAAGTGGCTCTATAGGACAAACTTCGGTTTTAACTCCTATACTGTATCCGTTGATATCCTAAGACGCCGCCAAGCTGACTAAGATTTTCACTAAGATACACAAATTTCAGATCCGTAAAGGGGTATATCCACACATCCCTCTAATAAAATCGCTTCCCATCCACAGGTCAATAAAATGTATGGTATCAAAACGGTTGGTTCGTTAGTTGTGACAGTTTCAATTTAATCATGCGATGTTTTCTATGTTTTTATTGCTGCTTTGCAAACTTGATCATTGGGCACACTACAAAGTTGAAATTGCCAAGACAAATTGACGACTACCGAAAATAAGCAATAAGCCATTTTTTATAACTAGTTTTTACCATTTTTTAAGGGGTGCTGCGCTAGCCTTACATCAATTAAGCAAACCGCAGAAAAAAAAACATAGAAAACATTGTATGACATATTTATATTACAACATCTTATTAACGAAAATTATCCAAGTAACCACTTTTCGATGGGTTGTTGTTTTTCTTCTTTTTTTTTGTGTGAAATTATTATCTATATCATTTGCTGTGAGTGTATTTGATTGTTAAAAAAAAAACACTATTACATTTTATGTGTTAATTATTGTATTTTTTTCCAAATAACTTTGATTCAGAAATTGTAGCCTAACATTTTACCTTTAATTTAAAGTTCTAATATCGATAATTTTATGATTGGAACTAAAGTTATTGGCTTTTAAGTGCACTAATATCGACTGCTTTTAGGATTTTTCACAAAACGAATCATTCTCTACTGAAACTCGTCGGTTGACGATATGAATACAACCATCGAGTTGAGGGAGAGAGCTACCGTTTTATTACAATTTCATGCAATTTTCTTCGTTTAGCTCCAAAAATATTGCCAAACAACCTTCAGGAAAGAGTTTTTTTTTTTTAAATCAGTGATTTGAAAATGGGTCAATGATTTTTTTTTGAAATTATGTTTTTAGGTGCAGGTACAAGATTAAATACTTATTTAAAAATGGAATCCTAATTTTTTTTAATATTAATAAGAGGTGTTATTTTGATATTCAAAAAAAAATGGCATTTTTTGAGATAAATGATCGGATGTTTATTTCATTATAAAGAGGAAGGTATGCCGTTAATAATGGAACACAACATCAGCCAAATGGCAGCCACGACCACGCTTACAGGACCATATCCTTTTCATGAAATTTTCCATAACCAAATCGCAAAGTGGCTGCCCTATGTCCTCGATAGCCTCACGAATTCCATCTTTGAGGTCTTGAATCGACGCAGGGCTGTTGGCGTAGACCTTATCTTTCACGTGGCTCCAAAGGAAGAAGTCACAAGGTGTTAAATCACAAGATCTCGGTGGCCAATTGTGATCACCTCTTTGAGAGATAACACGGTCCGCAAACTTTTCCCGTAAAAGATCGATGGTTTCATTGTTTGTGTGACACGTAGCGCCGTCTTGTTGAAAGTAAACGTTGTCCAGATCAATACCATCCAATTCCGGCCATAAAAAATCATTAATCATCTCTCGATAGCGCAATCCATTGACCGTAACTGTTGCTCCAGCCTCATTTTCGAAAAAGTAAGGTCCAATGACCCCGCCGGACCATAAACCGCACCAAACAGTCACGCGTTGAGGATGGAGAGGCTTTTCAACAATAACTCTTGGGTTTTCCGAGCCCCAGATGCGACAGTTTTGCTTGTTGACGTAGCCTCCGAGGTGGAAATGGGCCTCATCAATCAAGATGATTTTTCGATGAAATTCCGGATCATTTTCATGCATTTCAAGGACCCAATCAGCAAAGACACGACGTTGTTGATGATCAGCCGGCTTGAGTTCTTGTGTTAACTGAACTTTATAAGCCTTAAGACCCAAGTCTTTATGCAAAATACGGTGTAATGACGTTTGTGGAATGCCTAATTCCAAAGAACGACGAGGAATGGACAAACCTGGGTTTTCTTCAACACTTTGGGCTACAACAGCAATATTCTCAGTTGTTCTTGAGTGACGTGCACGGGTTTTATTCTTCACATCACTAACTTGTCCCAACAGCTCGTATTTGTCCACCAATTTCTGTATTGCGGTCCGACAAGGTGCTTCACGGCGACCCAAAAATGTTTTAGTTTTACGAACCGTCTCTGCCAAATTTTCACCATTTTTATAGTGAATTTTAATAATTTCAATGCGTTGTTGAAGCGTGTATCGTTCCATTTTTATTAATGGTGTAGTTTCTACTTGTCAAATGTCAGAAAATGACAGCTTCAAATGTGACAGCTACCGAAATAGCGGGCTATTCAAAATAACACCTCTTATTGGAAAACCCTTTACATAATATAAGACATCATTCTTTCACAAAAATACCGATGCAACGATTTGTGATTTTTTTTTTGTTTAGGCATTAAGACGGCGCGGTGTTCTTTATTTTAGATTAAAACAATTTATACGAGTTAAAAAAAGCTTTTGACGGCCTTATTTAGTCCACAATTTGCGTTAGCTACATAACCAAGTACATAATTTACTACTTTTTAATACGATTTTAGTACTCAGCACTCAAAGCTTACAAAGAGAAGTAAAATAGAAATTTTTCATTGTTTTTTTCTTAAATATTATTGCGTTATTAGGAATATCATATAACCTAAAAAGTAAAGCTATACCTACGGTACTTTTGTATTAAGGTGTTGATGCCTAGGTACAGTTTTTTTTTTTAAACATAACATTAAAACGTAAGGTTGGTAAGTACTCCTTTTCGCCCAGGAAATAGATTCCATCATTGTACAAATTATATCCTTTAAACTGCAAAATTAAAATTCAAAACAAATAACAATCAAAAATGAACGATCAAAAAATTTTACTTCATAAAGTGCCCCAATGTCATAGACACAAGCCATTGGCAATTATTTTACGATTTTATTGCAGGAACTTATAATGGCTAAAATGTATATATGGTGTCTTCCTGCTTGAGTCCTTGTACTGAATTTAATTATTAGAAAAAAATTAAATACTTTGGTCGAAAACGCAATGCTAACTTTATATTGCACAGGGTCGGACTGAGACATATAAATATACACTTGGAAGATAGCAATAGGGCTCCAGTTTAGGTATAGGTATACCTACTCTTAGTTTTTAAGATGAAGTTCATAAGCGAAACACGAAATCAATTGTCAAAAAGTTTAGATGTTATGTGAGAATTTTTCACAAGAATGCTATCATCAGATATTTGTTTAGGACTTAGCGCAGAGGTATTCACCATAAGTTGATGGTTTGTATACCAATTATCAAATGGATATAATACTGCTCAAAAAATGTCGCGATCTAAGTACACAAGGCAGCAGCCAGCGTAAGGAATAAAAAGTCCATTTGAGAAATTTGGGGGTAGACAAGGTTGCAACATGTCACCAATGCTGTTCCTATTCGGTGATAACTGATAAGCCCAATTTTTAGTGGTGAGTTAAGCCATCAGAGTTAGTTAGCTCTAGAAACTTGAAGTAAATTAACTGAACAAGCAGAGTTTTTCGGTGAAGCATGCATGCGGAACGACTAAAAAAACTGATTGGATAAAATATCAAAAGCATCTGTTCACTTAATCTTGAGTTAACTCATTTGATGAGTTAACTCGGTTAAGCTCTTTATTAAAATGTTCTTATTTTTAAACACTTTTCAACTAGTATCATACTTAACCCATTTTCTTACGAAACTCAAGCTGAACGCGCCTAAAACAGTGACATTTCGTGCCAAAAATGAAGCAAACATTACCTTTTTTAATTCTTCCTATGTCAAATTGACACATGGATTTAGTAATATGTTAAAAAGATTAAACTGCAATCTGGCGATTTTAACTTTAGTAAAATATTAAGAGATAGTTTCATGTTAAACTCGTTTAAAATTAGCAAAATCCTCTTTGTAACCTAGTATCATACTAAAAATGATTTAACACTTTATTCAATTGTCTAAAATTTTGCGCCAATGTATATTTTGTAAATCAAACAAAATAAAATAATAAACAAATTTAATTGTCGATGAACGAGCCGAGCCCATTAACAAGTGTTCGGGCCCTACTTACTTTTTCCTTTTTTATTTTTAATAAGAATCCTGCCCTTTGTTCTAAATCCAGGCATACGCACAAAATAAAAAACCTTATTCGCTTCGAATGCTTTGGAATGCAAGTAAGGTCCTTTCGAAAACCAAACCTAATCAATCGACAAATCTACAAACAATACAAAATATAATGTAACAGATAATCAAAAAAAAAAAAAAAAAATATTAAATGAAAATGCATCTGCAAAAAAAATTGTCCTTATTTTTCATTTGACCCTACATATACGTATATACAAAATATAGCAAGTACTCTGACTTATTTAAACAGTTCATTCATATACATATAGATTTTTATTTTGACTTTTTTTTTTTTATTAAATTATAGTCGACACATAAATAAAATTTTATCAGACTGTGGCGCCTAAATAAGGAAAGGTGTATGGCCGTGAGACTCAAAGGAAAAACTGTCATGTAATATACTGAAGACATGTCCTTTATTAAATGCATCCTAGAAGCTACGCAAAGTGTGTTTGCATGGCCCAGGTATCAATTGTTTTTTTTTTTATTTTCATACTCATTTTTTGTGTTTTAACCTGACTCGGCGGCGCCAATTAAATTCATTGATAAAGATGATCCTTTCGATTAGAAAAGGATATTGTGTAAAAATCAGGATATAATTATTCTTCGAGTTGTGTGTGTAGTGTGTGTCATAAGAAAAAATAAAAGGAAAGATTCATGTATGTCACGTAAGCGAATACGCATGGTGGAAAATGGACATTAATGATAACGAATTTATTACAATGGCTCCAGTTTTTGACACTTTTAAATTTTAACCAAAGAATATGTATTTATTTTTTTTTTTAACTTTTATGTGTAGTATGTTGTCACGTATAAAAGATAAATATTTATCTTAAAAATTAAATGTTGGAATTGTAGGTATCTATAGGTATAAGGTTGAAAAGATGGAGTTACATGGGTTTTTCCAAGATCTGCTTGGATATTTGGTTAACTTTGGACTTTCTCTCTCTCTCTTTTGAAGCCTTAAGGCACACTGAAATGTATCACTATCAGGTTGGTCATATACGAACAGCTTCAGATATTCACATAACACATCAGAAAAAATCTTGTGAGAAGACTTATTATAATACCTATAGTATAAGCGCACTTCAGACTCCGATTCAATGATCGATAGTTGTCACTTTTAAAAACAATCGATTGTTTTCGATAGTTATTTGAATAATAAGCAAACATTCTACCTTTTTGTTTAATATTTTCCTCTTTGGAAAATTGTGTAGGCCTTAGATGAAGAATTGAGTAAACTATAAAATGAATTCAATGGTTAGCTGATGGTGACATTTTTTTAAAAAGATTTAATCTATAATTTACTAAAAACGCAGAATAACAACCTGTTAGAAAAATGGGGAAAAAAAAAATGGTAGGTAAATTGTATTTTTTTTTATGAATTCAAAATAACATAGAACCGAATTTTTATTTCTTAATTCCTTATAATGGGTGATTTTTAAGCTGGTTTGGTTTTGGCATCACTGGTTTTGACAGCTGACGTGTGTTTAGTACCTTGTGTCACTGTCAAACAGCTTCAGTTTGGTTTGCAATTTAACCATGGATCGTCTTACAAATGAACAACGCTTGCAAATTATTGAATTTTACTATCAAAATTCGTGCTCGGTTCGAAATGTTCATCGCGCGCTGCTTGTGTTCAGCGATGAGGCTCATTTTTGGTTGAATGGGTACGTAAATAAGCAAAATTGCCGCATTTGGAGTGAAGATCAGCCAGAATAAATTGCAACAGCTACCAATGCATCCCGAAAAAGCCACTGTTTGGTGCGGTTTATGGGCCGGCGGCATTATTGGGCCTATTTCTTCAAAGATGATGAAAATCGCAGCGTTACTGTCAATGGTGAACGCTACCGAGCGATGAAAACAAACTTTTTTTTGCCCGAAATGGAAGTTCTTGACTTGCATGATATGTGGTTTCAACAAGACGGTGCCACATGCCACACAGCACGCGAAACAATGGCGCAATTGCGAGGCGAGTTTGGTGAACAGTTAATTTCACGTTTCGGGCCGGTCAATTGGCCGCCTAGATCGTGCGATTTGACACCATTAGATTATTTTTTGTGGGGGTATGTCAAGGCTAATGTCTATAGGGACAAGCCCGCTTCGATTGACGCACTGGAAGCCAACATCCATGCATTCATTCGTGAGATACCGGCCGATATGTGTGAAAGAGTATGCCAAAATTGGACTCATAGGATGGGATACCTGAGACGCAGCCGCGGTCAACATTTGCATGAAATTATCTTTAAACATTAAATTGCAAGGTTCAAACTATCGATTCAAATAAATATTTCATTCATTTTTTCGAACTTTTTGTGTTTTTTTTTAAAAAAAGTTCTAAACCTCTTAAAAAATCACCCGTTAGTACAGCCTTAACTGAATTTTGATATTGAACACCAAAATTAAAACAAAAATGTTAATAGAATAGTTTAATTTATATTACTGATTTAAATTTGTTTTTATTAATTTATAATAAAGGGTCCGCCAAATAACTTCTTTTTTTTTTTTGAATATGGCGCAAAACATCGAGTGTACTTTCGGCTGTGTGGCACGAAGCGCCGTCCTGTTGAAACAAAATGTTGCCAATATCCTCCTCTTCAATTTTTGTGAACAAAAATTCGTTCACCATGGCCCGATAACGATCGCCATTGACTGTAACGGCCACTCGTTGATCATTTTCGAAAAATTGCCCAATTATGCCTCTGGACCAAAATCCGCACCAAATAGTGACTTGTTTTGGGTGTATCCGCTTTTCAATGTATGCGTGCGGGTTTTCTGTGCCCCAAATGCGACAATTTTGCTTGTTTACTACCCGCCAAAACAAAAATGAGCTTCATCTGAAAAGATGATTTTTTTGGCAAAATCGGCATCTTCTCTAAGTCGATCGCAGGCCCACTTAGCGAAGCGTATACACAACCATATTCGTTCAGCGGAAGGATAAAACTAATTATCTGTCAAATCAGACATGAGCTAAGTGTTACCATTCATGAAATAAGCACTAGTTGAAAAAAAAAAACGTTTGATGGCGGACCCTTTATTTGAAAGATGGGTTTCTAATAATTTGTTTAAAATAAGATTTTTGAAAACTATCTGCTGATTTTCAAAAATTCCATTTGCATTTGATTTAAATAGATACCTATTAAAAATTATTTTACGTAGATATATAAATGAACAAAAAACTACATTATTTGTTTATGTAATTTCGCCTTAAATATGCTTATGTTGCTTATTAATTGAACCCTTATTGCAAAATAAAGTTCCAGGCCAAACTTGAGATATCTATTTAAAAAAAGAACAATTGAAATGTTACTATAATTATAGATAAATTACAATCAACTATCGATAACTTAAACTCGCCCAGAATATCGATATTATTCCACCTGCTTCTTAAGTATCGGGCAAACAAATGTTCAGGTTCATTTCTAGGCCCTGTTTTACTCCGTTACATTGTGGTAGGGTGGATGTGTGGAGTGTAGTGTTAGCTCTCTTGATAAAGTTGATGTGCATGTGACTTATTCTAAAAACTCAAAGTATTTGTATTTATTGCCCCAAGAAAATCCGCCGTTTGAACGATAAATCTCATTTCTAAAAGCTTCTAATTCAACACTAACAAAATTTTTTAGTACCCCAATTTTAAGTATTTGTTAATGTTGACTTAAAAATTAAATTTTATAAAAAAATCTGCTACACGTTTTCGAAATATCGAATTTTTAATTCTTTTTTAAAAATCCAAAAACCATTTTTTAGAAAATTTTGATATGCACTTTTATTTATATTTGTTATAAGCTTCTGTATGAAAAATCTAGTTTTATTCAATTAATCAGATATTGAGATAGTCGAAAATCAGTATGAGTGGCACTGTTAATAAACGTAAAATATAAAATTTAAAAATTTTAAACGGTAGACCGTACTAATTTTAATACACAAACAAAATTTTGTCAAAATCGTACGAGTCGTTTTTGAGAAAAAAAAATACCTTTTTTAATGATTTTTAAACATTTGTATTGGAGGTACCGTTATTTTTGAGTATTAGAATAATTTCTGTCAAAAATCTTCTATATAAAGTTAAAAAACTTCTTTTTACCAAGTTTAGTAAAAATCGACTGAGTTGTTTTCAAAATATTAAGTTTTAAAAAAAAAAAAATTTTAAACTTTCTTAAAAAAATCCAAAAAATATTTTTTTGTGAATTTCGATACACAATTTTATTTCAAATGTAATGGGTGATTTTTTAAGAGCCTTAGAACTTTTTTTAAAAAAAAAACACAAAAAATTCGAAAAAATGAATGAAATATTTATTTGAATCGATAGTTTGAACCTTGCAATTTAATGTTTAAAGATAATTTCATGCAAATGTTGACCGCGGCTGCGTCTCAGGTAGTCCATCCGCTGAGTCCAATTTTGGCATACTCTTTCACACATATCGGCCGGTATCTCACGAATAAATGCATGGATGTTGGCTTCCAGTGCGTCAATCGAAGCGGGCTTGTCCCTATAGACATTAGCCTTGACATACCCCCACAAAAAATAATCTAATGGTGTCAAATCGCACGATCTAGGCGGCCAATTGACCGGCCCGAAACGTGAAATTAACTGTTCACCAAACTCGCCTCGCAATTGCGCCATTGTTTCGCGTGCTGTGTGGCATGTGGCACCGTCTTGTTGAAACCACATATCATGCAAGTCAAGAACTTCCATTTCGAGCAAAAAAAAGTTTGTTATCATCGCTCGGTAGCGTTCACCATTGACAGTAACGCTGCGATTCGCATCATCTTTGAAGAAATAGGCCCAATAATGCCGCTAGCCCATAAACCGCACCAAACAGTGGTTTTTTCGGGATGCATTGGTAACTGTTGCAATGCTTCTGGCTGATCTTCACTCCAAATGCGGCAATTTTGCTTATTTACGTACCCATTCAACCAAAAATGAGCCTCATCGCTGAACACAAGCAGCGCGCGATGAACATTTCGAACCGAGCACGAATTTTGATAGTAAAATTCAATAATTTGCAAGCGTTGTTCATTTGTAAGACGATCCATGGTTAAATTGCAAACCAAACTGAAGCTGTTTGACAGTGACACAAGGTACTAAACACACGTCAGCTGTCAAAACCAGTGTTGCCAAAACCAAACCAGCTAAAAAATCACCCGTTATTAACTCATCTTCATAAAAAAAATTCATCAAAATCTGTTGAACAGTTTTCGACAAAAGCGAAAATCAAAAAAAAATTTCTTTGAGAGGTACCTACCATTAATAACCATTTTTCGGAACCATTTTTTTTTATTAAAAGGCAACTTATAACTATTTAAATTTATCGAGTTCTTTAAAAAAAAATCCGTAGCGCTGAATTTGAGAAAAATATGTTTTTCCTTTTTGGACAAGAAATTTTGTATGACAGCTTCTGTTAGTTTTGGTCCTAAAAAAAAAGAGAAAAAAAAATGGGTGGGGGGAATGTCCAAAAAACGCTAGGTACCAAGTTTAAAGAAAATCAACAAATCCGTTTAGGCTGTAGTCGAACCGACAGACCGACGGACGGACGTTTTTGCGAGACCCACTTTTTTCGTCTTCGCTATCATCGTAATGTCAAGTTTCATCAAAATCTCGAGTTCGATTTTTTGCACGAATGCATAACATAATATAGTACCTACATATATGTATATCGCAAGTAAAAATGAATTTTTGAAATTGAAAAAAAAATTGGATTTTTTCATTTTTTTTTTAGATTTTGGCAGATCACTTTTAGTTAAACTTAAAACTTGAATATGAAAAAAAAACAAACGTTATAGCTCCAAATTTTGAGTGGGAGCAACAAATAATAACATTTAAAATGGTTAAATTTCTTGGAAATAAATATTTGTTTAAAAATCTCACTCTTTTCAATTTTGTGCGCCAACTCCTGTTTTATTTTAACTGGACCGGAAATGCACTTTTTAAACATTTAATGCATATAAAATGATCCATAAAAGCAACAAAATTAATTTTTGTGCAAACAAATTTATTATTATGCATTTATGCCCTATTTTACGGGTAGGTATATGTACTAATGCTGGATTTACACGACTGACAAATTTGCAGTATTCTGGCAATTAAGTCTCAAAAAAACTGGCAGAAGAATGGATAAATTCATTCTTTTGGCAGTATACCGACAAAAATCTATGGCAATTTGTCAGTCGTGTAAAACCAGCATAAGTAGGTATGTATGTATAATATCAATCTTACTTATTCCCAATGAAAATGACTCTAGTCATAAAATGGACAACGGATTCATTGGACGAAAATACATTAGGTATTAAACTTTACAGGGTGATTCGCATAAGGTGTGACAAAAGGCTTGAGCCTGTAGGTTATGGGACGAGACAAGGAAAAAATCGTATGGATCTATTCCCCCCGTTTAGCCAGAAGGGGAAATTTTCTAAAATAAATACCTAAATCAGAAAAAAGATTATTAAAAAAAAAAACGGTAAAACTTAAAATTACATACATAGATACTACTTATAATTTTTTTGGAAAACTCCCTTTATTTTCTTTTATTTTATTTATTTTTTTTTATTTAACTTTATTTTCTTTTTAAATAAAGTTGTTTTATAATGAACAATTTTTGAAAAATTGAATTTTGAAAAAAAAATTTCAAACTAATTTTTTTTCAAAATTTTACGTTATTAAGTACCAGTTTTGTTTTCAAAATTCAATGCTATTATAAAATTTAATTCAAAAACAGAAAACCGAATGCTTAAATGTCTTGTACTTTTTGGTAAAATTAAAAATGACTAAATCTACATTACTATCTAAGTAATGGATATAGGCAGCCAAATTAATAAAAAACGCTTATTCTACCTTTATTCCACGACCTTACTAAACCATGGAATAAGGGTAAAGCTACGGATTAAAATTTTACATTAATAAAAACAAATTGTTAGTGGAATAGTAAAGTGACGTTTACAAAAAATCCCTTAAGAAAATCTACTACAATAAGTAAGATGCCTGTTTGGTAACTTGAAGTTTTCACCAAGTTTCGTAAACTTGGGTTTTTTTTTTGTATGGGTTTTGACAGAAAATTTGAAGAAAAAAAAAATAAACCTCACGTTACCAAACACACCTAACAATTACGTTGTTTTGATTATTTGCTGTCAAAATTGTTCTGATTTTCGATTGTTTGTGGCTGCGGCTTTTAAAAATGGAAAATTTAAACAAAAAACGAAAAAGAAGTGAAAATTGGAGTGTAAGCGATAAAGTAAGTTCTTAAAAATAAAAAAGACTATTTCCTAACTACCTTTTCCTTTACCCATATTCTTCAGAATTTACTTAAATCATTGTGCATTGAAAAGATACAAACCATAGAGAACAAATCTGTTGACACGAACACAAACCAAAAGAAAAAAGATTGCTGGATGCAAATCAAAAAACAGTAAGTTTAATAAAAGTTATTATTTATGTTATAATTGGACGAACATTTCAAAACAAAAAATATGTTTTCAGATTCAATTCAGCTTGTGATGTTCCTCGGGAAGTTGCCCAGGTGCAAATGCAATGGAAAAATATGAAGCTTAAAGTAAAAGCTGCCGAGTCAGCCTACCGAAAAGCTAGAACCCAAATATAAGTATGTACATTGTGCGCATATGTCTTTTCATTATTTCTTATTTTATTATTTAGGTGGGTAGGGTACAACAGATTTTCATGAATTGTGTTTGGATGTTGGTGTGTTCGTTGACATAAGTGAAGATGTAATTTCTTTTTTTGTTTGTT
The DNA here is from genome assembly GCA_932273885.2 of Leucozona laternaria. Classification (NCBI taxonomy): domain Eukaryota; kingdom Metazoa; phylum Arthropoda; class Insecta; order Diptera; family Syrphidae; genus Leucozona; species Leucozona laternaria. The sequence continues at coordinate 98,999,855 of OW026368.1, forward strand.
GGAAATTCTATTCGTATTAAAAGATGAGAAAATTTGTAGGTAGGTTGGATTTTTCCGCAACAAGAGTGAACTCATGTCATTCCTGAAGCCTGGCTGTGTGAAATCCACACGAATTTGTCCACCTCTTGTATCTCCGTTTAGGTCACCTTCAACGATAGCTATGATTTTCCTCATATTTTCCTTGGAAAACCTATATTTCTTCCTGAAATCCTCCTCACTAAGCACTTGCAGTGGATCGTATCTGGTTTTGTATATTTTTCTTTTTCTTGTCCTTGATGGCTGATCCAATAATTCCAAATGGTTTAAGAACTCGACAAATCGACATTATTATTTTTATCGAAAATTCAATTTGCAATCTTCACTTATATTTTTTAAATGCAGAATAAATTTGACACATCTGGTTCTTATTCCTTCGCTAAACCACCTTCTTCGGTGGTTTAGCTTAGTAAACGTCACTTAATTGATATTTTATTTTTTAAATAACATTTTGCACTTAGTCCACGGAATAAGGCTTAAGCCTTCGCTATTCCACTTTTATTAATTTGGCTGAGGATGTTTAGAGCCACTTAAGCAACGGATTGGAGTTAAATAAATTAAGAGAATTTTAGTTGAGTTACTTATTTTCAATTTCTATAGAACTAGAAGAGATTTAAGCATCTGGTTTTTGGTGTTAGATTATCTTTTCATAAGAGCATTTAATATTAAAAACAAAACTACTTCTTCAGAACGTACAATTTTGAACAAAATTAGTTTTAACAAAAAAAGGTAAAATTTTTTTTCTTCAAAACTTCGAGTTCAAAATATTATTTTTCAAAAAATATTCAGTTTATAGTTTACTTTATTTAAAAAAAAAAATAAAAGAAGAGATTAGTGGCTTTACAAAAAGTATAGGATTGCACTGTAAGTGTTACCGTTGTTTTTAATATTTTTCTTCTGTTTTAAGTCAAAAACATGCAATAAAATCCAACAAAAAACAAACCCTAATATTTAGGAGCTCATTCAAGTGTAATAACTTCTACTATGAAAAATTTTATGTTTTTTAATTTATATTTTTAAGAGTCAACTGGACCGAAACGGCATATGCATGCCTGACGTTGGAATTTTTCAAGGACATTGATAGCACTCAATTCATGGTAGAACTGAACGTTATAAAAACCCTTAAGGGCTGAATTTATTTATGTGCGAAGAAATATTCAAATGAATCTTAACAAGTTTCAAGGCTTTAAAAGAAGTTGAACATATTTCAAACAAAAATTCACACTTCCTTTGATCATTAATAAACATTTACAACTGATGTTTGCTTTTAAAATGTTTTCATGAAATTTAACAGAAAGCACTTCTATACATTTTGAAGGATATAACTCTTTTCGCTCAGCTGGACATCAGAGTATTCACATTCAACACTGTCCGAAGTATCCATATCATTTAAAAATGACCTTCGAATATTTTGATAAATTATCCTCTGTAAATATTTGCATCTTACAATAGTAATAGTACCTACATACATTCCTCATGCATATCGAAAGGATTTATTTTTCTTCTATAGAGAAAAAAAAAATACCCGGAATATTTAAGTATAACTCAGACAAAGGACCTTCGCACAACGTGTTCGCCTAACAAAAGGGTAATAGCTCTAAATCTGCATATTGACATCAAAATATGGCTATGCCTACTTTTTCTTTTAGTTGAAATGAAACCATTTATCAAAAACTAACCGACTTGTAGGTATGGGTTGTTTTCGAGACATATATGCGATACTGATCCCAAAATGAGCCAATGCATCAGCATTCCTCTCATCCATCAGGAGGAATCCTGTGAAGAAAATCCTCTTCGTCCAACAATCGGCCGCACTTAATTAGCTCGCAAAATATTTGACTTAATTGCTTAAATGGTGCCCAGCCTATTGTCTTCGCCCGAAAACCCAACAATCTTTTGGTTCATTTGTCATTTTCTCAATATACAATAATTCATCCAGCATATTGTCCAACAATAGAATTTCGGACAATCGGATTTTCCGGTCACCGGCTACCTGATCTTTTCAATTGGTCTTCCAGACGGTTGCTCGCCGAGCTGATTTGCGTGCAGATCCTTGTTTGAAAATCCTTTTTGCGAAATTTATGCCGATGTCGCAGCGTGAATTATGAAAAATTGTTCCTTCAAATCTGATTTGTGGTTTCCATCGTATACCTGAGTCGGAGCAGGATATTAGTGCAAAAGGAGTAACACCTCCAAAACACTAGAATCATAAGTAGGTATAGGTAAGGTAGGTATATTCAGGTAGGAGAGTCTGAGGGCAGATTTGTTTGCTTTTCCTGGCATTGTTTTCTTTGCTCATCGTATTGTGCACATTTTATGATCTATTTTAAAATTTGTATTTTTATGGCTAACTGAAGGATAATAATCAAAATTTTTATTACAAACGGACGTGGAAAAGAAAAAAAATTGTACTGAATCAGTGGCGGATATGGCGGTATTTGGAGTGAAGGTTGGTTAGGTATAGGTATATGCTAACAAAATTAGCCGGGAACTGGTATCTTGATTTGGTCAATGGAGGGTATTGTTAAAAATTGTAGGTTTCTGTAACACAAAACAGAAAAACAAACATCAATAAAAATTGATGGATTTTTTCAAGATAAAATTTCTTTATGGTTTTTGAATGCAAGGATAAGTAATTTTAATGAATACGTTCCTCTTCCTGAAGAAACTTATGTAGGTAGATATATTTAGTGCAATATGAGTTCTAATTGCATAAAAATCAAATTAAAACAAAAACGCGTTTAAAAAAAAATGTTGGTGTTTCTTATGCGTTGCAATGTTTGCGATGTTTTCTATGTTTTTCGCTGAATTGGTAAATTTACCTTCGAAACGAGTTAACACCTCATAATTTACAGTGCATTGGTTGTCATGATTTCAATTTTGTCGTACGATGTTTTCTATGTTTTGTTCGTGTACCTAATTCATATGATAGAAGCGAAAAAATCTAAAAATCTGTTGCTTTCGGTTTAACAAAACCGCAAGAAATATAGAAACATATGATAACTATCAAACAAAACCAAATGCGAAAACAATATTAATGTAGCAAAAAAAAAAGAGTATCTAGATAAACCAAAAACATAGAAAATATTGTACCTACGACTAAATTGAAATTGTCACAACTTTTTCAGTACTAATTTACGACAAATTATAAATTATGTTGCTTCGTTAACTTGGTACTAATTTACCAGCAGAAAAAAAACATAGAAAACATCGCACGACAAAATTTAAATTGAACTACAAAAATTAGGATTTATGAATTATAATTGATTTGATCCTAAATTGATATCAATTTATCAGCAGAAAAAAAACATAGAAAACAGCGCAAGTTAAAATTGCAACTGTCACAACTAATGATCGGATAAATTTATTCAGCACTAAACAATTCAATAGTTTATAAGTTTTTACCCCTTTTTAAGGGGGTGCTTTGCTAAATTCATATCAACTTAGCAAAGCAGCAAACAAAAAACATAGAAAACACTGAACAGCAAACTAGAAACTATCACTTTTCGACCAGCGAACGTTATACTTCGCTAACTTGACATTCAAAAAGTGACAAAAACAAAAGTGGCGGCACGCAACTGCTTTTTTTAGAAGTTGAACTCAAATGTTTATTAATGGAGTTACAAAAATCTTAATTTTCATAGTGCAATCTCATCATGTTGTGCTCTATTTGAATAATCTAAATAAACCCTCGTACAAAATTTTCCACTTCTTTTTAAAATTCAATTAAAACATAAGTTAGTTTAAACGAACTTGTGTGAATCAATTAGAGTGTATATATGGTGACAAATTGTGCATTACGACTGGCACGTGTCCCTTTCATAAACGAATCAAGAAAATATTGCCTTCCCCACCGCACATTTTGTGTAAACAAAAAATGTATATAATAACTGTCTCTAAAGTGTTCCCGAAATAAACATCCATAATTTGATCATAACCCACAAAAATCCATATCGTACAAAATGACATTAGAGTGCAATTGAAATTGTCATACATTTGTATATGCGTTCGATGAGGTTTTTAAAAATAGGATTCACACCCCGAAATGAACTTAAGCGCAAGAGCTGGATTTTTGAAGATAGTTTTCTTGACCTTGTTGACTGAAGTTCAATTGAGGGAACATTGTCTTTGTCGTCATCATCGTCATCGTATAGCATCGCCGCCGCCGTGCGTTGCATCGGTCGTCGTCTACAAAGAACTATACACCACTGACATTGAATCGAATTCAATAAATCTTGACACTTGGCAGTAGCATCCTGTGGGGGGATCACATGCCTCTAAGGTGAGTCGATCACCACGCTGTCGACTTTCTCCACCTCCTCCTCGCGCATTAAGCTACTGGTATAGCTGATGGATGCTGGAAGGAAGTTTTAATTTGAAAAATAAATTTTTGTGATTAGTTGATGTCATGTGGATGCTGGCGCAGTGTGACAGCGGCGGCGAAGTACCCAAACCAAGTTGGGGGAGGATGCACGCAATTACTTATAAGTGCACGTGTTGGGATATTAATTATCATATACCTATACCACAAAAAAAAAGAATACACAATTTTCCATCAGGATGTATTTCTGAAAGATTGATTTTGGTAATTGAAAAAAAAAATAAGTATCTGAAATTTCATAAGAAAATTTAATTATTTCTCCGTTCAACATCGACATATAGGAGTCACACGCGAAAGCATAATTTATCCAACACTCTCACCAAAATATCCTTAATTCAATTACAAACTTGTGTATAAGCAGTTATATACGTTGACTTCGCAGAATCCAAAGCTTGTGTGTCGGTAAATCGACAGCACGATATAGAAATGGCGCCTTGTGTCATTATCCGAACCATCGCACTTTTAATATCAAAAAAAAAAAAAAAAAAAAAAACATGGCACCCATTATAGCTTTCATATCCTGCGAAATTTACATTTAATTCATTCATCTCGTGCGATATGCTCTTGGCTTTCGTTTCTACTTCTGATATAATATCCATACAACGAACTCGAATCCATACATGCGGATGACATTGACAAGGATGCGTGTTTAAGGAGTCTCATGATGACGACAATAATGCCAATGGGGGATGGAGTGTCGGTGTCGGTATGGGGTTTGCTATAGAGCATATGCGCGGGGGATGAATAAACAACGTGCCATATTAAGCATGATAAATTTACGTTATGGGTTTTTTTTTATTCAATTTTTGTTTTCATTTTTTAAGAGGGTGTCGTTTTCTCCCCTTTGGGATACTTACAATCCCCAAATGTGTGTACACTATGATGGTACACCAGTATTTCCGCTCAAGTTATGTATAGGTATAGGGATAAGAATCAAGCATATGTGTGTGCGCGGGGAACGTTTTTATTTTTTTAAAGATTTTGTTACAAAAATGTTGTCTACGAAAAAAAATAAAAAAAAATGAATTTATTCCACCCTAGGGGTTTTTTTTGTGTTGTACGTTTTTATTCATTTTTTTTTAATTCAATGATTTTGTTAATGTGGTCGGGGATTTTTTTATATTTTACTCTAAAATTCTATAGTTTATTCAACTGTTTTCTAAGAATACACATTTTCGTTCATTTATTGATTTTGATATGATATATCTTTTAAGTATTTATACCTAACCTACCTATATTCTCAATAGAAATGAGTTTTGTTTTGCAATATTTTTCAATTAGGATAGTTGAAAAAATATATTATTTTGATTCGTTCTTGCCTAAAAAAAACCTACGCATAAATATTAAGTTTCATGTTGGATAAGGAAGAACTTTAAAACTCGAAAAAAAGTATAAGGTTGGGTGAAAAGGTTTTTATTATAAAATAAAAAAAAATAATTTGGTCCTTTAACCTTGTTTCGCCCTTTTTCAATAATTCTAAAAGAATTTATTATAATTTCTCTTCCCTCTTTATAGAGGTCAAAATTCCCAAAGTGGAAGGGATCATATGGTTCTTAAATATTGTTTGTGTTTCCTTCAGGGTCTGTCGCCATCATGCGTTGGAACAGTGAGGAACGTGCATTTGCCCGCCGAGGTCTACATTCGCAACCCAACACGTGCTTCAAAATTTAGCCCGGCAGAACCCAATCCCGGACCGATAGTAAACTGTTATACATAGGGCCACTACGTTCAGATGCTGCGATAGCTTTAATTTATAACAAGGACGAGACTAGAGACATGCCAATTTATACCCTCCAGTAAAAGTGGATGTGCGTTAACGCGCTTCTCGCGACTTGAAAAAAAAACTCTGGATGCCTGAAGTATGCCCACCGGCATAGGGCCCTGGCCCTGCGGGACAGTACATTTATAAACAAAAACTGTTATAATAGGCATGTCTAGAGTCACTTCCAGAGATAAAAGGAGGATAAAGTAATCCCAGTTGTTGTTTGCATAAAAGGTATTTGAAAAGTTGTTCTTTTAATTGATTGAACGCGTTTAGTCTTCGTTTGTTAAGGGGAAACTGGTTTCATAGGCGAATCACCTGAATACACAATTGACGAGTACCTACATACTAATTAAAAACTTGTGTCTAAAGCCTAGGAAGGTACAAGCAATACTGTCCTCTGAGATCGTGAAAACTTAAGTTTGTCAAAAAGGTATAATTTGGTGTTTTAGTTGATAATTTTAAATAAATCTATCAGTAATGGAAAATCCACAATCCGCCTTGAATAATTCGACATCTGATCAAATAATTTTATACTGAATAAGTATCTTGCACAGTTGTTGTATGCCACATTTAGCTTTCTCCTTGATTTTATCGCTGAATCAATATTTCACATCCATCCAGTATTAATGGCAAAACATAGGACTTAACTCATTTTAACTTAACTTTACGTTGGCAGATATTTTCTTGTGGGGCTGAAGCCTAGAAGGATACCATTAATATGTTTTTTTTGAAATTATTTGGTTCACGTGGTCATCCCAGTTTCCCATAGTTAAGTCGAATATTGAAATATTTGCCAACATTTTTAAATCTTTTTCAAATTCAATAGGAGTTTTATTAACGTACTTATAATAAAGGAGTGCCCATATCAGCAGCGAAATTTCTAAATATTTTGATAACTTTGGTTTTCAAAGGGTTTAACTTTAAAAATTGAGCTCAGATCATTTTTAAATCATAAACACCAGACGAATCATCAATTCTAGAAAAAGGATTAGAAATTTGGACATCATCTGCATAAACATAATGTTTACAGTTGATAATATTATTATAGAGATATCATTTATAAAAAGAATGAATAGAAATGCGCCTAACACCGATCCTTGAGGGACTCCCAACCACATCGGCAAATTAATAAAAATACCCTTTTTTTCTTAACGTGCGTCTTGTTAGCGACATCCAAGAAATGAGATATGAAGACACCTAAGATGGTAAAGGCTTTGTACAAGTGGTTCCTAAATCAAAGAACAGCAGAAGCATGAAAAAAATTAAAGAGAGCCCAGGATTTTTGAATGCGAGCAATGATTGGGTGACAAATTTTAATAAAAGACACGGAATTCGCATTAAATTATATCTATTATATAAGTGCAGGCGCGGATTTAGGATTTCAGTTTGGAGGGGGTCACGCTGCCCGGGGACAGATAACCGAAAAAATGATATAATATGCATGGAATTCCTGGAGAAGAGAAAAGTATCTGACTTACATTTAGATATCGATAGTATCGTTGGCCAAGGTGACGTTGGGAGAAAAGATACAAAATTAATACATTGCAATTTTTAATTATAAAATTGATTTTTTTTAATGACTATACATACTAAGCAGTTTCTAGATTCAAACTCTAAGTCCAAAACGATACTGAGACGAGAATATAAGTTATACGAGAAAGAGACGACTATATGAAATCTTAAAGCCGCCTGAATGAAAATAACTAATTCTTTGGTAAAATTCAGTTCATTTACAGCCATATTATTGACTTTTTCAAAACTAGTTTCATAGCAAAACTAGTTTTATAGAAGTTTGGTGTCCCAAATTTTGCACGGTGGTTTTTTAGATTTAGAGTTTTATCCGGAGCTACTTCTTATTATTTTTCCAGTTTTACATAGGTGTCAAAATATTGTTGAATTATACCGATTTGAGCACCTAAAAACATCTAACGGGTGATTTTTTAGCTGGTTTGGTTTTGGCAACACTGGTTTTGAAAGCTGACGTGTGTTTAGTACCTTGTGTCACTGTCAAACAGCTTCAGTTTGGTTTGCAATTTAACCATGGATCGTCTTACAAATGAACAACGCTTGCAAATTATTGAATTTTACTATCAAAATTCGTGCTCGGTTCGAAATGTTCATCGCGCGCTGCTTCCATTTTATGATCGGCATTCTCGACCTTCTGAGCAGTCTATTCGGAAGATTGTGACCAAATTTCGCACCAAATTTACTTTGTTGGACATTAAACCACCAACACGTTTACGTACTGTGCGTAGTGAAGAAAATATTGCGGCCGTATCAGCTAGTGTGACAGAAGACCGCGAAATGTCGATTCGGCGCCGTTCCCAGCAGTTAGGCCTTTGTTACAGCACTACGTGGAAAATTTTGCGGAAGGATTTGGGCGTAAAGCCTTTTAAGATACAGCTGGTGCAAGAACTAAAGCCAGCCGACCTACCACAACGCCGAATTTTTGGTGAATGGGCTCTTGGAAAGCTGGCCGAGGATCCGCTTTTTTATCGAAAAATTGTGTTCAGCGATGAGGCTCATTTTTGGTTGAATGGGTACGTAAATAAGCAAAATTGCCGCATTTGGAGTGAAGATCAGCCAAAAGCATTGCAACAGCTACCAATGCATCCCGAAAAAGCCACTGTTTGGTGCGGTTTATGGGCCGGCGGCATTATTGGGCCTATTTCTTCAAAGATGATGCGAATCGCAGCGTTACTGTCAATGGTGAACGCTACCGAGCGATGATAACAAACTTTTTTTTGCCCGAAATGGAAGTTCTTGACTTGCATGATATGTGGTTTCAACAAGACGGTGCCACATGCCACACAGCACGCGAAACAATGGCGCAATTGCGAGGCGAGTTTGGTGAACAGTTAATTTCACGTTTCGGGCCGGTCAATTGGCCGCCTAGATCGTGCGATTTGACACCATTAGATTATTTTTTGTGGGGGTATGTCAAGGCTAATGTCTATAGGGACAAGCCCGCTTCGATTGACGCACTGGAAGCCAACATCCATGCATTCATTCGTGAGATACCGGCCGATATGTGTGAAAGAGTATGCCAAAATTGGACTCAGCGGATGGGCTACCTGAGACGCAGCCGCGGTCAACATTTGCATAAAATTATCTTTAAACATTAAATTGCAAGGTTCAAACCATCGATTCAAATAAATATTTCATTCATTTTTTTGAATTTTTTGTGTTTTTTTTTAAAAAAAAGTTCTAAACCTCTTAAAAAATCACCCATTATAAAACTAGTTCTGTCATGAAACTAGTTTTGAAACAAGTCAATAATATGGCTGTTATAGTTTCATCAAAATGTCTTAGGTTAATAAAAATGTTTTTTATTCAAGGTATGTTAAGAGGACATAGCTTACAGAAGAAAGAAGATATAAGACCAGTGGGACTCATACAAGAAAAAAGGTTCTTATTAAACCTACCTGAAAAGCCGTTGTAACTCAAAAAAACTACCCCACCAAAAAAAAGGGGTCCCTTACTAAATTGTCACACGACTTTTATTTACTGGATTCGTCCGTGATTCTATCAGCTTCGTCAGTTTTCCAGAGCTTTATCAAACCGCCGCGCCGTTTACTTACCGAGAGTAGGTATATCCGATGCACTGATTCGTACTGTAATAACGAGAATTGGGAGAACGCCACAAGACCGTTACCCGTTCCTGATCCAGAGATACCAGAACGTCAAAATCTAGGTATTTAAAATAATAAAGCTGAAAATTAAACAAGATTTTGATTCAAATCGTTAGATCAAACCCAGGTAGACCAGTGAGCAAAGGCTCAGCCTTTGATAAAAATTACACCAAGTTCCCCTATAGATGTAGGTACAAATTAAGATACTTTGCGTTTGCATACCTATCCATCTGCACTTTTTCCTGAATAGCAGCAAATCTTCATTGAACGTATCCACGAAAGTCCACGAAATTGAAAGATTAAAGGGATGTTATTACATATATCAATAACAGTATATATTTAGACAACTGTTACAATGCGTTTTTAAATAAGGTGATGTCCAATTATTGGGACAATGACTATATAGTTGTCAAAAAATGTTCTAAGGTAATCTAATAGATACGACTGTTTTTCTTTAGCTCTGGGCTTCTGGGGGGGGGGGGGGGTCAGGAGCCCTATCACCCCCCACCCCCCCTCCTCAGGATCCGCCACTGTATAAGTGCTGTTTTTCTGACTTTCGCTTTGCATCTCGAATTGAGCATAAACAAATATTTACTCGGTTATTGCAACAACCTCGGTCATTGCAGCCATCACCCTTGTTTTAATTAGTTGCGATAATCGAGAATGAACTGTATCTACTATTAAATATATGTGTAACTTTTGTATATATTAAGGGCAAAAGAATTTTAATTAATAGCGGATATGGATGCCATCTAATCCCTGAGTCGAAGATTTTATATAAAGAATTCACATACCTATATATATCGGGTTTTTCAATAAGAGCGCTACAAAAGTTTTTTTAAATAAAACAAAAACGGTTTTGGATATCAATTAAATTCTTTATGTGAAAGTACGTTCGAAGCCATTATGTATGAAACTCAATTTCTTTTGCATGGCCACCACGGGCACGCTTTCAGAAGTCCAGACACTGAACCCAATTTTCGACGGTTTTCAAGCATAAATCGGCCGATACTGCTGCAATTAATATTTGATATTCGTACGAAGTTCATCAATCGTCGCTGGCTTGTTGGCATAGACCATAGACTTGACGTAGCCCCACAGGAAATAGTCTAACGGCGTCAAATCGCACGACCGAGGCGGCCAAGCCACTGGACCATTTCGTGAGATTATACGTTCTCCAAACTTGGTTTCCAATAAATTGATTGTGACATTCGCTGTGTGGCTTGTGGCGCCGTCCTGTTGGAACCACATGTCTTCCAAGTCCATATCATCCAATTGGGGCCAAAAATATTCGGTTATCATTGAACGGTAGCGATCCCCATTCACAGTAACGTATTGATCATCACGGAAGAAGTACGGCCCAATGACGCCGCGCCGCCGGCCCATAAACCACACCAAACCTTCATTTTTTCGGGATGCAATGATGACTCATGGAGTACGTGTGGATTGCTACCTGACCAATACCGCATATTTTGTTTATTGACGAAGCCATTCAGCCAGAAATGAGCCTCATCGCTGAAGATGATTTTTCGATGAAAATCCGAATCATTTTCAAGTTGTTGCTCAGCCCAATTCACGAACATACGACCCTTCTGGTGGTCAAGCGGCTTCAGTTCTTGCGTCAATTTGATCTTGTAAGGATGTAGGCCAAGATCTTTTCGCAAAATTCGCCACAACGACGTCACAGAGATGCCCAACGCTTGAGAACGACGTGTAAGAGACACATTTGGGCTTTCTGCAATTGAAGCCTCAGCGGCAGCAATTTTCTCGACACTACGGACACTTCTTTGTCTCACTGGCACGGGAACATTTTGTACTGTGCCTGTGGATTTAAATTTTTCCACAAGACGCTCAATTGTTGATCTGCTAGGACGATTATGACGACAATAAATTGGACGTAGCGCTCTTAACGTTTTAATAATTTCGACTCATTGTTGGCTCGTATATCTTTCCATGTCAAAAGAACGGCAAGAAACATGGTGTCGTTTGCTGTCCCTGTTGCTCTTCTTTTGTTTCGTCCCATCCCAAAACACGGCTTTGTTTGATTTGCATCAGATCACCTTTAAGAATTTGTATTATGTTTCATTATTTTTAAAAAGAATTTTATTTTTTTAAGAGAGTTAAAAGATTTTATTTTTCTACAAATTGCTATCAAATTGTTTTCCCAACTCCTCTGCTGTCCATATCCATATCCTTAATCACAAAATTATTATACTATTTTCCAATACTTGAATGAGAAGTGCGATCGATTAGTGCTTCTGTCCATGGGTCATCATCAGAAGGGTCTCCGCATCAGGCCTATTATAATTGAGCATTTTTGGTAGCAATTAAAACCTAATTAAACAATAACACACTCAAAACGATGTTTAGTATCGTGCAATCGCACAAATTATCTCCTTAATACCGACTTTACGGACTCTATACGCTCCTAAACATAGGTACTCTTCGAACGAACCCGAACTAAAATTTATAGCATTCTGGAATACAATTTATTATTCACTTTACGATTATTATTGCTTCTAAATAAATTTTATTTTTTTTTTGTTGTTGTTTGTTGAAAAGCAGAGAATAAAATCGTTTGTTCCTACATACACACATATATTCGAACGATGATAATTGTTATAAAAACTTTTGGGTGCAATTAAGAAATCGTTGTTCGATAATTTTATCTATTTTTTTTTTTTTTTTTCATTTTTAGAAAGAAAGCCTTTCCAGGAAAATGCGTTAATTTGTGTTGATAGCGGAGCTACTCGAATTCTGTGTTGTTGTTCTCATCATTTCTTCTAATTGTTCTTTCTATTTTATTTGTTTTTATTTTATTGTTTTATTAGGTTAGCCTTTATGGATTACCATTAGCGAGGGAATATACCATTTCACCCTTTCATCCGTTGGACGAGACGATATCGCGGTCGCCGCCGCGCGCCGCCGCCGCTGCCTTGTTGAAGTTTAAGTTGAAGGTGATTCTGATTTCTGATTCCCTGACTGATCATCTTCATCATGGAACAATTTTACTTTATTATCGAAATATTTTGAATGGATCGATGCATCGGGATCGGGAAGCGAACAACCAACCAATAACCACTTTTTATCCATAAAAAGTTCACATCGGGGCCACTCGTAGTTTTTCGTTTTATTGATTGATCGGCTTGGGGTCTCTCGCCACTTGCGCTTGTTGTGGTTGTGGTTGCTGATGGCCACCTAAATTTAATCGCAGCTCGCTGTTGGTTTGTTTTAATCTTTACGACTTCATTGGAAAAACTCGACGATCAGAGATTTATTAGAAATGAAATTCAATATTTCCATAGGAGACGATCGCGCCGCCGTTGGGTGATCCATCTACATGAGCCATGATTAGGTTGTGAGTTGGACACCTTGGTGGTGGATCGCATCATCATGGGTCTTGGGTTGGGCTTGGGATTCGAACACAGGTGGATGAGAAATGATATTGATGATGCGAACGATGATATAAAATGTCATCGTTTTCACTGCGCGGTGCGATGATCGACTATTTTATGGCTCCCTCCGTTTTAATTGGGGATATGCGATGCCATCATGGGATGATGATGATGGCTTTTGGTATTGGTCCGGCGCGCTGCGGCGTCGACGTGGAGCGCTACTTGTTTGTGTTTTCTTTGTGTAAAGTTGTAAAATGCATTTCTGGGAATTTTTTTTTTTTTTTTTTGAAATTCTTCTGGAACGTTGCATCGTCCAGCATCGTATGTGCTCGTATACATAATATGTGCTTTTCCAAGTTCTCTGTATAGTTTTGAATGTTTGTTTTGGGGTCTTTGTGAAAATACGCAAATGAAAATTTGTTTCCTTTGATTGGAATTGGTAACGATGATGATGATGATGTGTGTGTGTTTCTAATCCAATAACATTGGTGCATCGTTGATTTTATCATTACACAATGGGTCAGCAATTTGGTAGCGATACATTATTCTCGATGGTCTGCAGGGGGTGTTAACCTTATATAAATGTAGATGGGAATATGCGGAGGTTGAGTTAAGGTACAAATAGGTAAATTTATTGATACCGAGTATTTGTGATACTGATGCTGATGCTGATGATGTTTATTGTGTATATGCATGCCATCGGTTCAAAGTGCATTCGCTAACAATTATGCATGACTTTGTAAATTGACACTGAGTGCTCAGTGTTAGTTTAAGTGCAGGGTGAATGGTGAAGTGTTCAGAAGTTTTGTGGTTAAATTTTTCAAATAAAATCATGGTTTTTGTTATAAAGTGTTCAATAATTCTGAGAAGATTTTTTTTTAGGTATTTTAAAAATACATAAATCTGATCTTTTTTTTGTGGTTCGAATCCGGTGCAGCACGGCGTAGGTTTTATTTTATTGTATCGATATTTTTTTGTTATTTTCTCTGTTTTCATTTGACCTTTTGTTACATTATCATCATCATCAAATTTTACGACGGTTATTCTCATGATTTCATCATGGATTCTATCAGACTAACAGTTTAACTCAAACTACGCCTAATCTTACATTGGAAAACAATTTCATATTCAATTCTAACAAAATGATTTTATCAAAATGTAATTAAATTGATATGGACGAAACTATAGAGAAATGCTAAGTTATAAAAGTTTTTCGCCATTAAAAGTACCTACATAAACGAAATATTGAAAGCACTTCGCGGGGCTTGAAAAAAAGTTCTGACTGCCCCAAGTATGTCCACTAGCCGGAGAGAAGAGGGCTGTAAAAACAGTACCTTTTTTCTTTTTTTTTTAAATCAGCGCGCATTAAAGGGATTTTAACTACCCTTAAAATGTTTTAACACTGTGCTAGCGTTAGCAAAATAGGTAAGGATTTAATAGAAGATACCGATGCATATTGGTTTTGAATTTCTGAATATCAAAATGTGAGGTAAAAATAGAGCCAGGCAAAAAATTCGACATTCTTGTAGTGCGGCTAAAGAATGAATCTCTATACTTGACGGTATACGTCCGAAATTGGGCTCAAGGGTAAACTGATGAGCATTCGTAAAAGGACGAGTATTACGATTGAATTGTTTTAGGGGAAGAATGCAGCTGGCTATTTCACTAGAACACTGTTTGTGGAAGTAGCGATAAAATATAGAGAGAGACATGAAACATTACGGCGGTGTTCCAGAGTTGTAATTGTTTTAGTCATACTTATATCACCTGTCATTTTTAAAGCTCTTTTTTTAATTCTATCCAAGAGATTCAGATGAGTTAAAGGAGCACCTGCCCAGATGTGAGAGTTGTACTCAGGCTTTGGACGGATAAAGGCTTTGTAGATTACAGCCAGATCAGAAGGGGAGAAAAATTTCTTGCATCGCCGAAGAAAACTTATAAACATTTAGCAGCATTTTTGGCCATTCCACAAGAGGTTGTATGTGATGCACATACTTAGAACTGAAAGCTGTTCGGTTCCTTCAATGCAAGTACCGCTCATGGATAGCGACATGGGTGGCGGGTTCCGCTTCAACGACAAGAGACAGCATTGGGTTTTTGAAGCATTAAATTCTACGCGGTTTTTGATTCCCCATTAGACAATGCTGTCGAGATCAAAATTTAATTAGCTTATCATACGCTGCCGCTCTAAATCCACATCCAAAGGACAAGGATGTGACACTAGAAACGTCAGAAAAACAATTTAATGGATTAGAAGTTTGAGACAGAAGATCATTGATGAATATCAGAAAGAGCGTCGGAGACAAAACGGAGCCCTGGGGCATACCACCGTTTATTTTTGGAATATCAGATTTAAAACCATCCAATACGACTTGTATTGAGCGGTCCGAAAGGTAATTTCTAATCCAATGAAGAAGAGATTCATCAATACCAAAAGTACGCATTTTCGATAAGAGAGCTTAATGCAAAACTCTATCCAACGCTTTTGAAATATCAAGTGCAATAATCTTACTTTCACCAAAACGATGTACAAATGTGTTCCACTGTTCGGTGAGATATAAACCATCAGATCACCAGTGGACCTATTGCTACGAAAGCCATACTGCCGGTCATTTAGAAGCTTTCGTTCTTCAAGATATTTCTTAAGCTGATGATTAATCAGCGTTTCCATGACCTTGGAAAGTAGGGACGTAAGTGCAATTGGACGATAGTTAGAGGGTGAAGAAGATTCGCCTTTTTTAGGGACAGGCTGGACAAATGCTGTTTTCCATCCACTCGGAACGAGACCAGTAGAGTAGGACAGATGGAAAAGCTTACGCGGTGGTTTTGCCAGCGTTGAAGAACACCTCTTCAGAACAATAGGAGGGATACGATCCGGCCCACCGGATTTGTGCACATCAAGGTCCTTAAGGAAAACAGTATACCTATACTTTAATAAATCAAAAAAAAAAAACTTTTATAATCTGGGATGTTCCCTAGGGTCTCTTGCAATTAGGATATATAGTATATGAACAGAACTGCGTCAAAATAGAAATGCATAATGATCACCCTGTACATTTCTAATCAACAATTCCAACTATATCGACTCGAGGAGAGCACAATCCATCTGGACTTATGTCAGAAATGCCAATATTCGATTATGCTTACCAGTTCAACCCACCAAAAAACGCCCACACCCTTCTCCACATTTAGCTGTTGTATATGGATGAATAGTTCATTTGCTAGGTTCTGTCACTTTGTTGAATGTACCTACGATTGTGAGTATATATGTACAACTTTAGGGACATTTTATACATAAATGTATATCCTGTGTCGACAACGACTGTTGTTTCACATCATACCAATGCCAATGTCAATGGACCGAAAAGCGCAGTGCATACCTTGCGTCAAAACTGCCTTTATAACCTCCATCTTTATCATGACTCTGATGGGAACCATATCCAACATCCTGGATCCGTATATCCTACGCAAATTTCGCATTCGCAATTTAATCCCCCCCCCCCCCCCCCCCCCCCCCCCCTTCCAATGTTTGGAGGATGGGAAGACGGAGTCCACTCGTTTTGTACCTCTCTCTAGCTTTGTGAAGGATGTATCTCATCCTTGATGTGCAAAATGCAATCATACCGTTACAAGTTATGTTGCACTAATTTTCCTATAGGTACCTATTACCCTGTGTGTCTGTGATGTGTGCATCGTGTATTGGAGGTTGTTCCATTGGCTTGGGTTGGTGTAGCTGATTTAAAGCATAAAGTGGGGTTCTAGGTACATATATGAAAAAGGGACATTGCGATGCGATATGGGGCTACCATCAGCTACAAAGAGAATATAGAGGGTCGTGCAGGTATATTGTGTATAGAAATTCTAAATTTTGATTGCACGCTCATCACACACACAATGCGAGAGCGTAAATTAGGATTTCAAATGACATTTCGAATATTTACGGCGTCCTGAGTGCAGTTAGATTGCCAAATGGCCAAAATGCTATAATGCCACCATCAGCAAACAGGAACATGAGTATGGGGATGTAAATGAATAAAGTCCTTTCATACTGATGTACTTTGCATGTCGGGGTGAGAGTTATTGGTTATAGGTGTGCAGAGACCCCAAAAACTGCATTGATTTTGGTCTTTGTGCATCGATATATTGTTGAACACTTTGCTGCGTTTGTGGATTCGGATAGAGATGTGAATGATTGTAGAGAAGTGTTTTTTTTTTTTTGCCAAAGTTTATCGGTGGGTGAATTTGTACCTTCAGTGTGACCAATACGAATACCACTGACGACTTTATTGGGTATGGGGTTTTGTATAAATAAATGTACTCCATAGTTGCATAATGGTGGTATTAATAATTCAAAAGTATTTTAGATGGTTTTGTATCAAAATCAAATTGGATGTTTACATATTTATTGAGGGCTATTTCGCTATTATATATATAGACCTCATCTATGTATGTTCTTTTAATATATCAAAGCGGACATACTATTTAGCTTGATGCGATGATAAACAAGTTTGAATATTTTATTATAATTCAGGCAGTGATGTGAATGATGGCAATTTAGGAAAGCTTTTTGTTTTGTATCAAAAGTTTTTTATTGATTTTGTGCGTATATATACTTAGGTGTAAACATATTCTTGCGTTCTCCATGCTATATTGATTCAAATATTGACGTGTCGTTTTCAAGAAGAAATAAAACGCGTATAATTTAATGTTATTACCAAGAATTTAGCTTTATTATAAATATAAGGGTTTGCCATTATGTTTTAAAAATGATTTGGGGCCAAGTGGCCGCCGGCCGCGGCTGTCTCGAAAAAAATTCCATCCGAGAGGCCCAATTTAAGATCACTTTTTGCTGCAATTGGGGTCGTATGTCAGCAATAACGCGCCGAATATTCTCTTCCAAGGCGTCAATCGTCTCGGGGTTATCTGCGAAGACAAGAGACTTCACAAAACCCCACAAAAAATATTCCAGCGGTGTTAAATCGCACGATCTTGGAGGCCACGCTACAGGCCCACGACGCGACATTATGCGCTCACCAAAAGTTTCCTTCAATAAATTGATTGTTTCGTTGGCTGTATGGCATGTATAACGACGTCTTTTTGGAACCAAAGATCGTCCACATATATCTACATCCTCCAATTCAGGCACGAAAAAGTCATTAATCATGGCTCTATAGCGTTCCCCATTGACAGTAACATTATGGCCGGCTACATTTTTGAAGAAATATGGACCAATGATTCCCTCTACCCATAGAGCACACCATACAGTGAATTTTTTAAGATGTAACGGCGTCTCAACAATGGCTTGACAATGACCTACCCAAGACAAAAACAGAATCGTTGCAATCATCACTGGCCATTGGCCAATAGGAGAACATGCGGTTAAGCTACGCATACCTTTTAATATGGTTTCTGCCGTAGCAGCAAGAACCCTCTAGAGAAAGAAACTATCGAACACTTTCTCTGTAACTGCCCAGCCCTGGCCAGGTCTCGCTTCCAGACATTTGGAAGCCCTTTTCTCGATAACTTAAACGTGCTGTCGAACAAAAGGATAAACGATTTTATCTCTTTCCTAAATTGCACCAGTTGGATCTAAAAGATCGAACAATATCTTCTTCGCAGCTCTTGCTTCGAAGTGTAGAGACTAGCAGTAGTCTACCGGGGTTTGGTGGATCGGAACTCATGGACTGTATCGCTATTGACTCCGGCTTCGGACCAATCCTCGATGGACTATTGCTGACCGCATAAGTTTAGGTAATAACACTACAAATATAAATTCATATACAAAAATCTTCACTAACTTTCCGAACAATCACTTAATCCATGACTGGTGAAGGGCTTAAAGCTTTGCCAAAACCTAAACAAGTAGATCTAGGGATAAGATATATACGGCCGGATCTCAACCCCAAAGGAACTACCTGGCACACAGTGTGAGCTTAACATTCCCTTGAGGTCGAGGGCACAGACCAAAACCTATATAGTCCCTATATCAATCAATAAACTCGTAATTAACTTTTCAGACAATCACCTACTCTATAACTGGTGCAAGCCTTAAAGCTTTGACATAGGTACCTAGTAGGTAATACTTTGCTTAAAACAGGCTCAGCCACGAGTGAATCTGGTGAAGGGCTATATGGTCGGATCTCAACCTTACCGGAACCACCTAGAACACAGTTGTGAGCTTGGTGATCTTTTAGGGCTGCGTGAAAAATAATAACCTAGTCCCCTAAGTAACTCTGTTAAGATTAGCAACTCTACCCCTATATCAACAAACAAATCAGGTCAAACGAGTTATGATATCAAAACGGCGCATAACAGCGTTAATTGGGTTCTTCGAGAACAGGTGTTGTCAGAACCGCCATTTTACCTACCTACCTATACCTAGAGTGTGTGAAGTTAGCCCCACTTTTTTCAATTTATTATTTTTGAAAATTGTTCCAGCTTCTTGCCGATTTGTTTCCCATTTCTCCAATTTTTTTTTTTTTTTGAAAAATATTCAAAAATAGGGGGTTTACGCCCAAGAAAAAACGGTTTTTGACCTCGTGTCCATTTTTTTTCGAAAATCGAATTCTTGAAAGTTGTTCTAGATTGTTCTAGTTATATACTGAACTCTGAACATTGTTGAAAGTTTGTGGAACTCTATGACCAAAATTTCAATTGTATTTGAGCAATTCTGAACTTGGAACAACTTTGGGATTTTTTGAAAAAGTGGGGCTAAAGGAGTTTGGTATCAACTGAAGGGTGACGTGAAGCCCAATAAACAAGTAAAATATTTTCAAAATCGTTCATGAGAAAGTCGAGATATATGGGCTTGAAGTTGCCGATTGCAAAATAATGATTTCAATTTTTGTACCAAGTAATTGTCCATAATTTTCTATGTCAATTATGTCGCTAGTTATGGAAAATTATTTGGTACAAAAACTTCGAAATCATTACTTTGCAATCGGCAACTTCAAGCCCAAATAACTCGACTTTCACAAGAACGATTTTGAAAATATTTTACTTGTGTATTGGGCTTCACGTCACTTTTCATTTGATACCAAAATTGTTCATATATACACTCTGGGGAAGAAATCGGCACTTCCTTTTCCAAATGAAATCTATTCGTTGAATCGACTTAAAACAAAACCGCATAATAATTCAAACAATTCACTTCTTCTCCCCTATAAACTAACTTGATTTTTCCAAATTTATAAAATTAAACGAACCGAAAGTAATGTTGTTCCTTTCCTTTTTTGGTATAAAAAAAAGAACTCAATAATTCCTTGCAAACAAAATTATCCCCAAATTTCGAGGGTGCGTGTAAAAATAGAACAAAAAATTACCAAAAAGAAACCACGGTGTGGTTCTGTGGGGTATAGTCCCTATCCCTAATAGTAAAGTCAGTGTTGTGGATTGTGGTTATAATTCCCTTTAAAAACGCACAACAAAGTAAATTTACTTTTAATTAAGTGCGTCCAAGGCCACAGCAGGATACAACGCTTTAGGTACACTTCAAGTAAATGCTACCATAGTATACGAAGCGAGCTTACTTATGCGAAGTAAATTAATCAAGTGTCCTTACGCAATTGTCCAACAAGAAAATCAAATTTGATTTTACAGCGCGCAATTCAAGGACACATTAAGCACTCGAATGTTCAAAACTTTTTTTTCTTCTTCTGATGTAATGTTGATGGTGGTTTGTGCGAATACCTATATGGAGTGGTTCATGTGCATTTTTGAGTAGGTACTTGATGCACTGCGGAATCAACTCAATTTTTTTATTTTATTTTTTTTTTTTGTAAAAATAATTTGAACGCACAATTTTCACACCATTCATGTGTGGTAATCTACCATAAGAGAGGATTTTCGAGAGGGTACAATATTTTTGATGGAAGCACTTAGTATATCAGCCACCAAGAAGGAAGGAGGTAATAATGCGTAAGGGCCTCTCGAATGGATTGTATATGGTGCTCTTTGGAGTGGTAATGAAATTTGCGAGAAGTACTTATGTATGTGTGTATCATCAATTGAACACTCAGAGTGCAATCTTGTGAATGTGGAGAGTCAATGAATGTGGGAAGTTATGCAAATATTTATATCAAGAGGAAATTATTATTCATGTTATGCTTTTAATACATTGCATAATTTTGTGCGAATTTAAAATCATAGAACGGTTTTCTAAAGTCGTACCTACTTTCAATTCCTATTCAATTCCGCGTGAAATAATTGAATAAGGAAATTGGATCTTCGTGCAGTTAGCCTCAGAACCACCAATTTTGGTTCTTCGAAACAAAAAGTTGTGCTATTAGGTGTCTAGATGGTGCTGTGCTGGGTTATTGTGTCGTATTTATAGATATTAATAAATCGTACAATAGAAAAATTGATTGATGATTATCACTTCACCCAAGCTTCAATTATCTTGATGAAAATAGAAAAGAGGAGTACAAAACGCACCAAATTTAGGGCTCCGGGATCTTAGAACCCCATATGTGGGATATTCGCAAACAAAAATCTAAAAGGTCAGTATAGTTGGTCAAAAAAGTCAACTATTTAGTTGCCAAAATTATTCAGCTATATAGGTTTCCCTCAATATTTTTTTTTTTTTCAAGTTTCAATAACAAGGTCGTATAGATTTTTATAGCACCTTATTTATGGGATATTCGCAATATACCATCAGAATATACCATCAGAATGGTCTCAGTGACATCATATAAAAGGTCAATTACTTTCTGTAATTAGTCAGCCATAGTTGATAAATTTCTAAAACAAGTTGGTCTTATTATAAGAACTTAGTGACTTTTCAGATGGTATATTTTTTTGTCGAATATCCCATAAATGGTGTTAAAAATTTCTACTATTCTATTTAAAAATTTATAAAAAAAACCCTATGGCTGACCAATTTCTGAAACTATTTGTAATTTGTAATTGGCATAATTTATCTGCGAATATCCCACATATAGGGTTCTAAGATCCCGGAACCCCAAATAAACTTATTACTACCTATATTTCATAGATTATTATTGCTTATCATAAATTTCCTTTGGAGTATATACAAAACTTCAAGTTCTAGCTTCTTCTTTCAACGAAACAAAAAAAAGATCCTTAAAGTATCATCCAAATACCAGAACATTTAGTTTTTATTTTAACTTAAGTATCTGCCATTAGGAATGTCAAATGGCCGAACATTCAAAAATGCAATGTCAAACAAAAACTGACGCCACCAGGACCACATACCCAACTATACCTACTCCTGCGGACATCAGAAGAAAGATCCCAAAACCTTTGGTCCATTTAACCCAAAGTCTACCCCCGCACCTTGTCCGCATGATGATGATGATGATGCCAAGGCATTTTGACGAATTTATTATGGAGATGAATGGCGCCCACCAAATGCGCAAAACCATCTAGCTCTCCATCAACCATTTCTATACACAATACTAAAGCCAACTCTCAAAAATGCTCCGCTCTATACCCGCCGAATTTGTGCTGTTGTGGCATTTCAATGGCAGTTCCGTGTCCACGTTGATTGATAATAAGTTATGCCCGTTTTTATCGCGTTGTCATCGTCATCATCATCTTCATTATCATCGTCATCACAATTTAATATGATGGGCCCCTCGCTGATGCTGTCCAAAGTCTTGTTCTTGTCTAAGCAAATAAAATTAAAAGAAATAAAAAAAAAATTAACTGCAGGGAATTCTCGAAATTCCATAGGGCTCCATCGTGGTCACATGTTCGTCTCTCATTCAGAATCCCTCATTCCGGTGGATATTAGCCGAAATTTTAATTACCAAACGAACACGATTAACTAGAAAAGCTTTTGTCCATCATCATCATCAACATCAGGAAGAAGTTTTGGTTGACATCTTTCTGGGACCAGACCACATCATGGTCCAGCCAGTACCTAACTACCTATATGATGATGGCGACGACAACCGACGCACGGACGTCATCATCATCGTGCTCAGGTATTCATGATGACCAGTGGCTGATGAAAACAGAAGAACCTATACGTAGATATACGAAAAAACCAGGCAGCGCGAGTTAATTGATTGATTTATTTCTGAGAAGATACTTTTTGTGGGCTATGTAATATTTTTCTTGTGAAAAGGACGCAAAGGATTGTTTTCGCATAATTTCGCGTTTTAGAAATGTCCATGACCACGGGAATATATTTCGATTCTTTGGTGGTCAAATTTTATAAAGGGATCCACTCGAGCAGCGGAGGGAAGGGCATTTTTCGAAATGTATTCGGTTATTATTTTATGATGTTTTGGGTGGGTTTTGACAGACAGGCGTCAGTCAGGTGGATCCAAAAGGCTGATGGGTTTGATGAAACGAACACAAAAAGCATGAACGGCCGCGCGGGACAAATTGTGAAGGATTTATCTTATTTTTTTTTTTTTGGGAAATGTTGAATTATTTTGGAAGTTGGTTTTGATATTTTTGCCTGAAATATAAAAATGTTTGATAAATAGCATCAGTCATATGAAATAACTTTTATGCTTAAATTTATATTGTTTTCGTCTTGTTTTATACAAACAAAAATCAACCTTCCATTGCAAGAATGATGGAAGTCTTGCTTTAAGCCACACTAATTCGTTTATAGAGCATTATCTATGTAAATATATCCAGGGTGATTCATACCATAAGATGCGAGAAAAGCATGTGCGTGAAGATGAAGTTAGCATTCCCATTTTTGATTTAAAAAAAAAGTTGTGCTGTAATATGCGCAGCTTGTGCTGCGTTGTGCAGTAAATCTTTTTTTATTTTACGGATGAAATTTTTTGCAAATCAAGATTTTTTTAAATTTCAAAGTTGTGCTGTATTGTACACAATTTTTTGTTCTAAGAATCGAAAAGATAAAAAAATTCGGATATTTGCAACTTTTATGGGCAATACGAAATTTTGCGAAGCCCCATAGCGTGAACTTAGCACCGCCATTTTGGGTTTTCAAAAAAAAAAAAAATTGTGCTGTAATGTGCTACATTTGTGCCGTTCTGTGCCGTTAATATTTTTTCAAAAATTCGCAATTTTACAAATTTTAAGGATAACATTTCTTGCAGAATTATGAATATCATAAAACTCAAAGTGGTGCTGTTTTTTGCCTAGTTTGTGCTGCTAAAATCCGAAGAGATAAGAAAAAAATTCGTATATTTGCAACTTCTACGGCAAAAAATTTAGTTTTGCGAAGCGTGAAGTTAATTTCGCTATTATCAAAAAAAATGTGCTGTTATATCCTCAACTTGTGCTGCCATGTGCCATAAATATTTCTACAAAATTCGCCAATATTCAAATTTTTCGTATGTAGGTATGCGAATTTGTTTTTATCATATTGTCTCAGGACGAAAATCTTAATTAGAGTTATCCATAAAATATGCGAATTTTGAGAACATATTAGTATACAACTTTTTTGTTTTGAAAATCCAAAATGGCGGTGCTAACTTCACGCACACAAATTGTGCTGTAATGCATGTGTCGCAAATTTGTTAAAAAAAATCGCAGGGTTGCAAATTTTACGGAACAAAAACTGGAACAAAACAGCAAAACTTTAATCATCCGACAGTTTTCAAATTTACGATTTCTTAACAATTCTTACTGGCACATCATAGCAGAACTTTTTTTTGAAAATTCCAAATAATTTATTTTTTCGCCGTAAACTTTGCAATTATGCGATTTTTTTTATTTCTTGGGCCAACAACTGAGCACAAATCAGAACAACTTTGAATTTGAAGAAAATCTTTATTTTTCAAAAACAATTCATCCGTCGAATTTGCAAATTTGCAATATTTTTATAGGTACCTATACGGCACAAGGCAGCACAAGTTGAGCAAATTATATTCCATACTTTTGGTGAGAATTCCACTTTTTAAAGTGGAGAGAGTGAATTCATTGTACTTTTTATACTGAAAAAGAACTTTATTTTAAAAAGTGGAGCTGGTTCGCTCTTAATGCGAGAATTAACTTCACTTCATTTTTACATTATGCACAAAAACAGTTTTCATGGACAAATGTTGGTACCTTGTGTGGCCCGCTGTGCGGGTTCCTAAGATTTGAGCTCTCTTCTTCGAATCTTCATCCCTCGCCGTTGGTCCACTTAGGGAATTTTCTGTCGACAGGCTAGCCTTAATGGCAACAGGTTTCTTGAGCAAGATTACCTTTGGGTTGCCCTTTTTTCTGTTTGTTCTGTAACCGATAATCCCTCGAATTTCAGGTGGAAAACTATTGCACAAAATTTAAGGTTTTACAAATTCTCTCTCTCGGTGGGAATTTACTCCACTTTTATAAGTGAAACAGATTTCCACTGTAAAAGTTGAATAAATTCTCATGTGGAGCTGATTACCGTGGAATAAATTCCCTGTACCTGCACCTGGTCGAATGGGCTGGTTTTGTCACTAATTTTCTTCTCTTTTTTTGCAATGTAGCCGTTTTTTTTTATATTTTCGATTTTTTTCGTCAATGGCTTAACCGATTTTGATTAAAAATGTGTATACAGAAGGTCCTTTTAATTGAAAATCAAACGCGCCTTGATATTTTATTTTTAAATAACGTTTCTAAGTGTGTAGGTATAGCTACTCTTAGAATCTTAAAAAAAAATTCAATTTTTGGTTTTTCAAATATTAAAGAAATTGTATATCCTATCATCTAAACAAAATTTATTACATTTACAGAATGAAGTAGATATAATTTATATAAATATTCGAAAATATTTTTACTATACCTACACAAATTTATATGAAATGAATCATCCCGGGATAAATCATATTATATGCACACATATGCTTTATACATTTACATACAATCATTATCCAAATATGTAGTTGCAACATTTTTGTGGATTTAATTAATTAAGTTTATTCAAATTATGTTAACGATGTGGAACTCTGTTTGAAGTCAACTCAATGATAAGATAAAATCAATCAAAATACTCATTTAATTTTCTCATACTTTGTACTATCGAACCATGTAGTCCAGTGGCTAACTTTACCTACCAGCTATACCACCCTAAATTATGGAAGGGTTAAATATCCAAAGCATTGGATATAGTTGAACGCGCCCACATATACATAAACCTACGCAACTACAAATCCTTCTCTTGGTCAATTTTATTAATCGTATACATCCACAAGGAGAAAAAATAAATAAATGTAATTCACTTACTTTTGCTGAATTATTTTTTTGTAAAAAAAAAACAAAATTATATTAACAAAAAAAAAAAAAACTTCAATACAGCATATTGTGCGGGTCCACCCGTACTTACCCGCAATGCCTTGAAATCGACGCGTTACACAGTTTCACTCAACTTTGGCAAATGAAATGAAATGTGCTCGCTGTCGAACATATTTTTTATGCCATTTAACTTTTTCGCATTAAACTGATTAAATTGATTAATTTACTGTACATTTATATAAATGTAGGTATAGATATTGTTGTTTTCTATAGGTTATTCCTGCATCAGGCATGATGATATGGCATCCAGAATCCGCAGATCCAGACTGAAGACCGATTGACTGCACACAGCAAAAGGGTTGTTGGGTGTAGATATATGTACTTTTGTGCTGTATAGCTTGTAGAGGTTTACATCATTGAAGTACCATCACGATGATGAGTATAGAGTATAGTGAGTTCAGTAGTAAAACCTCGCGAGATCTTCTTTCCTTTCGTTTTCATGGAAAATTGAAGGGAGGTTACGCTTCGCGCGGAATAAAAAGGGTTGCACAATACGAAACACGAAAGTGATTGACAAAATAAACATTATTTCGTGAAATGTATGACGGATTACTCCACATGCTCTGCTCATCGGAGACAGTAACATAACATTCGTCATCCATTTGATGTAGTTAAGGTACTTACTGCGAAAAGTATATATAAATGTAGTCGGGTGAGATAATATATCAAATATTTGTTTTTTTTTTTTTTATTTTTTTTGCTGAAGATACAAATATGCTTTTTTTGTGCGAAGAAGAAGAAGAAGAAAAAATAAAATCAAAATCATGTTATCCTAACATTTATCCCTTTTTTCTCGTCTGTCTGACAGGACGACAGGAGACACATGGTCTAATGTATCATACTTAAAAAATATTCGTGTGCGAGACATTGCATAAAGGGATGATTGTCATCATCAGTGTCAGGCCCTGGGCAATTGATGGAAACAAACGTTCTATTGCAAATATCAAGAATATCTTTGCTGATACCTATAAATTTTTTAACCAACATTTATGAGCGAAGTAAAAACTTATGTAAAAACTTGTTATTTTGAATTTTGTTTTGATCAATAATTTGACGATCAACTATAGTTGTGACAGTTTCAGTTTTTTTGTGCTATGTTTTCGATGTTTTTTTGATTGATATCAATTTTGGTGAAGTACCAACCTCCTTCAAAAAAAAAACTTCTCACAATATATTAGTCGTCAATTCGTTGTGACCATTTTAATTTTGTCATGCGATGTTTTTTTGTATATTTATATTATTATTCTTATCTTGTTGGGTTCTACTATAATTTTTCAACTTTATTGTGTTTAATTAATAGAAAATTATTATGCTATAAGAAATTTTATGCAAAGAGCCTAAACCCATTTTCAAGATTGTACTTTGTTTACTTAATAAGAATTTAGCACAAAAAAAAAACCTACAAAAAACAGAAAACATCGCACCAGAAAGTTGATATTGCAACAACTAATTAACGGCAAATTATAAAGCAATAAAACATATAAAATAACAAGTTTTTACCACTTTTTGGGGTGCTTACTTCATACTATACTCTGTCCAACAAAAATAGGCAGTACACGTCTTATGGAAAAGCCTTTTCAAAATCAGTAGCGTGCCATATTTTTGAACCATATTAAATTGAAATAACTCCTCCACGAAAATTGTTTGCCCGCCCGTGAATTTCCAATTGCATCAGCTTTTTTCCTCGAGTTTCTATTAAGGTGCTTTTGATTTTCGAGCTTTAAGAAAAAGCTTTTAATGATGAGTGTTATCGTGTACACTACGACAACCCTGTGAAAGCTTGAATGAAAGACAGATTTATGCAATCCACTGTGGCCAGAATGAGAGGCAAACGTCCTATCTTGCCTACACTGACAGTTTTTGTTGGACAGAGTATAATTTCATATGAAAACACAAAAAAAAAACATAGAAAACACTGCATGAAAAAATTTAAGAAAAATATTATTTATCTCGGAAACGGATCTTACAATTTTAATTAAAATTTTTAAGTATATTGTTGGCAAAGTACGCTAATTAGTAAAAAAAAAAATGTTATTAAATTTACCTCTCATGGAACCGTTTTTACTGGCGTTACATACATATTAGGTAGGTACTTTATGGAAAGTTATGGATTCGTAAAAAAGATTGAGCTAGAGATTTTGATTAAACTTGACATTATGATGATAGGGAAGACGAAAAAAGTGGGTCTCGGAAAAACATCCGTCTGTTTGTCCCTTCGACTACAGCCTAAATGGGTGAGTCGACTTTGTTTAAACTTGGTTCTTAACGTTTTTTGGACATTCCCGCGACAGGTTTTTTTTCATTATTTTAGGTAAATTCTTATACAAATTGGAAAATTTTATTTTTCTTAAAAACCGCTCCACAGATAAAAAAAAACAGTAAACTTTAATAGATAAAGGGTGTTTTTTTTAGACGTGTGGTTTTCAAGAAGAAATAAAACGCATTTTATTTAATGTTATGGCCAAGAATTTAGCTTTAATACAAATACATATAAGGGTTTGTCATTATGTTTTAAAAATGAGTTCAGTCAAGTGGCCGCTGCGGCTGGCTTGAATAAATTACGCGCGATGGCGGATGGACTTATTCGGGTCTTCTTCGATACTCTGCTCCACAGCAGCAATAGCGTCTTCGGTGCGTACTGTACGGCCGGCTTCTCTGAGGATACGCACTATCCACTTGAGTAAGCGTGGTGCGAAACTGATCCATGGTTGCTCGAATTTATGCGATTTTGCGATTATGTCGACCGAATATTGTTCCCAGCGTGCAATGCGTGGCGTGAACCGAACAATTATTTTTGTAATAAATTTGCACGATTTGCAAACGTTGTTCAGGAGTTAATCTAATAATTATGAAATGACAAACTAAACTAAACCTAAATCAAGTGACAGCTGTCAAAAAGACCAACTCTGAAAAAAGTATTGCCAGATTGAAAACCACACGTCTAAAAAAAAACACCCTTTATAAGCTACCTTTTAATAAAGAGAATGGTTTCGAAAAATGTTTAAATATCGCTTTTCTCGAAAAATTGTTTAACAGATTTTAATTTTTTTTTATAAAGAATTATTAATACCTATGTATATTTAAAATAATATTGTGTACCAAAATTCTCAAAGAAATATTTTTTGGATTTTTCAAAATAAAGTTTTAATTTTTTTTAAACTCAAATTTGACAAAAGCAATCTTTTAATAATTTCTAGAAGATTTTAAGCAAGAATTATGCTTATAAATATAACTAAAAATAATGGTACCTCCCATACAAAAGGAGAACCTTCTTTTTTTAAACAAAAAGACCACAAGGAGCCCACCAGCAGCTTGCAACTAAGTTGTTTGGAAGGGACGTTTCAGTCAAACCAATGTAGGTACTTAATTGGAAGCAACTAAAAGTAGCCTTGGGTGAGTTATTCGAAGTTGCTTAGTTGCGCGCAACTATTTTTCCTGCTGGGCGCTCCCCCCTTAATTGATTTAATTTGGTTGATTTAACACGCAACTTATTGTTGGTGTTGTCTACCCTGGCGAAGTCGGGCTGGGACAGATAGTGTTGATTGTTTGGCTTTTGACGAACAAATTTCAAAGTAATTCAAATTGACGGAAGTTTAAACATCAAGACAAAAGAAATTAATTGAATTGCGTCAGTTAGTTCGCATATAAATCCTATTCGGGACACAAGAATAACATAACTTGACTGAATAGTAATAAAGTTATACAGCCGTTACAATACCTACCTTAACCTGTTCCATTTTATATAGCATATTTATACGAACATAAGATCAATTCCCATCACACACAATCTTAATTGGCTGCTAATCAAGTTGTTAAAATTGAATTAAAAACGTCATACTAGCCACACGTATAACTGCATCAGCTATCTCGGATTATAATAATCTCTTAGTTCTCTTTTCTTTTTTCCTTTAAAAAAAACGAAATCCTACATAAATACCCCTTTGCAGTCAGCCTTTATAAATTTGCAAATATGTGTTTATAAATAGCCGGTGGTGATGGTTGCTGGCCTGCAAAGTGTATGGCATTGCAGGAGTTGTTGTTGTTGTTGAAACTATAAAGATAATAATCTCATAAAACCACAGTCTGTAAGTCCTCGCGGTCCTCAGAAATATACGTTCGACATAAAGTCAGTGCTGCCAGGATATATACGTATACCGGCCTATAATTGTCGTGCCATAGTTATGATTGTATGAAATTATAATTGACTGCCGTTTGTGTGTATGTTTTTTTTTTTAGTTTCAAAGAAGTTGCGCTTAACGTTCGTACAATTAAAATGTGCATAATTATTATAACCCCACAATAACCATATCTACTCAAGTATAGGTATAATAACTCATTAAAAATGAATATTTTTGTAATAAATATTTTCACTGTTTATATTTACCATTAAAATGTTTTTATGGTTTTTTTTTTCATTCGTAACATGCAAGAGCAATTATTGCAGGTATAACATTTGAAAAGCTCAGTTCATCGAGGTGAGCTGATGGGTAGCTGGGAATGCGGCTTAGTTTTGAAAAATTATATAAAAACTCCTCTGGCTTGGGCTCAAATGGGAACAAGATCAGCAAAATTTAATATGGCGTATGACTTGAGATAACCTTTACTTTCTAACTGGAACTTGAGAACCGCAGGCGCTATTCAAAAGCTTGAGTCTGATGCCTTCATGCGACATGAGGCAGATATTACCGCGATCCAGGCGAGTTACGATGGATCCTAATTCCCAACTAACATACTCCCAGAGTTAAGCTCTTCAAAACTCCCATTTGATTCTTTTATATCCTATTGCTATATACTTAAGAGTTAATTCCTTGTTATGAAACTTAAATTCGTCTCACAGCATTTTTATTGTAAGAGCTAGGCATTTTTTTTTAAATTTCAAAGTATTTTATTTATTTATTTATTCAAAAAAGATTACAATAAGATGAAATCTTTGAGCAGTATCCTAGTTTAACATAACAAATTTTGATAAATAAAACTAAATATTAAAGATAAAAGTCATTATTTTATCTAAATAATTACGAGAATCTTACAAGAAGGTATTTAACTCCTATATCTAGATCTATTTAAGTCTTATAAGTATCTATCTCGTTATGAAGATAAAACTCTAAACATAATTTGTAGGCTTTATAATCAAATAATAACACATCAATAAGACTATTCACATACGGGGTGTCCCGTAAATAATGTCAAGAGTGCATTTAGCTCCCATCAATAAGTCAAGTAATGCTCTCGGCTCATCTTATGAGAGGAAAAATGTTAGGATCAGGAATATTATATGAAAAGTTGCGACATTCATTACAGCTGCTGCAATAAGAAATTGCACAAAGCCAGTTTCCAAAACAAAAACCACACGTCCTTATACCGATTAAGCTGATGAACGTATCAACGGGGAGTTTTATTAACTCCTGGACAGAGTTTACGGAGCCTGTTCTAAAAGTTGTTGGCCTTCAAGACCATCTTTGATTCTTTAATGACCGGGACGCAGACTCTTAAAAGCAGCAATTTTAACATAGGGCCCGAAGCACAAAAGAAATAGGGGATGTGTTCAACCGGGACTACCTATGCAGCTTTAAAGGGATGATAAACTTCGCATATATGATCGCATCCCGATCCCATGTATTGTGAAAGCATCTTAATTCGTTCATCAATAGTTTAATCAGCTAACATCAATCATATAGATCAAATTTCAAGTCAAGACTCACCATCTTTTCATCAACTTCAAAACCACATGTGAAAACATTCATCTTCAGGAGCTCTTTTATGGCGATAGAGGGCCGATCTCGGGATCCCGAGAATATTGATAAAGTTGTGTCGCGTCACATTCGAAAACACACAGTGCAACTGGGAAATTATGCTCTTCCGAATTATGTATTTCCAACATGTAGTACAGTGTTTCGTCAAGGAAAGGATGCGCTATCCAAGGCCATAACCAGGGGGGGATCACAGTGGCTTAACCCCCCGAAATGTTTGAGGAATGCATTTCTAAATCACACTTTTTCGCTTCAGTAGGTATGATATTTTAATGAAATTTCTGCTGTAGTTATTAATAATGTTCAAAATTTTCTGATTTTAGTATAAAGAGTATCTAGGTTTCTTAATAATTTTTAATGAACGTAGTAAGAGGTACCTACCGTACCTACCCTGACAATTTTTAAGTACAACCGCAAGTATAACCCCTTTTGCTTGAACTGCATACGTTACCTATATCTATAAAGCGGCCCATGCACATCATGCAAGTGCGCACACAGTTGTCATACACGCACACGGTAGAAATCGAGAAACCGGCACAAAAACTCTAAATATTTTGATTTTTTCTATACCGTGTGCTACTAGACAAACAGCGGTCAAAGAGTGCAACAAGGATCTGTTTCCTAACACCCACAAGCTTCTAAAAATTCTGGCGACACTACCGATTTCAACATGCACACCGGAAAGAACATTTTCGACAATGAAACGTCTGAAAACTTATTTGAAAAATTCTACCGGTGAAGAAAGACTACAAGGATTGGCGTTAATGTCTGTTCATCGACAAATTGAGATTGACACTGAGGAAGTTACCCATGTATTTGAAGCTAAAGCCTAGTACGCAGCTGATGCGAAACGAAAAATCCCATGAAAAAATGACACAACGAAATCATAAACGAGAATTTCGTCCTCCTTTTCGTTTTGCAGTAGGTACGCTGTTCGATGAGCGAAATTGATAATTGTAACAGATTATTTGGCGAGATCTCCGCTCTTTTTTCGCATTCAATTAATTGCCCGGAATATTAATTGTGTGAGGAAAAGTGACATTTGAGGTTTGTTCGTGTTTGTATTTGTTGTTTCTTTCAATACAAAATGGCTTTCTGTGATTTTTTGGCGCTTGTGTTTGTTTTTGGTTTTTGCAAATGGTTACGCTTTCAATTGTCATTTTTGTCGCTGTGGTTTTCGTAAGCATTTCGCTGTCGTGTTGAAGACCACCGAAAAATTTCGTTTCGCATCAGCAGCGTACTAGACTTAAGGCCAGAAGACTGAATATACAGCCCTATCACCGTATATCCGTTCGCAGAATTCTCCTATCGGGGGTTTTTTTGTTTCCTTTATGCGGTAAACGAAATATAGACGCGTGCCGACGCATGTATTTGACTTTTGTCAAAATAAAATATTTTGGAATAAGTCGGGACTCGTGAACTTCCGCACAGTGTCTGCATTTGAGGTCATAAATACAACCAGATGGTCGTATTGCCCCTGGGTTGTTTTTTTTTTTTCTAAAAGAAAGGCACATACATTTTATACAAATAAAAAAAACGCTTACTTTACTAATCTTTTTGTTGCTGAGCATCCATTTCAGTCTTTAATTTTGTTGCGGGAAATTTTCCACTTCTAATTTTTTGTCGGGCAAATCGGAAAGCAAATATCTTCATATCGCATGAATTCGTGATGCGTTGCTGAAACGTTGACATATCATCGGCATAAAACGCATGATATTTTCAACGAACATTAAATTGCTTTTCGAAGATCTGTCCGATTGGCCTGTCGGCCTATTGGAAATCGGAGAAAATTTTCTTCCGATCGGATACGATGATAAGGGTGATAGTTTTTTTTTTAAATATGTAATACTTTTGTAGTGATACTTTTGATGTTATGTTCCTACCTAATAAATAAATAATAACTTTAATTGGAACTGTACGATTATCTTTTATAAAGGGTTTTCCAATAAGAGGTGTTATTTTGAATAGCCCGCTATTTCGGTAGCTGTCACTTTTGAAGCTTTCATTTTTTGCCATTAATAAAAATGGAACGATACACGCTTCAACAACGCATTGAAATTATTAAAATTCACCATAAAAATGGTGAAAATTTGGCAGAGACGGTTCGTAAAACTAAAACATTTTTGGGTCGTCGTGAAGCACCTTGTCGGACCGCAATACAGAAATTGGTGGACAAATTCGAGCTGTTGGGACAAGTTAGTGATGTGAAGAATAAAACCCGTGCACGTCGCTCAAGAACAACTGAGAATATTGCTGTTGTAGCCCAAAGTGTTGAAGAAAACCCAGGTTTGTCCATTCCTCGTCGTTCTTTGGAATTAGGCATTCCACAAACGTCATTACACCGTACTTTGCATAAAGACTTCGGTCTTAAGGCTTATAAAGTTCAGTTAAGACAAGAACTCAAGCCGGCTGATCATCAACAACGTCGTGTCTTTGCTGATTGGGTCCTTGAAATGCATTAAAATGATCCGGAATTTCATCGAAAAATCATCTTGACTGATGAGGCCCATTTCCACCTCGGAGGCTACGTCAACAAGCAAAACTGTCGCATCTGGGGCTCGGAAAACCCAAGAGTTATTGTTGAAAAGCCTCTCCATCCTCAACGCGTGACTGTTTGGTGCGGTTTATGGTCCGGCGGGGTCATTGGACCTTACTTTTTCGAAAATGAGGCTGGAGCAACAGTTACGGTCAATGGATTGCGCTATCGAGAGATGATTAATGATTTTTTATGGCCGGAATTGGATGGTATTGATCTGGACAACGTTTACTTTCAACAAGACGGCGCTACGTGCCACACAAGCAATGAAACCATCGATCTTTTACGGGAAAAGTTTCCGGACCGTGTTATCTCTCGAAGAGGTGATCACAATTGGCCACCGAGATCTTGTGATTTGACACCTTGCGACTTCTTCCTTTGGGGCCACGTGAAAGATAAGGTATATTAATATATTATACGCCAGCAGCCCAGCGTCGATTCAAGACCTCAAAGATGGAATTCGTGAGGCTATCGAGGACATAGGGCAGCCACTATGCGATTTGGTTATGGAAAATTT
Source organism: Leucozona laternaria (assembly GCA_932273885.2). Classification (NCBI taxonomy): domain Eukaryota; kingdom Metazoa; phylum Arthropoda; class Insecta; order Diptera; family Syrphidae; genus Leucozona; species Leucozona laternaria. The sequence continues at coordinate 99,035,076 of OW026368.1, forward strand.
CACGAAAAGGATATGGTCCTGTAAGCGTGATCGTGGCGGCCATTTGGCTAATGTTGTGTTCCATTATTAACGGCATACCTTCCTCTTTATAATGAAATAAACATCAAAAAATGCCATTTTTCTTTGAATATCAAAATAACACCTCTTATTGGAAAACCCTTTATAAATAGTAACTTGTCGTAAATTTTTCTGCTTAGGTACCTATTCAACGGATAACTGCATGATATTAACAATTATACATATGTACATAATATGTATATGCATTAACCTACATGCCCAAATGTTCAATACAAAATTGTGTATGATATGGTTGAATTTCGGCCAATGGGCTATTCTAGTTTTGATTACTAATTGGTGAATTTTTTTTATATAGCCCCCCCCCCCCCGAAAAAATTGAAGGCTACGGCCTTTCTGTGTTGTGTTGAACAATAAGCAGATACTATGTGCCCTTACCCCTCCTGATATATTCGATTTTCTCTTGATGTCTTAAACGATTTATTGACAAACGAACACTTGACCAACTTGAAACAACCATATTTTTTATATTGCCAATGTATAGGTATTTATTTTACTCCTGTATAGTAAAACAAAATCATTATATATGATGCAATCAAATAAAATTCATTATTTCACAGCCTCCGACTTATATACTATATCCATCATCTCATCTCATTACAGATCAAAAGAACAAATAAACAAAACTTTTATTAAATTCTCCCCATCATACACTTTATCCAAATTATCTCCAAAAAAGAAGCCAAAATCACAAAATGAAAGGGTTGTAGTATCTATATAGCTATATAGGTAGGTATTGTGCGGTCCATTAAGGTCCATCGGAACTCATTAATCTAACCGCCCCTTAGGGTTGTGGATTTTCTTGTAAACAACAACTTACTATCAACTTCGTATATATTATAGCCTCCTATTCTATATGCCTACCTTACCCTTTAACTTTGCCTTGTGTATGGGCTGAATGTTAATGCCTTGCATCGCAAGGTGTTAATTCTTTTTGCCCGGATGAACAAAAATGAAAATAATTCAATTTTCAGAACTTTCATCTTCAGTCCAACTCCAACACGTATAAGCCTTAATACGAGATCACGATGTAGGTCTATAGATATAGAAAGAGACAGACACAGAGAAAGAGAAAGAGTAAATGAAACGCCTTTCGGCATTTAGCTAACTTTATCTTGATTCTTCTTTTGCAGCAATCGATTGGAAAAGTTCTACTTTTACCACCAATGCCACCGCTAACCCCACTTCCTTACAAAAAAAAAAAAAAAAAAAACAAAGTAAAAAGGAAGCAACCCATCATCTAAGACCGCTTCAAAGAAAATTCCACTTTTTCCATACACTTTGTCTCTTCTTTTTAGGTTTTTGTTTTTTTTTTTTTTTTTATTTCACCATGAAGATGCTGCCAAGCCAAGGAGAGATGTTTCCGAGATCTAATATTTTCTAACAAGGGTAGGTGATAAGTAGGGTGTTGGTGTTGGATGGTGTTGGACTGGCACTGGAGTAGGAAGAAGAGTGGGCTCTCTACAAGACTGTGGTAAGTCAATATCGGGGTAAAAGATTTTTCAATTATAAATCAATTTTCGATTAAAATTACTTTGGTTGTATACTGGCGGCGATGGTGTTTTTTTTTTTTTCTTTTTCTTTTGGCAGTATAGAGGTTTTTGTTTTTGGGGTGTCGGTTTTGAGGTCTGTTGAAACCACTAAACAAAAAAGTTAAGCATTGTCTTGATGCCATGGGATTTTCGCGGATTCTATCCGCGATATAGTGCAAAGCGTGGTGCGTATAGTGCCTTGCCTATCATCATCAGTAGCAACATCATATAATACAAGTTTATTCCGAGAAATTCGGACCAAGTGTTGCCAGATTGCCTTTTCAGTTTTCTTCAATATCAGAATTTTGTAGAGCCGGCTGTCTACGAGACCAGAAAAGTCTCGGTCTCTTCTCGCGGCATACAGAGACGATACTGAGTTACTGACATTTTTCGAGTTTGCCTCGTCTCGTGGCCAGTTCTAATATTGTTCATATAGATCGGTAGTACAAGACTTCTCGGGTGGAAATGGGAAAGTTAAATATTTTGGTGTCTTTTACTCTCGGTAAAATTCCTTTCTTTTCCAAAAAAAAAATTGATATGACTTAAAACAAATAAAAAAATTGATATGGCAATGCTGTGCTTGTCCTCAATTTTCTTACACCATAGTAAATTTTGCTGCAAAGGAAAAAGTTAAATTGTGTGGTGTAGTTTTTTGGTGTCTTAAGAAATTAGTTTTCAAAGAAATTTTCCATAGGGTAGGTATATGGCAAAAATAAACGCAAGACTGCATTCTAAAGAGCTCTTCGATGTGGTCGGGTTAAAAGGAGTCTTATTCGCGCTTTTGTATTTTGTCCTATATAAATGCAAAATAAGAGATGGAAAGATTTTTTTTTTTTTGTTGATGATGAGTTTCTCCTTTTGAAAATTGCGAATTCCACGAAACCCCAACATCAGTCGCGCTACCGCAGTGAGTGCTGCGGAAGAGTCCTTTAGAAGATATTGAATGCATATCGCGTCAATGCCAACGCTGAGGTTTTTCTATAGCTATATACCTCGGTATAGAAGAGTCTAACTTTTTATTTTGTATACAAAAAAAAAGGTATACCTCCCTAACAAGATGGTTTAACAAAAATCAATTAACTGAGATGATGCAAACATAGCATGATCCGCGAGGACAGGTTGTAATCGTAAAAAATACAAACAGGGACATAAATATCCAGAGGGAGTCTGAGTCAATATCTACGACAACGATGAATGACGTTGTCGAGTGATGTGATGAATAACCATTGATCCCTCGAATGTGGATGTGAATGGCATGGTGTCATAAAACTTGGTCTATAATTTAATATTGCGCACATTCTAAATATAATGATGTTAATGTTTACGTCGAAAAAAGTTATAAAATTGCATTTGGTCGAACACAAATGCGAATAAAAACTAAAATAAAATAGAACTGAAACAAAATATTTTCGTGCTACTGTGGTTAAGATAAATCGCTCTTTATTGATAGGTAAAAAACATGTGCGTGAAGTAAGCATCGCCATTTTGGATTTTCCAAAAAAAAATGTTGTGCTGCACAAACTAAACACAAAACAGCACAACTTTGGTTTTCAAGAAAATTGTAATTCCGCAAAAAAATGTATCCGTAAAATTTGAAAAGTTGCGAATTTTTCTAAAAATATTGTCCGAACAAACAGCACAAGCGTAGCACATTACAGCACAACTTTTCTTTTTTAGAAAATTGAAAATGGCGATGCTAACTTCTCGCACATGTAAAGACCGAATCAAGAAAGGAATGTTGTTATCTATAAGCAATTTGTATTATTTATTTTATTTTATTTTATTTTATTTTATTTTATTTTACTATAGGTATCATATTTTATTATTTTATTTTTGTTTATTGTTATTATTTTATAATTTTATTTTATTTTATGTATATAAAAATGGATCGTGGTGTGTTCGGATGCTTAAAACATGAAAACGACTGGACCGAATTAGATTCTTCCTCTGGGGGTTTGTTCGTAATTGCTAGCGAAGGTAGGCACACATTTCGTTTTTCAGTTAAATTCAATTACCGTTCAATAGGTGGCACTGCAGGCCGTTAGGAAATGGCTTTTGGGATATACTTTTTCAACTTTTGTTATTTGTAGGGTGAAATGAGGCAAAAAAAGAAAAAAGTCCGATTTAAGAAATTCGTTCTCTGTTTGAACGTTTTTTCTTAGGAAATAATCTTAGGGATACTTCTTTCAATTTTTGTTATCTATAGGGTGAAATTGGGTAAAAATTGAAAAATTGTCCGATTTAAGAAATTCATTCTTTGTTTGAAGGTTGTTTTTTAAGTGGATGGCCTTAATGATTTTTTTCAGGAAATTGGAATTTATAGGGTAAAAACAAAAACTGGCATCTGAATTGAAACATTATTTTTGTGTTTAAAAGGTAATTCAAAAAAAATTGGTATTTATAGAATGAAATAGGATATAAACAAAAATGTAATGTAGCGCATTGGAACGATGAGAATGGTATGAAACCTTAAATGTCATTTTTTAAGTGTGTTCAAACTTCAAATCTTTATGGATGCGTTCAGTGTTTCACTTAAGCGGAGTTGTTTTAAAACAAAATAATTATTTGGGGGAAAGAAAAATGTTTCAATTAAAGGGAGTTTTAAAATAAGCGGAGTGCAGTTATCCATACTAATTTATGTGAAAAAGCCTTAGAATTATAAGTACGGTACAATAAAGTTTTATGTAATTAGGGGTAAAAAAAGCTATGTTTTAAAAATTTGCCTCCATTCATTCATATTTCATAGCATTTCGGTTTACTCGGTGTATTCGATGTGTTTACAACTGTTAGGCTTTAAGCACTCAAGCTTAGGAGAGAAACCAAATAGTGTATTCGATTCGTTTTAAATTGTATGTGAAGTGATTGTTTCTTATTGTTATTGATGTTCATTTTTAATGTACACTACCTACTTTTTATGATTACAATGAACAGAACACACGGAAGAAGTGTACTTATTCAGAGAAGGCAAATAGATACATTCATGCAAACCTTTAATGTTTACCATTTCTGCAAAAAAAAAAACACAGGAATGGTGTAAACTTGTAAGTCACTAGGCCCTAGCTCCCAACAAGCTGCCGAGAAACTAATTTTTCACATTTTTACATTCAAAGCTCCAGAGAGGGATATGTACTATCACTCTATGCTGTTTAAAAAAATTCAAATAATTTCCCTCGAATTTTATTTTAAAAAATGTTTTTCTTTTTTTTACTTTAACACTATAGTAAAAGGTCAAAGGATAAAGAAAGTTGATGCGTAAGTGAGCGTGCATTGATTAAGGGACATTTTGTTGTTGCACTCCCTGATTCCTGACATAAAAACTGAAATCCTGGGGCCTAATCAAGTTATCGTTTCCACCATTGATATCTCTATCATATCAGTAAGTAAAGATAGCTATCTCCAAAACGATATCGTTCGATCGTTTTCATTTTACGTGATGAGGCCCCTGATTTTGTTTGCGCTTATTCAGGCATTTTAAGACAATTTCGCCTCTCATGTAGAATTCTATGCATTCGAGCATTTCTCTTTCGGAATATTATTCATTGATGTTGATGTTTTAAAGGGCTAGCTACGAGCAAGACTAAGCGAGACTTTTGCAAGTAGATAGGTATAAAGTGTCTGTCTCGTTGTGGAATCTACAAATTTCAGTATCGCATCGATATCGATCTCGAATAACTAAGTCTTGTTTCGGTCTCTCCTCGGGTTCATCAAATAAAATGAATCAGCTGTTACCGCTGCCAAAGCAAATATGTAATGTTGCGGTAAGACGGTAAGGCCCTCAATTCCTTAAATTTATTTGAAGGATATTCTTATACTTATAAAGGGTTTTCCAATAAGAGGTGTTATTTTGAACAGCCCGCTATTTCGGTAGCTGTCACTTTTGAAGCTGTCATTTTTTGACATTTGACAAGTAGAAACTACGCCATTAATAAAAACGATAAACGAATGATACACGCTTCAACAACGCATTGAAATTATTAAAATTCACCATAAAAATGGTGAAAATTTGGCAGAGACGGTTCGTAAAACTAAAACATTTTTGGGTCGTCGTGAAGCACCTTGTCGGACCGCAATACAGAAATTGGTGGACAAATTCGAGCTGTTGGGACAAGTTAGTGATGTGAAGAATAAAACCCGTGCACGTCGCTCAAGAACAACTGAGAATATTGCTGTTGTAGCCCAAAGTGTTGAAGAAAACCCAGGTTTGTCCATTCCTAGTCGTTCTTTGGAATTAGCCATTCCACAAACGTCATTACACCGTATTTTGCATAAAGACTTGGGTCTTAAGGCTTATAAAGTTCAGTTAACACAAGAATTCAAGTCGGCTGATCATCAACAACGTCGTGTCTTTGCTGATTGGGTCCTTGAAATGCATGAAAATGATCCGGAATTTCATCGAAAAATCATCTTGACTGATGAGGCCCATTTCCACCTCGGAGGCTACGTCAACAAGCAAAACTGTCGCATCTGGGGCTCGGAAAACCCAAGAGTTATTGTTGAAAAGCCTCTCCATCCTCAACGCGTGACTGTTTGGTTCGGTTTATGGTCCGGCGGGGTCATTGGACCTTACTTTTTCGAAAATGAGGCTGGAGCAACAGTTACGGTCAATGGATTGCGCTATCGAGAGATGATTAATGATTTTTTATGGCCGGAATTGGATGGTATTGATCTGGACAACGTTTACTTTCAACAAGACGGCGCTACGTGCCACACAAGCAATGAAATCATCGATCTTTTACGGGAAAAGTTTCCGGACCGTGTTATCTCTCGAAGAGGTGATCACAATTGGCCACCGAGATCTTGTGATTTAACACCTTGCGACTTCTTCCTTTGGAGCCACGTGAAAGATAAGGTCTACGCCAACAGCCCAGCGTCGATTCAAGACCTCAAAGATGGAATTCGTGAGGCTATCGAGGACATAGGGCAGCCACTTTGCGATTTGGTTATGGAAAATTTCATGAAAAGGATATGGTCCTGTAAGCGTGGTCGTGGCGGCCATTTGGCTGATGTTGTGTTCCATTATTAACGGCATACCTTCCTCTTTATAATGAAATAAACATCCGATCATTTATCTCAAAAAATGCCATTTTTCTTTGAATATCAAAATAACACCTCTTATTGGAAAACCCTTTAGTTATTCAAATACACAACACAAAGTCCGAAAATGATTTTCTACCTACAATGTTATAATTTTTTTGTGGATAATATGAACGATTGTCATGTTTTACGCTCTGCAAACTTTAAGAAATGATTTGGCATATTTTGTTTGCACAGCACTGTATAAAGTTTCATACAATGCTTTAACAAATCATTAAAAATAATACATGAAGCTGTTATGAACGAGCACCAGCTTCGTGGTATGGTGTTGCGGGAGCTCCTTTTTAATAATTCGCATCCACATTCATATCCACAATGAAACTTCTAGACTATTAACAATGGAAAAGAGTGCAATTTGTAGAATTTCATTACGTTGAACGTACTTGGCATTCGCATATAGTGATGTGAAGCCATAACTTTGGTATCGATCGGAAATGAGTCATTTATTTTGGCGGAACTTTTTTCCATTCAAAATATCTTTCTCGGCAGGCAATAAAAGTCTCTGAGAGTACCTACCTACTCATATGCGAGTGCGTATATAATAAATTTCACATCGATCATACAAATATTTACGATCGGCAATAATTAATAAATTATCGATTAGATTTAGATAAATCACAGCGAACAATAAAGCAGCAGCGCGCGCAACAACGATTTATGAAAATTATGATTTTTATTTGTATTCTGCTATGATGGCTGCGGTTCGGTGCAGCTATGGTGGAGTAGCGACCGCACGCTGCCAATTATGATCGACTAAATCTGATGAATGCCACATCGCCACGTACCTACATATGTCGCGGAGTCAGAGTCGAAGGATGATGGAGGTGCCCCATGATGGAAGGTTCCCTATATTGCACCGCCAAACATAATCGACACGACCGATACGACTTCTCAAACAACTACATATGTATACCTACAACGTATATCGTAGCTCTGGGTTCAAGTTTGTGTGCTATCGCGTTTCTCGCGCGCCCGTTTATTTGAAATTATATTTCTTGCAATATTTACGATGATCATAAAGAGGACAACTGCTTTTCATTTTCTGTGCCATATTTGGCCGCATTGCAATATATGTGTTGTTGAGGTTTTATATTTTTTTTGTCTCACCGTTGTTGCGCCTGCGCGCTGATTGATTTACATCGAATCGGTGAGTTTATAATGATGAAATGAAAAATTAATATCACTGTATGGATGACGATAACGAAGGGGTAAATCAGAGGAGACGAAGGAGGCAGAGGCAGCCAGGGCAACCAAGAGGTTTATCGACGGTCGCATCTCGAGCGGTCTGTTTATGGTGCACATGGAGTGCGATTTATGGCACCTTGTATTGAAAGCCGTCCGTCAAAAAATAATATCTTTGTAAAATTCCTTTTAGCTTATATGTTGAATCGAGATTCAAGAATAGGTTTATGTGAGGCTATATATACAATAACCTTGATTTTGTGTGATATATTGATATTGGAGGAATTTCTGTATCAGAAAAGTCAAGGATTATTCCGCTTTTAGAAATTCAACCACTCAATGCTTGTTACGCATTAAAAAAAAAAAAGCTGCTAACATAATACTGACTGGATTTTACTTCTTTTTTTATCGAATATTAGCTTGGTATTTCTTATAAAGACATAACCCCCCTTGATGACTAAGGTTTCGATAAGGAGTGTCGTGAAAGAAGATGTTAGCTACCGAAGGGAATATTGGAAATATGCCGACCGATAATACCAAATTTTTGATACAAAAAAAAATTCAATCATTCATCACGTATACCTACACGTGTTTTCAATCATCAATTCCCCCAGACCCATATGCATATTGACCTTCTTAATATTGCATCAACTCAATTTCAAATTGAATTCGTAAAAAAAAAAAACAGAACCCAAAAAGCCATAACCCTTTTTTTATTCCTTTCGATTTTTTTTGCCATTTTTATATCACCGCCACGCCACCTATCAAAATTGTCCTGCGGTCTTGTGCCAGCTACAGCTATACAGCCCGTCCTAATAAATAACTTATAAGAATCAATTGACAGCCCATAAATAGCAACACAGCCACAAGAGAGGCCTATATTAACTTACCGACTTCAACGAGGACGCACGTCGCTCATATAATTCTTCCTCCCCCAAGTCTGCTATCACACGGGACTAAACAAAAAGAAAAATATTCATTCTTAAAAAAAGAAAAATAAAAAAACACACACCAAATCCACTTGCCCATCGATCAATCACCTCACATCCTTGATGAAATGGGTAAACTCCCCCTCCTTGGCATCACCACACCGCGCCTTCATAGCTATACCCTCGCCTCGCCTGGCACCTCAATGTTATGAATCTGTGTTTCCTTTTTCAATTCCGTCACCACTACAGTACAAAGTAACTTTTATTCAATATCGTCGTTGAGCTCCTTTGTGGATATAAACAAAAACATTCAACAAACGCATATCTGGAAAACTTAGGAATATTCTGTGACTGTGACATAAAATAAAATCGGACCCCCATTTCAGCTCGGATCAATTCCTATTCGGCTGCAAGGAATAGAATATAAGTATAGAAACTCTCAAGGATATTCATTTCCGCAATTGTTACCAAGATATGCTGCTGTTTCAATTTCAGTTTTGTTTCGTTTTTTTGTTTTTTAAAGATTTTTCTTTTGACATACAACTGTAATATATTCATCCCTAGGGATGAACTCTAGATTTTCTTTCTTTGGTAGTTTATTTTTTGTTAAGATTTTTTATTTTTGAATTTTTTTTTTGTTGTTTCGCCCCAAGGTTTTTTGAGTGCGAGAATATACATATATCCTTTATCTCGGAATGGCTGTTCTATTTTCTTGTGGATTAGTCTAATGTAGTACCACTTATCCGAGATTTTGACATGACGTTGAAGTGTGTGAATATAAAAAGCAAAATTTTTATAATATTACCACCCCCCATGTGCTGTCACATTATACTCGTCATCATCATCATCAATGATGAAAAACCATTTTCAATGCCGGGCTGGGGTCCCAAAAGGAGCTCTTGCATGAATGATCTTCGGTTTTGCATGCGTAGGTACATATATGTGGACGACCGACGACAAAATGACACTTTTTTTTTTGGTATACCTAACATATGAGTGATAAAAAATGGAAAAGGACATTTTTTTGTTGAAAAGGAAATATTGATTGATGGCGATAAGTGAATTTTTGTGTTGGAAGATGTCCACTTCCACTTGGAGTGTCAAGCAATCAGTCGATTATGAATGAGTGATTTTGAAGGACATTATACAATGTGGTAAAGTATAGCAATAAGAATTGCTAGTACTTCTACTTCTCCTGGTCTGATTTATTCAGTTCTTATTTCGAATCTTGATAAACCTGAGCAGCACTATTACAGTAGTCCAATTTTCCATGTCTCTAGCGCATAAATCAGGCTGAATTTGAACGATGGCATGCGTTATGTGTGCTGTGGTTTGTGGCTTATTCAAATAGACCTGCAACTTCAGAAAACCCCACAAAAAAAGTCTAACGGGGTAAAATCTCACGACCTCGGTGGCCAGTTAGCATCACCTCCACGTGAGGATGACCATGCCCTCGAATCGCTCGTGAAGAATTTCCAATGTTGCGTGAGCTGTGCGGCACCTAGCGCCGTTCATTTAAAACCACTATTATCGTTGGTGTCCATATGTACATATATCATCCAATTTAGGACAAAAGAAGTTGGTATCATAGTAGTATTGACCTATGGCACTCGCCGTTGGAGGTGATGGCCTGGCGAATGCCAACGTCGTTCTCAAAGAAATATGTAGGCACCGATGACGCCGCGCGCGCCGCCGCCAGCTCAAAATCCACACCAAACAGTGACTTTTTCGGGATGCATTATGGACGCTCTTGGATCTCATGTGGATTGGTGTCGTCCCAAATTAAACAGTTTTGTTTGTTGACGTACATATTCATCCAGAAATCGGCCTCATCGCTGAAGATATGACTTTTCGCTGAAAAGCGAGCCGAACAGAATACCCATTTTGAAAAAAAAACAATTTTGTCATTTGCACGTGTTGTTGAACGCTATATTTGTCCATGATGATTTGGCAAAACAGACTGAATAATTGACAGTCAATTTGACAGATGTAGCTTTAACAATATGGCTGCTATCAACTGTCAAAGTTCAGAAGTCCCTATTGGAAGACCCTTTAGTACAGGAGTTATAACCCCTAAGTCTACCCTAAACCCACTTTGTCGCGTTAAGGAAAGAAATCAATTCTTCTTCATCTCAGAAAATTGGTTGAGGTTGTCAAGAAGAGCCTTTCCAAATGATTCCACTCTCATTCTAGCCTGAGCGGGGCATTTACATAGGAAATTAATGACTGTTTCCTTTTCCTGCTGGTCACCACAACTCCTACAATGAATAGGTATTACAAGAAGGAATACCCAGCTTTGACGCATGCCCTTCGATTACAAGCCAACAGGTTGCAACGGCCTTGGCTTTAGAAATGTTCAAATACCTATTCGGAAAAGATTCCTGAACCAACACCATCACACTCCATCTTAGAACGATCAGTACAAAATTAAAAATAGTTGTGTAGAAGTTTTTCGTCAAGACGTCATCCTTCAAATCCTTTCTGGATCGAAATAAAATTTCAGAGACCTAGAGTATCAAATAATGTGTGATTTTGGTGTGACCATATATGGTTTAGCAAACCATCAATTTGATCCCTTAAGTCATATCGCGCTGCAGGATACTAAAAATATTTAAGTGTACAGATCAAGTGGTAAAAGGTGCAGAAAGACTTTTAAGGCACCCGTCGGTCAGGATCGTAGGGTCCCTGTAGGGTCCCTGTAGTGCCAATGCTAACTGTTCTTTGAGCCTTCTTAAGTTTCTTTACGTTATACGCAACAACTATTCTAACCTATCGAATACATACGACTGCCAATTTTTTAGGATTCCTATTTTTCTTGTTGGTTAAGGCCGTGGGTGAATTTGATTAAAACAAAAATGCAAAACAATTGTTCTTACCTATACCTCCTGCTCCTATATGTATAAGAAGAAGAATCTAGAATGAAAAAATTCCCTTGGGAGGACTAAATCGAACACTTGACCGGCGCACCGGCTTTATATGGAGCTAAGAAGGAAGCGTTAAGCAACAACAACAAAAAGAAAAAAAAAAAAAGAAACTTTATAGGAAAGAAAAAGAAACGGTATAATGAGTTGCACTTAATCAAATGATAACCACCCACCCCACCACGATGATTTAGGGGCGCAATAAACGTAAATTAATTACGAGGACGGCTTACGGAGATTAATTATTTTGCGCCGTTTCGCATAAGCTCCATGTTTTTTTTTTTTTGTTCGTCCTTGCATGGATATAAGTGATGTAAGAGTGTTGTTGTTGTTGTGATAGTTTGTAGAGCGTCGTGTGTTAAGACTACGACGACTATGGGGACAGACGGACGTTGACGTTGGTGCCAGCTATTTAATGTATTTCAATGGCACATTACATCGGTCTGCGGACGAAGCCTCCAGTTCAAGTGATGTGCAATGTGATAGACTTTACTCCAGGTGAGGTGAGATTGGCTTTCCTGATGTGGGTACGTATAGCTAACATATAGTATATAAGGGATCGGGAAGAAAATACCAGGTAAAAGATAATGATTGTTTCTTGGTTATCTCATGGTTTTGTGGATGTTCAATGTGGCTTAAGTCAGAAAAATTAATGGTCAATGGTAGAATGAAATACAAAAAAGGAATTTCAAAGAAATAAAAAAAAATACTTAAAATCTGAACGATATTTTCTAATGATTTTTTTTTTTTTGTTTGTATTTTGAAGAAGAATCTCTTGAGTAGGTGTATTTTTCATAATTTTTCAAACCTCATTTCAATTTAAACCACAAGTTAATTCAAAAACGCTTAACAGTTAAGTGAGTAAGGGTTGTGGTTGCCTCTCTCCATGCAAAGATTGCATTTTCAATTTCTAGTCATCCGTAGAAAGCACTTGAGCCCTATTTAAAATTAAAAAAAAAACCGCTACACAACCTCTGTAGGTAGGATAAAAATGTGAAAGTTAATGGTTAACTCATTTTTCCATCACGTCCTTTCTATGCAAGCATATACTATACATATTTTTGCAGCCTCAAAAAATGCTCATCCTATATTTATTTTCTTTTATTTTACGGATATAATGTACTTTATTCACTCCTTACTTGTAGTTTCTATTCTAAGGGCAAGTTATGGTATTAGAAAAAGTATAATAAATTCAAAAATGTTGGTTGCCGATGCCTGCTGTCAGACTTATCTTAGTCTTAGCCGGTAGTGGGGGTAAAGGTCCCCTTTTTTTTAGTATACAGTTGACGCTTGTTAACTTGAACACTAAGTACAAAACCAGGGGTGTTCAAGCTATAGTGTTGTTCAAGTTACTTGATCAAGATAAAAAAATCATTTGTTATTCATTTTGCATAAATAATTTGAAATGAAATGTTTTTAAGACGACTGGGTAAAAAATCGTCATTTAACACTGCTTAGCCTTGCGCAGCATATTTTGAAAAGCAGATTCTCGGAGATTCTGCAGAAAAAAGCCTTATAAAGAAATATCAAAGAAATTTTCCTGGGGTTCCCCTCTACGAAAACTGCTTGTATTTTGTACCAACTCCAACATCCTAGGTACCTTGGAAAAATGAAAAAAACATTGGGGCATATTCATATAGTCACTTTTAAACTCCAGTTTATCTTAGACTGGGGTTCATTCAATGTTATTTAGATAGGATAAACCCAGGTCTAAGATAAACTGGAGTTTAAAAGTGACCATGAATATGCCCCATTATGTAAATTTGGATCAAGTTACAGAGTTTGCAAACTCATAGAGTATATACTTAAGGGAAAAATTCAAGGTATCGAGTCTTAAAAATGGTCTGCTGAAGTTATAGAATACTTAAAAGGAAAAATTATTTGTTCAAGTTATTGGAATGTTCAAGTTATCGTATGTTAAAGTTACAAGAGCCCATAATATATTTCGCAAATATTTTTAAAACCAAGCGTATAAGCGGAAAAGTCCTCACTCCAAAAAGAAAGTAAATTAAATTTCCTACAGAAAAATGTTTTTTTCTTATTTTCGCTAGGAGCAATACTAAGGGAGATGTGGGGGTTATATTTATTTATTGCGTTACAAATTTAATGTTTATCGATCAATTAACCCACAAATATTAGAAAAAGTTAACATAAATATTCATTCATCATAATTCCATTAACGTAAGATGGGAGAGTGGGTAGGTAGTTAAAGAAGCTGGTGGGGGTTAAAATATCGTTACATAATCTATTTGATACAATCAGCGTTGCCAAATACTTTGGGCAAAATAATGCCTCACTTGAGAAAAAAAATGCCTTTTTCAATAAAAAAAAAGCCCCACCTAATTTTTTTTTAATTAAACACAAATATGATTTAAATAACAAAACGATGATTTATAAAAAAAAAAATAAATAAATCACAATAAACATCTAAATTAGGGAATATTAATTGATTCAGTCATTTAAATTACAAAGGTTAAACGAGATCGTCCTGTATTGCTTAAAATCATACATTTTTTGTTGAAACAAAGATAAGTGGGTGTGCTTAAATCCCAGATCATAGCAATTTTTATTTTTGAAAAGCGTCTTTGTGTAAAGAATTCCACTCAAAGTTTCTGTCTTAAGTCTATTTCTCAGCTTTGCTTTATTTTAAATAATGCACGAACAAAATCTTTTCAACCGACAAGTCACCGAGGAATGCAGCAATGTTTTTTAGAATTTTAGAATGTTTTAAAAAATTAATAAGTAAATAATTTAGAAGAAGAACAAGAAGAAGAAAAACACAAAAAAATGAAAAAAAATGCAGTTTATATGGATTGAAAAAAAAGCCGTTTTGGGAAAAAAAAGATCCTCAAAGCCTAAGGCAGTCAAATAATGCCTAAAAGGCATGCAAAAGCCTCAGTTGGCATCGCTGCATACAGTGTTTATTCTCAAATGAAAACACTTTATCTTCAAATGTAAGAACTTTTTAGTTTATTTCCAAGTTATTGACCAATTCTTTGTGAAATGATTTTGTGGGTTTATTTGCCCCGGTTTATAAGGGAGAAATCACTTTCTAAAACATTTTTTTTTTTTTATTTCAAAACAACGAAAAAACTTACAAAACTATACTATATAGTTTTTTTAAAAGTCAAAAATCTTATTCTATTTTTTTATTACTAAATCAAGTCATTTTGTAAACAGTTTAAGAAAATAATAATTTTCAATTACAAATTTTGGAAAAAAAAATTAATTTGTAATGATTTTTTTTTTCAAAATATTTTGTTGCAAAGTACTTAATTTTCGTTTACTAATAATCTTTAGTCGAACTCTAAGAACCAGAGCGTTATACCTAATACGTCTTTTAGTTTTTGAGAAAATTAAAAATTATGAAAACTACTATGTACTTTCTTCAAAAATTATTTCAGCACAGTTAAATATTTTTAGTACAATATACTAAAAATCGCCAGCCCACGCCCGCAAGCTTTAGATTGGATAGAAGGGTAAAGGTCCCCTTTTGTAGTATACTTTTCGTGAATATTTTGAAAATCAAGAAGTTTTCATAATTTTCAATTTTTGAAATTTCGAAATCAATTTCTTTCTTTAATTTTTCATATTTTTGGATTTTTCCTCTCTAATTTTTAATTTTTGAGAAAAATAGTTACATATATACATATAAAGGCAAATTTGACTAAAAACATCGATCCAAATGTTGACTTATTTTAATTATGTATGAACTTGCTGTTTAATGAAGATTTCACAGGGAAGTATTGTCAGTTTAACAGTAGACCAAGTTAATTTTCTAGGTGGTCATGTTATTTTAACAAAATTAATTATTTAAAATAGTACAAACCTTAAAAGGTGTCAAGTAGATTTTTATGTAAATTGTGTTCATTTCAAATGACTCAACCTTAAAATTTTGGATCTTATTAAATATTTGATATTGAAAAATAACAACCTGATAACTGATTAAATTCAGTTTAGTGGCACATGATGTTTTCCCAGAGTGTATATTTTGTTTCAACTTAATCTTTTTTTATATTGAGTACAATATCACTATACTGGGCTAAAAATAGCTTTGAAAATTCTCCAATTATACCAACGAAAAAGAAATTGCAGCTTTGTCCGGTATTTGTAATGTATATTAATTCTCAGAGCAATTTCGTCCAACTTATTTGTGTTCTTTATTTCATTTAATTTTAATTCCACATTAGAAGTGGAATGAGTATATAAAGTGAATATCCTGATGCCTAAGGTGAGTGAGCAAAAATATTTTTTCTTTGCTAAAAAAAAAATTATAACAAAAAAGAAACTGCAAAAAAAAATTACTCACCCAAACATCGTTCTTGGTATAGAGAAACCTAAAGAAAGGAATGTATATAGGTAGATGGAGTCAGAGTGATTCTTTTTAAGTACCAAGTACCTACATATATACCTACAGAGCACAGAGTAAGTAAAGTATGTATGTATAAAGCATTTGAATATAAATGTGTTTGGAAAGGAAATCAAAAGAGAAACTTTTAATTAATTTTGCAATAAATTCAAAAGAATAAATTGCTTTTTATGTAATCTATTTTTTCTTTGTTCTTTCTTCTATACCTATACTTACTTTTCATTTTAATCATTGTTCCTGATGAGTTTTAGTAGGTACCTATAGATATAATAAATCATTTAATGTTTTTCATTTTTTTGAGACTAGAGAAGTGCAAATTTATAACAGTTATATATGAGACAAGGGAAATGCCATTTTATAACAATTATTACAGTTTATCGCCATTAAAATTGGGAGTGCCTTAACGCGCTTCCCACGATTTGAAAAAAAAAAACACTCTATATAGGTGGCCGAAATATGCCCATCGGCGCAGGGCCCTGGCCCTGAGGGGCCGCATAAACAGTACTTTTATAAACCAAAACTGTTATAATTGGCATGTCTAGAGTCAATTCCATCATTTTTATTATGAACGAGACTAGTGCAAATTTATAACAGTTTTTCGGTACCTATTTAAAAAGAATGAGACAAGAGCAATGTCAATTTATAACAGTTTATCTCAATTAAAATTGGGCGTGCTTTAACGCGCTTCCCGAGACTTAAAAAAACTCTAGGTGCCCGAAGTAGTCGCACCATCAGCGGAGGGCTCTGGCCATACGGAGCGGTATAAAGAATTCTTTTAAAAACCAAAACTGGTATAATTGGCATATCAAGCAGGTGTCCAACCAACGAGCTTCACGCAACTGGTAAAAAAAAACTTTGGGTATCCGAAGTAGGTATGTATATATGCCTACCGGCCCTACCGGTTGAGTGCACCAGCCCTGAGGGGCCGCATAGACAAAAAACTTATATGTAAACAAATTTTGTATAAATTGGGATGTCTAAGTAGATATGTACTTAGGAAAAAAATGTTATGGAGCCCGAAGTATGTCCAGGGCCCTGGACCTGGACCTGGGATGGGTGGGTGTATAAAATAAATTGCCATTCCCTGAACCACTTCATACAATTATAGCAGGAGTGGAATTTGCAATAATAATTATAGATTAGAGATAGAATCTCAATATTAGTATTTTTGGATTCACAAGGTATACATATTTTTAACTCTCTCTCTGCCGCTGTCCATAGAAGAGATTATCAGTTAACTTCTTGAATTCTTTTTTAATTTCTTTTTTAAATCCAATAATAGATACAATATTCTGAAGCCAATTACAATTTCCACAAATCATCGAATTTCCTTTTGGGAGGATATTTTACATTTTACGTTTTACCTCAAACTCAAACTCAAACTCGAAATAGAAACAAAAACAACAACAACACCAACGATATACAAGAATAACAAAAATTTCAACCAAAATTACCCTCGCAGTCAAGCCACTCAAACAAACGACTTACAACAAAAGTATAAGCGGCAAAGGCCAAATTAAGGCTAATGAAATACAAGAAATAGCGGTTGTTGCTGGTTGCCTTGCGGGGGCTGGTTTGGTAAGTTATTGGGGATGTTTCTCAACTTCTTATTTCTTAAAAAAAAAATAAAAATAAAGAAGAACAAGAAGCATCAGAAGCGGGAAGAACTGACATCCATAATTCATTCCCTGCGGATTGATGAACATTGAAAAATTCCCTCGCATACTAAGTTTGAGTTGAAAACTTCGCCACCCTCATCATCATCCGCATCCCTTAGGATATATACTTCATTTATTTTGAGTGAGGGATGCTGGCGCTGGCTGGCTGGCTGGCTGGCTGGCTGGCTGGCTGGCTGGCTGGCACGTTATGGATGGTAATAATGATAATAACGATGATCAAGTAAAACAGCGATGTTGAATGTTATATTCGCTTTTTTTTTTTTTGTAGTCAATATACGAAGAAGAATCTACCCAATTGATGTTCGCAAGGAACTTGATAAATTGGAGCCCCTTTTCTACAATAAGGAAAAGGCAATGAGGAAGCTTATATCGAAAACGAGCATTTGCTAATCATTATTCAAAAATTATTTAGGTTTTTTTTTTTTTTTTTTTTTTTTTTTGTTCATTTAAGTCAAAGAAATGTGTTTTTATGTTGAAGTTGTGTATAGAGCCCCAGTGTTGCAGGACGCGGACATATAATGATTGGACTGGTAGAGGAGGATATGGCAACGCTCATAAATTAATGACAGGAGGTAGCTTGAGAAGTCTGCTGTCGGAAATGAAAGTAAATTAAATTATATCGATCGATTGCACTCGATTTGTTATGCAAATCGAATTAATAAAACACTTTTGAGTTTTATTATTGTATACCCATACCTTCCTACACAGAGGGAGTTTAGTTAGGAAAATCTAAATATATACACCTGCTAAGTTAATTTCATTATTTTACTTACAGAAATGCGGGGCCGCATAAACAGTACTTTTATAAACCAAAATTGTTTTAATTGGCAATCAAAATAACGGGTATTTTTTTTTAGAGGTATAGAACTTTAAGTTGGCAACACTATTTTAACTGGCGGCCATTTTGTCAGCTGTCAAGTGATTTATTTTTACTTTTTACTTGGTTTCGTGTAAAAAAAAAATTCGAGGTTATAATCAAAACTAATACTACGATAATCGAGAAGTCCGAAGAAGTGGGTTTCGTCCTGCCGTCCGTCGGTCTGTGCGTCAGTGCGTCTGTACGTCTGTTCGTCTGTGCGTCGGTGAGTCCACTGTAATTTGAGCTAGAGCCAAAACGGGTGGACCGATTTGCATGAAATTTGGTACAGAGCATTTATATGTGAATCCCTAGTGGATGAATTCGAACTTTTGTTTTAGCTCATCTAAAACGGGTAGCTGTCATACAAATATTTTGGTTTTTTCAAATTTTCTCGAAAACGGCTATAATGATTTTGATTAAACCTTATACCTGTAATAACCAAGCCAAGTCAATTGTAAGAAAACTGCATTTCAGGTTTTTCTCAAAAAATTCTCATTACGGAATTCCAGTTTTTTTTTGAGAAAATGGTCTTATTTTTGGTTTATTCGCGTATATCTTTGCCATGGCTTAACCGATTTTGTTATCATTTTGCAATCTGATGATCCTCAATAGTTAAAACAATAATGCATTTAAGAATTTTTAAAAACTTTTTTTATAAACAAAAAAAATCAAACAAAAAATTAATTTTGAAGTGCATCATGCATCTTCAATGTTGGGTTACAGACACAATATTTTACCACAAGAGCAAGTCGTGCATATTTTAAGTTTGGTTTGGCATTTCAAAATGAATAGACTGACACCTGAACAACGTGCAAAAAACATGCAAACTGTGCAAAATGGGCTCGAAACGAGATCGTTGTTGACCCCGATTTTCACAAGAAATTTTTTTTCAGCAATGAAGCTCATTTTTGGTTGAATGGCTACGTCAATAAGCAAAACTACCGGATTTGGAGTGTAGATAGTCCTGAAGCCATTGTTGAGACGCCGTTACATCCAGAAAAACTGACAGTTTGGTGTGCTGGTGGGATCATTGTGGTCCTTACTTCTTTAAAAACAATGCCGGCCAGAGGGTAACATTTATTGGAGACCGTTATAGAGCCATTATTAGTGAATTTTTCGTTCCTGAGTTGAATCGCCTTAATGTGGGGGAGCTGTGGTTTCAACAAAACATGTCACACAGCACATGCGACAATTGATCTGTTGAAGGAAGCTTTTGGTGAACGCATAATTTTCGTTTTGGATCTGTGGGTTGGCCTCCCAGATCGTGCGATTTAACAACGCTTGACTATTTTCTGTGGGGATATGTGAAGTCATTAGTCTACGCCGATATAAGTCCGAAACGATTGACCACTTGGAGGACAACATTAGCAGCGTTATTGCCTATATACGGCCACAAATGTTGGAAAAAGTCATCGAAAATTGGACCTCCAGATCAGACTACGTCCGATCTAGCCGTGGTGGACAAATGCCAGAAATCATCTTTCGAAAAAAGTAAGTTTCATGTCAATTTAAAAAAAAATCATGTTTGTTTTATTCCATTTCAAAGTTCTATACCTCTAAAAAAAACACCCTTTAGTTCCTAGAATGTATTCAAAAAAATTCATATCAATGGTTAGTCGCAACGAGCCTTTGAAAATATAGACATGAAGGTAGTCCTCATTAGACCTCCGCAGATCAGACTCAGGAAAAGGAACCCAGCAGGCTCCTCGTCTGAAGGCAAGGTACATATATTAAAGGTAATATTATTAGCGTTTAAATTTTTGTTCAGTTCTGCGCATCTGATGTGAAAATGGCGGTTCCAGTGTCTCTTTACTTGTCAAAATGTTTATATTTGTTGTTGTTGTTGTTGTTGACACTCAATCCGTCATGTTTAATTTCTGACTGACAACCTGCGCAATATATTACCTTAGATTTGTGTACTGTGGTCTGAAGGAAAGTATTGTGTTTTCCACTTATCAACCGGAGACAGTTGAAGGTAGTAATTCACATATGCATGCATATAGAGCATGGAAATTACATATCACTATTTGTATGTAAACACACCTTTTGAATAAACTTCAGTAAAATAAATAAAACCAATCTTAAAATGAAATTATTTCATATTTGTAATCAACATTGGTTTAATAGTAAAGCATAACAAACATGTTTTCTCCATTTTTTATGGCATCGGGTGGCACGTTCCAAGTCCAATTCCATTTCCATTTCCATTCTTATTTGGACTTGGTCCAGAATCCAAATTGCTTGCATTTTAACTGCAACGAAATAAAAATGCCACTGACCATAAATGTATATCGTGACACGAAACGACATAACCATTATGAGTGCAAACGACTTCTTCCTCCTCTCGCCATTGTCCGTCTCCACCATCAACGGCCGGCCGTGTCGTCAGTCTAAGTACCAAATGCATCCATCAGCTGCATCACCATTTCAAAAAAAAAAAAAAAAAAAAATGGTTCCACATACTGCAAGTCGTTCCTCGCTCGTCGCAATAAAACAAAACAAAAAGAAATAAATTAAAGCACGGCTACACTTTCGAATTCAACGCCGGCTGCCGCGCCGGGCTTGTAACACATTAAATCATCTAGGTCCCATAATTTGGTAGGAAAATTCAGTTATTTTTCCGTGAAAACGATAAAATTATTATCTAGCTATATCGTTCCAACGGAATCAGGTACCTATACTCCGCGCGCCAACATACATACATCACGAGCATACGATCATAGACTATATATATATGCACCAGAGCCCAGACTTATGGTGCCAAATTCCAGGAAGCTTACGATTCCAATCCGATGTTTCATTCCGTCCAGAGATATGATTGTGTGTTTGTATAATGCACGTTTGTCCACCAAAAATAAAAAACCACTGTCCCAGTGTCTCACCTAAAAAAAAAAAACCGAATGATATTTTACCAACCATCGCATCGACTCATTAAAAATATTAACTAGATACTCGCGCATTCATAAATATTCATTAGCGGTTCCGATGTCGTTCATATGAAATTATTGAAATAAAATATCTTTTTTTTTTTGATATTTTTGTTTTATGAATTATACGAGGGTTTGGTTTTTGTTTTAAGTGGAATATCAGTGACAGGCGGTTTATTATTTTGTATCATTGGAAGCAGCCAGAGAGCAGAGGCAGTATAGCCGTAGCCGGTCAGTCCAGCGTGACACCAACTCATATGAAATTATAGCAGTGCGGACGCAGAAGCTATCATAAATCGCCGATGTTTGGTATATGAGCGGACGACACGTTTGACAGTTTAGAGGTCGGTCATAATATAACTATAATGTAGGCCGGATATTTTAATAGTCCATGTTTTGTTAATAATTTTTAACTACTTTATATACTACTTTAACTAATTAAAATATTTTAAAATTGATTTTTAATATGTGGCAGGTAAATGTTATTGCTACTTAATGATATTAACGATTTCGACGGGTTTCACAGGGTTTGCAGATGGAGTAGCCGAGCTAAAAGCTGTATTTTGACTAATTAATTCGTTAAAATGCATACTTAAGTTATGAATTTATTAATAAGGAAATACATAAATAAGAGTTCAGATTTTAATAAATTATAGCTGTCTAGCCGAGAGTTTATAGAAATCATTTGAAAAATTAAACATTAGAATTACAAACTCTTTGAAAACAAATTGAAAAAAACTGACACATGTTAGGTGGGGGAGAGTGGGTACGAAAGTAACATTTTTGACATTTTGTGCCTTAATTTGATAACCAATAAACATATCAAAATGAAACATAGTGCATATTATTGAATGAACATTTAGCTACCGTTAAATACTTCTTTGGTTTCCAGCTTTATCTTTGATTTAAATGTATGACTTGAAAATGAAGACAAGGTCAAATGTTACAATCGTCCTTTTCGGTGTGTCGATTGTAACACGCTGAAAGGACGGTCGTAACACCATATAAATATATGAAGAAAAAATCTAAAATGGTGGTTAGACTTAGAATTAAATTCTAAGCCAATACTATAAATTAATTTATTATTATAAAATAAATGAATGCCAATAAAAATGCAATCTTATTCAGTGCTGATAATAAATGGATTTATGTAGTATATAACATTATTTGGAATTTATTTAAAAAAAAAAACTATTTTGATCTCTATCTCCAGCTGTTGAATATACAAAGTCACCAAAAACTGTGCGTGGACGGTTGTAACACAAATAACTATGCAGTTATTTGTGCTTGTATTATGTTACAAACGTCCACACGAAAATTGTTACAACAGTCCACCCCACGCTTTTTTATATTAAAAATCAAAGTAAGTAGAAACCGGTATGCCTATCGTAAAAATATTGAATCTATTCGATTTTAGAAATATTGGATCACGGTAACGTCGCATCAATTCAATGAATTGTTTATTTTTTTCAAGAAAAATTATGAAAAAACTCAAGACCAAAAAAATTACGTTTTCACTAAAATTTCACATTTTTGGCTTTTGTTGGTACATTCGACTGTACTGACTTTTGGATTTTTGTGGGTGCATTCAGGGCCTAATTGCAAAGAATTGTGCATTAAAAAATGAACGCACACAGTTCTAGTTTTTCGTAAAAATTGAATGTTACAACCGACCCACCGTTACGTTCGTACCCACTCTCCCCTACAGTTAAAGTAACTTTATGTCAATTGGCCTAACTTTATATAAAGGTAATGATTTTCTTACATCTCTTCCCGAATCTTATCAGTTTCACATAAATTATTTAAAAAAAAAAAAAAACATTTTATCAGAACATGGTTTCGATCCACGGACCTCTGGGTTATGGGCCCAGCACGCTTCCACTGCGCCACTCTGCTTAGTGAAAATAATATCGATATAGAAACTCAAGTATGTATACCTGAAAGACTTAAGACCAAGATTGAAAAAAAAAAATAAAAGATTTACCTAGAAGAAAATAAAATGTATAAATGCTCTTGTATGTAGATTAAAAGGTTTTAGTGTTATACGTGGTTAACGTGTTATTAATAAAGACGTTAATTATATGAATGTCTTATGTTAAAAAGAGTACTAATGAGATAAATTTAAATAAATTATTAAATAAAACGATTGCTAAACGTTATGCAAAATGTCTGAGAAGTATAGATATTATGAATATTTTTTTAAGAGAAGTCAACGCGGAAGTTTGGTAAGAACCTGCACTTAGCAATTCGCTAAAAGTTTTACATGTACGTAAATAAAGGGTGTTTATTTAGACGTGTGGTTTTCAAAAAGAAATAAAACGCATATAATTTAATTTTATGGCCAAGAATTTAGCTTTAATATAAAGATAAGGGTTTGCGATTTTGTTTTAAAAATGATTTCGGGCAAGTGGCCGCCGCGGCTGGCTCGGATAAATTCCAGCTGAGAGGCCCAATTTTTGACAGCGATGGCGGATGGACTCATTCGAGTCTTCGCACCGAACCATTATTTTGGTAATAAATTTGCACGATTTGAAAACGTTGTTCAGGAGTAAGTCTATTAATTATGAAATGGCAAACCAAATTGAGCATAAATCAAGTGACTTTCCCTGTAATAAGTTACGGGTCACACTTTACGATGTAGCACATTATGGCCAAATCACAATCACGCGTTCGGTCGGTCGGGCGTTGAAGGGCTTTTTACCGACTTTACGATATCATGTGTCATTAAGCGCGACCATAGAATGTGCAAAACGAAATATAGCTTCAAACTTCGGGCGTTGAGAAGTTACGAATATGACAGAATAAAAGTTCTGTTTCCTTATAAATGCACGTTACAAATTCTCCGCAGATAAGAGAGAAACAAAAATGTCTCTGTATTTTATGATTTCATTTATAGGGAGTAACAACCAGTGAAATAAATAGCTTTACTAAAGGAGGTAAATACTAATGTCCATTGGGTTTTCTTTTTTAATTATTTCATAATTTTACAACCATCTTCCGAAATTGATAATAACAAAAAAAAAAACATTTCTTCAAGCATTTTTAATTTTGATAATTAATCCAAAGAATGACATTAGTCAACAATGTCATTCTTTGGTGTCAACAAATACGTGAAAAATAAGCAAACGTTAGGAAAAAAGAGATTATGTATACAACACCGTTTTCACTAAGATCCGTATCGTTTTATTTTCATGCGATGATCTAGATGGATCATTGGCGATAATAAAATGCAGCAACAACATCGCCTAAAGGCTTAGCCCAGAAAATTTTCGGGGCTTACATTAAGGGCGGAAAAAGACTGTGTTACACAATTCCAATCATGGTGAATAGTTCTAAGAATCGAAAAAAGTTTTAGAAGTAAAAAGAATTTCAATTTTTGGTTTCTTACGATTGTCAAAAATAAAATAAAAAATACTAAAATTAAATAGCGTTTTTCTTGTTTTTCTGATTACTCCAGAAAAGTGTTGTGTTTGACAATGACATGTTTTTGCAATATCAACGAGGAAATGTGGATCTATTCTCTCTCTAAATTAAATACATTGTAGCGATCACTGATCTTTATAAAACATTACATAGAGTTCAGTGGTAGCGAAACACCACTCCACAACAGACAACACATAACATGAGACAAGTGTGAATTCGGCTTTAGAGTACGTAAACCAGAGAAAATACCTTCTCCGGAACCAAATAACAATAACCTAAATCAAACATGTCTACTTCCAAAACAGCTGTTTACAATACAAAAAAATCTTTTGTAGGTATGTAGGTACGTTGAAATGAAATAAATGAAACACAAACTGATTTCACTGGATTTTTGTTATGGAATTGTTTTTAGTTTAGAACCAATTAATGAAAATATACATTTATGCATCTGCTGTAATAATAAAAATGTGCCAATCAATATTCAAGGCTTTATAATATCCAATTCAATATGTATGTTGAATTCTAACTAAACCATTAGTACATATTTATGTACATAGGTATAACTTTCATTTTTGCTGCTACCTAAAAAAGTCACTCATTGCAAACAAACTTTCTTGGTTTTTCTATAAATTTGATGATAATCAATTGTTTCTTCTAAATAACAAATCATAAATTGCATAAAAGCTTTAACATTTGAAAGAAATAGATTAACCAACACAAAAAAGAGAATTATTGTGAGCTGTCAAAGCGCCAGCAAAATAGAAAATAGATCTATTCGGGCGTTGGGTTCCAGCTTACGATATTTACGATCTAAAGCTGCGCAACGCCTGAGGTAACATTTAAGATTGCCACAGAAGAGTCCATTGTTTCTATTCAATCTGTCAAAGTCGGAGCGAGCGAACGCGTGATTGTGGTTTGGCTATTACGTTACGAAAATCTGCATTGCCCCCTTCGTCTCCTCTAGGTATAGTAAGATATTGGGTACGTTCAATGACAAAACTTCGAAGATAAGAATTCTATTCTACGTTAACATATATAGGACCGAAAGATCGAGTTAGATGTTTGGAAATTGGTTGACAGTTCCCACTAAATATTATAATGCTTTCCCTATTTGTCAAACCATTAAAGAGCTGGCCAAACAGAATGCGGTCGGGCGGTGTGGTCAACAATTCACAAGCAAAAAAATAAAGCGACGGTAAATTTTTTGTTGTAATTTTTTTACAAAGAACGCTAGACCGCGCTCTGTGTGGCCAGCCCTTAAGTATCAAAGTCCATATAGGAGGCTGGCTGCGTTGTCAATGGATTGAAACTGCGGTTTTAAGTGATTTCAACTGTCAATTACAACTAAATATTTTCTATAAACGTCAAAATCATCATGTGAAGCACAGTTGCTCGATTGTAAGATATTTTTAAATTTTAATGCTGTTTTGCTGTATGTATTTTCTTTTCTGCCGTTGTTGTGTAAACCTTTATGCTGGCGATATAGGCTAAACTAAAAACGTGGGCGTTATGTGTGATCAATGTTTTTTCATAAAAAACATGCTTGTCTTTGCTCCCCGCAAATTGGACAGACTGCGATAAAGTGGAAGTCCTTTGCTTTGAGATTGCAAAGAGAACAAAATTGAACAAAGCTTTCGTTGTAAGGCGATCCATTAAGACCAAGAACTTCACACTTTGTTATAAAAATCCATGAAATTTCCATGTAGTTGAAACAGTCACGGAAGTAATAGTCATCCACCAGGTTAAATTTAAGTTGCGAATACAATATATCTACTCTCCGATTGCTGAGCTTCAGCTACCAGCAGGGCCCTATGCGTATCTTCAAATTTTTGAATGGTAAGATATAGTCGTTCTTTTAGAAGGATAAGATCACTAGGAATTTTCTTTAAATCTTCACCATAAACTTGGACAAGATTATACCATTTTGCCATCCACCAGTCCTTGTTTTTGATTTCGTAAATAAGCACTTTCTTTGTCAGTTGTGTATCCAGTAGACCAAGTACTTTTAAAATAAAGTCAGCTTGTAGTTTCAGTGTGGTAACTTAGAATTTAGCCAATCCTGTTTCCAGATAAATAGCATAGTTTGGTGTTTTTTTAGGCAGGTTAAACAATTTCTTGACGAATTTTCTATTCAGCTTGCCAAGATCTTCGAATTTCTCAGAACCCCAAACTTGTGCAGCATATAACAAGGTTGATTTCACCACCGTATTAAAAACTCTATATATACTGTGTAGAGAGGGATATTTTTTAAATTTTGTATTGAAAAAAATATTCTTCCAGGTTGACTTTGGGAAGTCTATGATTTCTCTGCAATATGCTGCTTGAAATCTAGCGTTGAATTAAGCTTCACTCCTAAACCCTGCCTGACACCACTATTTTTTGATATATTTTTTCATTATGCTCGAAAACAGTTTTCTTAGACAACAGCACCCTTGGTACTGGTTTTTTCGGGCGTTCAATGCTCATCTTGCTCACGGAACTCCGTTGCTTGGCTAAGGAAATGTTCAGTCACCCAGGCTGGTGCCTATGTCAAAAGTTTTCTTGAACAACAGGACCTTGGATTGCCCGATTTTCTGTTGTTGTTTTTTATTTGAAACGGGTGGGATATTCCACAAAATTTAAGGTGTTATAAATTCTCTCTCGCTTCACTTTTAAAAGTGGAAGAGCATCCCACTTAAAAATGAATAAATTCCCTTGTGGGGAAGATTTCCGTGGAATACGAGTATATTCCCCGCACCGCACACTGGTCTTACAGACATATATGTAGGTACCTACTTACAGTTTTATTTTGATAATTATGAAGCTCAAACTTTAATTTGTATTTATTTATTTAAACTTAGGTAGGTCGTATAGGTATTTCTTAAATATTCTAACCGATCGAGAAAAAAAATGTATTCCATGTACCTATTATGTAAATCTACATATAGTAGATACAAATTCGATTTTTGTCCCTAATTTGGAGTAAAATAAGTTCTGTATTTTTTAAAAAAAAACCTAGTCCTACTCAAATTACCCAAACTAATCAAATCTTTTAAACTTTTAATTACTAAAAAGTCCATAATATGTACCTACCTATATGTAATTATTTTTTTTTTTTCCTTAAATCTATTAAATAGTTTTTTCTCATGGCAATCAAGTGCAGTGCCAAATTTAGATTCCTTTTCGTAATTTAAATACCATTTTGCACTCGAATGCATTATGAACAATTTAAAATGTCGCCAGGCACATTCCATATTCTGTGACATCCAGTGCCATGTAAAACTCAAATCAAAACCTTCTCCAATTTCCATCTCCATTTGTGTGATACACGCGTCCAATATGTGCTACAAGCTACACTGAATTTACTATCAGTGCTACTACTCTATACCTACTGATGGTTTGTGCTTGGCGATGGAGTAAACTTATTCGTCTTAACTAAATTAGCCCGCTAATAGTTACTTAAAATCGCCATTAATTAATTATAGAGTATATTGAATTTTGTTTTGCACGGCGGCGCGGCGCGGCGGGTATTTCGAATGCTTATTAAGTGTTGCTTGCGCTCGATGCCATAAATCCATATTTAACACAGCGAGAATGCCAAATACGGAACAAGTAGCAGCATTTCGAGCCGCATATAATATGTTTGAATGCTATAGAGGTATGCAATGCAGGCTCCACATCGATATTGTATAAATCATGCACGATGACGGGCAACAAGTATTCATGTTAAATTTCCATAATAATAAACAAATTTTTATGCAATCAACATTTATATTTGTTGCAACCATATTCTGCAAATGCTGTTGACATAGTAACCTGCGACGACGACGATGAGGCGGCATGAACGTTTACACTTGGGAATACACGATGCCTATATAGTAATCCAGTATCGGAGAATCTGTTGCATGCACAGGGTCAGATTTTTCATATAAGGAAACGTAGGTGAATCTTTTAAGGCTCCTTAATGTAAGGGGCTCCAATTTTTTTTTTGGAAGGAAGTGTCTCTAGACATGCCAATTATAACAGTTTTGGTTTATAAATGTACTGTTTATGCTCCCCGCAGGGCCAGGCCCCTCCACCAGTGGTCATATCCACAGATTAGCCATATGAAGATGAGAATGTTTCGTACGTTTCACCCTCCAAAACCCATTTGTTTACATTGTTGTATTTGTAATTTCATCCCGCGTCGATGAATAGATGTGAATTGCAACAACAATTTAACCAGGTGTGTGAAGATCCCTACTGTCTATGTGTGACATTCTTATTTTTTTTATCTGCAATCTGACAGTTCAAGCTTGTAGGCAAATGAAAATGGCTGCCGGGGATTCTCATCTTCATGTGGCTAATCTGTGGTCATATATAGGACACACAAGAAATGTTTTCAAGTCGCGCTGAGCGAGTCAACAATCGTCCACTTTTAATGGCGATTAACTTATATAACTGTTAAAAATTGAAATTTCTCTAGTTTCGTCCTTTTTGTAATAGCGAATTTTGAAAAATTTTTACTTGTTGGACCAATATTATCCTGCCTCTTTAATTACCCAGCTAGGGTTTATGATCTGACAATTTAAAAACTAACTGGATGAACACTAGAAAAAAACTGAGGCTCAGCACGAATGATTAATGCAGAGGTTGTGATGATGATGAAGAAGCACATGAAGACTCTTCTGACTTCATATGTCACTGCCCAGCACTCTCGCAATTAAGAAATAAACATCTAGACAGTTACTTCTTTAATAACTTAGAAGAGCTCTCTAACTTTTCTGGTATGAAATTATCGAAATTCATTAATGCCTCTAGATGGCTTTATAATCCATGAAAACTTGAAGGTTAACTTATAAGGAGCGTCCAATCCTCCATGGTATAACAAGGGATCTACATTGATCTTAGTGTGATATAGGAATAAGATCCTCTTTCAGCCCAAAAACCTAACCTAACCTAACTGGATGATCTTAATTAGCCAACAAAGTGTCTCAGTTTATACCAAACAGTTAAAACAGCTGTTATCGGCTGCCATTTCTATACCAACTAAATTTCGTGGCACGACAGCTCGTGAAAACTTGTGTGTTTAAGGTGGAAGAGGCTGGGCGCTAAGATTCGACTCCAAGACCTCCAATGCGACATATGAATCCTCCTACGCACTACCTTACCTACAACTCTACCTACATATTTATGATTTTGTTTTTGAAAATTGGGCATGTTAAACAAAGCAATACTAAAATACTTTACTAATTTTTCCATCGATATTGGCAAATATAGGCCCATATCTACATCTACATTGCGCAATCCAGTCGTGGTTGCATGGTGGTCGGTATATGCGTTTGCTTCGAACTGACGATCAATAAAATTCAGATCAATATCATCAATGGAAACTAAATATATGGCGTGTGGTGTGTCCGTTTAGTATGCGAGTTTATGATTAATGCGCAGCACAACGATGATGGATGTGATATGAAAGATGCATAAAATACACCTGATGTAGAAGGTGAAACATACTCGTATAGGTGTAGGTATAGCAAAATCCAGCTTGGCGAATATGTCAATCTTGAACTGCATCGAGACATGTCCAGTTGTTTCGCGAGTCATCGATGACATATCACACACTCTAGATCAGCTTCGGTGTTTAGCGTATAGCTATAGAAGTGGAACGGTTTTAAATAAAATATGACATGAATTATGTATTTCCATTAAAGCTACATAAAGTTATGAGGGATTTTTAAGACGGTTTATTAGTTACATTCAAGGCTCGCAAGTTTCAAGTTTTTAAAAAATTATTTGAACTTGAAGTATAAAATGACTTAACTTTCAAATAATTCTATGATGATTTTGAGCATCTTAGGGCCCGTAATCAGCAATTTTAACCCACAGAATACCATGGATTAACTGAGGACTATAACCATATGGTTTAAGGTTCAAAGCAAATTACAAGCTTGAACCAGTATTGAACCTCAGTTAATCCACTGAAATAGGTTAGTTAAACTATTGAAATAATGCTGAACCACGTTCTTATACATACTGGCCCTTATGGTCTAAGCTTAATTCTTCGAGCTTCAAATCCAATTTGCTTTGGGTTGTCTCTTTTTTTAATGATCATCAAGTTTATAAACATAACTCAAAATGTTTCACATTCAATACTTCGTCTGCAAAAGCTCTGTCAAACAGTTCAACATAAAGTTGAAAGGAGGCTAAATTATGCTAAATTTGTCAACAAAATACTTGACTTGAAATAATTACCTTCCTTCTCACAAATAAAGAATAAACTTCAACACAAATCAAAAACATGGACATACAAAAAAAACATCCAAGTTTCAACCAATTTTTTACATTGTTAAATCGTGTCAAAAGAAGTCATTGAATCACTTAATTTGCCTACTAAAACCGCACCCACGCTGATATCTCTCTGCAATTCCGTGCGAATGCGAATAAGTAGACGTTCAGATACAATTTGCTTAGTTTTATATTTTTCCACCCAGCCCACACGTCAATATATCAACTAGGTACTAGGGATGCATAAAGCTTTCTTTAAACACATTGCTTATACGTATATAGGTGCAATAATACAATAATGATTTTCAATTTATTATTTTGTTATTGTAATGTTTTTTGTTTGCAAAAAAAAAAAAAAATGTTATTCACGCTCCGACGGCGAAGATGCAGATGAGAAGAGTTAAATTATGCATATAATCAGAGGTATTATACATTGGTGTAACGACAGACGATTTACATGACAAAACGTTTGTTATTATTTGCATGTAGGTTTGAAGTTGACGTTTAATTCATAATCTTGACTTCCGGTAAGAACAACGGATGCATGTCTATATAGAGGAGTGTGAGCTGTTGTCTGAGTGAATGACTTTGCAAATATTTAGTTGTGAAGAGGGACTTTTAGAAACATGGAATTAAGGTCTAAGGAACTATTAGATGCGGAGTCACATGTAACTAGATTAATCTGAATAAGAGGCCAAATGTTTTATAGAATATAAAAACCAGATTATTCCAAACAGTATAGTATATCATCAGCATAAATGTTGCTGATAGTCCAAGTCCAGTGCAATAAGACAAAAATGATCCCTGAACTAGACAATCTTCTGTACAAGCCAGAAATTGGGTTATACAGGGTGATTCGCAAAAGGTGTGACAAAAAAACTAGAGTGTGTAGGTTGGGTCGTGACAAGAAAATGAATTGAATGATAGGGGGGTTCTTTTCCCATCATTTATCCGGCAAGGGTAATTTCCCAAAAAAAATTTTACTTTAAACAGAAAAACAAAAAAAAAACTACAGTAACACTAACAATACAATCTTACTCTGTACATTTATCTATGTTCAATAAATAATAATAATAATAATAATAATAAGTTTTTGTAAAGCCAGAAATCCCTTCTTTTATTTTCTTTATAAATAAAGTTGTTTTAGTGAACAGTTTTTGAAAAATTTATTTTCAAACTCAAAGTTTTGAAACAAAAAAAAAATATGCACAACTGGGTCGCACGAACTTGCTCATATATGCGATCACATAGTCTGAAATAAATTAGCTATATGGAATCTATATTTTATCCATTTGCCAAGACTTAGTTTAGTTGCAGGTGGTATAATGTGAGTACACAAAAATTAACAATATAGCCTAGTGCAATATGCATAAAAGGAAATTGTACTATTTAAACTGGTAAATTGTTTTAAATCAACAAAATTAGAAAGAAATTGATTAAAATACTTTGAATCCGTTTTAACCCAACGCGATGTACAACATCTGATTTCTTATATAAATCTAAATTTTGATACGCACTTTTATTTATATTTGCTACAAGCTTCTGTATAAAAAATCTAATTTTATTCGGTTGATCATATGTTGAGATAGTCGAAAATCAAAGAAACCGTTCTATGAGAGGTACTGTTAATAAAAGTAAAATATAAATTTTAAAAATTTTAAATGGTAGATCGTACTAATTTTAACACACAAAAAAACTTTTATGAAAATCGTAGGAGTCGTTTTTGAGAAACAAAATATTTTTCTTAAAGGGTTTTTAACATTTGTATGGGAGGCACCGTTATTTTTGGGTATAAGAATAATTTTTGTCAAAAATCTTCTAGATAAAGTTAAAAAAATGCTATTTACCAAGTTTAATAAAAATCGACCAAGTCGTTTTTGAAATATTGAGTTTTCAAAAAAAAAATATTAAAACTTTTTTTTAAAATCTAAAAAATATTTTTTTTGAAAATTTTGGTACACAATATTATTTAGAATGTGTCAATACTTCTTCATGAAAAAATTAATCAGAATCAGTTTAACCGTTTTCGAGAAAAGCGAAAATCAAAAAAATGGTTCTTTGGGAGGTACCATTAATAACCATTTTTCGGAACCATGTTTTTTATTAAACGGCAACTTATAACTATTTAAATTTATTGAGTTCTTGAAAACAAATTCGGTAGCGCTGGATTTGAGAAAAATAAGTTTTTCCTTTTTGGCCAAGAAATTTTGTATGACAGCTACTGTTAATTTTGGTCCTAAAAAAAAAAAAGAAAAAAACGGGTGGGGGGAATGTCCAAAAAACGCTAGGTACCAAGTTTAAAGAAAATCGACCCATCCGTTTAGGCTGTAGTCGAACCGACAGACAGACAGACAGACGGACGTTTTTGCGAGACCCACTTTTTTTGACTTCTCTATCATCGTAATGTAAAGTTTGATCAAAATCTCGAGTTCGATTTTTTGTACGAATTCATAACTTCCCATATAGTACCTATATCGCAAGTAAAAATTAAAAGGAAAACTTCAAAAATGTACGTAATTAAGAGCCCTTTGTTGATACGAAACATACAATTTTTTATGTTCACTAACAACGCTTCTGTTCTACTTTTTCCTCAGCGCAAACTGTCACATAGCTCTTATGTTGAACATAAACTCTTAAGTTTCGTTTCAGCAAATGGCCCTAAGTAGGTACTATTGTTAGTCAAAAAAACAGAAAACATAATGCAATAATGTTTTGTAGGTACTTTTTGAGAATTTTTAAAATAACAAAATCAATTTTACTACCTACGTAGTAGAAATGGATATGATCTTTAGAGCAACTTAAGCAACGGATTGGAGTCAAATTAAGAGAATTTTATTTCTGTTAATTTCAATTTTCTTAACAACTAGAATAGATTTAAGCATCCGGTTTTGGGTGTTTGACTAACAATTAAAATTAATAAGTTCATTGAATATTAAAAAAAAAACAACTTCTTAATAACGTTAAATTTTGAACAAAATTAGTTAGAACAAATTTTTTTTCAAAATTTTGAGTTTAAAAATTATTTTCACAAAAACTATTCACTAAAAGTTATATATTTTAAAATAAAATATCTCTACAAAAAGGTATAGCATAGCATTTTAAGTGTTGTTTTTTTAATAATTTTTTTTAGAAAATTTCCCTTCCCGGCTAAACGGAAGGAATAGACCCCCTCATATACAACTTTTTTCTTGTCTCGTCGCAACCTACGCACTCTGGATTTTTGTTATACGAGTACCTTACCCCAATCACCCTCTATTGTCCAGAACAAAGCCGTTAATTGCTGACGCGTATGAAAAGTATTTTGCTACCGCATCAATTACCAAATTGATCACCCATACAGCCCTATTAATACAAAAAATAAAACACTATCCGCACCTTAACACACGTATTCGCTAGTATACGGATAGCAAACTTGTCCGATTGATAACTTTTCTTATCAATAAACATAATTAAGATTTAAAAGTTTTTTTTCAGTGTTTATATCTACAATCACGGCAACACTTCAATACTTGTGTCACATGCATGCAGAGATTTATCCGTCTCTTATGGTCGATTTCATAAAGCCCTTTCAACTGCTTAACAGGCTTTTAAATATTTAAATGACGTTTGTTCCATACAAAATACGTCATTTAAAAATTTAAAAACCTGTTAAACATGTGTGAAACCGAACATTAAACGCAAAATTAAAGTTCTCAACTCGCTATCACAAGTCACAAATCAATCCACAGATTTTTATTTATATGTATATTACAAGATGACAGATGTGTAAGTTCTATCACTTTGTTGCTTGCCGTTTTTTTAAAGATGGGTTAGAATTAATGGGTGTCAACTTAGCGAAAAGTGTTATAATTTCGAATTTGTCGTTCCATGTTTTCTATGTTTTTTTTTGCTGCTTCGGTAAGCTGATATCAACTCCTTTCACCCTCTCAAAAGTGGTTTCAAACTTTTTCATTCGGTAGTTTTTAATTATTTGTATTTAAATTTTGTCGTGCTATGTTTTCTATGTTTTTTTTTTCTAAATTCATATGAAGTTGGCGAAGCACCTCCTCAAAAAGTGGTAAAAACTTATTATATTGAATGTTTGGTTGCTTTTGCCGTCATTGGTTGTAGCATTATTAATTTTGTCGTGCTATGTTTTCAGTTTTTTTGAGTGGGCTTTTTTTGTCTAAATTCATATGAAGTAAACAAAGCACATCCTTGAAAATAAGTTTGCACTCCTTGCTCTCCTTGTATTAAATTGTTTATTGCATAATAATTTGATATTGATTAAACACACGATAAAGTCAGCAAACTACGGTAGAATCCAATAAAAATAAGAATAATTCCTAATACAAGTAAACCAAAAAACATAGCATGACAAAATGACAATGACAAAATTCAATACAAGAAGTTTTAAACCCTTTTTTAAGGGGTGTTTCATATCAAATTAGCAAATTAGCAGAAAAAACATAGATAACATTGCACGACAAAATTTGAAATTTTCACAACTAATTAAAGGCAAATTATCCACCTAACCACTTTTCAATTGGTGAATGTTGTTCGCTAAGCTGACACTCATGTTCGAATTGTATAAATAATTAACAATATGGTCACACTCGAATTTTATTAAAAGGTATAAAATACGCTCTAATTAATTTATTAATTATTTTTGTAATACCATTGCTGTTGTGTAGAACCCACAAATTAAAAAAAAAAATAACTTTAAAATTATTGTCACCGTAGGTTTACCATAAAAGATCATATCAGTCAGCACTTATTATAATTATCACCCCGTTAAGCAACATTAACATCATTAAGCAACATTGTATGGAAGAGATGCGAACAAAATTCAAAGTATTCCTTCTATTTTCTTAATGATTGATGATTCAGGGCAGTATCGCAATTCCATCAAAATCATAACCCATTTGTATAG
The DNA here is from genome assembly GCA_932273885.2 of Leucozona laternaria. Lineage (NCBI taxonomy): Eukaryota > Metazoa > Arthropoda > Insecta > Diptera > Syrphidae > Leucozona > Leucozona laternaria. The sequence continues at coordinate 99,071,224 of OW026368.1, forward strand.
ATGTGTTCATACATTACATACTTTACTCGTCAATCAAAAATGCACATAACACTGTTGGGCATATAAGAGTGAGCGTTAAACGTTGATTGTTGCAACTAGTTATTGCCAATTCGAGACTGCGAGCGAATTCTGCATTCACGTTTTGTACAGAAGCAGGCCAATATCTGTCCCATAATAATTATTATGATTCGTGCAATTGCAATCATACATATTATATTGCCATTAAAATTAATTATAAATGCGTTGCACATAAATCTCTGAGTAATACCAGTACCAGCCAGCATATATCTATGTAATACAACATCCTCCCGAGGAGCGGTATTGACGACTCTGATTTACGTAATAATATTTCTGTGCGAGTGTGTGCCTTATAGGGCTTGCGAGATCGCCAGATCGCCAGATCGCCATCAGTAACAGCTAACGAAGCGGGATCTCCTCGATTACGGTCTATCATAAATATGCCGGGCTTTACCATAAATTCGTTTCAAACTATGCATGCGTGTTCGTGTGTGACTGTGTGTGTGCGCGCTGACAGCAATCATATTGACAGATTGTCTTTAAAAGTTGATAATATTGCATTTGTGATACACACCGATCGACAAATCGATCATGCAGAGCATTTCAATCACACGTTTGTCTAGATTTCGATTTCGTTGGTTTGTGAGAATTATTGTGTTAAAATATTTTATGAAATAAGTTTGTAGGTATGAGTATTAAGTGTAACCCTGTATGACCATAATTTTATAGATCATTTCAAATCTTGTGAGGTTGGAATGTGGTTATAATAATGGGATCACAAGTACAAATACAAAATAGATTCAAATTAGGTATTTTATTTTTTATCTACAGATTGCAAGGTTCATTTATACTCAGATAAAATGTTAAATTTTTTCAATAAATGTCACTTGAAAAAAAAATTTCAGCTCCATAAAAGTTTTGACTTAAAAAAGCTTATACTATATAGTGAATTATTTATGTACATTATCACTTCACACTGTCACGTTGTGAAATAATCTGTTTTGAATGTTTTTTTGCTTAATACGATTTTAGCACGTATATATATAGTTTTGCGAGAATATTTTAAAAAAATTCCACTCAGGGTCTGTTTCACTATATCTAAGTACAGTTCTGATTTGTTACTGGACACATAAAAATATTCACAGGGCCAAAAGCTTACAGGAAAAAAAATCACATTTGTCTTTTGACCGGCCTGATTGGGTTATAAATCCAAAAAATAAATACTATTGAATTGTGGACTTATGACACTGTGTCAGTATTTATGCGTCGAGTAACTCATCCGAACTTTACTCGAACATTGTAAAACAGGCCTTAAGGGGCCGATCACTTCGTTGACGAAGGGTTTGAATCGTTCTGGGAAGATACCATTATAATGGGTTTTTCAATTGGTGCGGATAGAATTTGGGACAGCCATGTTGTTTTGGTGACATCTGTCAAATCTGTTGTTTTTATTTAGTTACTGATGATTAATCACCACGGCAAGTTACACGATTGAACAGCTAGTCAAAATGATAAATCTTTATTATCAAAATCTCTTGTGGTTACGATGCGTGCGTTGCGGCCTTCTTAGTGGCCAAAATTGAGTCGAGCGATTCAGTGAACAATCAGCACACACCCGTACGTTTACAAAACGCAAGATCTACCGAAAACATCGTCGATGTTCGTGAGAGTCCGGACTTTTTCCAAAACGACGATGGCATTGCCATCACCATCAACGGAGAACGCTATCGATCGATGATAAACAATTTATTTCAGCCCAAATTGGATGACATGTATTTATATGTGAACGACATGTAGTTCCAACAGAACGGCGCTACGTGCCACACAGAAAACGCCACAATGGACATTTTTCATGAACGAGCTGAGGGTAAGGCTAACTCTCGCCGAGGTGACGTGAGTTGGCCTGAAGTCGTAGGTCAATGCGTATAAACCACAATCGATCGATACCGCTTAAATTCAGCCGGATCTATGCGGAAGAGTCACTAAAAATTAGACCACTAGGATCCATGCCACCGTAAGAAGCTGAGGCAGGCATTTGAACAATGTCATATTCTATATACATAATGGAATACATGGGTCTTTCAAAGTAAAAAAGAAAAGAAGGCATCGTTACCACTACCACTGATGTTCTTTGATACTTATAGTGCTGGCAGCAGTGCGATTCTTCTTTAAGTTTGAAAACTGTGCAGTGAATTAGCTTTGGTTACGTTTCGTCAGAGGCGAAGTCGATTATACAAAGTCCGTTTCCACACTTGGTGTCATGAAGGCTGATGGTGATGGTTATGTTTGCCAAACATGTCCTTCTTTTTTACTTGCTCTATAGGTCAAGTATTGGTTTCGTGTAAAAAAAAGGTTGTAATAAAAACTAACACTATGATGAACGTCCGTAACTTGCGTCGGCGGTCGGTGTTGCTCTGTGTTTCCACAGTATTTTGAGTAAGAGCCTAAATGGTTGGGCCATAATTTGCATGAAATTTGGTACAGAGCGTTTTATATGATTTTCTAGAGATGAAATTCAAATTTTTGTTTTAGCTAACTAAGAAAAGGTAGCTGCCACACACACAATTTTTTTTTTTCTTCAAATTTTCTCGAAAGCGCCTACAATAGCTATGATTAAACTTTGCACCTAGTGATTAAAATGATCTTTAGAAAACTGTGTGTTGCAGGTTTTTACAAAAAAATTCTTATAGGTAACAGCAATATAAGCATTCCACGGCTTTTTGCTATATCTTTTTAATGATGAGGACGTACTTTGTTAAAATTTAGCAATCTGGTCCTTCTCAATAGTTTATATACAATATTGCATTTTAAAATTCTGAAAAACAATTTTTTAAACAAACAAAATAATCAATTTTTTAGTAGGGGAGAGTGGGTTCAAACATAATGGTGGGCCGGTTGTAACATTCAATTTTTACGAAAAACTAGAACTGTGTGCGTTCATTTTTTAATGTACAATTGTTTGCAATTAGGTCCTGAATGCACCCACAAAAATCCAAAAGTCAGGACAGTCGAATATACCAACAAAAGCCAAAAATGTGAAATTTTTGTCAAAACGTAAATTTTTTGGTCTTGAGTTTTTTCAGTATATTTTTCTTGAAAATGGATGTGACCTTACCGTGCTCCAATGTTTCAAGAATTGAATAGAGCAAATAATTTGACTTAAGAAGGGAGATGTCACAACGTGCAGCAATTAAAGAGGTATCACGTTGTTGAGTACCGCCTATAAGATACTCTCCTCTATCCTACAAGACCGGATAACCCCATACGCTATAACCATCATCGGACAATATCAGTGTTGTTTCATTCCAGGCAAATCAACAACTAATCAGATCTTTACCCTTAGGCAGGCGATGGAAAAATGTCTAGAATTTAACATCCCAACATACCATCTGTTTATAGACTTTAAGGCCGCCTACGATAGCATAGCCAGGGTAGAACTTTACAAAGCCATGAGAGAATTCGGCATCCCAAATAAACTGACACGACTATGTAGGTTGACCATGACCAACGTAACAAGCCAAGTAAAAATAGCCGGATTGCTATCCAAACCAATCAACATCTTTAATGGACTCCGACAAGGGGATGGTTTGGCCTGCCTCCTCTTCAACCTGGCGTTGGAGAAAGCAATCCGTGACTCTGGCACGGCAACAAGAGGGACCATCGTCAACAGATACTGGCTTACGCAGACGACATCTACATCATCGGAAGAACCGAGCAAGCTGTACATAATTCCTTCATCCAGATCGAGCTGGCGGCACAAAATCTGGGGCTGCACATTCGTGAAGGTAAAACAAAGAACATGGTGGCGTCGAATGCGAGAGGAACAGTTGGTCAAACAATCAAGGTAGCGGAGCACGAATTTGAAGTGGTGCAATCCTTTAAATACCTTGTGTCAATAGTAGCAGCCGATAACAATATAGAAGAAGAAATACGCGGGCGGCTTCTCAAATCCAACAGAGCCTACTATAGTCTGTCAAAGCTCTTCAAATCCAGAAATCTCACCATAACTTCAAAACTGCTGCTGTACAGGACCATGGTCCTGCCAGTACTCACATATGGATCCGAGACTTGGGTGCTTAGCAAAAGGCACTCCGACCTCTTAGCCGCGTTCGAGAGAAAAGTCTTAAGGAGAATTGTTGGCCCCATATGTGAGGAAGGACGATTCCGGAGACGGTACAATCATGAATTGTACGCAATCTACCTTGAAGCAGATATCGTGACAAAAATTAAGCTCGGTAGACTCCGGTGGGCAGGGCACCTAGCTCCCATGAGCGAAGAGGAACCTGCCTTGAGGTGCGCAACTGGATGTTGGCGGCTCGAGACTGCGATGGGTGGAGAGACTTGTTGAAGGAGGCCAGGACCGGACCCCGGTTGTCGAGCCGATGATGATGATGATGAAATAATTTGACTTTGTTTATTCAACAGTTGGGGATTGAGATCGGGATGGTTTTTTGGTTTTAAATAAATTCGAAATAATGTTATGCTGCTACAAAAATCCATTTATTACCAACAATGAATTAGAATACCTTTTCATTGGCATTAATTTATTTTATAGTAAAACATACATTAGTAATTTATGGTATTGGCTTAGAATTAAATTCTAAGTGTTGGCACCAAGTATTTATATGGTGTTGCAACCGTCCTTCCAGGGTGTTACAATCAACGCACCGAAAAGGACGATTGTAACATTTGACTTTGCCTTCTTTTTCAAGTCATACATTTTAATCAAAGACAAAGTTAGAGACCAAATTAGTATTTAATGCTAGCTAAATGTTCATTCATTAATATGCACTATCTTTCATTTTGATATGTTCATTGCGGTTATCAAATTATGGCATGAAATGTCAAAAATGTTACTTTCGTACCCACACTCCCCTACTTTTGACACTTTTAATATTTGCTCGTCAACGATATTATAATATCATGCATCAGAGCCAGTTCATGCGATCCAGTCATGCATGTTTTTAAAATCAAGCATTATAATCGAGAAGCTCGTAAAAAATGTCCTTGATAGCATCGTCAGCTTCCTGAAGTTGCAGGGGCAATCGAAATTCTGATAAAAAACGAACATACAAATCATATAAAAAACGAATGCCTTAAAAGTACCTACAATTCAAAGAATCGAAATGTTTCAAGAATTTTTTTTTCACATTTCGACTATCACTCCTACGAGTTTATAGAGAAATAATAATAAATAAACCAATAGAGAGGAGAACCGACGTTCACTGATATTAATAATTCTTATTAACCTCTTGGAGACTAGATGAACTTACGCAAGGGAATATTACAAAATTACTAAAACAAAAAAAAAAGTACAAACCTACTTTTAAAAATACAAATTTTAAAATTTTTGCACTTTCAAAATTTACAGTAATCAAATCTTTTTGCGACATATTGACTTTTAAAATGACTTCTTTAAATATGATTATGTTTGTCATGGATACGTCTACTTGTTAACTTAATCTATACCCATCAATCATAACTCAAATCCACCACGCCTCTTATAATATCCATCCAGTTGTCAGCAATCTACTCAATTTTCCAATTTGTCAAAAAATTAAAAATTCAAACCAGATGGAACTTTTACCCATCAGCGTCAGCTCAACTCTATCCTATGATGAATTCACGCACAGCTTAGTGAAATTAACTTACTCTGGGTTAAGGAAGTGACAACACGAATCATATGTCATCGTTATTAACACCAATATGAATTCATTTTTCCATCACACTAAACCCATATGGCTAATACTTAAATTCACTTTAAAGAAACACCAAATTCACCCCAATATTATGATGTCGTGCGACAAAAAAAAAAAAAAAACAGAAACAAACCCCTTTACCCCGAAGTCAACCTGTTTCAACCAGTCTCTTGGCATAATTTTGAAATTATATTTAAGATAATTTGAAAATTACTTCTGTCTTGTGTTTCAAACAATTCAAAACTTCCCCTAAAAAGTATATTCCACGGTGAAATTAAATCAACACTCACCCTTAGTCTCAATTCTCTTTAGGCTTGGCTGTGCTTGGTGTGCGTTGGTGTCGTTGACAATAAAAATTCTTTATTATGATTTCGCATACCACAATGGATGGTTGACGAAGTGAACGACGTTATTTTTCCAAATGGAAATTATTCAATTTTAAAATGTTTCCCTTTTTGCGGGGGCTTGCAGAAGCAACCCCTAAACAGAAAAAAAGTTTAAAACAATTCCCGAATGACTTCCTTCCTCCATACTCCATTCAGTATGTGTTGGGTTATTATTTTATTAAAATGAGGACATCAAATTGAATTTTCATATTGTTTCTATTTCGAGTGTAAAAATCCACCCCCAAGGCCCGTGATGGGGTGGATTTTGAGCTTGCATGCGAAAGTATGTGTGAAAATCCTTTTCTCGTCGCTTGTATCACTTAAAAAGTGATTCGTGTCAACCAAAATTGTCAAAGAATATTCCCTCCCTTCACCCCGATGATTTTACATATTTACATTTCATATGATTTTGATGCCCGGCGTGCATCATCTTCATGGGGGTGTATTTCACCCTCTTTGTGTGTTTGAATTAAAACAATATTTTATATGCAGTGTTCTTTCATGTGTTGGCTTAGAGTTTTATTCAACATAAAAACAAGTGGCATCTGTCAAATGAACTAAGTGTGAAATTATCCTTACAAGTTATTATATTGTTCGGAATATTTACAGATTTTTTGTTGTTGTTGTTTTTTTCGCACATCGACAAGTCGGGGGATGAATTGGCCTGCATGGATTAAGTGATGCTATAGGTGAGGTAAGATTCGCAAGAAGAAAGGAAGTTAAAAATTCAGCTGAAGGTTTAAAATATTTTCATCGTTTGTGGGCGGATATGGTGAGCGAGCGGATATGAATGGGATGTTTATACACATATCGACTTTAGAGGGTGGAAAAGATGCGAGAGAGGTTAATTCGTTTCACCTAAGGTACAAAAAATGATTTAATGTGTGCCCTTTATGGAATTTAAAATTGATGGATTTACGCACTTGCAGAATTATTATGGACTAAGACGAAATCGGATTCAAAATTCTATTTAGATATTTAATTGGAAATCGGATTTATGTTTGCTAATCGTGAAATTTTAATTCATTTCGTAGTTTAGTCCTTCGATATATAATAATTTCCAAATGGTATTGTTAGTTGAATGCAATCAAGAAAATGTCGAAAATTGAACTGAATAGATTTGAATGCATTCATTTTAGGTTGAACTTCTGGTTTGGAAAAAAAAACAGCGTTGCTGATGTTTAAAAAGTATTGGTTTCGTGTAAAAAAAAATGTTGGGGTTGTTATCAAAACTAACACTACAATGATTGAAAAGTCCAAAACGGTTTCGTCATAACATAATCGGTCGGTTTGTACGTCTGTGAGTCTATGCCTAAACGCGTGGGCCAATTTACTTCAAATTTGGTACAGAGCATTTTTATGTGATTCCCTATAGAGGGAAATTCGTTTCAGGTATATGGCAAAATATTCAAATAACGGAAATAGGCATTTCAGGTTTTTTGAGAAAATTGTCTTATTTATGGGTTATTCACGTATTTTGATGGTAACACCGATTTTGTTAAAAATTTTGTAAAGCCAATAGCATCAGTGTGAACTCCAGTAACGGATACAATTGGCTGATCAAGAGATACACAATTTGGGAAGAACAAGGCACTGAAAACGAGAGTTTTTAAAACGTTTTTGGGCTTGTATAAGTGCAAATGGGGGTAATTTTGAACAATTTTTATAAATCAAGTCAGAAAAAAATTGCTCAAAGCGCCAACAGTCAAAATAAAAATTTAAAAAAATAGCTGTTATTATTAATTTTGTTTGTTTTAGAACTCTCTCTGATCTAATCTAGCCTGTGCCTGGGTAAGTTTTATACCTTTTAAGAAATTAAAAAAAAATGCAACTTTTTTAGAAGTAAAAACCATCAGTAGTTATGCAAATTTTGTACAGGATGCTCTTTTAAAAATTGATATAAAAATTAGGTTTGGTCAAAATATTATATCTCTTTTGATTTTGAGCAAAATGGTGCAGGAATTAAAAAATAAACCCAATGACAAAATTGGTGTTACTATTCAACAGTATTCTAGTGAAAATATTTTATAAAAAATAAAAATCAATTATGGACGGGGTGATCAAAAAAACTGGTTAAAATTAGGTATTTTTCAAAAAAAAACAGCCGTCAATCGAAAACCGTTACGATTGGGTTACAAGTTAGTAAATTCTGAGAGGTTATAACCTGGCCTAACACTAGTTTTAGTTTGGACTATTCATTGTGAGACACCCTGTATGTGTAGGTACATATTTTAGAGCAAGTTTTGGATTCGTAAAAAATCGACCTCGAGATTTCAATGAAACCTGATATAACGTTGATAGAGAACACGATAAAAGAGGGTTCTGCATTTCAATCTTTCTGTTTTGTTTCAGTTTCTTGGCCTAAAGCTTAATCCACTGAAGCGATTTTCTTGAAATTTTTAACTTAAACCACAAGGACAAGTTCGTGCGATCCCGCCGTAAATATATTTTTTTTTTTCATAAATTGAAATCAGAAGGCGTTCTTTTTTTTAACTCACATTTTGTATGGATAGTTTTAGCAGTTTCAAAAATTAATTTCATCCAAAATCCAAAACATTTCATGTTTTTTGTTTAAATTTTTGTATGGCTGCATGGTTCTCAAAAATACACAATGCACCGTTTTGTTTTAAACTAGCATGGTTTGCGATTACTATACACACGGACACGTATCCGTATCATACAACACACACCACACACGACAAAACAAAAAACCCAGGCGAGACAGAAAAACATATTTCCTTGTCGATGACTGAATTTTTGTTTTCAGAAACAAAATTTTGTTGTGGGAGTTTTTTTGACACTGGCATTTTTAAATTATTTGGAAGTTCTCGTCAAAAATTTTGTTTTGTTTTATCTCAACACACACACCAAACGAAACAGAAAAGTGAAATAATTGTCATTGCTTCATTGTGTTTCGGTTGGTTTGTGTTAAAACAAAAAAAAGTTTTCTTGCCTAATGAAACAAAAACGTTTTTTCTCATTAAGTGTGTTTTCATAGTCAAACTGCCAATTTAACTTTAGCGACAGACAAAAGTTGACTAGGAAACACATTGTTTGCATATTTGCTCAGTAATGAAAACAATTAGGTGCAATGTCAAACTCTAATTGCATTTACAATAGTTTAACTGTAATCTAACAGCAGGTTGAAATGCTCAGGAAAAAAGTTAAACAATAAGTTTCCTGTAAAATTTACATTTTGTAGCTTATGATTAAATGGTCACAGGGACGCGGTATAAAGGGTGTTTTTTTTTTAGACGTGAGGTTTTCAATCTGGCAATACTTTTTTCGGAGTTGGTCTTTTTGACAGCTGTCACTTGATTTATGCTTAGTTTGGTTTGCCATTTCATAATTAATAGACTGACTGCTAAACAACGTTTGCAGATCGTGCAAAATTTATTACCGAAATAATGATTCGGTTCGCGCAACGAGCCAGCCGTGGTGGCCACTTGCCCGAAATCATTTTTAAAACATAATGGCAAATTCTTTGATCATAACATTAAATTCTATGCGTTTTATTTCTTCTTGAAAGCCACACGTCTAAAAAAAACACCATTTCTGTATTTACAAATTTAATTATCAATACGTTGTTGATACAAAGTTTCTATTGATTGTGAATTTTATATTCATTTTTAGTCATTTAGTCCATGAGCATCATAAAAAAAACATTAACTTGATTTTTGAACAAGTTTTTCTCAAAATCTTAATATATAAAACTAAGTCGGCTCAGATAGGTACACAGGGTCGGACTAACCATATGTGAAAGATGTGCAAATGCACAGGGCGCAAAATTCTGGGGGCGCATTACCAGGTGCAAGGAAATGTAATACGATATTGCGCAAGGAAATATGTACTGCCATTTGCATTTTAACCACAAAACTTTTTCAAATAATCCCAAATTAACATCCATCACAACTGTGCTAAGTTATTTCTTGCACACTGCCACTTTGATTGTTGCATTCAAGGAGAATCTAACTCAAAATATCGTCAATTAAAGGCCCCACTCGACCTATGTACGCATTGAAAGTCTAGCTCCTGGGTAATGTAGAAAAATCTTATGCATCTGTATCAGTGTATGTGTGAAAATATAAAAAGTTTGCGCTTTCCACAAATCTTGCACAGGGCGCAAATTTGGCTGGGGCCGGCCCTGTAGGTACACCATTTAACTCAAGAACGTCTGGGCTGATTTCAAGGATCTCTGATTTGTTCGATTCGTCTCCACCCCGAATAGCAGAATAGCTATTAAAATGTGGGGGTTAAATAATTAAAAATGTATCCGATTTAAAAAAATTCTTTTTGTACTTGGAAGGTTATTTAAAAAAAAATGTTATTTATAGAGTGAAATGGGATAAAAACAAAACATTGGTTTTCATAAATAAAAAAATTCTTTCTGTGTTGGGATAGCAAAGAAGGTTGGACTAATAGAATCATATTTTTACAAATTAATTCCTTCATAACGCGAAACGGGTTAGAGCCCATAAAGAAGTGTTCGGTTATAAAAAGTCAAAAAATTATATTTTCTTTTGTAATTTTTATGCGAAGCTTAGGTTTGTCTACCCGTGTGAGGCGGGCGGGCCAACTAGTATAAAATATTTTTTTTAAATTATAAAAGCAAATACTTCTTAGCTGACGAGCCGTTAAGGAGTATTTTCTTACACATCAAGTTTAGAAATACCTATTAAATCACATTTACAGAATTTCTATAGACAAGCAGTAGGTATATTTTCGTTTTTTTATCGTAGGTAATTAAATATTTTTTTAATTTTGATTTTTTTTGTTGACACCTATAAGTTTCCCTTATAACCTATAAAATAAAATAAAAAAGCTATTTCATTTATAAATCGACCAAAAAGACTATGTAGAGGTAATTTAATCGAACACCACACATGCGAAAAATTGTTTTCATCTTAATGTCTTTAATTTCCGACTTAATACGAACAAGGGTTGTTTTCTCTGAGCTTTCAAATAAAAAAGGGAGAAAATTATATAATGTATGTAGGTATTTAATACAGAACACGGGTAGTTGGAGGTGCAGTTTTATCTATCAATAGGTATATACGAATAAAAATGAGTTAAAAAACCCTAATGGAAATTTTAATTGGAAATTACATTCCCGCTTATCCTATCAAACGACCACAAAAGGGCAACCACTCAACCCACACACGATAAAACATTTATATATTCTATTGATGTGATTCTTGTATACGAGTTTGTGGATATAATATATGTAGATGTATCATTTTCTATACATATATTTTCATTTTAAGTACATTTATACCAACCACAGATTTAGAAATATTTTTAATCTGAAAGGCAATAAATTTATAGGACGAAAATATTCACAAAATTTCAATCCAGCAAGGATATGAATCTATAGTCTCTGTCTTACGTCCTTTATTTACTGTAAATATGCATAGTTTGATTTTCTTCTTCAAAAACCCCATTCTCTGGACCTTTTCGATTTTCAAATGATTGTCCAAACTATCGATATCGATGTATGAAATTCTGTTGTCTTTCATTCTTATGCGTATAATGTTTCTACGTAGGTTATAGGACTTTCATTTTATTTACCAATATCCTTGCATTCACGCACTCGAAATTTTCGAAACATCCCTTCATATCCTATACACGAGCTGTGTCAGCAAAACCAAAAGGGTATAACAACGCAATTTTGACCAAAATCAAATGCAGAAACAGGAAGACAGGAATACGGGAAGACGGGAATGAGTGCTCCTCTCGAGTCCTATATATGCTTGATGCTACGTGCGAAGGCAATCGAAAGAGCAACGGCCATGTGCGTCTACAAGTGTTTCAAACCAATATCATACCTTGCCTACAGCCCCCGCACTTTGGATATGGGGTGCTTCAAAAAAGTAATATTTATGAGCTTCGTGTGGATGTTTTTGCAGGCCAGAGAGCACACACTCATAACATGGGTCATCTCTGTTTGGTTTTATATTTATCTACATATATACCTAGGCTTGAGGGAGGTTATAGAGGAAGGTGTATAGGTATAGGTATAAAAGGGGGACTTATCATGTGCCGCCACCCCGAAAAAGAGTATGGACATTAGAAAACGATTGCTAGCGATTTGAAACAAATGTATAGAGTTGCCATAAGCTGCTCCTATGCGGATGGGGGTTGGTGGATGGATGGATACACACATATGAGTATTTTGTATTTCATTTTCCACCCAAAGGACACTCATGTTTATGGATTGGACGGACATGGTAGAGGGTCAAGCTTGTGGTAAAACTGAATGGAATATCTTGATGGCAATATACAGGCATGGTGGGATTATCATTATTATTGGTATCCTGGCAACGAGTGCCTGGAATTTTGGACCAACGACCAAGTGGGTGATGCTGTGGCGGCTGTCCCCACCACCAACCCGTTCTTCCTGAGCGTGCAAAAATATCAGATCCAATATACTATCGAAAGAGATGGCAGGAATAAAAGCACACAAATCGTCATATTATGTGTATATCCAGTATACACACATATCAGATGGGATTTCCCTTTATTTAGGAAGGGGGCGGGGAGGGGGTGAAGTATATGAGTATGTGGCAACGAGTGTGTTATTGTTATTGGCATAAATGCTGTGCACGCAGAATACAGAATTTATCTAACAACGAAGCCCCATCATATGGTCGTACACATCAGTTGTGCCTGTGCGGAACATCCCTTTTATGTGCTGTTCTATATGATGGGGTCCAGAACGAGTTGAGTGTATAGTATATCCATCCACACATGTTATGATGTGAGCTCTACGCTATTGTGGGGGATGCTTGCAAGAATTCGATGGGGTTAAAGTAGAGAACTATTGTGTGTATATGACAAAAATATTAATACCCAAAATGAATTTCGGTCTTTGTCTGTGTTATCTTTTCGTTTTTGTTTGATGCTGAAGGGGACAGCTATGTCAACTGGACGCCATTATTGTTATGGCAAAGTGGATGCCATTTTTGTTATTTTTTGTTGTTTTTTTTGTTTGTCCAAGAGTAATTTTAGTATTTTTGTTTCTTGTTGAACGATGTGATGAGAATATAGAATTTAATAAAAATGAATTAAGGAAGATAGATTGGTTGTGTTACAAATTCGCAGTCGAAATATATAAAGTAGGTAGGTATATATGCAGGTAATTTAACTCAATTTATTGTTGTATTATATAAAATATATGTAGAGTAAATGTCGCAAATATGACCCACCTTTTATACTTTTTTGTAAATAAAACAGTCAGTTTTTCGGTAATTCACTTATGTTTTTTTTTAATAACTAAAAAAATTATTTTATAGTCAGCCTTTATAACACAAAACAGCTTAACTAAAAATAAATAAATAAAAACTAAACAAAAAATCATTTTAACACTTTTCAAAAAAGTACTGCTAATATGAACCGCCTTGTGTTAAATATGGACCAGGGTGGTGTATATGGTAGATATGGAGGGCACATATAGCATTTTCGTTGTTCTTTTGATTTTAACCCACTTAACCTAGGCCAACAATGGCCTGGCCGTATTTGCCGCACTTACTTTATAAATAGTTGGAAAATTCATTCCTACAAATGGTTTTTAATGCTGCCATATAACGTTTCTGTTGATATGGACCCCATTCGGGAATAATCTATAACCTTAACGACTTTTAAAAATTAAGTGCAATTTTGGAATTTGGGACATAGAAAACCCGAACGCATACATTGAAAAGCCGATACACCCAAAACAAGTCACTGTTTGGTGCGGATTTTGGTCCAGATGCATAATTGGGCCATTTTTCAAAAATGAGCAAGGAGTGGCCATTACAGTCAATGGCGATCGTTATCGGGCCATGTTGAACGAATTTTTGTTCACAAAAATTGAAGAGGAGGATATTAGCAACATTTGGTTTCAACAGGACGGCGCTACGTGCCACACAGCCGAAGCTACACTAAAAAAAAAGTTATTTGGCGGACCCTTTATTATTAAGACTTAAAAGGACTTTCTGTTCTTTTGATCGGAATCAGTCTAGCCCTTAACTAGAAAATTGAAAAAAAATAAAACGGTTCTATGACAGGTATACCTTTAATAACAGTTTTTGGTAAAATTTTGTGTTATCAAAACGCATGTTTTGAAAGTGGATATAATTTGTTTTTATTTATTAGACCTTTCATAACGGTTGTATGCTGCAGGTACTGTTTTTTGGGAGCTATAAAAAAATTCAATTTTCCCTCTCGAAAATAACTAAAAACCTTATGTTCAAAATTTCAAGAAAATCGCTTCATTCGTTAAGGCTGTAGGTTCAGGTACAGCCAGACATACTATAGATCGACATGTCGATGCAATTAGTGGCGGTAAAATGTTTTTACCTAATTAAGCAGCTTATTTTTTCATATTTCTCGAAATTTTAGAAATCTAGTGCTCTATATTTTGTATTATGACAACAATATTAACGTATTTTTTTCAAGGTTAAACTCAAAATTGAAACGACATAACCTAGCAAATTTTGCCCTCGCAAAAAGCAATAACAACTTTGGTCTTAACATTTTTTCAGCTAAAACCAATAGCTTCAAAGATATATAGGTCAATTGATGGGTTTCCCCAGATTTATAACCCCTCTTTCAAATATGGAAAAATTAGCCGTCTATCTTTCCTTTCTGCTCGTCCAGTAAATTTTTTGTCCCATATAGGTGGAAGACCTTGTACCAGATCCGGTAGTTCTGATTTTTTGCTGAGTTGTGTATGATGTTGGCCTTATACATTTTTGACCTCGAGCGCCAAACGCAACATTGTCAAAAGTTCAAATAAACCGCGAAATTCCTCGCTTTTTCAGTAGTTGGCAATTATTTTAAACCTGAAGGACTAGTTTTCAATTATAACTTCTCTACCTACTATTTCGAACTAACTAAATTTGCTTCAACTTAAGCCCGTTTGAGCCGTCTAAGTAGATCCTATAGTTTCCTAAATACATCAGCTTCTCAAAATTTAGCAATATAAAATGTATAATAAAAAGTAATACTTCTACATAATAAACAATATATAATAATAATAATTTTTAAATAAATT
The DNA here is from genome assembly GCA_932273885.2 of Leucozona laternaria. NCBI lineage: Eukaryota > Metazoa > Arthropoda > Insecta > Diptera > Syrphidae > Leucozona > Leucozona laternaria. The sequence continues at coordinate 99,086,361 of OW026368.1, forward strand.
TTAATTTTATTTTCCAGTTTTTTGAGAAAGTTGAAAATAACAAAATTAACTTTTAGGTGGAAATCGGATCCTTGGATCATTTTAAAGAGGCTGTTTCGTAGCCCAACTTACCATTTATGAAAAAGAAACCTTCCGAATAAATACGAACACAACGCTTTTTTGGAGTGGAAAAAATATAGAAAAAAAACCACTATCCATCTTTATTCAATATTAGTGTACCTGTCAACCGTCCTGTTTGCTACTTATCAGAAGACAAACTCTCTTACGTTTGCTTTATTTTCAAAAGCTTTCGTTCGCAGAACGATGCCTTATCTTCGTTAAGTTATTTACAATATTTCTATATAGGTTTTGTTAACCTTCTATTTACTTCTGGAACCATCGACTGCTGAGGTTGTAAATCTCACGCAGTTCGATACAGACGGGATTGAAATCAAATTTAAGGAAAACTTATTTTTGTTAATTTTAATCTTCTCAAAAGCTAGAAGTCGTTTTTGCATCTGATTTTTAGCTTTTGATAAAAAATGAATAAGATTATTGAATATTTATTTTTTGACAATGTTGAGTTCGGCACTCGAGGTCAAAAACTTTAGTTAGGCCAATATCATACACAACTCAGAAAAAACTAGAACTGCCAGATCTGACGCAAGCTCTGATGTAAATATATCGTTACTGGAAACTAGACTCTATATTGTGCAAAACTGTTTATCTTCTTTAAACAAAATGTTATCAATTTTTTTTCATTATTCCTGTAATTTTGTGTTTTTTTTTATTATTATTTTAAATATTAAATAAGATTTTAAAATTAATTTTTTAGTTTTAATTGTGCTTCCTTTGAGTGTCATGCGAAACAATCTCATCGCATACTTTTGTCCAAATCGATATTTCATTCTCATCGATAAAAATTGTTGCATACTTCTTATAGTTTTTCGCATCAATTTTACGATAGTAACACATACTTTTTGGAGAAAAAAATTACCTTCATTGTGTAGATTCCATTAAAATGTGATAGTAAAAAAGTAAGTAAGCTTCTCATATGAAATAGTTGCAACTTTAACAGCCAAACTAACAGAAGGACTTCTATAAAGACTACGAATTGTGAATGGCTTGCGTTGTTCAGTGATATTCTGTAAATTATATTAAAATATATTTGTGTCAATAACCAATTACAATTAGGTGTATGGCGTCATACATATTACTTCTATTGAATTATCTACATACATATTAAAATTTGAATAAATTGAATTGAAACTTTAACGTTTATAACTTCTGCATCACTTGTGTGAAACTCTTCTTAAATTTTCTTTTAATAAAATCGCAAAATACCTAAGGTCTTTATAGCTATGCCTATATCAAATAAGAAATTAAAACACAAAAAATCAGATACAATAATCCTCAAAATGGCAATTCCGAACGGTTTGCCATGCATATTAATGAATTCCTCCTTATTCGCTCACTCTTCATATATGTATGTACAAGTACATATGTAGGTATATGTATTTATATATGAACGCCACTTGACTTAAATTGAATCCCTTTTAACATTCCACACATTTATTCAATAAATTTTAATTGCACAGCAATCATAAAAACACGTCCTTAGTATACAGTATATACGCATTCATGTGCACATATATTCATATATGTTTGTATACGAATGTACTCAACTGCCTACCACTGGCTTGCAAAATATCTTGCAAAAAAAAGTTAACCTTTATACCTACCCCCTGGCGTTAAACGTACCTTACCTACTGGGAGTCCTGTTAAAAAACATTTTTTTATTGGAATTTTTTCTTCGTTTTTAATTTACCAAAAAATTGGCCCAATTAAAGCCTAAATGTATGAGTCCAGCATAATGTATATTGTATATGTATATCTAGGTATGTATATTTAAACCCGAAATACATACATTCATATGTACATGTGCCTATGCCAAAAGGACAAAAACCCCAACGAACCCCCCAAGTTGCCATATTTATTAAAGGAGATTAAATGTTTTACGGTTGAGAGAAAACTCTCAACGATTCAAGGGGTCGCTTTTGCTTTTGCAGATCCGAGTAGGTATAGGTACACGAGTAACATGCTACGAGAATGAATATGACCCTCATGTGGAGTCCTCTACTCTGGACATTTGCATAAATTGGATACCTTCATATATGAAATTTCATTACAAATAAACCATTAAAAAAAAAGAAGAAAAAAATAAACAAAAAAAATAACTAGCAAGGAGAGAAGTGAAATGTTGCCTTTCTCATTCTCACAGCACATATCTACAGCCCAACAGGATATGAATAAAAATTTCACAAAAATATTTATTCATGAAAACTTTCTAGGACGATATAACGATTAATAAAAAAAAACATCAAAAAGACCCAAACAGACACGCAAAATGGGGGAAAAAAGGAATATCCATATAAAATATTTCCACAATATAATATGGAGTCCGTTCTTGGGGGCCTTCACAGCTCGAAGAGTATATAGTGTGAGGAAAAGGAGCCGGTGGAAAAATGAGCAAAACAACATACAAGGACATAAATAAAATCCTACTTCGCATTATTATCCAATTAACGAAATTTATGCATTGCACAAGTGAATGCGTAGGTATACCTCTATATACACCTACATATACATAATACACACACATAAGGTTTATCCTTGTTCCCGGTGTGTGATGATATTGTGCGAGAACCACCCATAATGATATTAGATCCTTTTTGCTTTTGCTATGTGAATAAAATAATTTCCGGAAAGTGGCTGGAGGGTAGAGAGGGGGGGGGGGGGTCGAGGGTAGTAAAAATTCCAATTCCATAGCAGGCTCTGCCCCACACCATTATCAGCATGAGGACTTTACATAGACATGTACATAAATAAAACGAGCGGGGGGACAGGACGACAATAAAAATACTGAACAATGCCAATATCGGGATGTAAAATGGGTGATGGTTAATTTGTATTGGGAATTAATAGAATTTGCGTATTGAATTTGTAATTAGTTTTCTTGGCCCCATGACTATGGCTATGCCAGTTTGATTTTTCTTTATTTTATCTTTTTTTTTTTTTGTTGAGAAGGATGAGATAATTTTTCGAGGAATAATAAAATGGATTTTTTTCTTAATGCGGGATAAAAGTTCGCATATACCTTGATTAATCCCAGAAAAATGTATAGTCCTAATCCTGACGATGAAAGACGTAGAAAAAAAAAAGTTAGAATTATGCATCCTTTACTATATATACAAAACTTAACAAGAAAAATATGCAAATTTTATTATTTCTTTTCAGTACAAGGATAAGATTTTTTTACTTTTGAAAAAAAACAAAAAACACGCCCATCCTTGCAATGATATTGTAAGAAAAAAAAAAACAAGATGTCCTGAAAGAAATGATATCTTTGTAGGACATTATTTTTCAGATACTAATCCAGATTACCTTTTTTTTCTTTTTTTTCTTTTTTTTTTTTTTTTTTTTTGTTAAGGACAATCCCCACGACACCCGCGTATAAAACCCAAACTTGTGACATTTTTATTTCTTTTTTTTTTCCTTCTTGTTTTATTAGATTTATTTAAGACAAAAAGGGAAAAAACAACGATTAAGAATTCACCCTTTAGAAAAAATAAACGGTATAATTACATAGAAATAAAAATAAAGGCCGGAGAAAAGGAATAAAAATGAAATCTCTTACTTTTATCAGAAAGGCGGGGGTTTGGTTTGAAGGGTACCTAAAGGCGGGAAATTCAAGGAAATTGTAATAAAAATACTAAGCTCAAGCTAAAGCAAAATGCTATCTACTAATAAAATGTGTATAGTATGAAGAAAAAAATTGTATACGCAAAATTGGAAGGAACTCCAACTCCATATGTACGTATTCTACAAAGTTTGAGTTTACAGAAAATCATTACTCATTACGTATTATACAAGGACGTAGCAAATATTTAGTTTGTTACACGTTATCTCAGAAGATATTTAACGAATTTACTTGAAATTTGTAATTTGTTATTTTTATAAGAAAGTTTTAGATTATTTCTTGGTTTGTTTGATTTGTTTGTTGAATTAAAAAATTAATTTTTTATTTCAACAAGTATTGGTTTCGTGTATGAAAACAATTTACAGCTTGTAACCAAAACTAACACTCCAATAACCCAGAAGTCCAAAAAAGTGGGTTTCGTCATGTCGTCCGTCGGTCTGTGCGTCGGTGCGTCTATGCGTCTGTGCGTTCACATTAATTTGAGCTAGAGCCTAAACGGGTTGACCGATTTGCTTCAAATTTGGGACAGAGCATTTCTATTTCTATGTGATTCCCTAGAAATGAAATTCAAATGTTTGTTTTAGCTCATCTAGAACGCCTAGCTCCCATATAAATATTTTGTTTTTTTTTTTAAATTATCTCGAAAACGGCTCTAACGATTTTGATTAAACTTCGTACCTCTAATGACATAGTCAATTGTAAGAAAAAAAGTTTTTCTCAAAAAATTCACATTACAGAATTTGGAATTCTAGGTTTTTTGAGAAAATGGTCTTATTTTTGTTGTTATTCGCGTATATCTTTGCCATGATTTAATCGATTTTGTTATAATTTTGCAATCTGATGCTTCTTAATAGTTTATACAATAACGCATTTTAAAATTTTGAAAAACATTGTTTTATAAACAAAAAAGAAATCAAACAACAAATCAATTTTTTAGTGGGTACTTTTGACTCTTCTTAATATGTTCTCGTTAAATAAAACATCATGCATCTTCAATGTGTGGCTACATACAGTTGTTAACAACAAGAGCAAGTTCATGCGATCAGGTCGTGCATATTTTTAATTTAATTACGGGATTTTGTCCATTCGGGATTACGGATTTTCGAGATTTAGAGTTTTCTGGATATTGGGTTGAGATTTCTGGATTTTAGGTTTTCAATTTTTTTGACATAGAATTAAAAAACTTATTTAAATCAAAAAAGAATGTCAACGGTTATTTTATATTCTAATGGTTTTTATACCAGTGAATGTACCTACTTCAACTTACAATAAAAAAAATAAAGATTTCACACAATTAATGTCTTTTATTTAAAATTTAAAAAAGATTCCTGAAATTTGAACACTCTTTCTAAGCTAAGGTAATATGTTCCGTTTAAAACACCGTGAACCTGGGACCTTATGGTTAAGCCAAAACTTTGCCAAATATTCATTTCCTGGATAAATTTACCTATCCCTTGAACAAACAAGAAAATTGCAATTTACGAAAACATTTAAATAAAAAAAAACAGGTAAATTCAAAGTTTTTGTATAAATTTAAAAAAATTTCAATTACAACAAAACAAAACTATAAAGTTCTTAGCGTTCGACTTAAAATATAAAAGCATTGAATATTAAATTAAATCTAGTAGTGTGTGCAATGGTTATAGTACATAGGACTGTCATGCTGTCCACTTATCCTCCAAGATTATGTCTTGTCATGAATAGGTGCTTTTCACTTAACAGCCATTTTGATTCGGCAGAAAATTGAAGGTTCCCTAATTCCTGCAAACAAACAACAAGCACACAGGAATGGTTGAGAGTTGTAAGAAATAGTTACACTTATTTAAATATAATTTTGAAACAATTCAATATGAATCCTTTTTCAATTTTAAGTTCAAAAATATTGTTGTTAACAGCAGTCTGAGAATTGGCAGCAAAGTTTTTGATTGAATGTCCATATGTTCAACCAAAATAAAAATGGGGGTTGAAAATTGCTTTTTATTTACTGCGAAATCATTTAAAAAAATAGGAAATGATGCTGTATCATTTTCAGGCTTCCTTTTAAGACTTTTTTCTTGATTTTTTTGCCGAGTAAAAGTTCTTCACAAAAAAGGGGGAAGAGGTTCGCTGAACAAGCGTAGATATCTATAGGTATTTTGTGTTTTTCTATCGGAGCCCTCCACTAGCTTTGACTCAAATAACATCTATGTTCCATATTCTATATATTCATTTTTTGCACCCCCCCCCCATCCCTTTTCCTTCTTGGACAAAATCCTAAGGGCGTTTCTGATTTGTAGTCTTTATAACTATTTTTCTACAGTCGATATTTTTTGACTTAGGTATAGGTAAATCTGAAATATTGTTTTGATAGTTTCAGGGCCAGTTTTTCAGTGGTGAGCTAAGCCAGAGTTGGTTAACTCTAGAAGTAAATTAACACACATACCTATTTAACTGAGGAAGCAGTTTTTTGGTGCGTAGAATGCATGCAGAACGACTAAGCAAACTCGGTGGATAAAACATCAAAAGCATCTTTTCTCAGTTAATCCTAAGTTAACTCACCAAATCTTATGAGTTAACTTGGGTTTAACTTTAATCTCGAACTGAAAAACTGGACCTAAAAGTCTAAGCCTATGGGAAAAATTGCAATTTAAGGCGTTTGCTTTGCATGAAATAAAATATAAATTAATAAAATAGTTTTACAAAACCATTTAACCAGAATAGTTTTTTATTGAAACACTAAACTCCAGTTTCCAGTAATCTCCTTTCCAAACTGGAACTACATTCTGCACGACCGTTGAAGTATAAGGGAGGAAAACGCAAAAACTTGGAAAAATGTTTTTTTGTTCAAAACCCACAAATTGGAATAATAATTTTTGTCTTAAGTTACCTTAAGCGAAATTTTTATATATAAAGAATAACAAATGAATGCCTTTAAGTATCTGTGTATAACTTTAACAAGTCTTACAGCCACCATTTTGAAAAATTCCAAAGTTTTTTCGTACTTCATCAAAATAAGTTCCAAGACCACGCCCCAATAAAGTTATGAAATAATATCATAAATCCATAAAGCATAACAAAAACCTATTTTACCTCGACACACGCAACCGCGGAAACAACCCCTCAAAATCCGGATATTATTACAACCCAAAACCACCCCACAGCATAGGTATAGTAGGTATACCTATAGTAAAGCCCATATACCTAACGAAAAAGAGTCCTTCACTATATTTTATTCGTATATATTCTTACAGTTCGGAGTGAATTCGATTTTTTTTTCTTTGTAAAAGCGATAGCTATAACAATAACCATTGTTCTGACCCTTGTCTTTGGAAAATTATAAAGAAATGGGAGAAGAACGTCCTTATTTGAAGAGTGGCCAGTATAAAAAAGGAAACATAAAACAACTTACATATATGTATGTATAGAAAAAAAGGTCGTTGTCCACGTATTCCAATGTCCATGACCATCCAAATCTATAACCACCCAAAAATCGCCTCTTATGACAATGACTCAGACATATAAAGCATGCGTTGTGGCCTGTGAGGTTTATGTACAGAAAAACTCACCCAGGCTAATAAAAGTATGACATCATATTTTCCATAGATAGCAAACCCCCAAACACTCAAACCCAAATCCACCCTCTCTCACATGCCAAAGATGCCATAAAGCACAAGCACAGGGGTGTTTTTTTTTTTTTTATTTCCTCTATTCCTTCGTTATGAGCAACTTCGACACAACAATAACATCATATTCCAATAGAGAAGAAGTGGGAAACAAACACAAATATAATAAAAATTCTCATATAAAATATTTTCAAGGATATTGCGCAATGATAGCTAGCAAGCTAGCCAGACACCTCCACTACTATACGGCGAGATACGACTTTGATCTGGCACTGGCCTGCTCTGGCCTGGCAGGACTTTGAAGCAATAGCACCCACGTCCACGTCCATGTCATTGTGTACAAGTATAACATCTCTCATCCGAGAGCATAGAACAGAAGAATAAGAAGGTGTACTGTTACGCGAACGTGCGGTGGCTATCGACCAATAATATTCCGTTATGTCCACTCCACCTCCACCTTCACTCCAAGGATTAATAAGAATTTTCGTTTTCTGTTATGTTCTCTATAACTGTTTTTTTTTTTATTATTTTTTCATTTCCTTTATTGTATATTTTTTCTTTTCTCTTATCGTGGTTTCGTGCTTAGGTATGCATTTATATAAGGATCCAGGACGTCGACGACGACGACGACTAACGACTGAGGGGGTGATTGTGGTGGGTCGAATATCAAACTGTATCCGGATGTAATACAAGCGAGAATATGAGGAAGGAAAAAAAATATACGGGAACGGGACCCCAGCCATAAAAATACAGCACACAGCGCTCTCAACCCGACTCGACTTCGAACGCCGAACGTATTCTCGATATTAATAAAATGTCAAACGGGAACGAGAAAATTGAAAGCACGGAGTAAAGTGGGCAGCAGCAGTAAAATAAAAAAAAAAGGACGAGAAAAACATGAAAAACCTTCCGCCCAGTGGTGTCCTACCCGCCCACCCCAACGTTGAAAAATTTATATCTCCGTTTTTATATTTTTCTTTTTTTTTCAGTTTTGTTTCCTTTCAGTACAGCTCGCTTGGTCCTTCTTCATTCGCTTGCCCACCTTTGACAGCTATAAATTCCCTGCAATTTTTCATCCCCATGGGTAGTGTGTGCCTTGTTGCCCCCAACCATAACTGGCTCTAGCTCTGGCTTGGACTCGAGTCCAGTGCCTTTGTGTCCTTTCGCTGAGCAAAGGATTTAATCGAATGGTCACCCTTTTTTTATTTATGTATTTTTTTCCACATTTAAAATAAAAAGCCACATTTGAAGGAGTCCGAGTCCGAGCAGTCGGAGCAAGGTTTTTTATGCCGCCCCGGGGGGTGACCATTGTCCTGATTATGCGTTACGGTATACTACAATACTATACTCTGGATATTTATACATATATATTTTGAGGAATATAAATTTTTGTTGTATTTCTGTTTTTTTTCATTTGAATTCTCATAAGTCTTGGTTTTGGATAAAAGGGTATTGATTTATTATGCTTTTTTATATGAATTTATTGAGCGAAGAAGGGTATAGAAGAGATTAAGTATTATTCGTTTTTGCATTGGTTGATGGTCTTGCGTTTTATGAATCCTTTTCTTATTTTGCTTACGTGGTGTATTTTTGATTTGATTTGATTTTCTTTTCAGAAATTAATCAAATCTAAATGCGGGGCACTAAAACACAAAATAAATAATGTTGTTTTTGTCATATAATATAGACAAATACATAAATTTAATCTTCTGGAAGGAAATATATCGGAGTTTTAGAAAAGAAAATCTCAAAAATCTTCACTCAAAAAAATGTTTTTAAATCTTTTTGAATGGAAATCTTCTAAATTGGAAAATTTTTGTTTGTAAAAATAAGTGTTCGGTAAACAGCACATAATTGAAGGATGCCACCACCGATACAGAAGAAAATTTGAAAGCAAACAACCTAGTTAATAAACAGCCAGGCTTACATTCTTTTAAATCCGATGATTTCAATGTGTTAATTGCGTATTTCTAAATGGCGCCCAATGTGGGGCATGAACTCATGTTTATAAATGTCCTCGATTTGTAGTGACAATTCTTTCGACGTGAAATACATAAATTCAATCCAGAATTATGCAAGAAAAAATCTTACAAATTTGTATAATGAAAACCTCTAATTTTGAAAATGATAACGTTTGAAAAGGTAAGTGTTCGGTTATCGCACGATTGAAGATTTCCACCACTACGTCAGAAGTGAAATTGAAAGTTACCAACATAGTTAATGAACAGCCAGGCTCAAATTCTTTATTTTTAAAATGGCGCCCAATGTAGGACATGAACTCATGTTTCCAAATGTCCTCGATTTGTAAGGATAATTCTTTTGAAACATTAAATTATATCAAAAATCAATGATCCTTAGATAAATAGCCTCATGGTTAAGTTATGGGTGCTTCATTAAGAACTAGGTAGGTAGATCCTACTGAAAAAAAAAAACAAAAAAAAAACAATTTTACTTTAAAGGTCACCTTAATACATAATTCAAATAACTCGATTAAAGCTTGCCACCGCTGCTTCAGAAGCAAAATTCCCTGATTTTTAAATGGCGCCCAACGTAGCACATAATTTGGAAGGACAATTCTTTTGACTAAATAAATTGTGTCATAATTCAAAGAGCCCTAGATAAAGATCCTCCTAGTATAGTGACTGAAGTAATAGTATAGATTCATTTAAAGGTATGAATCTTAAAAAAAAAATTATCGGGTAATCTTTACTCTCATACAGAAGATACCATTCTAGAAATATATATATAGGCTAAACGGATAAAACATTGTCTATTCTGAAGTTTTAAATTTCGATGACGTGTTTGAGCATTTCGAGTGGTATTCGACCAATCACGCGAGTATAAGCTACTCAACCGTAACCGAGTTATCCAGGTAGACTTTGGTAGTGTAACATCATGATCTAGGCAGCCAATTCACCGGTCCAAAGCGGCGTGAAATTAACTATTCATCGCATATTATGTTTCACAATAAAATCTTGGTTTCATTCCCTGTATATGGCAAGTATATAGCTCCATCTTGTTGTAACCAAAATCCCGTCGAGATCATTGGCTTCAATTTCAGGCAGCAAATAGGGCCCCATTCATAGTTACGTCCTGACTCGGCTCATTTTTAAAGAAATATGAATCTGTGATTCCACCACCTCTTAAACACTACCAAGCCATTATTTCATTTGGGTAAAATGGCAGCCTTTAACGTCTTCATGTTCCTCTTCAACCTCTTCATGAAAGTTCCAGTCAGTATAAGTAGATTAAAAAGCTTCTTGAACGAGATTGAACTAAAAATAATTGCAAATTTTAAATTTCAGGATTGAAAACACGAGCATTCTTCATAATATTTATTATCATTCCAATCCCAACCCACAAGCATTAACCACTTTCAATTGTAAATAAATGTGAAAAATTCATACAAAAACTGTAATCTATATACACACTAAAAAATACAACCCATACAAAAGAATAAGAATTTTCTACCCTAAAATACAATATCTCACTGCAACAGAAAATAAAAAAAAAAACAAGAAACGACTCCCTCAAGCCAAAAGCCCCTTAATGTAATCCACCTCGTGAAATTTTATGCTAACAACATAAAATCACAACCTCAATAAGAAGAATAAGCAACAAAAAAAAATAAAAAGCTGAAGATGAAGATGAAGATGAAAAAAAAAACTTGAAAATCTTTTTAAAACGATATCCACCCGTGTCATCCCGACCAATAACCATATCCTGTGTCATAGATACTCCAAAAGAGTATCATATAAAATATCCTTTTCTCATTGAACCAAAGTATAGCAAAGCATGAAAATAGACAAGAACTCTCCTCCTTCTTCTGCTTTATTTATTATTTTTTTTTTTTTTTTTTTAAATAAAAAAGATTTTGATTCAATTTCGATTTCCCATCAGATTCGATATGCTTTTCAAAAAAAAAAAAAAAAAAAATCAGGCATAGAAATGCAAAATCGCCCAAGGATACGTTATTGTTGCCGAAGATTTTGATACGTTATTGGCGCCTTCCTGTGCGCTCAATGAAAGTAATTCTATTTTATGGATACAACAATACTTTACTTGTTCATCGACGATAGACGACAGCAACAACAACAACGACGAGAAATCCAAAATGGAAAAGATATTTCACTCGGGAATATTATTTGCAATTTATTTTGACAAAAACAGTCTAAAAGCGTTTTTACCATTTTTTTCGAAAGTAACATAAAAATAAACCCAAAGGCATAACCTTAAATCTGTTTTGTCCTCTGTTTTCTTCGCTTCGCTCAAATATACAACAAATCTTCGACTTTTTGAAGAGCCCTCGAAGCAATACCATTTGAATTGATCGATAAAGTTTTTTTTTTATCAAAATGGAACCCGATTCTTAGTGGAAATATTAGAGATATTCAAGCCACTATATGTAGTTTTTTGGCTTTCGTTGATGTAGTTTTATATTTCATATACTTATTGTTAAACGAATACAGTTGTTTTTCAACAAAAATACAAAACGCTGTTTTATAAGAAATATTAGCGCGGAATTTAAGTCGATTTGGTGCGATGTTATGGCAATTTTATGATTAGTTACATTAGCCCCCTCCCCCATAATAACGTAACGGCTCTATATCAACCATGCCTTCCTTTTGTTAAACAATTCTTGTCTACAAGCGATTAGAATTAAATTATGTTATTAAATTTGTTTTATAAAAGAGAGAGTCTTAATTTGGGGAAGTGCAGGGGAAGGAGATACGACCGTTAAATATGTACAGCCTAATTTATTAGAATTCGCTTAACACCTCTGAACGGCTGAATAGTTATATAGTGCATAAGCATTTATGAAGCCACTATTCAGCGTTGCATAAATCCTAATTCATAAAATATTTCCCTACACATTATAATGGGTGATTTTTTAAGAGGTTTAGAACTTTTAAAAAAAAAAAAACACAAAAAATTCGAAAAAATAAATGAAATATTTATTTGAATCGATAGTTTGAACTTTGCAATTTAATGTTTAAGGATAATTTCATGCAAATGTTGACCGCGGCTGCGTCTCAGGTAGCCCATCCGCTGAGTCCAATTTTGGCATACTCTTTCACACATATCGGCCGGTATCTCACGAATGAATGCATGGATGTTGTCCCTATAGACATTAGCCTTGACATACCCCCACAAAAAATAATCTAATGGTGTCAAATCGCACGATCTAGGCGGCCAATTGACCGGCCCGAAACGTGAAATTAACTGTTCACCAAACTCGCCTCGCAATTGCGCCATTGTTTCGCGTGCTGTGTGGCATGTGGCACCGTCTTGTTGAAACCACATATCATGCAAGTCAAGAACTTCCATTTCGGGCAGAAAAAAGTTTGTTATCATCGCTCGGTAGCGTTCACCATTGACAGTAACGCTGCGATTCGCATCATCTTTGAAGAAATATGGCCCAATAATGCCGCCGGCCCATAAACCGCACCAAACAGTGGCTTTTTCGGGATGCATTGGTAGCTGTTGCAATGCTTCTGGCTGATCTTCACTCCAAATGCGGCAATTTTGCTTATTTACGTACCCATTCAACCAAAAATGAGCCTCATCGCTGAACACAATTTTTCGATAAAAAAGCGGATCCTCGGCCAGCTTTCCAAGAGCCCATTCACCAAAAATTCGGCGTTGTGGTAGGTCGGCTATCTTTAGTTCTTGCACCAGCTGTATCTTAAAAGGCTTTACGCCCAAATCCTTCCGCAAAATTTTCCACGTAGTGCTGTAACAAAGGCCTAACTGCTGGGAACGGCGCCGAATCGACATTTCGCGGTCTTCTGTCACACTAGCTGATACGGCCGCAATATTTTCTTCACTACGCACAGTACGTAAACGTGTTGGTGGTTTAATGTCCAACAAAGTAAATTTGGTGCGAAATTTGGTCACAATCTTCCGAATAGACTGCTCAGAAGGTCGAGAATGCCGATCATAAAATGAAAGCAGCGCGCGATGAACATTTCGAACCGAGCACGAATTTTGATGGTAAAATTCAATAATTTGCAAGCGTTGTTCATTTGTAAGACGATCCATGGTTAAATTGCAAACCAAACTGAAGCTGTTTGACAGTGACACAAGGTACTAAACACACGTCAACTGTCAAAACCAGTGTTACCAAAACCAAACCAGCTAAAAAATCACCCTTTAGTTATAATGCGTTTGTGTCAAATAAAGTACCAAGAAGGGTACTGCCACAATTGATTAACAAAACTAAGCCCTGAAAGTGAAAAATCAATAAACGAATTGGATTAAATTTCATTTAATATTGCATAATGTACCTATTCTTTTTACTGTTTCTTTTGTGCCGTGTTAGAAAATATAGTTTAATATTTTAGAACAAAAAATTCATGGTTTTTATTGAAATAATTGTTTCATTCACTGACAGTGCGATCAAATTGAGAAGAACATAGGAACATCTATTAGGGTGCCAATTATTTTGGAAATGTTTTTTTTTTATTTATTCTGTGTGTCCCACTGAAAATATTCAATAAAACTCAATTTTGGCATACATCTAAGCACATTTACATTATAAATAAAGAATTTAAATCAACTTTTACACTTTCACCGTCATTTTAAGTAAAAGACGGAAAACTACGTGTATTTGTAATGAAAAGTTGGATCTTCTCGACCTTAGCCGATTTAAAACAAATTTAACAACATATTTGTTTGTACAAAGTACCTTTATAATAAAGAATGATCACTTTTAGGAGGGGACAAAAAAGATATTTAAGCATTCCCAAAATAAGCGCCACCCTTATAACGTTGTATTTTACTGTCGTGTGTGTGTGTCAAAGTGACATTTCGATATTTAAACATCCTTATGCAGGCACTATTCAATCCTCAAACGCGTTTAGCTTCTAATGCCTCTATTCAACGTTGCATAAGTTATATGAATAACTATTTTGCGTTTAGTGGAATTATAAGGAGTGAATAGTTCTATGCACTCGCTGTGATGCGTTTATAAATTCGGCTGTTAATGCTTTAAACTTTTAAAAACAACAAAATCCAGTGTGTGTTCTTGATAAAATAAAATTAAAGTCTCAGCTCTAGTTTTTCAGTGCGTAAGTTAACTCTGAGTTAAATCAGAGTTAGTTAATCCTGCAAATACTTTAATCCCGAGTTAACCTCAATAGTAGTTTTTTTAGTGAAGTATTAAATTTAACTCTCAGTTGTCAAAAATCTATCGAAATCGAAGTGCGACAATATGCGTTTAGAAATCAATGTTTCGCTATCGAATTCAAGATGGCGCCACTTGGAAAATCATCCTTTCCATCTTGTCGTACCTCGATTTGAATAGATTTTTGACACACATCTTTCAGCAATACCTATTTAGCTAATCCAGAGTTAACTCACCTAATTTGTTGATCTAAATTGACTGAAAAAGATATTTAAAGAGTTATCTCGGGTTTAACCCCGAAACTAGGATAATATCGCACTGAAAAACTGAGCCTAGTGGCCGTTCTCATAAAGCCCTTTTAACAGTTTAACAGGCTTTTAAATATTTAAATGACGTTTGTCCCAAACAAAATACGTCATTTAAAAATTTAAAACCCTGTTAAATATTTGTGAAACCGAACATAAATGTACTACAAATAAAAAAAATATTTTTTTTTTTTCAATAATTTTCAATATGGGTTTTAATGTTTGACTAAAATTGACGAGATTTTTAGTTTGAAAATTAATTTTTCAAAAACTTAATAATCATTAAAACAATTTGATTTAAAATAAAAAATGAAAGAATGAATTTTTGCCTCATGAAAAATCTATAACGTGATATTGTAGGGTAGGTGTTACCGTAGTTTTATAATAAACAGTTTTATGTTTTAGAAAAATACTTTTTTTTTATAGAAAATTGGTCCTCCTGTCTAAACGTAGGGAACTCAACTCCGCAAGTAAAAAATAGATTGAGATGAAACATGCATTTATTTTCACAATATTTTCCTTGAGTACCCTATTTTTTTTTTTTTTCTAGTTTCAAGTAACCGCAGGATATGGTTGTTCCAAGTGTCGACCACCAATTTGTTTTTTTTTTTTTTTTTTTTCGGACAAATAAAACCCAAAGAGGTAAAATCAGTCAACCCCAAGATAATCACAGTGAGCATTTCAAAGACAGATGTCCAGTTTGGTCGATCGAATAAATTATACAACTTTAGACTGGTGGAGTGTCCTTTTTTTCAAAACAAAGAAAAAAAAAATTAATAAAAAAAATTCAAGTAAAAACAAAAGAAATGGAATTTCATTTTTTATTTCCAAAAGGTGAGCAAAAGAAATCGAAAAATGCTAGAGAAGTTTTTTTTTTTATTTTCCACACTTCTAACAGGTTGGTTGACTCTTCTGTTTGTCACATAGTTACATACATTTATGTATTGTCGATGGAGGAAGCGCACCTAGGTATATAAAAATCCGTCTTCCTTCGTCCTCGTATTTTTTTTTAACTTACATAAATCGTATTCGGGAGAAAAATTTCGTTTTAACGAAAGAGAAAAAAAAACAGCACTAGAAAGTCTGGAGAGAAAGGAAGAATATTTTTTTTTTTTAAATCCTCTGGTCAGCAAAAATATAGGAAGGATAGGTAGATAGATATACATAGTTGAGGGCGACATTTTTCTTTCTGATTGTTCTGAATATTTTAGTTCTTTTTGTCACTCATTTTTCTTTTTTTACGTCCTATACCTAGAGATGAATTGAGTCCACTTCTGGTTGTGCGATGGTCAATATTTCTTCGTGTCATCATCTTCGTTTTTTATCACAAAAAGGATGGCAAGATGAAACACATCGCCAAAAAGTGATCAAATATAGAAATCCGTAAATTTAAAATTTTTTGAAAAATAAGGGAAAAAATTTCCTTACTTCCAAAGTAGATTTGGGATCCGTTTGACTGTAACTTAGATCTGTTATTTAATGCAGGTGTTTTTTCCTTATATCTCAGCTTAGTATGACAAAAATGCATAGATAAATTCCTAATTTTTTGACAAGAAAAAATTAAAAGTTCATTGGGAATAAAATTGTTCACCAAAGCTCTCTTTAAAAAAAATTGAAGCTACATACTCGTCGTATCTAGTAAGAAACTGTTTACTTATAAGATCCGAAGCGAAGATTTTTAGAAGAAACTTAGTTTCTTTTCACACGAGGAAACTCGAGTTTCCAGCAACTTTCGATTTTTAGGAGAGAAGGGCACGAAATAGGTGGGTTGAACAAAATCTCCTCCGGTCAACGATTGAGGAGATTTTTTTGACATTTCTTTTCACACTTATCGTAGTATGCGTTCAACTAGGGACAGGGTTACACTTTTGGGGACACTTTAGTGTCATTTTGACACCTTTTCAGCATCCGGATACCAGGACACCTCTTTTTAAAAATACATCGATTTTGGACACTTTTTAGAAATCTAGTAAACCGTTGAACATTATTTAAAAAAAAAAAAAAACAATTTGTTCGAAAAATTGAACGGAACCCGTTGTCAGTCAATCAAAAAATAAAAATACTTACACCACACATATCTTTTTCTTGTTCCATCTTTCATACTCCCCAAATTAAATACCATGGAGTACTTTTAATAAAAACCGTTTTTTCACATATGTGAACAAGTCACAGCTAAGAAATTATCTGTGTAACGTTTCTTGGACCCAGAAATTATAAAATTGGGAAAAGAATTAAACTATTTTGATTTGGTTTCTGAATTTAAAAAATGAATTTATAATCTCGAGAAAGAGTAAAAAGCTTGGAAGTTAAAAGCCAATAAAATGATATTGATTTTGAAAATTGTTTCAAAATTAAAAATATAGAACAGTTTTTGTTCAAAATAGTAAACTTAAGAAACTGTATTAAAGAAATAATATGATGAAATTTAAGACTTTTTTAAAACTTTTTACTTTTTTGTTCATTAAAATTTGAATTTAATCTTGTGTTTTAATTGAAATTTCTAATGGACACCTTTTTTCCCCTCGGACACCTTTTTTCCCCTCGGACACCTTTTTTCCCCTCGGACACCTTTTTTCCCCTCGGACACCTTTTTTGACACTTCATGAAAATTCTCAGAGGTAACAATGACTAGGGGTCTTCATACGGAAACAACAGAAAATCTCTTACATTTTTGTTTCTTCGTGTGAAAGGTATAAGAGATTTGAAAAAAAAAAAATCTCCAGCAATTTGTTTCGTCGTGTGAAAGGAGACTTATGATCATCAGGCGCGTTCAGGAAAATGAGTTTTCAGAAGATTCGCTACCGCGAAAACTGAAATTTATTGATATTAACAAAGGGCTGGCAAGAGTTAGGTGCTATTGGAAAAAAAAAATTGGTTTATGTGAGATTCACTTTCGATCCTTATGGGATTTAACCAGTCCACTACACTTATTTTTGTTTTTTTCTTTTAACTCATTTTTATTTTTCATTAAGCTCATCACCAACTTAAAGCTAAAGGGTCTTCAAATAAGGCCTTCTGAACTTTGACAGTTGACAGCGGCCATATTGTTGAAGCTACATCTTTCAAATTGGCTGTAATTTATTCAGTCTGTTTTTCCAAATAACCATATACGGATAAAGCGTTCAACAACACGTACAAATGATAAAATTTTTATATCAAAATGGGTGTTCTGTTCATGGAACGTTCCGCGCAATTCGCTCATTTTACGGTCGCTATAATCGTGCTACCGAGACTTCACTATTCGCAGTGTGGTGGATAAATTTGATCCGCTTGGTCCAGTAAACGATCAGCCAACAACACAACATCGACGAAACGCAAGATCTGCCGAAAACATCGCCGCTGTCCGTGGGAGTGTGCAGAGAATCT
Source organism: Leucozona laternaria (assembly GCA_932273885.2). Taxonomy (NCBI): domain Eukaryota; kingdom Metazoa; phylum Arthropoda; class Insecta; order Diptera; family Syrphidae; genus Leucozona; species Leucozona laternaria. The sequence goes on from OW026368.1 coordinate 99,104,499, forward strand.
GAGGCAGTCGATTTTGCGTCGCTCACAAGAACTCGGCCTTTCGCAGACCACAACTTGGTGAATTTGCGTTGTGACTGCACCCGTACAAAATTCAACTGACCCAGGAGCTGAAGGTAAATGGAATGCGCTCTAGAGCAGTTCAAAATTGACCCTAATTTTCATCGAAAAATAATCAGGCCCATTTCTGAATGAATGGGTATGTCAACAAACAAAATAGTAGAATTTGGGACTACACCAATCCACGAGCGTCTTAGGCAAAAATTTCTTATTTTGCCGCCTCAAATAAAAAAAAAAATTTTTTTTTTGTTATTATCGAGGAATTTAGTACAAGCATATAGCCTTAAGAGTAATGTGACAAGTTTTCATTGCATAGATTTTCCCTTTACTAAAAATTTTCTAGGGACTTGAAACTTGCAATCTTTCGAGAGACTTTTCACTGGGAAGGTTTTTTTATTCTTCTTATGCTGCTGAATGTTATATTGAATGTGTTAAATTAAATCTGATCTATGTATGTACGTTATATGTGAGCTATTAAGCCGTTCTGCAAGTTCCAGTTTGGCTTCCATTCACGTTATTTCTTAATTTCAAAACTACCTCAAGAACTTAAATATGCTATTCCACCAGAAGAAAGCTTTTTTGCTATTCTTCTTGAGAGTAAATCAAGTTGGCTTTGTGTTTTGGTTGTTAAAAAAAATATCAAAAAATAATGTTAACATTTTTTTGTTTACTTTAACACTACAGGCAGAAAACAGATACTCGACTTTTCTATCTTTCAATTATACTTTTTTCCTCCTCTCACTTTCGTTCTTTTTGTTTTATTTTGCCGAAATAGGAGAAAAATAACAATAAAATAATTGAATTTTCCATATTTTTTTTTTGTTTTCTTTTTCCTGTTAATTTCAATTTAATTTTAATGTTTTCAGTTGTAAAAATACAAAGGACTCTCTTTTCTTTGAATTGTTTGCCATCTTTGAGTGGACTATATAGAAGTCCAGAGGCTAAAAATATCCTCAACAAATCAGCAAAGAACGTTGCAGCAGGCAGAATAGAAAAATACACATAGCAAACCGAAAATAAAAATAAAAATAAAAAAAAAAAATTAAACAAAAAAAAAATCAAATAAAATAGCGAAATCTTTTTTAATTGCATTTTCTGCTTGAAGTGAACTAATTAATTTGTTATTGCTCCGCCTTCTCCTTGTTGTTAAAAAATAAGTGAATACAAAAAAATCATTCCATCTCCATTCCTTCGGGCAGCGCAGATAAATAAATGTAATTATTTGAGTCCTTTCAAAAGCTCACAAGCGACTTAGATGGGAAAAAAGGCAATTTGTCTGAGAGGAACTTAGAGTACTCGGGATGACAAGAATGAAGGAAACAAAAACAAAAAAAAAAAAAAAAACAGTCCCAACATCCTTGCCAATAATATAAAAGTAAAAGACCTTCATAATTTTCAGCGCAAGATTAAAACAATTGCAATGGATTAAAATTGACAGACATTTTTATGTGTCGTCCATCGTTTCTTGCTTATTTTTTTTTTCTATGTATTTTTATTATTTCTTCTTTTTTTCCTACTACATTATGAGCTTTGTGTACTAGAACAAAAAAAAAAGAAGAAGAAGGAAAAATTGTATTTTTTAACAGGATTTTTATTTTACACTTTCAGTAAAAAAAAAAAAAAAAAAAAAAAATAAGGAAAACAACACAGCACTCAAGACCAGTTTTCGTGTGTAATTAAATCGAATGAAAATGTCCTGTGGATTAAATTAATTTTCATTTGCATAAGAATTATATATTTTTGTGTTGGCCTTTTGTTGAGTTCATTTCTTGCCTTTTGTATTTTTTTTTTTAATGTCCTTTTTGCGTTAGTTGAAATGAATGGCAGGCGACTAATTATTTTTCGCCTAGGGGCATTTTTGTGACGAGGGATTTGCTGTGTATATATATATATATATATATTTTTTTAATAAACTAAAGGAAATTAGATCTATTTTTACTTCCTGGGTCGCTCACTCATTATATCTTAATTAATCCATGCTTTAAAATTGTTATCCCTTGTAAGTTATTATATAGATAAATATAACAAAGAATTTCTTTGGAAAAGCCAATAATGCAGAGGAGCAATTTCGTAACATTGATGATGTTCTCTTGCGACTATAGATATTGAAATTATATCGTGGAGCTGGAACAAATTATACAAAATTGTTTTTCAAATATTTGCATCGTGTCATGCAGTGTACAGTTTTTAGAAGAGGGCAGAAAAGGTATTTTTTTTTTTTCAAAATAGGAAAAACATAATTTTTGGAAATATTAATGGCCTCAATTTTTGGAAGGACTAACCACATTGAGTTTGACCTAAGAAAAGAAATGTCTAAAGCTAAACATTTCTCGTCTATTTTCCAAATTTTTCGAAAAAAAAACTTAAAACCCTCTATTAACGTTTTGTGATTTTTTCGTTAAAAATATGAAACGCAGTTTTTACTATCACTTTGGTCGTTACTGGTAAGAATTTTAATCAAAATCATTTGAGCCGTTTTGAAAAAAATTAAAAAAAAACAAAATCGTTGTATGTAAACTACTCATTCTAGATGAGCTACAACGATGATTTCTTCAAAGAATCATATAAAAATGCTCTTTACTGAATTTCAAGGAAATCGGTCAACCTGTTCAGGCTCTAACTCAATTAACAGTGGACTCATGGACACACAGACGCGAAAAAATCCCACTTGCTTTTAAGAAATATCGAAAAATGAAATTTCGCAAATTAATAATCTGGCTTTTAACACTTTTTGCATTTTAAAATCTTGCACCCACAAGTCTCCGGGATTGCTGCGAAATCTCGAAAATTAAAATCTCGGATTGGGTGGCTAGCTGCGCGGGTTCCAAAGATTTAAACTCCATTTTTGGGTGCTTATCCCGCTCATGCGATGCCGGCCGTTGCTCTGTTTAGGGTATATTCAGTCGCATATGCATATGCGCGATGTTTTTATTTTGCGAGACTGTCAATTTTTGAGATTTAATTTGATTTTTGCGAGATTATTGAATGTGAGACGTAAATGCGAGATTGTTGAAAGATAAATTTTGTAATTGCGAGATTATAAAAATGGGGATTATAATTTTTTTTTAAATGCGAGATTTCGTTATTTGAGATTTTTACTTACGATATATCGTAGTACTCCCCAAGTCTCCTCGCATTTCGAAATCTTGCAACTACAAAATCCCACTTTTCATAATCTCGTAACTACAAAATCTCGCTTTTTACAAACCCGCAAATACAAAAACAAGAAAGTTGTTCAATATTGTGCCATGAAATGAAGTCCAAATACAATAATACATTTCATTTTTAAACGACACACGGTATGTGATATTTTAGTTTGCAAAATTTCGATTGATGTTTGCGAAAGTTTTGGGTGTGAGATTATTAAAATTGCGATTTAAAAAAAAAAAAAAAAGGATTATTAGCTTCCGAGATTTCGTTTTTTTTTTTGTTTATTTAAAAAATGCGATATTTAGTTATTCGATACATTTTTATTTGCGGGAAATCGTAGCGCTTCTCCTTGAAATAGGTAAAAAATATCTTCTCTATGTCAAATGCGATAGATTTTAAATTTGCGAGTTTTTGTATTTGCGAGATTGTTAAAATTAGGAATTCTTAATTGCGATATTATGAAAAGTGGTTTTTATTGATCGTGACATTTCGTAACCGCGGAAAGAAGCTTAAAGTAAAGAATTAAGGTATATGAAGAACAGTTGCCGATTGTAGTGGAATTTTTCTATGTTCTATGTATGCAAAACATCGACCATTTTTCATGAAACACATACCTGGCATATATGAAACATAAGCATAAAAGGGATGGAAGCTGGTTACATCTAAATAAAAAAAAAACAAACTACCTACACAAATTCTGACTTTGACAGGTTTTAATAAATGTTTGGAAAACAAAAAAAAAATAAATATAATAAAATGAAACCATGGTTTTATTTTTCTTTTTCTTATATACCACCTCATACATAAATGCGCAGCCATTAAATGGACGGCACGTTAAAAACCAATCAATCACAGCGGAACGAATAAAGTGTAAATATCCCATCAAATCCATATGAAATTTGGGTCATTCTTTTTCATCATACACGGCGTGGACTTTGCTAAGCTTTCGCATGCAAGCTATTGTGTAGCCTTCGCCTTTACATCCTCCCCTGGATGATGAACTCTCGTCACATTGGCAAGGCAAATATTATATCGATGAATATAAAATCGTTATGCAAACATTGTGATACTCCGTGTTCTCTTATTAAATTCATTCCGGCTTTAGCATAAGGGGGAGTGGGGAGGGTGGTGGACCAGGCTTACCAGGATACACAGAGCTTTGATAAAAGGATAATCTAAAAATTCTAGATTACTGCGTTGACACATCGATGGGTGGTATCGTCATTCCACAAAAACAACAATTCCAATAAGTCCTGTTTGGTACAGCAAGGCAATGGCTTCACACGGTGACGACTGACGACTATATGAAGATGAGAAGGACAAGGGTATCAGCTGGGGTGGTGTTCAATTTGTTTTCAAAGCAGTTTAAGGGATTTTGCGCAATTTATGTTGTTTGCCAATTTTAATGAAAATTTTATTATGTCCTGATGGTAGATCACATTGGAAGACTGCGTGGCATCCATCGTCTGTTTTCGTCGTTGTCAGTCGGACCCCCTCCATCCAGAGCAGTGTTTTTATATTTTTGTATTTATACTATGTTACATTGATGTCCTGCTGTTTGGCACCTATACCTACATAGCATCCCCATCAAGTCTTATGGGTCCGTTTCGATGGGTGGGTGACTAATTCGATATCGAAGGATATAGTTGTATATAGATCTGTGCATATCTAGATATAAATATTTATAGCTATTCCAAGTTAGTGTTGATGTCGTGTATGATGATTGTGGTGTTTGACATTGGTGTGTGCAAAGTTTCTTGTTGCGATGATGTCTTGTGATGCTGATGTGGAAGGATGAAGTGTTCTATTGGCATTGTTATTCAAGTCCGGCAGATGGACTGTTGCTTTTTGTTTATACAAGCATCAGAGACACACACACGAAAAGAAAATCTACTATAGAGCGTGCGGCAATATGGGTGGTATGGTTATATTGATGGGCTGCAAAGTTATTTATACTTATTTATTTTATATTTATATATAGATAGACGGACATTCTACCGTTATAATATAACTCGGGATTGTTTTTTTGTAAGATTTATTACTTATTAGAGAGCTGTGGGTGGTTATACTCTTAACATAAGTATAGATATGTATTAATATGTTATGCACTAACCACAACGGACCTTGAAGAAATATCAATCAATATTTTTAGTAGGTATATATACGTTGCCACTAAAAATGATATTGTGTTAAGAATGGCCATCTCAAGTCCAAACCAATTTCATATATATTAGGCATGACTTTTTGCAAGCCCGGAGGAAATTGGTAAAAAGCTAAGCGCAATTTATATGTTAAATGCAACAATAACTAATCCTGTTCAAGCTTAGCTCTGCGCAAAGAATTCTGGGGGTTTAACTTAAGGACTGAGATTGTATGGAAATTCCATTTTTTCTGTAATGGTGTCGCAAATCCCCAATGTCGTTTTTTTTCAACCAAATCCCTCCGGTCTTGCAAAAAAAAAAACACGCCTAATATAGGTTTTAATTTTTCTATACTAACCCATGTTTTTAAATTTAAAAACGGCGCTAGGTAATAACGGCCAAAGAAATAACGCCTTAAGCGATTTGGAAATATCGCCTAAAAAAATTCTGAACAATTGTTGTTGTTCTTTTTTCTCAAATTGAGCGTTATTTCCATTTTTTTAAGGAAAAAAGCCCAAAATAAAAATTTTAAAAGTTAAATGTTAAATAACGCCCAAAAAAAATCAGAAACAGGAAATAACACCCAAATGCTAGAAAAAAAAGCCCAAATCAAAATCTTGCCAAAAATGTATGGAAATATCGTCCAAAATTTAAGAAAGAACACCCCAATTAAAAAAAATGTTTGAAAATATCGCCCACAATTGAAGAAATAACGCCCAAATTTTACAACAATAATTTACATTAAAATCATTTGGGCGATATCTCCAATTTTTTTGGTTTTTTTTTGGCGATGAAAACAAAATTTGGGCGATATTTCCAAATCGATTTAGGCGTTATTTCTTTGGGAGTTATTGCTTAACGTCTTAAAAACAATGTTTTTTTTTTGAAAAATTTAAGTAAAACTGATCAAAAACTTTTTCTACTGCTTGTTAATGGACAACGTTCATTCTGCGGCAGTGAGGTGCGTAAATGAATAAATCTATTACTGAGCATGCCACGCATACAACTGTGTATGCACGAAAAATGTTTTGGTACTAAGCGCCATCTATCAGAATTTATATGAACTTCTAATTTTATACAAAACATTTTGTGAAAGTCGGACAACTTGAAATTTTCTCACTTAACATAACAAATACGTATAATGGTTCCGAAAAATGGTTACATTTTTCTGTACAATTTTTATAATTTTCGATGTTTCTCAAAATACGGTTTAACTGATTTCAATAAAAATAAGGATGATTGAAAAAATTTTAATAACATTGTGTGTGTATCTCAAAATTTTAAAAACGTCTCGGTCGATTTGTATTAAATACATATTAATTATTTCTTGTGCAGTTGCGCATTTGTGCGTCCTTTGGACAGTTAGTGATTGAACTATAAAGTTGCGTCAAAGTTGCATATGTGGGTACTGGGTGGTTAAGACTTAAAGTCTACATATAGGATTGTCTCTTTATAACAGAATTTAAAAACCGTTGTACCATTACTGATTTTTCAACAATTCCGACCCAAACATTTCACCTAAGGCGCAATGTTGAGAAATTGTGGAAATTAGTTTTATCCTTTTAAAATTCATCTGTATGAAAAAATATTCAACAAAATTCTTTTAAAGATAGCTCTTGTACTGGTGTAAAATAGTACGAGTGCAAATTCACATACTTAACTGTGAGACACTTAGGCCCAGTTTTTCAGTGGTGAGTTAAAGGAAGATTAGCTAACTCTAGAAGTAAATAAACCCATAAATAACTGAAGAAGCAGTTTTTTGGTGGAGGATGATGCATGCGGAAAGACTGAAAAAACTCGGTGGATAAAACATCAAAAGCATGTGGTCGGTTAATCCTGAGTTAACTCACCAAATTTGATGAGTTAACTCAGGTTTAACATTAATCTCGCACTGAAAAACTGGACCTTAAACTAACAAAAGCATCTGTTCAAGTAATCCTGAGTTAAATCACCATATTTGATGAGTTAACTCGGGTTTCACTTTAATCTTGTGTGTTGATACAGCAGATAAACTGGCTATTCTTCGATGTTCTAGCCAGTCTTTGAGTTTCACCATTAGCAGTATGTCCATTAGCTTCACCATTAGCAGTTTGACCCCTAATTCTTCCTGGAGAGAAGTTTAACTTTCATAGTGATGGTGTAGAGGAAGAGAGATTTAAATTAGAAATTAAATTTTAATATTAATAACTTTCTGGTAATTTATTTGTCTTTATTAAAATATTTTATATTTTAGTAAAACAAAAGAATAAAGTTATTTTTATTCTTGGCTTCAACAATCAACAGGTATAGGGCTCACCTGAGTGATATAAAAATTGGCACCAGGTCAATTCAAACTCAACGATCGTGCGTAATAAGTGATAAAATTGTGAAATATGGTAAATGCAGTATACTTTGTTACTATATTGTATATTTTATAATATATAACTTATAAAACTGTGATATATAAAAAAAAAAACAATTAAGATTATGTTTATAGCGTTTCATTTTTTCAAGGCTCAGTTTTTAGAACGAGAAAAAAAAGTTAAACTTAAGTTAACTCATCAAATTCGGAACAGATGCCTTTGATGATATTGCTAAGTCCTACCGAATGCACACTCCACTGACTGTATAACTGCTTCTTAAGTTAACTCTTGATTAGTTTTACTTCTAGAGTTAGTTAACTCTCTGGCTTAACTCACCACTGAAAAACGTAAAAACTAAAGAAAAGGTTTTTCGTACATTAAACATTATATATTATACAACAACGTAATATATTAAAAACATCTTGGGTTTTTTTTTGCAAATGTTGGAAATTATAATTTTTCGAAAACTATTTATTAAAAAAGTTGATTTAAAAAGAAAATAAAAAAAAATGAATTTCGGGTTGGATAAAAAACTGTAGATTGTAAAGCTTAAATCACACGATTTGTGTATACACAAATATTTGTGTATAAATTTGTGTATTATTGACCAAAAAATATACAAATCGTCTGAACCACAAATTTGATGTACACAAATGACGTACACAAACGATTTGTGTATCATTTGTGTATTCAATACACAAATCAAATTTGTGTACATTTACAAATCGTCTGATCGGGTACCCAAATCATTTTATGACTATTTGTGTATATTTGGGGACCATTTGTGTATGTCACATCATTTGTGTATTCTGAAAATTTAAGCATACACAAATTTCGTGAGAATACACAAATGGTTTTGAAAATTCAACTGAGTCAATAAAGGTTTTTTCTTCTAATTTTAGTGTGCAACTATGATATTAATGATTTGTTTTGTAAAATGGCAGCATAAGGACATGCAGGGTGATTTGTATTAGATGAAATGAACACATTTACGTTAAGCCAAAAATAGTATCGGAGGAGTGGTATTCGATTTGTTGGCGTCCAAATTGGGCGGCTCACGGAGACAAAACTCCTATTGGGTTCAGAAAATCGTCTACAAAGTTGGCGGAATACTGGGGCGCATAAATGTATCGACCTTCTCAATATATGGTGTTACCGAAGCCAGCAAATGATCGAACTGAGCGGCCGACATTCCTACGAAATTTCGATACAATTGCGGCTCTTCGGCACGTAGTTCCACAAGTAATTTTGCGCAAAAGCCCTCCGTGTCACGGTGGCCAAGCCAATTTTTTCTGCAACAAGTTCGCCGCTTGCGTACCTACGACCTATTGTTGGCTTTCGTCTTCTTCTTCACTTTCGAGTAAATACGCGGCCAAACTATTGGCAAGACATTTTTTTTTTACATTGTTTGATTGAAATTATTTAATTTAACCGGATACACTTCAATTCACTATCAAATAAACAGAATGACATAAACACAAATGAGTACACAAATTTCATTTGTGAAGAAATACACAAATCGTCTGAACCACAAATTTTTATACACAAATTGATTTGTGTATAGCATATTTGTGTATATCTTTACACAAATGAAATTTGTGTTTTTTTTTTAAAAATACATAAATCGTCTGAACCAGAAATATTTGTGGCATAAATAAATAGCATTTGTGTTCAAATTTGTGTAGAATTTGTGTATAACATACACAAATGAAATTTGTGTATATACACAAACCGTCTGATCTTAGCTTAAGTGTTACTGCTTTTTTTTAATAATTTATTTTCTCCTTTACGATTTTTTTTGTTGGATCCAACATAACTGCTTTAGCCTTTTGTTGCATCTTCCGCAAAACACCCTGTATAAAGTTATTATATACGTATCTAAATAAATAAAACATTGAAATTTTCTGACTTACTAAAATTCTTCTTGCATATGTAAACTTGTTCTTGTATCTTGCTTTACTTTAACCTGTCCAGTTCAATCCTTTTTGCAAAATAAAAACCTTTTTTATTTCAATCAAATGTCATTTACTTTGCTATTTTGATACAAAAACAACAACATCAGCAGACGATATACTTAACGTTATATGTAAGTAATAGATATTGTTGTTGTGCTGTAAATACATATACATATGTACGTTTTTCCAAACCACATCAAGAGTGCTTTTGCAATTACATATTTAATATATGAATTTCGTAACAAAATGGACCTGGGGCCGAGATTACAGAGAATAATAAATGATGTCCAAACTTGAATTTCAATAGGACATGCATACCCGATTACATTTGTCCATTTGTGCATTTTGCTAGAAATGAAAACGCACAAAAAGGTTAGATATACACATACATATATACATTATACAATATGCATATACTCGTACCTATACAACAAACCAGCAACAAATAGATATAACGCACCATTCTGGATGCCTGCCTCCGGGCTTTTAAGCTGGAAAATGTTTCACAAAATTCAATTGGGAATTGGCAACGATCTAAAGCAGCAAGAGGACAATGCTAGGGCATATACGGACGACTCTCAGCCATACACCACTCTTCACATCCTGAATATGGTTGGAAAAAGATGAAGCAGAACTTATGCATTGGACAATGTTAACCTCTGGTTGAATGGGAATGGAAACGGGCATGGGAAGGCAGAAAGACAACATATTACCTTCGAATGTGTCCTCAAAATTAGGATTTGGGACATAATATAGAGAGTGGATCTGGGCTGGGCTGGGCTGAGTAGACAAATCGCAAAGGCCACACAAAATCATATCATCCGCATATGCAATGGAATGATAGTCGCCACCGATTGCCTCATTAAATATTCATTTTCAAAATGTCCACCCAATCTTTAGGCAAAATCAGTTTATATACGTAGATATAGATATACTCGTTCAGAAGTCCTCGAGTTGGACAAACATTTACAAACACAAACTCATATTCGTGTACCGTTATAAGTTGGATTTTCAAATAGAACGACATCAGAGTCGTTGTCGTTTTCAAAGAGGGATGAATTAGGCCAAATCAAGGAGTCAAGATAGTTTGAAGGCTATAAAGTTATTGTTGTCATGTCATGTAATGTTAGCTTATTTAACAATTGAATCTTCAATGCACAACCAAACAGACAGAGAGGGTGTAAGAGAGAGAGAGAGAATAGGGAAAGGTGGATAGACAGACTCATGCTTGCCTCTATACATGGTCATCGTTAGTCAATGTTGAATGAAAATGACCCAGCAATTTTATGAAAAATTCATTTTGTCCCATAGGGAATTGCTTTTTTCCAGGAATCTTTCGTATTTTTTTTTTGTTTCTTTCATTTCTTAAATCATCCTTACTTCGAATAGGTATAAGAACGACGAACGATGGGTCATGTTTTGATGTTGTCCTTTCTGTTCAAGTCAATAAAACTTTTTCATTTTTTTTTCTTTCTGTCCGTCCTTGGTTCTTTATCAAATTTGTTTTGCAGTATTTTTTTTTTTTCTTTGCGCGTCCATGTTCTAGGCAAATCAATTTAATTTTTAGAAGAATAAATGTCCTTTTGGAAGGATTTGCACTTAAAAAAGTTTGTGTGTTTTTTTTTCTCATCTTGTTTACTTGACATATGTTGTGTGTTGGACTTCAGAGACGTTATATGATGCGATGGTAGGAGGAATATAAAGTGAAAAATTGACTTAAAAAAAAAGCGTGTAAGTATAGAGAGAAGTTTGATTCTTGGAAAGTCCCATGGGATACCATTAAACTCATATTTACACCAAATACAAATGTTTTCAAGTTTTTTTTTTTTTTTGTTTGTATATTGCTGCTATATGGCTTCCCGGAGACTGATAATAAAGATGTCCTTTTTTTATTTAATTTAACAAGGGGGTGCTTGGGTTTTTTTTTGTGTTGTTGATGCCAATGTCCATTTTGTCAGATATTATTTGATTTCTTTGCGAAGGTTTTAAATATTTTATTAGAATTCAATTGGCGACGATGTCTTTTGGATGTTAAAAATAGTGTTTTTTTTTTTTCTTCGTTTTATTGGTTCTTATGGAAGAATTTTGTCATCAATGCTGGCCACTACAGAGTATTTTTTTTTCTTGTTCATGGTTATAAAGTTACCCTGAAAGATATGTAAGAGAATGTACTTTAAGGGGTTTTTGCTAGATGTATAGAGGGGGTTTTAGAAGTCGTAAATATATAATATATGCTTCATTTTAAAGATAAATAAAAACAAAATAATCTAAACTTGAGCTCAAAATAAAACATATACGCAACAAAACTTACTTGAATTCAAAAAAAGCATAATTTAAAAATAATCAAGATGTCTTCTTTAGAATATTTTTTCTTGAGTTCATTGAAAATGTCTTAGAAGCAGTGCCAAAGTGATTTTTGATGAGTTTTTTTTCTGTCAGTTCTTTATAAAGTTAAAGTGATTCATAGATCCTTCAAATAATTTGGCGATAGATCTAAGTCTAATATCCTTTGCTTTGACTCATCAATGCTAGAAATTTGTATTTCAAAAAGCTGTCCATATTTTGAAAAACACTATACAATTTTAGTGAAATAAAACCTAACAATAATTACACTGTGTGTGACCTAGTAAAGGATGTAGGTATGACTGAGTGCATCATATTAAGGCACATAAAAACTTTCATTGAGTCTCAAAATTTAATTTACTGTCAAAAAAACGTTTTCTAATGTTTTCAGGCTTCAACGGTTTTTACTCAATCATTTTTCGACCGGTTTAGATTTTGTTTACAGTTTCAAAAAGAGGAGTGTCCATCTTTTTCAAAAATATAAACATTTACGATCATACTATAAAATTGTGTTTAGATTCTTTGGATTAAATTTAAAAATTACACATTTAGACTTTGGAGGCCGTTTTAGGCTACATTTTGCATTTTGAAAAATTTTTTGGATCTTTTAATTTAAGTTCAGTTTATGTTGAACCGAATGATAACCGATGTATAACTTCCACAATTTCTGACCGATTTTAATAAATCAACATAAAAAGATCACTATATAACACTGAACATCCAAATTGGTTTTCAAAATTCAAAATGTAGCTTAAAACTCTCTTCAGAGCCTAAAAAAAAGTGGATTTTAGATTCAATACAAAAAATCTACACAAAATTTTCTAGTATATGAACTTTAAGTTTTTATTTTTAAAAAGAACGGACACTCTTTTGTTTTTAAGTGTAAAAAATCTAAAATTGGTCGAAAAACGACCAAAGAAAAAACTCAAATTTTTGAAAAAAAAAAATGAAAAATTGTACGTTATTAAGTACTATTTTTGTTTTCAAAATTCAATGCTCTTATAAATTTTTAGTCAAAAATAGAAAACCGGATGCTTAAATGTTTTGTACTTTTTAATAAAATTGAAAATAACTTAATCCATTTTACTATCTACGTAGTGGATAAAGTTTAAAAAATTCCTTTCTGAAAATTAAAAATAGCAGTAAATAATGAATTCAAAGCTACTACTTAACAACGTTCAATTTTGAACAAAATTTAAAAAAAAAAATTTCAAAATTTTGAATTTGAAAATTAATTTTTCAAAAAAGTATTCCCTAAAACAGCTTTATTTAAAAATTAAAAAAAAAATACAAGAAGAGATTTCTGGCTTTACAAAAAAGTATATCATATGGCATTGCGAATATAACCGTTGGTTTTTAATAATTTTTTTACTCTTTTAAATATTTTTTTTAGAAAATTGTCCCTCCTGACTAAACGGGCGGGATTTTTTTCCTGTCTAGCTTTTTGTCACACCTTATGCAAATAATTCTGTATAATATTCTGACAAATGTCCGACTCAGCTCTGCCTGCAAATCGTAATTGTTTTGATGCAATTTTTGATCACATTTTAGAATAATTCCGAATATTCACTATTTCAGAAAGTTTTGCGTATAGATCACCGGGACATAACTCCCAAGTGAGTTTAAAAGCTTCTTTAAATCAACACTTCTGTCTATAGAATATTTGGTTATTGGAAGAACTCTGAAAATGAAATCAGAGTTCTTCCAATAACCAAATATTCTATAGACTTTCTAATTGTTTAATTAACGTTTATGCATATACATATTTAATGTATTTCTTTTAATTTTTTTGGAATACTATGTAAGCGACATATTTTTTGCAATTGATAATAAATTAATTAATGCATCGATTCCTATTTTATTATTTCTATTTTTTTTACCAAATAAATCAAATTAAATATTAAACGATATACCTACTTTTCATTTCCATGAATTATTAGAAATGAGAATCTTGCTAAATGTTGTTAAAGTACCAATGATTGAGTTGTTTACTCAGTTCTTAAATGAAAACAGTTTGTATAAGCAAAGTTCTAAAGTCATTTTTCGACAAACCAAAAAAAACAAGAACAACACACGCCATAATTGCTCTATAACAATGGCAATATAGTAACAAGTCGACAATCATACAATATACCTATATCAAAAGAATCCTCCTCCCTCTCATATATAGTTCCCGCCAGAATATCCACAAAGACCTCTCACTTTTAACCCGAATCTAGTGGTATGGCATACAATTGAATTGTCAAGTGAAAACTCTGCCCCACAGCTCATGTCAGCTATAAACCTATACAGACACACACATTATGTATGCACTATTGCAATTCTCCTAGCCACGGATTTTCTATACTAAGCTCCTTCAGTCCCAATCAGCTCCCATTCAATCTTTCCATACTCCAACAATTGCTGGTTGCAGTGTCGTGGTGCACGCAAAATGTTGACAAAGAACTCCGAGTCCGTGGTTTATTTGAAATCAACTTCGAAACAGGACTGCAATTTTCCACCCTCCTGGTTTTTTCTTTTGTTGTCATAGTCTCTCATCCTATAACACCACCGCAAGATTGCAAGACACACCATACAATGTCTGTAGTTGGACGTTATGACATCATGGCAAAAAGACGAACCTCGTCCCAACGACCGATGATGGCGATGGCGATATGGCGATATGGCGACGGCGACATGAATAGTTCAGATTTTTTTGCGAAAAGGATTCTTTTTTTTTATGAAAACCCGTGGCCGTGTCGACCAATAACCATCGAGTTGCATACAAAAGATACTGGTTTCACAGACATCCTGGCAGATCGCCATTGGTCGTAGCATAACTCAAGCATTATTACAGTCGCGTCGCCGGAGTAGAAAAGATGTCCCACCTGCATAGTAGCTTCTAACTCTATATATATGTATGAATGAATAAAAGCACCTTTCTCTGCATCGATTCAATGTCGATGTGGAATTTAGAAAGAAAAAAAAAAAGCCCAACTGCCTGGAATGAGGTAAGACCCTCTAGTCCTTGGTATATTTTTTTTTAATTCAACTATAGGGCTATAGATACAAAATTGTTTCCGCACACACATACACAAGGATAGGTTACATTTTACCTGACCACATTGACCGCATCCATAGAAGAAATATAGAAAGAAAAATATAACCCACACACACAAACACACACAATCGAATGTTATTCCATCGCTAAAAATAAGGAATAAAGAAAAATAAAAGTAAAAACATTGTCCTTTCACATATCAATACATATTTTCTTTGGCCATCCTTGTTGAACCATAATATTGGTCAAGGGATGTCTTATTTCAAACCAAGCAGAGGCAACACAAAAAAACATAATACCAATGGAAGGACTATCGTGGGAGAGAGCAGTGGTTGTGTAGTCTCGGCGGGCATCCTTTATCGGTGCGCCAAGTCCACCGAAGTCGTCCACCCAAACTCAATCCCAAACCTACCCCCACCGCCTATGCCGGAGATAAAGGATAAAAGTGGCGAGGCGAGAAAAAATGTTTAATGTGAGACATGAAATGGAGATGGGATTTTTTTTTCGCACATGGCTCCCCCGGTTTTTTTCTTCGTTCCCATAAAATGGGGGAATATCGATTATTTTGTTTTTATTTTTTTCTTTATTTCTTATCATTTTTTGCTTTTTTAGAAGAAATAACTCACACACATAGAGGAAATTCGTACTTTTCGAAATAGAGATGAGAAGATGAAGGCTAACGTATGGCATTGGAAAACACTCCCCCCACCCCTGGCATCCTGTTGTCCATCTATTCGGTAGTAAGGAATGATGCATTTCTGTTGGAAAGTGTGGTCATCATTTGGGTGTTCGATATAAACTTTGCGGAGCGAAACGTTTTTCTATCAACACCTAAGATAATCAGTTGTGGTGAAGATGCTCAGTTAGGTATATGAGCGGACCGAATTGATTGAGTTGATTGGTGTGAGCATGGAGAATTTAAAATTCTCTTTCAAGTAAAAAATATTCATATTATTTTAGCTCAGTTGTAGATCGAATTAATTATTAATACTGGGTTTGCAAGCCTGACAAAATGCCATAATTTCTGCCATATTTTAGCAATTTATTGTCATAATCTTGTTGCATTGCAAAACAATAGTTATAAAATGGGAAATAATTTGGAGATTTGTCGGTTTTTCATTTAAAAAAAGAGAATTAAAACAACTGCAGAGTTTGAAAATAAAATACACAACTGATTGATCGCACGCCACTTGCTTTTTGGTTTAAACTATCTATATCTATATCTATATATCTATTTTATAGTAGGTACCAGAATACCCAAAATCTAGACTTTATTATTATATATTTACTAAAATTATAATGCCGATCTATCAAAAATTATTGTAAATGTAGTGGTAAAGTTTTAATTACTAACCACCATAGTTTACTTAAAAAAAAACACAACACAAACTTTTAAATAGCAATTGAATTTTTATTTTACAACTTAAACTTTGATTATATATTATTGCCTTTACGAGAAGTTTCTTTCAATAAAAACTACAGAGGGCGTAATAAAATACCTTGTATGTGCAGATGTACACGTTTTTAATACGAACTGTCTCTAGAAAAAACAGGGGCCAAATTACCGCATTAATGACTGATGTAGTGAGTGTCATCAGTGATCGAATGAACGAGTAAAACCTATGGGAATGATGGCTCCATAACGAGAGCGGAATGCCAAACTCACATAATTCAGTCACGTATTATTCGATAACTGATGCGGTAATTCGGCCCCAGATCTTGAAAAGAACACAAATCTTTAAGACATTCGTATCAACTTAAGCGATTCATTTTAAAAGTAGGCGGGACAGGAGGCGGAAATGTATAACGATGATTTCTAAAAATTATTTGAATTTTATTGACTTTGGTGCTTTTAGAGAGTCTTTTTATACGAAAAAGAATACACACTAGGGCGTATACGTACTATTTTGTATTGTGTTTTTAATGAATTATTTTTATAATAATCAAAGAAAGAGTCTATTTTGTATCCACTTACAAAAAACATAGTAAAGTTGTAGGTGGTTATGTGATTATACAACAATGAACAACATAGCACCGGCGTATTGCACATATGCATGCATGAAAATTATATTATTTTAACTGGAAAATTGTTTCAAATCAACAAAATTATAATTATATTGATTAAAATACTTCTGAAACTGTTTTGAACCCAACGCGATGTCCACCATCGGATTTCTTAAATAAATCTTAATAATAATAATAATTTTAAAACCGTTTGATTGGTTTTAAAATTATGTAATTAATTTTTGTATATAACATTTTGTAAAAATTAAAAATGTGGAGGTAAAAATTTCCAGTTTCACAGAAAAAAATTCCACCTGTTTTCAAAATATTGAATTTTCAAAACATAATTTCTTTTAAAACTTTGATTCCAACTAATTACAAGCTCCTGCATACAAAAAGCAGTTTTAATCGGTAAATCATACAATGAGATAGTCGAAAATCAAAAAAAAAAACGTTCTATGAGAGGAACTGTTAAGAATACTTAGTAAAATGTAAAATTTAATAATTTTAAATTGTAGATCGTACTAATTTCGATACACAAAAAAATGTATCAAAATCGAAGGAGTCGTTTTTGAGTAAGAAACGGGTTTTGAGTAAAGTATCGGTTTTTAAACGTCCCGATACTTGTTTTCTTAAGGAAACAAAACCAAAAAGGTTGTGCAGGAGCTTAGTATCCAAATTTGTTATTTCTGACATTTTTACTTGCGATATAGGTACTATATGGGAAGTTATGGATTCGTACAAAAAATCGAACTCGAGATTTTGATCAAACTTTACATTACGATGATGGAGAAGTCAAAAAAAGTGGGTCTCGCAAAAACGTCCGTCTGTCTGTCTGTCTGTCTGTCTGTCTGTCGGTTCGACTACAGCCTAAACGGATGGGTCGATTTTCTTTAAACTTGGTACCTAGCGTTTTTTGGACATTCCCCCCACCCGTTTTTTTCTCTTTTTTTTTAGGACCAAAATTAACAGTAGCAGTCATACAAAATTTCTTGGCCAAAAAGGAAAAACTTATTTTTCTCAAATCCAGCGCTACCGAATTTGTTTTTAAGAACTCAATAAATTTAAATAGTTATAAGTTGCCGTTTAATAAAAAAAATGGTTCCGAAAAATGGTTATTAATGGTACCTCCCAAAGAACCATTTTTTTTATTTTCGCTTTTCTCGAAAACGGTTAAACTGATTCTGATCAATTTTTTTATGAAGAAGTATTGACACATTCTAAATAATATTGTGTACCAAAATTTTCAAAAAAATAGTTTTTAGATTTTTAAAAAAAGTTTTAATATTTTTTTTTGAAAACTCAATATTTCAAAAACGACCTGGTCCATTTTTATTAAACTTGGTAAATAGCAGTTTTTTAACTTTATCTAGAAGATTTTTGACAAAAATTATTCTAATACCCAAAAATAACGGTGCCTCCCATACAAATGTTAAAAAACCGTTAAGAAAAATATTTTGTTTCTCAAAAACGACTCCTACGATTTTCATAAAATTTTTTTTATGTGTTAAAATTAGTACGATCTATCATTTAAAATTTTTAAAGTTTATATTTTAGGTTTATTAACAGTACCTCTCATAGAACGGTTTCTTTGATTTTCGACTATCTCAACATTTGATCAACCGAATAAAATTAGATTTTTTGTACAGAAGCTTGTAATAAATATAAATAAAAGTGCGTATCAAAATTTTCTAAAAAATGATTTTTGGATTTTTAAAAAAAAAATCAAAATTATTTTTTGAAAATTCGATATTTTGAAAACTGGTAGCAGATTTTTTTGTGAAGTTCAATTTTTAACGCAACATTAATAAATGCTTTAAATTGGCGTACCAATTATTTTTCTCAAAAATGTTAACAAAATTTTGTGTATAAAAAATTAATTATTTTTAAAACCGCTCCTACGATTTTCAAATTTTTTTTCTCATAAATAAAGATTTATATAAGAATTCAGATGGTGTACATCGCGTTGGGTTAAAACGGATTCAAAGTATTTGAATCAATTTCTTTCTAATTTTGTTGATTTAAGCAATTTACCAGTTTAAATAGTATAATTTCCTTATATGCATATTGCATATGTGCAACACTAGGCTATATTGTTAATTTTTGTATACTCACATAATACCACCTGAAACTAAACTAAGATTTGGCAAATGGATAAAATATATGCTCCTATAGCTTATTTATTTCAGACTATAGAACCACAATGTGGTCGCGCATAAGAGCAAGTTCGTGCGACCCAGTCGTGCATATTTTTTCTTTAAGTTTTGTAAGTTTTTCGTGACATAAATAAGCGCAGATCTGCAATATTTTCTGTGGGTACTGTGGTTTTTTTCTTCAAAAAAATTTCAAAATGTCAAAAAGACTGCACGTCAAAAGTTAAAAGATGGCAAGCTCGTCGAATTCCGGCTGCAGTTCTGATCCAGCTATACATTCGTAACATTGAATTTACATAAATGTGTATTCATTTTTTGCCACCTCCAGTTCCAGTTGCAGTTCTTTCTCCAGTTGTGTTTGGCAGTAAAGCACAAAAATGGTTTCTTTTGATGGGAACGCATCTCGCCCCACACGTGACAGACATAGAAATATCTCTCCACATTGCGCTGGATAAAGTATTAAACAGAACACTCACTTTATGCTAATCATTGAAATCGAACAGAATTAGAATTCATCATCAATTAATGTCAATAAATAAATCTTAAAAGTAAAATATTAAATATATACAGGGTGGGCCAGATACCAATGTAAATGTAGACAGCTCTGAAGTACTCTAAACGTTATTCTGGATCACCACCAGGATTGAGTTTTTAGACCAACTGGATTTTTGTTAGGGTACAGGTACAGATCTTTCTTCAAAATCATGGTACTTGGTGTAACTAACTGTATTGAACATCGTCGTATCGATGTTTCAGAATCAGCTGCAAAATTTTCGCGAACGACTTGGATGTTTTCGGCAAATCGTTTTTAACTAGGTTCTTCTCTCATCTCTGACGATATCCCATACCGCTCAAATTTGGTGAACACAAGACGAATTGTCGCAGCTGTTGGAATATTTTAAACACCATAAAATGTGTTAATTTGGGTAAATTTTACTGACCATGATTTTCCAAAAATAATTACAAAGTTTTTGCTTGCTGTGCAACCGTGTTTATATTCCATTATTCTCCCAGTCTTTGTCTAAAACATAATATAAAATACATAATTTAAAAATATGTATATGTTGTTAAGAAAGTTATTATTTGTTTGCAAAGAAAAGGGACTTTTGGCCCACCCTGTATTTATTTTATAGATCAGATTTAATTGCTGCGTGGCACCACCTCAATGTAAACACCGTATTTCCGTTATGAGATTTTTTTATGTATGCAGAAACTAAATTTTATTGAAATAATGTCAGATATTACAGTCGAGAGTTTAATCAAAATCAATGGAGCCGTTTTTGAGAAAATTTAAAAAGATGACCTTAAATGAAAATTGCATTTCTTCTCTAGGTAATTATACAGATACAAATTATCTATGTACGTATATCAAATTTGGTGAAATTCTATTCATCCATTTGGACTCTAATTCAATGAACGAATGGACAGCACTGATCAACGGATGATGTGACGAAATCCACATTTTTAGACTTCTTATCATAGCATAATGTTAAGTTTGATAAACTATAGAGATTTGATTCAAGCTATAAAATAACAATATAGAATGTCAACTGCCTTTTTTTTAATAGAAATCACTAACGGACTAATTAACGACACCTGATGTGCTATATTATACAGACAAAGGTGCATACATTTACCTTCCAATTCAGTCAACACCAAATGAGTAATCTCAATCTAAAATGATTTCATATATAGGCACCCTCGTCGTCACAAAAGGCAGTCACAAAATATATGTATGTACCAACATTACTGTAGAACTATTTGTATAGGGATGTGTATACCTCTCTCAACTTTCACATATCAGAAATGTCTTCCTTAGCAACAGCTCAATTCGATTCGTTTCGTTCAATGCATCCAATTGAACTCTCCAAAATGGCTACCATTCATTTGCGACGCCTTCGACAGCCACAGAACGCGCGTATTTTTCCCGTTCAATTGGTGCAGCGAGCGCGAATTCATTTCAAACAATCGCACATTAATCATTCGGTTTGCCGTAGCAGCGCCAACAAACAAAACACAGAGAGGACAATCATATATAAAATCCTTGCAACATCAGCAAGGCTTTACTGATGTAGCCTGTCTCCTTTGCTATACATGATGGCCTTACTACATGTATAGTATATCTACCATGAATAGGAATCTATACATATGTATGTACAAACAGAATGTTGCAGTAGTTTAGCGTGGTCGGTCCAAAATCCTCGTATAGCCAGCCATAAAAGCTCACTGAGAATTAGAATAAATTCGCGAAAGTGGTTTTTTGACAATAATTGCGAGGAGTGAATTGCAGCAAAGTGCATTGATACACATACACTCCCCCTTCTACCCAAAACTAGAACGCCTCACCATAAGGGACTTCAAAGCAGCCAGCGGCGTCGTTTTAGAACGTCCAATTGATGGACATGCCTATCAAAGAGAGTCATCTAGAACTATCGGACCAAACGCATCGGCTTTGCCATTTACGGAGAGTGGCAAAGCCACCGCACACTATATGTGAGTTCTAACCCCCCATCTCTTACTGCTATTCGTCCCGTGGCAGGACTCAGAACTAAATGCAGAGGAATTCGCGATTAAATGCGAACCAGATTGTGGGCAATAGTTTTTATACACAAAGTGCGTACATCAGGCTACAGGATGCGTTTCGTAAATAGTCCAGAGCCCATCATGGACTCTTCTATGTTCAGGGAATGATTTTTCGGCCTGGTGAACTCACTCTAAATTTGATTTGTAAATCTTTCGCAAAGCGGATTGAATTGCTAGATAAACGAAGGATTTTTATATTTGTTCCTTCGTGTGTATGTGTGTGTCTGTTTGTTTGTGCCAACCGCATTCTGCATCCGTAACTCAGTTTTATTCGCTGATGGCTCTACACACAAAGCAATGGCAATGGATATTTAGTTTATCTTCTAAAATTCCGCTTTGAAAATGAATTCTATTTTTTTTTTTTTTTTTTTTTTTTGCAAAGAATATTCAACCTTTCTATCATTGCAACTGGAATTCTCAACATCGGTAACTGATGGAGTTCATCTTCAAGAGAAAATTGAAAATGTAAAATAAAAAGGATATGAAGGATATTACAGTTACAATTAAAATAAAGAAAGAAAGAAAAAAACAAAAAACTTTTAAGAGGAAAATCTTGTGCATTATTTGAATTCAGCCTCACTTCTATACTACTTGAGGAAAAGTGCAATTTATTTTCCACTTTCAACCTCTTATTGCTGAATGTCCTTTTCTTCTTGATTGTCGTCATTGCTTTTTGGACTGCGGATGCGGAGTCATGGGGATTGTCAGAAGACTACACCACTTCGTTATAATATTTCTAATTAGTTTTTAAAAGCGTTTTCTTATTTTTTTTCCACTTGATGGGGAGCGGGATATACATTTGGACCAATTAGATTTGTAGAATTTCTATTTCCCGAAGTACGAGGAAAATATTTTAATTAAAAATTAAGATCTTAATGTCAGGTTCTTTTTTTTTTAGTTTTGACTTCGTTATTTATAAAAACTATACCTATAAGGGACAAACTAATTTTTTCTGAACTGGAAAATGTTTGCACTTAAAAAAATATTAACGACTGGATAGCAGTAACTTGCTCTTGTGGTTCAAGTTGCTTAGAATTTCAAGTTTTTATATATGTTTATGATTAATTATAATAAACTAATAACATTTGTTATTAATTTATTTATATGAGAAAATGAAAAAAGAATCATGAAACTCTTTCTTTAAACTGCTAAAACAACTCTTAATTTCAAAATAAAGGATAATGCCTTGCCGTCTGAAATATTGAACAAAATTAATTAATGAAAAAAAAATTCGAAAATCGTTTCAGTGTTTTTTTTTTTTTTATTATGTTTTGTATATAAAATAAGCATGCCGTTTTTACGTATTTAATAATGTACACCTTAAAACTGAATTTCAAAAAAATTCATAAACCGGTTTTCAAAATATTGATTTTTCAAAAAAAATATTAAATATTTTTTTTATAACCAAAGATTTTTTTTTTTTGCAAATTTTTGTATAAATACTATTTCAATTTTAAAGAACTTCCTGTGTTGAAATTCGATGAAGTTGGTGAAGCCGTTAAGGTAAGAGTTGAAAATCAATGAAACGGTTGTAATAGGAATGATGTAGGAACCGTTATTAACAGTTCTTGGTACATTTATTTTAGCAAAATGCATATTACAAATATCTAAGAAATTTGTATCAAATACGTTTGATCCATTTCCCACATAAAATATTTTTGTCATACTCATACCGGTTGTATAGCAGGCACCGTTATTTTTGGAGTTAAGAATCTAATTTCAATTTCCCATCTATAAGGAATCACCAAATAACATTTTGTTCAAAAATTAAAGAAAATCGCTTCAGTTGCTTAGGCTGTAATCGAGGCATAAATAGACATATACTGCCATTTTTAACTTGCGATATACTCGAGATTTTGATCAAATTGGACATAACGATGACAGGGAAGACGAAAAAGTGGGTCTCGAAAAAAGTTCCGATTTTCTTCAAACTTAGTACTTAGCTTTTTTCGGATATAAACTGCTTTTCAGTAAAAAAAAAAAAAAAAATGGTTTCGAAAAATTTTCATTGTGCCATTAATAACCATTTTTCGAAACCAAAGTTCATATTTTTTATATTCGCTTTTCTCAAAAACGGGTCAACTTATTTTGATCAATTTTATTATGAAGAATGACTGATACATTTTAAATAATAAATATTATGAACGAAAATTTACAAAAAACTCAATATTTTGAAAACGGGAATATATTCGTTTACCAATCCGCATCCACTTTGGAATTTACTTTGCAATATTTCCCAATATTGCTCAAGCGTAAATTGTAATACTGAGCTTCTGTATCTACATTTTTTGAGACCCATAATCCCCTTTCATACGATGGAACTGAGTTTCCACCAACTTTCAGTTTCCGCGCGCAAAAGGTATATTAACATGATTTTAGAGTAAATTAAAAGAAAACGTAAACAAATACCCAGCAACTTGTGTTCTCGTGTGAAAGGAACATATAAGGTGGCACAAAAGTTGTCACCGACGGAGTATACCTCAAAAAAATCGAAACAATTATTCCGAGTTCTTTAAGTGATTCTTGTCTTGTTGACGCGTATTTTGTATTTTCTTACTTCACAAATTTCGAAGTAAAATAAGTGACATTTGGCGCCATTTGAAAAAAATTACAGCATCTTCCGATGATAGGGTGATGACTTTTGTGACACCTGTATTAATAGCTGTCAGTGTCAAAAATGAACCAATGGATGGGCCATCAGTTATTTTGCATTAAAAGTATTCAATTTAAATAAAACATTTTATAACTTAGTTGTTTTATTAAATCAAATCATTTTATATTCGCTTACTTAACCCGTTTCTGAAGAAGACAATTTATCAGCAAGAGTGTTTATTTGACGGTTTTCACATTGGACTCAATCAACGCGACTCATTTTGACATCTCTTAATTTTATCTCACTCAACTTCCTAATGAGGATAAAGCCCGAACTATACTTGTGTGGTGTGTTGATGGGAAGTAGTGTGTCGCTATCGCTCTAATGCATTTAATATGCGTAGAGCCATATTTGTATCGTGTGATGTGTTGTGTCGAAATATATGAAATACATTGGAATGATAGTGACACACTACTCCACAATACACCACACGAGAGTAGTGTCTATCGGGCTTAAGGCAGGATTTAAAAAAAAAAAAATAAAAATCCTGCCTCACTTGACTGTGGCATCAAAATGAGTTGCGCGGAGTGAGTCTAATGTGAATGCCGTCTTTCTTGTACCTTTGGACATATATGCATATTGAGTATATTTAGACAAAAGAACAAAACATTTCATAAACTTAATCCCTTACTTCATTTTGTTAATTCTTCTTTAACCAAAATTATAACTACAAAATATTTATTTCAATTTCAATTAACATCCATCCCCCTCGCAAATGGAGATTCACTATTGG
Source organism: Leucozona laternaria (assembly GCA_932273885.2). Lineage (NCBI taxonomy): Eukaryota > Metazoa > Arthropoda > Insecta > Diptera > Syrphidae > Leucozona > Leucozona laternaria. The sequence continues at coordinate 99,129,653 of OW026368.1, forward strand.
TTTTGAGATAATAATTCCCCCTAGCACTATGCAAGCAAATAAAAACAAGAGTCAATAATTAAATTGTATTCGAAAATTGAACTAATCTCACCTCATTGGACAATTGATTCCCATTTCAACTGGTTTATTTTGTAGATTCTTATTTCCAGCCAATAAAAATTCTAAATAGGACTTAGCAGGGAATCCCAAGAACTTCGGACTGGTTGAATTTACATTGGCAACACTTTCTGCCCAAAAACGCCATGATCTACGATGGCCGCAAATATCTAATCAAAAAACCAATTACAAATTTTAAATATTCAGATCAATTAATGTCTACCTGCAGGACTCAGTGGAATTGTTATTAATCCTTCTGAACATCCCGGCTGTCCGCGCCCTCCATTAGGCCAAAAATCAACATGACCCGAAGGAACTGGTTGACCAAAAGTTCCAATTTCAGTGTGAATCATTTGGACAAATTCTGCATCGTTTTTATTGATGGTTTTTAAAATAAACGGGGTAAATAGAGGAAATGCTGCATCTAAGGCTGCCATCCTGAAAATGAATTTAACCAAGTAGATAACCACATACCTCAAACATTAATTTTTGTTAGATTTTTCCGATATTTTTGAGATCTAAATACATAATAACGAATTCTCTAAACTTGACTCAACCAGAGGATGATATACTTTTCCAAGGAGGAAGTAACACTTTGGAATAAAATTGCTTCCTCATATACCAACCGATAAATTTTTAGTTTTCCTTTTGATTTTGATATGACATTCCGGCCTATCATCCCAGCCAGCTGCGCTCCAAGAGAGTGTCCCACCACTCTTAGTTCCTCACGGTCTAAGCCAGCTTTATATAAATCTATAACCACATTAGCTAGTTCCGGGGCCAACTGAAAAAAACAATCATAATTTGCCATTTAATTTTTATATCCGTAACAAAAAGGTCTTCAAATTCCTTACCACTTCGATATTTTTTAAAGCTACATCTTTATATTCGCCCGCAGCCGCCTTAGCCCAATCGACCGTAATAAGATTGATATCTTTTCGCTTCAAATAGGCAGCAACAATAACTGGAATATTATTGGATTCGGAGGTTTGTGATTCTTTCCAGCCATGCAAATACAAATGGGTTTCCTGTTTTTTGAAGTGAGGATCTTTCAAGATCTGAGTTGCGTCGGGGAGTTTAAAACGCTTAGAATCGGTCAATTGAGGCCTAGTACAATAATCAACTTTAATTATCACCAACGCATCGTTTCAATTGAATATTTTACGCATACCCATAGTAAAAAATAACTCCCGTTTCATTTATAATGGAAACTGTAGCTTTAACTAATATTTTATGAAAAACCAGCAATAAATAAAAATGAAGTAACAAACGATTTTTCAAAACCTTATTGAACATCGTTTGTACTTGTTGTTGAGATAAAGACGTCCAACTTGAAACTGCACTTCCATGTGCAAAGGATTTCTATTAAAATCCATCGAAATTCGATGCATGTACTTCTAAGTTATTCAGTTAAATGGGACTTAGAACTTGCATGTTAATCACAACGTTTTATTTTCCTGCAGCTAGGTATAGCTTGACGTAATTGATATATTTTGTTACCAATTTTATCTTAACAGAATCGTAATTATTTATTTTTTAATGTTATGTTGTAGGTAATTATTATAACGAATGAGTAGGAATTAATTTTAGATAATATTATTTAACTAAGGTGACCATATTTTTGGATAAAGTGAAAAACATGACAAAAAATTAATTTGCCTTCAATCTGGTGCTTAAGATGCTCTTAAAATATATGTTTTTCCACCCAATAAGTAGTAAGGTAGATTTTATTTGTTTTCATTTTTTTCAAAACTTGGGATGCATTTAAGCATCTGGCTTTTAATTACTCCGATCACCGAATCCGGCGGCGGCAGTTATACTCACTTTTGCTATATTCACGGACCATTCAAGGACCATTCGCTCAGCAAACAAATATTTTACTTTCATGTTCGCACCAAGAGTGTTGTGGATCAAAAACAATACAGCAATTAAGTACGCAAGTACCAACTCCCCGGGAGTAAAATATTGTGGATTCCGTAATTGGCATGAATGTTTCACAAAAATTGACCAGAGCATTGAATATTAGGCGTTTTTTTTTTTGAAAAATTGCAATTTTTACACGCAAAAAACAACAAATCCAAGAATGAATATAATTTAGTTCAGTAATCAGAATGAACAGAATCGATATAAATTGTTGAAATGTTGAGATGTTTAGATGAAGCTTAATTCGGTTGCCGAAAAATATTCGTTTCCGAATGGTTGGTAGCCATAATTTGTTTACTTGACAATTGGATGTACCTATACTTAAATGCAAAAGTTGACATTGCTTGACAGATAGAAAACAAAATTTATTTTGACATTTGCGAATATATTGTTACAAATGTCACCAGAAAGCTCTAAAATTGCCCTTTTTCAGATAATAAAATCTGAATCGTAGACTTTTTCATAAAATTGCTTTTTTCAAGAGCAAAGAAATTCTAAATTCATTTTTTAGAGGTTTTTTAATCCATTGACATCGTAGACATTTGACAGTTTATTGCTCGACGAATAGGCAATAAAACTTTTTTTTGACATCTGTAGAATATTTTGTTACAAAAAACAACAGAAAGTTCTGAAATTGCTTTTTTAAGAAAAAAATTATTTCGCTCAAAAACGACTCATAAGATTTTGATAAAATTTTTGTGTGTGTCAAATTTTTTACGATCTATCATTTAAAATTATAAAATGACAAACCTAATAAAAATAAATTTTGTATACAGTAGCTTTTAATAAGTTTATATAATATTGCATTTCCAATAATGTTTCAAAAATTATTATTTTTAAATTTAAAAAAAAAAAATTATATTAATTTTTTATTCAATTTATACTTTTTAAAAGCTTCTGCATAAAAAATTTTATCAAAATCACTTAAACAATTTTTGAGAAAACGAAAATCTAAAAATTCGATATATGAGAGCTGGTGCCATTACTAACCATTTTTCTAAATTCCTTGATACCAAAATATATTAAATAAATATAAAAAATATGTTAAAAAATAAAGCAATTATTTAAAAATCTAAAAAGTCTGTAGAACCGTTTTTTGAGAAAAGTAAGATTTTCTTTGAAGCCTAAGAAACTTTGTATCGCAGGTTGGTACCGTAATTTTTGGCCCTAATCAAGATTTAAAAGACCTGTCGTGAGAAAGCCCAAAAACGATAGGTATGAAGTGTAATGAAAATCGACCAATCTGTTTTATTGCATTAGCTAAAATTTGTATTTTCTAACTTTTCACTGCCTTACCCCCCCCCCCCCCCCCCCCTTACCCTATATACTGCGGCAAATGCTTATGAGTAATTTTGTCTTCATTATACACAGCCAAACAAAGTTTTATCAAATGAAAAAAAATATATCTTATACGTTACGAACATTGTTCCATGTGTGGTTGTATTTTATCTCCCCACAAATCACACACATTCACATTCATATACGATAATTTATGAATTATAATTAAGGAAAAAACATTTACTGACCCCCGTAAAAAGGAAAATGAGCAAAAGAATATATCAACTTCAAGGGTATACAATCCACATTCATATTATATACATACAGTATTCCCCATTTGGCAATTAACTAGATAAATTAGCAAGATGGCCAGTTTGTATGAAATAAACATCAGAGCAGAGAGGAGGGAAAGAAAAATTTTGAAAAAGCGGGTGGGAAAAAGGACACATTCATAAAACAGAATTTCAAATGAAATGGAGCCGGACTTCCGTTGTTGACTGTATGCTTTCATTTTTATATTTTATACGACTTAGCCCTGAGTTATAGGTTAGATTTATCTCTTTTTTGAACAAACTATTTATGGTTTTATTTTAATTGTTAAGTGTTTTCAGTTCCTTATCAAGAAACAATTAAAATAATGCAAATACTTTTTTAATAATCTAGAAAAGAAGATCATAAGAATCTGTAACATTTACATATGTCACACTTAAGTTTTTAGTGAAGTGTAAAAGGAAATAAAACCCTTCGATGGACAAGTCATGATAGGTTGATTATTGCTGAAAAATATCGAATTTGTAAGATTTCCAAGATAAAATGAATGAAAAAACCCAAATGATATTATGGTGTAGGTTGAATGAGATAAAAAACTTGTTTTACAAAATTGTAACCTGCAAACTGAAGATCAAAATTATTATCACAAATAACCATTTAAAATGTTTTTGGATGGAATAATGTAAGTTATAAAGAAAGTGAAATTTGTGATCTGTTTCCAATATACTTTCAGTCTATCTTTGTTTCAAATTCTGCAGATTTAGTAAGTTTTGTCTTAGAACTGGAGCTTGGAGCTCTTCAGGCTAGACCTCGTATCAAATAAAACGATAAGTTTATCTACAGTTTTTTAAAGCGGCTTTTTGCTTCGTAAGCATCATCACTAAGCTTGATAATGCCTGAGAAAAAAAAATAAGATGTACCATTCACAAACATGAAAATTGAACCATTGAAAACAAGCAGACAAAGCCCACCCTAAAAGCCACAGCTTCCACCTCCAACCAAAAAAAAAAAAACTGAAGAACTCCCCCGAAACTCAATTAAAACATAATCCAACTTTAATTTCCTTAAAATCCAAATAATTCGACACGCAAAATGTCCTTTTAATCCTTTTATTTTTTGATGTTTGTCTCTGCACTCTATACCTAGTGCTGTAGGTATAGGTACATACACCTTTTCCCTTGCGGTAAACACTTAAGTACATCTTCCAAAGAAACCCAATCCCAGACTGTGGACAAACAAAAAGTCACATCTTCTCTTTCCTGATGATTTGAAGTTGAATGGAACGACTTTGATGATAGCAACTTCTTTCACTCATCACACAATCTTAAAAACCAAAGAAAAGAGACATCTTCGAAGAAGTTTTCCATAGCCATCAGCAAAGCAACCAGTTATTAATACAAAACTTCATCACCAGCACCAGCACCAAAATGGAGACTGTCGTGTCTGCTACAAAATTCATAAGATCCTTTATCTAACGATTCCATCATAATATCTACTGAACAACCATCTTAATTTCGAACGGATAGAACAATTAAATGGTGCAGCCCAAGTCTTTCTCCCTGCCACTGCCACTGCCACCCCAACATGCCATCCTTTTTCCTCGTCTCGTATCTTATGTCTTTTCCTTGCAAAGGCAAAAAGTGTCAAATAAAAGACACCGCAGAAAACTTTAACACTGTTCAAGTGGATGATGGTGGAGGCCAACCGTTCCCCTGGGTTCTGGGAGGCTTGATTCTTTGTAGGCATTTTAGGGCAATAGATAAAGAAAGCATCCTTTTGCTGGATATTGTATAAACATACATAAATGTATGTTAGTGCCTAGAAATACTCTTTTCAAATATGACGATTCATTTAGAGAAATTACGAGACATCAAGATAAGGGGATCGCAATTTATGCGAAGGTTTCTTACCCGCCCCGAAAAACAAACGTAAGTTTATTTCTATCCTTGTGTTAAAAAAGGATGTTAATCAGGTGCCGTACGTGCAAGCAAGATGGCAGAGACGACTTCCTTTGAATTTAGTCACCTTACACGTAGACACCATAACTCCTCAACTCAGAATGGGCTGTTTGAATATTGTACGATTGTACCTACCTAAACCTAAACACATAGCAAGAATGGAATTCCAAAAAGCTTACATTTTGACAAGGTATATCGCAAGACGATGTTCTCATCAACTCGATGTCAGGAGATTTATTCAAAAATGACAGAATTCTTTTGGCGTGTCACGTCGCCATCGTCGTCGATTCGACGGAATGAGCATTCAAACTTCCCGAGCCGACCTTTCTATTCGAATAACCACCCAACTCTTGGCGTAAAAGGGTTGAATCGTGATAATACATTTTCAAATTACAATCTTCACATTAAGGACATAATTTTATCTGGGAACCTTAAGTCCCTGCTTCACTAAGCAAGTTAAGGTGTGGCACATAAAGTTTAACTGGAATTTCTACACGATTTTGAAAGTGATTAAGCCTTTGAGTTGAAAGCTGAGCGGGAAGGAAAGAGAAAGAGAGAGAGATCGAAAAAGGGTGGAATTGAGGTATACTTTCACTTTTCATTGTGACGAAACTGTGAAAAATTAATTTGAAATTCCCAGTGTTGGGAAATTTTAATAATAATTTAGAAAACGCATTATCATGCTTTCGTCTCTTCATAATTGTATTAGTTTTCAAGGAAGGAAGGAAGGAAGAAAGTAGCGTAAACGGCTATAGGGGTGACGGGTGGGTTATAAAGATTTTAAGAACATTGACATTGAGGTATTATTATTTTCATCTGCTCAGGTGTAATAATTTGTGTTGATGAGTTGGAGTGCTTTTGAAATTAAACGTTTCTATACGAAAATGGAAAACGAGGAGAATTTGTATGTTTTAAAACGAGGAATTTGCGTTAGATATACTTATTTTCAATTATTTTCTTTTAGAGATGGGGATATATTGTAGAAAAAACGAAGAGGTATACATATAAATATAAGTATGAAAAGAAATGTTCTTTTGTTAACGAAGTAAGCCATAGATACAAGAGTGGCTAGGATTTGTATACTGAAGGTTCTTAGTTTTCAACATATTTAATTTTTTCATGGGAAGAGTCCCTACTTTAGTATTTACATCTACATAAACATATGTACATTTATACATATATACATACATATATGCATGTATATTTATGCTCAAAGGTTTATTTTGTAAAGTGTCTTTAGCACTTAAAATCCAGCTTTCTTGGCATAATAAAAGCGTTCCATATTCATCAAAGCCCTATTGTTCATATGTACATAAAATTATCATCATCGATCCTCGTCTCCCAAACAACGGCAGTTGCACCCGACAACGGTATTTATTTTCATATATATTTATAATGAAATTTATTTATTCATAATATAAGTATAATATTTAACATGATATCTAACCCTCTTGTGGAATCGAAACCGGTGCAGCAGAAACACTCGTTGTTTCAATGTGCTTCGATTTATCCTGAAACAACATAACATCCACCTTATGCGGCAATAAATGTTTGATAGGTTCTAAAATAACCTTTTGCTGAATGAATGTTATTCCTTCGTTTTCCAGTGTAATCAGATTAATACCCAAAGCAGCAGTAAGCGTTGCTTGCGGAAACAGCACATGAATACATCGCTGAATGTACGGAATCAAATCATAAGCAAAACACGAACAAAACTTGACAAAATACTCCCGTTCATTGCCAGAGAAAGCCTGCTGCTCTTGACGATAGAAGGAGAGAATCTTTCGAGCTACAAACTCAAGAGATGATTGCATGTTCTTGGTGACATCATTGGCTACGGCAATTGGGGCACATAAACGCAATTCATTCAAGACATTCAAATATCCATTGCATAGGGCTGCGAGAGGATGAAAGTCAAGCAAAGTTTCGGGAGGATTCATTTGATCCAATTCAATTCGTCTATTGTGAATACCCGAAGAAGTTTTATTTATGAGCGTGTATCTCTCCAAGTCACTTTCAAAATTCTGGTTGACCGTTTGAATGGAATTGGAAAAATTTTGCTTGACAACCCGAATAAATATAGGTGCCATAAGAGCGCGGAAATCAGCTCCAACTCGGCTAAACGAAAGACCAAAATACATGCATTGTCCCAGAACTGTATCCAAAGAGTTCACACCTTTCACTAAATCGTTTTCCAGAGTTTCCAGGAAGCTGGCAATCTAAAACAATGAATTTTTCATTGGATTAGAATGAAATTATCAAATTCGATAAGTTTACCTTCCGATGAAGCCAGGATTGGAACAGACGCCCACCATCACTGGATAAGCTATTTGCCTTCAAGCTCGAAGCAGCATCTTCATCGGGGAAAATCGCTCGATATTGAGTTATGATGTTGAAGAGATTTATTCTGGTTACCTCGATTGTCTTGGTGAGATGTTGTTGAGCTAAAACGTGTTTTTTTTTAAATTTCGTCTTTTATTTTGTGAGGAATGTGATGGTTGCGAAAGTAACTAGTTCTCGTAGTTTTGAGTAAAACCTTTTTAGTTCAGACACGAACCATACGAATTAACAATAATTATTCGACTCACCATCATCTCTCGGAATGGAATTTAATGAATTGGACAGCCAGGCATCTCTCGCTTGGAGGAATTTCAATTTAAGTTCGTTGTTTCCGAACGCCTGCATTCGTCTTAGGTATCCAACAATTTGAAGGCATTTGGGAAGCTGCAGATCCGTCTTCAGTTGTGCAACGAGCTGTGCCAGCATAGTGTGCCACAATGACTCAACGGCCACGACAATGCTCTAAAAAATGGGAAATGAAAAGAGTTTTATATCCAATTCATAAAGTTAATGTGACTTACATTTATCACGGCAATATTCCCTTGGTTCTGACCCAACTTCTGGACATAACTTGCCAGCTCCAGAGCCTCTTCATAGCGTCCTTCACGAATACATCGCTCCATTAACTGTGGCAGTTCCAGAATCTCCAAGAGTTGTGCGTTCTTCTTTAAGGTAATACTATTTAGCCGGCGATTTTCATTGATTTCGCTCGCTTCACTAAGAAACTTTTCACATTTATCACTAAAGTCGGGGAGTTTTCCAATCAGTTTATCAACTTGCATCTCGGCATTTTGGAATTCAGAGAAAATCGAACGTGAGCATTCGGATGTGTGGATGAAGGTTTTATAATTGGAAATAGCCAAGTCCTGTGTTTGCTCAACGATGCTTTTGTTTTCATCTTGTAATCGGGACTGCTCTTTTTTGAGCTGGTCGACTTTATATGTTCCTAGTTTGTTAAGATAGACTACAAGTTCGGAGTTGTCTTCAAGATTTTCTGCAAAAAAAAGTTTTTTACAAATTTAAATGATATTTCTTTTGTGTATTGGTGTTTACCTGGAACTCCATTGGGGAATATTAATTTAAGAACTCGTTCATTGTCCATGTCCATGATTACAAGGATTTTAATTAATAATTGTGTGGCTTTTAAAAGGTATTTATTTGTTTGTTTTTTTTTTTGATAAATTTAAACGTCATCTGTTTTTCTGTTGAAGTTTTGAGTCAGCTGTTTCGAATGGCAGTTGAAACGTCAACATTTTATAATTTCAACCAAACACCCTCAAACTGTTTTAGTTTTTTTAAGGGCACGCCTACACTTGAGATTAGTTGCCATTCATGTATCGTTTTTATCAAAAAAAGTATCTGTTTTTATCAAAAAAAAAATCGGAACACGTAGTATGGTGATTTTTTTTAGAATTTCATTTTTATATTTCACGCTGCGTACGTTCAACTACAGAATATTCTTAATTTAGCTTCCTTGTGTAAAAGGTATAAGAGATCCAAGAAGAAATTATAATAAAACATCAAAAAAGACTTCCACCAATTTGTTTCTTCGTCTAAACACACTACTCTCGTGTGGGGAGGTGGGGAGTAGTGTGTCGCTGTCATTCCAATGTACTTCATAGATTTCGACACAACACATCACACAATACAAATATGGCTCTACGCATATGAAATACATTAGAGTGATATACATGAGTTTTGTTCCAATTTTCAACGTTACTCGACTTATTATATTTATATTTATAGATAAGCACTGGTGACTTGCTCAGATATGCTATTCACAATCCAGGTTAACAAATAAATCCAGATTTAAATTAATTTACATTTAAATACACCTTATAATTTCGAATACATCAACATGACAAAAAAAATTATTGTTTCCGACAAGAGTATAGATCGCTAATAGCCGCATTTTTTTTATCGCTGATAAACCATAAATGGATCATATCATGAAAATAAAGCAATACGGATCTTAGCTAAATTTTTGGTTCATGAAACGTGATCCCGATAGAGAGCAGGATCTAGTGTTGTTGTTGTATTTTGATGATCTATATGAATCATCTCTGATACTAAAAACGTATACATATACATAAACTTGAAATGCAGGCAAAAGGGTGATTTCAATATATCCAAAAAATCATTGCCGACCTTTGGCTACCATAAAATTCAACTAAACAAATTGGGGCATATTCATAGTCACTTTTAAACTCCAGTTTATCTTAGACTCGAGTTTGTTCAATGTTATTTAGATAGGATAAGCCCAGGTCTATGATAAACTGGAGTTTAAAAGTGACTATGAATATGCCCCATTGTATTTTTTTTAACATCATCAATATGCCCCATTGTATTTTTTTTAACATCATCAAACTTAAAAAAAAAAGTTCATCGCTCTAACGATGCGACATCGAAAATAAAATTAACTAGAAAATCATTCGTATACAATTTGCCAATTTTTCCTTCTCCTTATTTGAAACAGTCTTTTCTTATCTTTTCTATTGCAGGTTTTTCCAAGACAAACAAAGTAAAACAAAAACGAAACCCAAGACCAAGACCAACCTGGAAAAAGATACTTACCTAAAATTAATTTTCCCATATTAATAGTCTCATTGGTCTTCGCCAAACCTCTATCGCTCAAACATAACACCTGAAGCCCATGTCGCTGCCATTCATAACATCTTTGCAAATTGCCATGGTCTTCATCGTGCGCCGACACCGCCGCCGCCATCAGGAAGTTATCTTGTCCTATTCGTGGTCGTTGTCCTAGTCGTAAAGTCTTCGACTTCATCGTAGTGTTAGTTATCGTCATCACCAGAGACCCCCCACTCAGTGTGGTAATATAGCATCACAACTGATTCATTTGAATAGAACATGGTATGAAGCATTTTGACAACTTGGAATTACACCATACGCACGTATATATAGCATTGTGGTAGACACCCCGACCGCCCGTCACCACCAAAAGAGCTTTTCATACCGCATGGTGGTTCCCAGGTACACACTGCACATTCTATCAGATCTCAGATGGCATCATCTTTGCGAAAATGTAAATAAAATATACACTAGCGCACCTCCATGAACGATCCTCTCTTTGATACGCTTCTTCATAGTCTTCTCAGACACAGCAACCGAAAGACCCCCACCGTGCCCATGAGTATTAGAAGTTTGCTTAATGTAAGACCTGGTAAATATTGTGAATTGTGATTGCCAGTAATGCTTCATGTTGCTTCTATCGACAAAAGTGTAAGAAATCCTCTTTTTTGCTTCACGACTCTGAACCGATCGTTGATCATTGTCGTCATCATTGCCACCACGATATGGATGTTGGTGTTGGCTTCTCGTACAAACGATATGGTCAACCATGGGAACTGTGTAAAAGAAAGTCTTTCACCATTTAGCTCTCATATACATGAGATTGGCTTACAACTCAGCTTATAGCCGACAAAGACGATACGACGAATACAAAACCCAAGAAGACTGCACCATCAAGCAGTTGTTGGAACGTTTGAAAGACACACACAGAGTCTACGTACGATTGCAGTACGAGTTTGGGATCAACTTGCCAGGTTAATAGATACACAATCCATCGGCTATTCAGACTGAAAGGTGAATCTGGATAAGGGTAAGTCGCACTGCTGCGGCTCTATAGTTTCAACTACTGTTGATATACCTACTTGCATTTCTATTTTCTACAAACATATCCCGACATGCAGTTGTTAAAGTAGGTAAATCATCTTATTTAAGTTGTTTGCTCTTCATGTACATTGTCGTTTAGTGGTTTGGAGTTTTAATTTTTTTTTCTCATTCTCTCAAAAGTAGACTTGGTGCCATAGAAATAAGTAGCTCATTAAGTTCTTTGCGCGTTGTATCTATCTAACAGAGTAATACACGCCTTGATTGGGTACAAGAAAGTTTCATTTGCGTTTTATTAGTTTTTCTTTTGTTTTCTTTATAAAACTTGTTCCATCAATGGGAATATTAGTAGATAATGACAGAAATTAAGAAAAACGTTTTGGGTTTTTGAAAAATTTGATTAAAAATCGGTTAAATCTCTTCTTGCAGTTAAGCAATTTACGTGATAGATATTAATTGGGTGGGAAAACTCTAATAATAGTGGTCCATTAAAAGAGTTAAAGACAATAATCTTATACAACAATCAACCAAAATAGAAATTTGAGATTAGTTACAACTCGGAGCATATTATAGTGATCCTCTCTGGCCTCTAGATAATCTTTTATATGCGTTTCGATCAATTATTCTATTATTTTCCTACTTTTAAGAATAGTTTGTTCACAATGGGTTCAAATTGTACCATTATTTACAAAGGTTCTAATTTAATTGCGCTTATCAACCAAAATCGGCTGATTAGCTATTTCCATGATTAACAACTCAAATTTAATGGCGAATTCCTTGCAACAAAGAAATCGAATTTTTTCTAAACAGAATCGATTTTTTTCTAAACAAAATCGATTCTTTTCTGTCAAAACAAATCTTGAGTTTTAAGCAAGATTTCAAACTGATTTGCACACACACTATGAAGACTTGACATTTCTAGTACGTCAAATTGAAAGTCGCGGAATTTTTGGAAGACGAGTTGTTTATTTTTTGATTGCAACGAATTCTACATAAGTTAACAAAATATTCAACAATATATTCAGTCAATACAGCTATAAAAATATAAGTTCAAACAAATAAAATACACCAACAAATTGGCACCGTATAAGCTGGCTAATATCTTTTATTTATTAATTTAATTCTATTGGTAAAACATTTTTCTCACAACAAAAACAAACAACCTTTATAGTTTTGTGAATAATTTCTTGACGTTTTGCGTCAATTGCAGCTATAAAGTAACACAGACACAATCACACCAACAAAAAATAGATTCTTTTACGAAATACGAATTCCTTTCAAATGACAGAAAAAGTTCGATTCTGTTTAGAAAAAATCCGATTTCTTTTTTGAAAGGAATTCGCCATAAGATTCATTGATAAACATTTTGACATTTGCTGATCTCGCAGTTGCATTTATCCTTGATTGAAGATGATCAGCCGTTAACAAACTGGCCCTTAGACCGTGTGTAAATAATTTCGATTAAATTTTAACCGATATTTAATGTTGATTTTAATACATTCACACACGGCCTAATATCATACGTATTCATCGCCGACAAAATTAAGATTTACCCTTAATCCCCTGGTTTACCATAAAAGTTTAAATTTCATCAAATGAAGATTTAAATCCAATCTTATTTGTTGAACGCACTAATTGTTTGGTAAAGTGATAGTTCATTCTTGCGAATTTGCACAATTTGTCAAAAATTGCTGTTTTTTAACTGTTTTAGAGTTGTAACGGGATTGCTCAACGAGAGAGTAAACAATTTCTTCTCCATTGGATAACTTGTAAATTTCTGTAATTTCTGGGAAGAGTATGAGTATCACGGATTAGCCACATGAAGATGAGAATGTTTCATATGTTTCACCCTCCAAAACCCATTTGTTTACATTGTTGTATTTGTAATTTTTTCCCGCGTCGATGAATAGATATGAATTGCAACAACAATTTAACCAGGTATGTGAAGATCCCTCCTGTCTATGTGTGAGGTTTTTTTTACACACATTCTCATTTTTTATCTGATAACTGCCAGTTCAAGCTTGTAGGCAAATTAAAATGGCTGCCGGGGATTCTCATCTTCATGTGGCTAATCTATGATGAGTATACTACAGACCCAAAGGAAACAAAAAGATCTGTTCAGTAGCTACACTATTCTTTGAAAAATAAATTTATATATTCGTTTTTTTTTTGTTTGCTTGCTTTACGTATAGTGCAATCACAAAATGTTTCTTCTTGTCAAATATCAATGTGCGAGTTCAACGCATATCTTAATTTTAAGAATTCTGAATTTTTGGAACTTCTGATTGGCCAGCTGTCATTAAAAGTTAGATTTTATTTGAATTTTCAGAACTTTTTACGACAGCTGGCCAATAAAAATTCAGAATTCTGATATTCGTTGAATGCATTCATTAAAAAGAGGAAGATTTTTAAAAAAATAAAATTACTTCGTTATGTAAAATAACTTTAAATAAAACGAAAAAAATGAAACACTGTTAGCAAACTGTATCGCATAAATAAAATATATAATTAACTGGGATACTCTTGAATCTTATTTTCAAACTTTATAATATTCGATTTTTATTATCTAGCTTTTGGATTGTCATACGAGTATGTCTTATTTGTGTGTATACTTGTGTATAAAATTAAGTATAGGTAAGTAAATATAAGTAAAAAGATACTTTTATCAACATACAATATTCAAACTATACTGTTGCGTGGGTATTCACATAGCTTACAGCTATAGCTAAATCAATCAGCCCGCATGTAATAGAAATTAATACTTGATTCCCACTCATCAATATTGAGTGTCCGCTAGTCATTCTAAATTTGCATAAAGTATACACCTATCATAAACTACATAAATATAAAACGTATCATTCAAACATACACATATGTGTATGAGTATATCAGTTAAAATTTAATGGAAACAGCTATACACGCCAACAACAGACACTGCAATCTTTTTAAAAAACACACGTTCGTACCCCCATCCCTTATGGCATCAACTCTGTAGCCGTAATGAATGAAAAGTCCAAGCCGAACGTGATTTCTTCTTGACGGTTTTCTATACTCCAAAGATTTTCTAGTGTTTTTTTGTTTTTAGGTTTCGCTAAAGTAAACACCTATCACCGCCCGGTGTCGCGGTTGAGGTGAAAGTAGAACGTCAGTTTCTAGTTCTGGAGGAGTAGATTTCGTTGCCCATACGTAGGTAGGTAATAGGCAGTAGGTAGCTATATAAAATCACACGCACCTGCTCGAAGTCATCGGCAACGACCGACCAGACTCCTAGCCGCTCGAAGGCTGTTATTATGACCGTCTGGAATCCTAGACTCTTTACGCACGCACCGATGCGATGGACTGCACAGATTAGATGGAGGCGATTCAACTCTGTCGCGCGGACCGATATTAAGTAATTAAATTTGCTTTACTGTCTAATTATCTACATCACGAGAAATGGTGTCTATTCGCAGTATGGTAATCTGGAGCACTCATTCATTGAATATGCCGCATTTACGCTGACACGGTGTTGACAATGTCATCTTCTGCGTTACATCATGTGCATGTGTCTCTGTCTGGCCGTTTGTTCCACTTCGGAAATTGTGTTGAAGATGCAAATTTGCATGTTTACGACTCTGTTTGTTTGGATTTGTAACTTATAGGCGTTCAGCGTGTTCCGAATCTTCTGCTGCTGATGGTGAGATGCGGGGATTTCACTTGGAAGTCTTCTGTAGTTTTTTTATTTTTTTTTTTCTGACTCATCCGATATTCTGATCAGACAGAGAGTCTGCTTTCCACACTATTATTTTTTCCACCAGGTTTAGATTTATAGTTTGTTGTGGGTTTCGAAGGAGTTATGAGAATTTGTATGTGTGCCAAAGGAAGCTTTTCTTTGTGTGTATCAATAAATAAATAAGTTATTACATTGTACGTACTGTTAAATTATTTTGGTATATGTTTTTTATTTTTAAACTGAAGCTAATTTATATACTTTTTGAGAATATATTATAACTGATAATTTGTTCATTATTAATAAAAGTGTTGTGTCTTAAGACCCAGTTTCATAGTCGAAGTTAGGGGCACCAAAGTAGAGAATGTTGGAGACTAAAGGCTTAACTACATAAGCCAAAAAGTACTTTTGTACAAAAGTAAAAATATTTTTTTTCCCACTAGCGCAGTTGTTTTGTGAAAAAAAATATACAAATTTTTTTTTAGACCAAAATTTAATCTTTCTGCATCATTTTTATAAGTTTTCCAGTCAGAAAAACTATTCCAAAATGAGTTTGAAAATTTTCACTTTTGTACTTTTTCACTTTTTTGGCTTATGTAGTTAAGCCTCAATGTTATGTAGTTAAGGCTCAATGTCACAGTGCATCGTTTAAGTAGAACATAAAATATGACCAAACGGGTCTAAATCAGGTATTTAGTTTTTTTTCTTTTTTACTTTTAGTAAGTGCTATACAATTTTGCTATAAACATAATATAAATACATCTCATGATTATAAAAACATTTAATGCAGGAATAAGTCGCTCTAGCTTGCTCTTGTGGCTAAAAACTATAATACACCCAGTATGCTTTGAGCAGAGTATAATGTTCAGAGCTCTCCGATTTTATTATGAAACATACTTTAGCACTGAATTGTCATAAGATTAATAATCTGTCAAATTAAATGAGCAAATAACTGAGCTGTCAAAACAAACTTTTTGATCTTTTTAAACTCAAAGTCAGAGCGCTCAGAACTTAGTGCCTGATTACATGGGTCGTTTTCTGAAGAGCGCATCGCGTGAGATAGGTAGATTTTATGTGCGTAAAAAAAGAGAAGGTAGATTCCACCTTCTCTCTTTTACGCACATAAAATCTACCTGTCTCTCGCGATGCGCTCTTCAGTAAAACGACCCATGTAATCAGGCACTTAGAATTTGAGGTTCTTTGTTCCTTTAGTGCACGATCAGAACATGCGTTTTAACCTTGAACCTGCACCTGAGAGCTCAAAAAAAATTACTGAACAGTCTGAACAAAAGCCGAGCACGGAAAAAATCATACAGAAAGAAAGAGAAACAAGGAGAAACAGATAAACACAAATTGAAATAACGGTCGAGAAATGTGCTCAATTATACAAACAAAAATATGAATGACGGATGAGGATGAGAACTAAGTGCTCAAGTGTGTTTCAGAAATAAATAAGCAGTCCTATGTTTGTCTAACAATAGGACTACAACTGTTCTTATTTCTGACCCGGATTGGATTTGCATTAAAAAGTATAAACATGTTTTACAAAAAAAAAACACAAGATCCAGCTTTGCTTTTGGATTTGGATTTCCAGATCCATTTTAAAAATTATGTAGTGGATTTTTTTGTAAAATAACAAATTAAAAGAAAACGTCAAATAATCTTCAGCTACTTCTTCGCTCGGGCTCCAGCGAAAAAAAACTTAAATAATGTATAATCGTTAAAATGGCGCCCGAAGTCAAAACTAGGAGTTAACTATTTTTTTCAAAGTGAATAACTGATATTGCATTCATTTTTACCTAATTACAATTATTTTCCATTATTGTGGGAATCTTTGCCTTTACTAACTTCTTTTCTTTACACTTATCTATCGAGCTACGCATACACACTATCAAAATTCATCCATACTAAAAGCTCCAACCTCTGTTTAATTTTTGGTTATATCCAAACAAACTATCGAATTGGCCGCAATCTTGATGTTTACTTTCGATAAACGGAAATTGCCTCATATGTCACTCAACTGAAAGTGAAAAAACCCCTACTTGTCAGTCGTCATATTATTATTATTGCCAACAAAATTTCAACACCATACATTCCTAAACGCTCGCATATTACACTTTCACTTTACCATAATAACAATAATTCCATCACAAATTTTGCGGGGCACAAAAACACGAAAAAGAAGCGAACCACACACTAATCTTTGTATATCTATCATAGTTAAGCCACACACAATATCTGCGCGCTCTGCGGCTTATCAGAGAGTTTAGTTGGATCACATTTTTTATTACAAAAAAAAAATAATATTTGTCTTTGGTGATGGTGTTGTTGCTATTTGTTCTTTTATTTTGTTTGCTTTGTGCCTTTGTGTGATTTCGCAACAGTACCCAGCCTGAAAATCAAATTATATACTATCCGCATTTGTTCCATCCATCCATCCATCTACCATCGTGACATACGCCACATGTGGTCGCTTCGCCATGCCGGAATATCATATGTTCTCCAACTTGGTTCCCATATTGCCAAGAAAGGCTTAAAAGGCACTTATTCGTGATTTCATTTGTCTGCGGATGGATACCATATTTTACCATCGTGCGCACCTTTCTTTGTAAGAAGACTCCACACCGATCAGCGACGATGGTGATGGTTACGGGGATGCCGACGCGACGACGAAGGCAACGCTGTGGTGTGTATCCATGAGAGAAGAAAGAAAATTAAATCTTGCTTTCTTCTTTTACACTGGTGCTTTCTTCAACACCATGACTCTGGGCATAAAGGAGCCCCTTTTTTTTCATTGAGAGGTATATGGTCTGTTCCCCACGTCTCAAGCTGAGTTTATTGCCGAAGTACTGATACTGGCACGAAGTACGACCGGCAGACAGTGACAATCAGTCTCTCTCTCAGTTCTCATGGTTCAGCGAAGACCACCACCATTACCACTACCATACACCAACAGCAACTGCTGGCAGTTGCATTACCACCGTGCGCTGCGCTGTCTCAACAAATTCGAATTTCAAGTTTTCAGTTGCGAGATGGCTGCGCGCCTTACCGTCGTCGTTTTATCAAACACTCTTCGCGCTCACGTCTGTCGTGCGTCGTCACGCCGAGTAATAGCAGCAAAATCTGCAGCAGCAGCAACAAACAGCTGGTGATCGAGAAGAAGGCCACTACTGACCTACTAAGATTTGTCTCAACCACATACTATTCCGGGGCTCACTTTTTCTTGTTTGTCACAGTCAAATGTGCGACGTTCGTTGGTGATGACGGGACGAATAATAATAAGAAAAAGTTTTTCTTACACTTTTTATGATCGGAGTTCTGCTACAACTTCTTCGCGTTGAGTTGACTTTGAAATTGACTCTTCTATCGAGGTGTTGAATTATTTAGATTGATTTACATCTTCTTGTTTTTTTTTTGGTTAACAAACAACAAAAAGTCGTACCTATACGTATTGATTTCGAAAGTAAAAATCGCAAAAAAAATGTAAAAAGTGTTCATGACGATGTTCTCGGTGCATTTCTTTAAGAAATTCACGTGTGAAAGTTAAGTGTACGTGAGAAAAATATTATTGAAATTCAAAAGAGAAATAAAGTTGAAGGGAAAAAGTGTTTATTGTAATCACTAACCGTGAATGGTTTAGGAAAATATTAGCTCAAAGCAAGGAATACATACAAATGCCGCATGTAAATATGGACAGAGGATTTAAAATTGCTAACAAATTTAGGGTAAGTTAACATAATGTGAAAATTTTTGTGGTTAAGTAAAATAGAAATCAATATAAACAACAAAATTCTCTATATTGACATTTGGCATAACTAATATAGGTGAAATAAAAGAGCTGAGGTGCACACTTTAATAGGAATACACGTTACATAGTTTAAGTAAATTTTGTAACTTTAACTTTTTGTTTACCAACAAATACCTAAGATCTAAACTTTTTTCCGTATGCTCCTAAGGTGAAATTTATGCAAGTGAATCGAAATTGAAGCTAATATATCCAGAGTATGGATTTTGCTAACTTCGCCATTTTTTCTGGTCAACCGTAGGAAAGTAGTATCACCTTTAAACAAACACATTTCATACCCTCCTGATTCCATATTACATATACTTATATATTGTTTGCCTTTTTTTAACATAAATACACTAAAGGAATTTTTTACATTTTTTTTTTCAAAATATTCCCTTCATTAGGGCAGAAATGAACCGATAGCTTTAATTTTCGGCAACGAGAATAGTTGGATGCACGTCAGTTCAATCAGGAAACTTATAGGTAGTTAGAATCATTGTTGATGGAAGATTCAAGCGAGAGGCCCAGTTGCGAAAATGTCTTCAAACATTTAGCATCAGTTTCTGCTAAAAATACTATATTCTAAACTGTATAGCAAATAATGGTTACGCAGATTCCACCTGCCTGAAAATGTTAAATTCAGTGATGTAGATTCTTTAAATTAGGCCCAAGGCATTTTTGGTTGTATGTAAAGAGGAGTCCTTTAGCTTCTTTAGGGTATTTTTTTTGCCTGCAAATTTTAAAACCTAGTAAATGCCTTTTTTGGTGTTGCATTTCGCGTTTTTTTAGTTTTTTTAAAACTATGAGTAATTTAGGTTTTGCTATATCTTCGAAAAGAGTTCAATTACAAACTTTGTTAATTAAAGGATGTTTTTTTTTAAAGGCGGAGAACTTTAAATTAAAATAATTATTATTATTATTATTTTATTATTATAAGCTCTTTTTTGCCATATTAAATTTAAGTTTAAAACATTAATTAAATATAAATACTACATATTCATTGAAAATTTCACGTTGATTCTTTAGAAATTTATTTACATATATAAAAAGTTATTTCTGTAATAGTTATTTGTTTTTATTAAAGGGCACAAGCCTCCCCCAATGATGTCCATAAATTTCCGTTTTTTGCGTCATTGTACCAGTTGGAGTTGAATTGATTTAAGTCGTCTTCCCATCTTTTCCTTGGCCATCCGAGAGGTCTCGTACCATCTGGAATCCATTTTGTTGATATTTTTGTCCAGCGTTGATCTTGTATCGTCAATATATTTATGTCCTGCCCAACTAAATTTTAATTGTTTTGCTCTTTTTACTACGTCGGTAATGTTTGTTCGTCTTCTTATTTCTTCGTTCGGCATTCTTTGTATCATTCTAATATTAAGCAGTTTCCGTTCCTTCTTCGTTTGGCAAATCTTCAATTTGTCAAGTAAATGTGATTTAAGTCCAAGGGTTTGTAGTCCATATGTCATGAATGGTAATATCGTCGAGTCAAATATGTATTTTCTGGTGTGTTGCTCAAGTTGCTGTCAAGTGATTGTTTGACATTCCAGTATTGTTTCCAGCTATTTGTTACACGTCTGTTTACCTCCTTTTCTTCTTGTTTATAGAATGATTTTAGCTGGCCAAGGTAGATATATTCATCGACGTATTCTATTTTGTTGTTCCCTAGTATTATATGTCCTTTCGTGTGGTTTGTCATTGCCTTTATTTTGGTCAGATTTATCTGGAGTCCATGTTTCTTACTCGCTGAAGCAAGTTGATTTAACATTGTCTGAATGTTATTAGAAGTGTCTGATATGAGAACGATGTCATCTGCGAAGCGTAAGTTGTTTAGGTTTTGTCCATATATTTTTATTCCATTGGTATGTTTCCAATCCAATTTTCGGAAAATGTCTTCCAGGATGGCTGAAAAAAGAGGTGGTGACATCGGATCACCTTGGCGAACTCCCCTGTTGATACGGAACTATCTTCCTATTTTTTCTGTTCTTATTTTGGCGGTGTTGTTTTTATAGTTGTTTTTAAGTGTGTTAATGTAAATCGGGTGGATATTTTGGTTTTTTTCAGAGCTTTCCATATACTTTTATGCTCAATTGTATCAAAGGCCTTGCTGAAATCAATGAAAAGAAGGTACAGTGGCTTTTTGTGTTCATTGAATTTTTGAAATAATTGATTAGTCGTGTTTTTAATAACCATGAAATCGGCTTTATTTGGCATTAATGCCGTAAATTGGAGGTCCATTTTTCACACACTCATCACAGTGAATCAAGGGCCTATTTCCTATTATATGTGATGAATGTTCATTAAAGTAGACCTCATATAGATGTCTCAGTGGTAATATTGAATTTTAAAAAACCTATGCAAGACCTATTAGAAAAGGCAAAATTTTGTAAATGCTTAAAATGTACACTCACTCATGTGAGTCCTATTCTACGTCACACAAAGTACATTGTTTATGATGTATTTTCCATGAAATAGAGCTCCAGGCAATAAAGCTTTTGGCAATAACGCGTCGAATGTTGGCTTCTAATGTTCGGTTCCACAAATATGTCAAATTTTCCTCTCAGTAAGTGGAAATTCTTTTGTTTGACATTTAACCAAATATGTGCTTCATCACTGAACAAAATGAGATGTCCGATGATTTTCTCGAATTGAATCATGTTTTTCAAAATAAATTTGAACAAGTTGCAAACGTTGCTATGGCGGCGCACGTGAGTGATGAATATTGCCAAGCCAACCTCTAACCTCAAAACAACTGAGAACTGTCAAATTGACTGATACAGAAAACAGTGTTGCCAATTTAAAGTTCTGCGCCTCTAGAAGAATCATCAAATCATCATTGAAGGAAGACAAATTCGATTGTTTTTTCATAAATTTATATTTATATAATATATTCTTTGACTCGATTTCATTAATATGAATGCAGGAATTAGATGTGACAGCTACTGTTGGATTAGCCGCAGACCTTAACCGATTTGAACCATTTTTTTTTCTAAATCACCATCGGCTTCAGTAATAGTCAACTAGATCTATCTCATTTAAATATTAACAAGTTACCTAAAATAAACAATTTAATATTTCCGGTAAACTTATTAAAGTACATTCGCAACCGGAAGTTATGAACCGATTATATTTCTATTGTACTCTTTTTTAATCTTTCCAATTTGACAAAAACAATATTGGAGTTCCTCGGCCCACCACAAAGAACTTATCATTCAAAATCACTAAAACAATTGAATGAACTTCATTCAATTATATTTTCTCCATTTTAATATTGCTTTTACAGTATTTTTATGTGTTCTGAGAAAAAGTAATTTCCATTTTCCGGCATTCCCGCTTTCGATCTATGTATCAAAGTTTTATTTCATTAACCAAATGCCTTGCATCATTAAATTTTAAGTAGTCAATCATTCCAATTCGATTTCATTTATCGACCTCTTTTTCACAATAATTAAGTTCAACAAATAATCAATTTTATAAGGAAAACTTTCTAACTTTATCGACCGCTGTAATTCAAAAATCGTTTAAGATACCAGAAAAAAAAAATAATATGGTCTGTCTATCAATTTGGGCAACAATTAGTGCAAGGAAAAGTTTAAATTTCACTTTTTCTTTGTACGCCGATCACCAAACGAATCCAAAAGACCTCAAGAAAAACAAACAAATATCACTTGGATGGTACGATATGGCAGAGCTCACAAAACACAACACATACTCCTCTCACAATGTGTAAATATATAATATACCAATTTTATTTAAATTTGTGTCGCCGAACTGATGTTACTTTTATGATTCAATGATATTAAAATAATGTAATTAGTGACATTTATTTTTGAATGAAAAGAGTCAAACCAATTTGTCGGCTTATAATTCTGAAACAAAAGAGCTGAGTAGAAAACCTCTTTTTATGTTATTCGTGAATTTTGGGAGCTTAATTTCTAATAAAAGAGAAAGTACCTACTAAGATTAAATGAAAAATATTATTAAATTTTTCACTCCCAAAATAACAAAAAACCATTAAAAAGTTTTTTTTTCCCACCCATTTTTTGTAATAGTGAAGCATAAATCATGTCCACTGAAACTATTAAGGTAAAAGTCTTTTACAGACCATACTATGTATGTATTTTTTTTTCTATTTAAAACATTAATTTGAAAAGAAGATTACAAAACAAAAAAACAGACAAAACAAAGAAATGAACAAATCTATTGGTTAAGATCAAGTCTAAGACTAAGTATAAATAAAACGTGTTTAATCGTGTTTCACAGAGTTGGGAGAGCAACAAGTACAAGCATATGCTAAAGTAAGAAAGTTGTTATAATTGGCTTGGAAAAAAGTGTACTTAGAGTTGACTTGCAGAGACGATACCACCATCATGGTATGACTGTAAAGAAATAACAGGACAACAAAAAATAGGTAAACATCACTTCGTAATGACAAATGTTTTACAGAGACAGATACAGGTATTCAGTGCATGGGGTTAGCAATTGCGATTTGATTTTATGATGTCTACTTATGTCTTAAGTGTGATGAAGTGCTGACTACATTATACTGACATAATAATCTCGGATATCATACAAATATTTTCCTTTTAGATTTATAATGAGATCGTGTTTGGTTATGAAACTACGATTATATTTATTCGCAAGAAATTAACAAGTTTTTTAGTAAATATTTATGTAAAGCATATGTCTGAGAGAAAAATTATGGTTAAGGTAACAAATTATGTAGAGTAAGAGTTGTAATATGTATTTAATTTGCAGAATTAAGCGGGCAAAAGAAAATATAAATTGAAATTATCACAACTAATCAACGTGACTGTAATGAACGGCGAAATATTAAGCAATAAACTATTAAATATTACAAGTTTGTACCCCTTTTTAAGGGAGTGATTGGCTTATTTTATATGAATTTAGCAAAAACAAAAAAACATAGAAAACATCGCACGGCAAATTGATATTGAAAAAACTGATACACATATTACGACTAATGAACGGCAAATTATCAAGCAATAAACCGCCATTCAATATAACAAGTTTGTACCCCTATTAGATGGAATGCTTTGCTAATATCATATGAATTTAGTTAAAACAAAAAAAAAACATAGAAAACATCGCATGACAAATTTATATTGATACAACTAATTCACAAATCACAACTAATGAACGGCAAATTATTAACAATAAAACCATTCAATATAACAAGTTTTTACCATTATGGAAGGTGCTTTGTTAACTTGATATCAGCTATGTAAAGCAGAAAAAAAACATAGAAAACATTGCAATACAAATGCAAAATTATCACAACTACTTTACAATTGGAAAATTTTACTGTTCTAACTTGACGTTCTTGAAAAATGTGTTAAAAAAACATTACTAAAATCAGTATTCCAAAATTGTGGATTGCAATTTTAACTAGGTTTAAATGAATTTTTTACAAATTTTAAACAGGTTAGTATCGTACTATCTTCCTTACATTTTGCTAAAGTTAAAGTCACCAAATGGCAATTTATTGTGTTTAGTATTATACTAGCTTCTTAAGTCACGTTGACAATAACAAATGGGAAAAAGGTGTGTTTGCTTCTTTTTTTTGGACGAATTGTGGCTGTTTTAGATGTGTTCAGCTAAAGTTTATTAAGAAAACAGGCTTAGTTAAAAATTGTTTAAAACTAAAACATTTTAGTAAAGAGCTTTAAAGTAGAAAATTTTTAAATACATAGTATCATGAAAATACCTTAACATCAGGCTGTTCAAAACCTTGAGCCATTAGGTTTGTTCGTTGAGCCCTGAAGTCACCCTGGGGTCGCCCAAAGCGTTTTTTGAAAAACCTGAAGTCACTCTGGAGAAAAAAAATCTGTGTTTTTTGAGACCTGGGGTCGCCCTGAGCTCGCCCTGAAGTAGAACTAGGTATTTTGCTGTGGCAAGTTGAGGTAAATAAAAAAACTGCCAAAGTGACATGAGCTGTTCTGCATATGTTTTGCTGTAGATTCACGTGCTGCAGGTTATTGTTTATTTTTGAAAACAAATTGAAAGAATATAAAAATTTAATTTAATGCTAATAAATAGAAATAGAAAATGGAAACGGTAGAAGTTGTTTTTATTAATTTTTAAGACATATTTGAAACAAGTTTTAACTATCAAAGCACAGACAATTTTTTTTCTTGGGGTTGTCAAGAAAACCTGGATCAACCCTGGGTAAAGTTCAACGAACGAAGCTACTATTTCAACAACTTTTGATTATTTTATTTCAATTTTGAATATTCAAAAAAATTTCACGTTTTCGCAAGAATGTTTGTGAAGGCTTTTATTTTTAACCATCCGGTATTTCATTTTTGCGCATTTTTAACTTCTTTAATAAAAATAACGGGTGGTTTTTTAGCTGGTTTGGTTTTGGCAACACTGGTTTTGACAGCTGACGTGTGTTTAGTACCTTGTGTCACTGTCAAACAGCTTCAGTTTGGTTTGCAATTTAACCATGGATCGTCTTACAAATGAACAACGCTTGCAAATTATTGAATTTTACTATCAAAATTCGTGCTCGGTTCGAAATGTTCATCGCGCGCTGCTTGTGTTCAGCGATGAGGCTCATTTTTGGTTGAATGGGTACGTAAATAAGCAAAATTGCCGCATTTGGAGTGAAGATCAGCCAGAAGCATTGCAACAGCTACCAATGCATCCCGAAAAAGCCACTGTTTGGTGCGGTTTATGGGCCGGCGGCATTATTGGGCCTATTTCTTCAAAGATGATGCGAATCGCAGCGTTACTGTCAATGGTGAACGCTACCGAGCGATGATAACAAACTTTTTTTTGCCCGAAATGGAAGTTCTTGACTTGCATGATATGTGGTTTCAACAAGACGGTGCCACATGCCACACAGCACGCGAAACAATGGCGCAATTGCGAGGCGAGTTTGGTGAACAGTTAATTTCACGTTTCGGGCCGGTCAATTGGCCGCCTAGATCGTGCGATTTGACACCATTAGATTATTTTTTGTGGGGGTATGTCAAGGCTAATGTCTATAGGGACAAGCCCGCTTCGATTGACGTACTGGAAGCCAACATCCATGCATTCATTCGTGAGATACCGGCCGATATGTGTGAAAGAGTATGCCAAAATTGGACTCAGCGGATGGGCTACCTGAGACGCAGCCGCGGTCAACATTTGCATAAAATTATCTTGAAACATTAAATTGCAAGGTTCAAACTATCGATTCAAATAAATATTTCATTAATTTTTTCGAATTTTTTGTGTTTTTTTTTTTAAAAAAGTTCTAAACCTCTTAAAAAATCACCCATTATAAGGACGTTTGGTGTTTTGAATTATACTATGAATTTTGAAACTCTTCAGTAATATGCAACATAGGTGTTTATTATGTCATGAAATCTGAGGTCCAATTTAAGCTAGTGTTATATGAAATAAGACTGACCTAAAGTGCGTCTCAAACCCTCACCTCTAAGAAAGCATCATCGCTTTTGGAACACCCTCTCCTCTAAGTTATCGATGGTTTGATTCATCGCTACTATAGACCAACCAAACAAAAATTTAGAAAATTTATAACGTATGTAAGTCAATCAACAAAAAAATGTTTTCCATACACTGTTACCACCCACGCCGCGCTCCAGTTTCGTCACCGTTAAAAAATAATTTTCCAATTTCCCACATTGTTAAAATTCTCCGCTGCACTTTGCTCAATTTTATCGCCATTAGTGGTTTCCTGAATATATACGAAACGCCAAATAACATCCATCATTGTCAGTTGGTGACTATCACTATTATTTCAGTGCGCTAAATGATCATTCTCCATTGAAATAAATGTGCTGTTAGTCTGTCTGTCTCACAAGTGTAAGAATTATAAAACAACGAAATGCTTTCCGGCTTTCACTCAAACTCAAGACGTTGGTTCAGACCGAGACATTATAATGGTGCGCATATGCCTATGTGTGCGACCGGCATAACGGTCCGGTTAGTGGTCAATAAAATGGACAAAATTTACAAAAAGATTCGGGAAACTTTCCATTTCAAGTGATTTTTTGTTCTCTCTTGATGGAATAAACCAGTTGCGAGGGCATCATCAGGGGACGGCTGTAAGAAAAAATGGGCGTCTATTTGCCGGTAGGTAAAGGCTTCCAACAAAAATGCTATTGCACAAAGTTTATTTTATGGTTTTTGATGCTGTTGGGCTGCCAATCCTCCTGGGTTAATAAAAAAATCTTGTTAAAAGATGAACAATCTATATGTCGCCGTTATATTTATTATTATCTTTAGTTACAAACAAGAACTATATGTATAAATAAATATTGTGTTAGGTAACAATTCTGGGTAAGATTGAGAAAAATATGTAAAATTTGTGTTTGTTAATCAATGTTATGTAAGCAGAGGTGACGTTTGGTTTATTCATATTATAAATTAAAAACTTAAATCAAGGTAGATACTGTATCAGTGGATGGTATAAATGGAGGTGAAGAGGTTTTTTTTTGATATTGGATAAAAGAGAAATTATTTCGGTTAAAAACAAAATTGGAACATGTTAACTGCTTTTTTTTTACTTTTATTTCTCCCCAGATTCGGAAATAAAATTGATAAAAATGAAAGTCATTAAAAGTAACAGTGCATTAAGTTGTTTTCGGGAAATAATTTAAATTATTCTGTTTTTGGGTATAGGTACCTTGAGTTTTTTGTTGATAATGTTTGACTTCTTTTGCAAGTAGGTACATACTTCAATACTACGATAATTTACTTACATTATCGGATTAAGTCCGTTAGATTAAGAGACAAAGTATGGCCTCCATCACAAAAGCAACTTTCTTCCCATTCAGTCTTCACTACTACCTGTTTGCGTCAATAGATTTCATTGCATCAAAATGAAATTGTAATTTTAATGAAATTTAATTTTGTATGACCAATTTTCCATTGGTAAAATAAATCAAGTTTTATTTTTGATTTGGATCTGTCAAAAAGCCGATTTTGACAATTTTTGCGTTCCATTGGGCAAAATAAATTGATTTATTTTTAATTTAAAATCAATTTTGCAGATCTAAATTTTTCAGCAGATTTACCCCTTCCTGTACTAACACCAACATAATTTACAGGCAAACGGCAACGTCACTGTCCATTTAAATTATTATTATTTTATATTGCATTTTGTAATATACATTACATACATATATTTAAAATATTGAAAAAAATTAAATAAAATAATTTAATCCAACACAATTTAAAGCTGTCAGTTGGCAATTGTGTTGTTTCGATTTGATTAATGTAGGTATTTCGGGAATAAGATTTGTGTTGAAAATATGTAAAATGAATTGGTAGCTTCATCAAGCTCTTCTTTCTCTTCTTAAATGGACTAAATTGGCATTGAAATATTGACACTGAAACAAAACTAAACAAATGCAATGACAAAAATAAATCTATTTGAAATCGTG
The DNA here is from genome assembly GCA_932273885.2 of Leucozona laternaria. Lineage (NCBI taxonomy): Eukaryota > Metazoa > Arthropoda > Insecta > Diptera > Syrphidae > Leucozona > Leucozona laternaria. The sequence continues at coordinate 99,158,060 of OW026368.1, forward strand.
TTCCGAAAATAATGAATTTTTAAATTGAAATCTGAATTTTCCAATCAGAAATCAATTTTGCAGATCTGGATGCTTAAGCATATCTACCCCTCTTTTTACTAGCACCACTTTACACCATATTACATATTTAGCAGTTACCAAACAGGCCTATTGGAGCCAACCACTGTAAAATTACAAGAAACCAGAGAATCTATCAACATAATTATTATCTGATCTTGCCACTGAAAAACTAAAATATTCAAAGTCCACTTGGGAACATGTTAAAGTCTTAACTATACATTCAAGACTTTTTGCAAAGAGTGAAAAATAAAACATGCGCTAGAGACTCCCGTGTGCGAAAAAGTGTAGGAAAATTGTGCTTAATCTGTCATTCCAGACAGATCAAACCCTAGGTATTTGTTCGTACAATATGGCATCTCTAGATCAAGTTTTTGTTTTTCATTTTTCCACATTTTTGCAAAGGTAAGCCTTAAAACTTACAAAAGTAGTGGCTTTATGGGACTGGACAACACAGTACTTCTTTTTCATTAAGTTAACAGCTAGTTATCTATAGGAATTTTCAGTTTTGAGTTATGACATTTCAAAAAAAGAAAATAACCGTTAATTTCACGTTTTCATGTCTTCTGGAAAGATATAGGTAAATAAAGAAAAAATATACATATGTACATACATACATACACATATGTAATTACATGTTTTTTTTCCATTTCAATGTGAATCTGTAGGTACATAAATATGTACATAAAATAAACTTTAAAATATTCTTCTCGTTAAAGTGCTTTTGCATTTAATTAACAACAGTTGCAACTTTCACCTTATTACATTCACTTGTGCGATCGTTTTCATTTAAATTGTAGGCGCTGATGCTCTCTTGTAATTGAAGCTTTAATTCACAACTTGTTTTCTTCTTCTTCTTCTTTTTTTTGCAGGGGCATTTCCTGTTCCTTTTACTTTTCGCCATTACAGTCCATCGATCTGTGGCGTTCGGTTTCGATTCAGCTAACTCATGCAGTCCGAATAAAATGTCACGACGTGGGAGAGCTCAACTGGTTGCTACAATACCATGTGATCTTTCGCGTCAAGCATATTGCCATTTGCCAGGAGCGGCATATCCATGGCATGCTGTGAGGCGATTTGTTCATGAGAATCAGGGTCTCATGAAGAGGATGTATGGTGATGTGAAACACATCTCCATATTGAGAACTGAGATTCAAAATAATGATATCGATGTTGAAGATCTGGAGCAGGCGGCAGCTAGGTATTCAAGAGATGGTTTTCGAAGAACCAAAGTTATGCATAATCAATTCGAAAGTAATCGAAATAATGACGTTGTGAAGGAGCCACATTTTAGACCAGTTTCATCGACCACAACTCAGCCGAGCAGTACGAGTAGTAGCACCACAACGACCACTCATACTCCGATTACGACTGACGAAGCAACGAATTTACCTACAGAACCAGGAACTACACTCAATGATCTTGATTCACCTACCACAACCCAAAAGATAATAGTTCAAAAACTCAACACAACAACTGAAGGATCTAAGAGGTCAACATCTAAGTTAGATGATATTGAATTCGATGAATCAGATGAAGATGAAGAAGAAGGTAATGGCGATGGCGATGAAAATCATGAGGAAAGTCTAGAATCAAACAGCGTATATGAGCCGACTTCGCCAAGCTCAGCTCCCAAAGGTGACAATATCAAAATTGTTGATTCACCAAATCTGGTCGTGAGCAATGTTACTGCTACAATTTCTACAACCCTGAAGGTAGCTCCACCCATAATTATTAAAAATGAACCTACCTCACCAACAACAACACTTTATCGTTCAACCCAAGCAGATCGTGTCTCTGAAACGATAAGTCTTATTACGAACTTGACTAAGCTCAGAGTCAATGGATTTGCAGCTACAACGCCCCTTAAGGCTACTGCTGTCAGCAGTAGCACAAATAGTAGCATTAATAGTCCTCATAATCTCTACAACCATGCACCGACAGAGCCAACAACTATAAAACTTACTGAAACAAAGAAGCCTACCATTGCAGTGCCTGTTGCAAAACCAGTAGTTCGCGATGGACAACTTTTCCAGGATACATTTCAAAAGGAGCCTTTGCAAGTTGGTAATTTAAAAGGAGTGTAAGTATATTCATAAACAAATCTCGAATTCCAACTCATCGTTTGCTTAAAATTTTGTTTTTATTTTTATTTCCAGAAATGCTTGCCCTGTAAAAGAGGAAGTAGTTGCTCCATTTTGGGCGAACAACACTCGAGGAGAAGTTTTGGCCCTTCTAAATCTATATCCTTTCGAACAGTACGTTCACTGGGAGAAATGCACTCACGAACTTAAGCAAATGTACTGTCGTGATGGATGCCGTTGTGAGCAGCAATATCGACTTCACCGACTCCTTGCCTATGATCCGCATAATGAATGTCGTGGGATCTTTTCCGATTGGTTTCGATTTCCATCGTGTTGCATCTGCAAATGTTATGATATTCCATCAGAATTTAGAGCTACATCAAGAAGTCCCCGATCTGAAGCAGACTATCGACATCCAGCCGAAATAGCCGAAGCTGAAGTTCGAAAGGCTGTTTACGAACATGCTTCCGAAGATTGGTATAGACCCAGAGAAGAGCTTGATTTGTACGATTAAACAACTAATTTATTTTGTGATGAGTTTAAATTTTTTTTTTTTTTTTTTTGCTTAAGATTAATTCTTTTATTATTTTGTATCCTAGTCGAAAGAGGGAACACAACTTATGTGTGTGTATTTGTAAATATATATATCAATCGAAATGAGCGAATGTACCTTGAATAAAAAATACTGATTTTCCAACAAAATTGAAACAGGCTGCAACATACATATATGACACCTGGGCATTTAGTTGGAATTTTAGTTTTATAAATATTAAGTAGCACGTTTATTTTATCGTTTTGTACATTTTCTTAGAAACAATACAGATTTTATCTGGCCATATGTATTTTACTCAATTTTATTATGCACCAGTACTATTTATAAAATTAAAATAATTTTTTTTGTTTTTAATTTAAGAAAAACCTAGTGGTAATCATACTTTCTCTTCTTTGCATGGTTTAACTGATGGCAAGACTTTAGGGTCTTTCAGTTTAAAATCGCCTATTTTGTTTTGTTTGCTTGACCGCAACAAAATCAACGATTCGTGAGGGAACCCAGTTCCTATTTTATGGATTATTGCATTGCTAAAAAGAATTTTCTTGAACTTAATGGATATAGCTTAGATACGCTCTAAAAAGAGAAAAATTTTAACGTTCTGCAAGTTTGTCGTTGTTATTTTCATTTTCATCATTGATCAGGTTCAAATATTGTTCAAAAAATATTTTTCAAAAACTACTTCAGTATCTTAACTTCAAAGATGATTGCCATGCATGTTTTGATGCACAGCATTAAAAACATACATATACATTTTTTTTTTTCAAATAAGTAAAATATTTATTTTTGTTTAGTTTTTATAAAATGATAGGTATAAATTTATTTAATTTAACAAGTGAATAAAATATCCTATATATTTATTTTTATTGCATTAATAACTATTGTGTTTTTTGTATGCATATATTTTCTTTATGCATATAGTTAATAAAATATAATTGTATATTTATAAAAAAAAAAACATTGAAAATATCGAATAAAAAGACAAAACAAAGCGCGAACATTAAAATGAAAAAAAACATGCATATATTTCCAGAAAAAAAATCATATCTAAAATAAAAAAAATCTAATATAAGGCTAGTGATAGATAAAAATGTATAAAATTGAAATTGTTTCTAATGCATATATATTTTCGTTATATTTTTTATTATATATATTCGTTTTTATGCCAACAAAAGTTGTTAACATTTTTTTTTAGTTTACCTTTATAAAAAAAATTCAAGGCAATAAATATTTATTTTTTAAAAAACTGATGTTTTCTTTCATCGTTAAAAACTGGAAGATTTTTGATGTTTTTTTTTTTTTGTCGAAATGCTTTTAGCATAAGAAAAATGTTTGATTGTATTTTATACCAGTCAATTTTAGTATTAGTTAAAGGCACATTATACTAAATATATTGCAGAAATATAGAGAACAAAAATATATTAAACAAACAAAACATAAAATATATATAAAAAGAAATACATTAGTTACTTTTTTTAAATACTTAATTGTATAGGTACTAAAGTGTACCTAATATAAATACATAATAATAAATTGTGTGTGCAATATCTAAAAAGTTAAAATAAAAATTTAAACAGGCAAGGCAGGGAGTGTGTTTTATGATTAATAGCATGCACTCTGAAAAAATTATAAGCTAGCAGCAACTCTAGGCATTGGAGACGGGAACCCACAATAGTTTATCTTGTTCCTTGTCAACTGAGTCTTTGATCTGTGTACACATGTGTTTAATGCTTACTCCGGGTATAACAGCTAGAATGAAAGAGAGTAGCAAGTAATGGAACATATTGTTTTGTTGCTTATAATAAAAGCTCTTACCAGAAATATACTGTTTGTAGTCAGATTCTAGCTTAAGAGCCCTTTCGTACATTTCTTTTGCAGCTTTAGCAGATATTTTGTCGGTGCCATAACGTGGATCTTTTATTTCGCGGATTTGTTTAGCCGATTTAAAGCGTAATAGCAGTACTATTGGATAGATTTGTAAACGCTGTAAGCGCTCAACCGCTGAAATCGATATGTCCAGAATACAATGACGACGATCCTGTATAGAAAAAAATTAACATAAAAGAATGTTTATGCTAGCTTTTTAATAATATTTTCATGATTCTTCGCTTCGAAATTTTCACATCGGTTTGGAAGAGTCTTATATCCGATATGTTAATCGAAACGTTTTCTTTGATTAGGGCTTTCCCGATTTCAAACAATTCGAATAAATTTTTCTTTTAAACGATTACCTCGAAAATCTGTATATATATATCGATTTCTATTCGCATTCCAAACTAAAAGTACTCACATTTTTGCAAGAATTATTGATTGACTCCACTGTGGTGCATTCAAATTTATTGCCTCTTCGTCGATAGTCCACAAATATATTCTCCTGTAAACCTTCTTCCATGGCTTCTTGTGAGCAATCCATTGTTGTTACTTCGCACGATTTAAATAGATTAACAAAATCAATTGTCAAACGATCCATAACACATTCAGAAAGTGGGCCAATTATTAATACCGGTCGACGTATTGGAGCTGAAAAATTAAATGAATTATCATAAAAACTGACCGGCAAAAAAAAAATTTAATTCAATAACAAAACTAACAATCCAAACGTTCAACTCGTTGATAGCTTAAAATCCCGCCATCATCATTTAACATTCCAGAATCGGGAAAGAAACTTAGTTGGGTATTGCTGAAACTTGCAATTTCTGTAGAATCTCTCGAGGAGCTACGTTGGTGCTTTTTTCGACGAAAGAAAGATCGACGAGCTGATGTGCTGCCACGTCGGGCTGTCCCACCATCACAATCTACAGTCTCTCCTGAACGAAGTTCTTCCTCAACTCTGAAAATAAGAAATTTATATCAGAAGAACAACCAAATTGTACAATTTTAAATTACTTCGATTGACTTGGAATAATTCCGCATTCCTTGCGATGCCCTTTGGCGTCTAGTTTCCATGCTCTCCACAGTCCAAATGTCCCGCCGAATACTGTATTGTCTACATAGAGAACTTCGTCTTTTACAAATTTTATCTCGCCTTCATTTAAATCGCCGGTTCTGTCAAACCCCACCCTTATATAAAAAGAATCTCCCGACCTGTCCTTAATTTGCTTTAAAACTGAAACAAAAAATATCTTTAATCCGAGCCCACCACGAGACCAATAAATTCAAAACATACTTTGCAACTTATTCTGCACAAGCATTGTAACTGTTTCAGTCAGCTTTGATATTTCATTGGCGGCCTGCTCAGCAGTCACACATCTCAGGTCTACTCCATTGTATTCCAGTATCTGATCGCCCTTCCGGATGCCAGCTCGATCGGAAGGTGATCCTACAGTTACATCATGAACGAATATCCCAACTTTATTGCCGCCGAACAGTTTAATCCCGAGGTTTTTTGACTTGTCCATGTGCAAGGTCACGTATCTGGCTTCTTCTTCATAAATGGTAGTCGGAATATCTTGACTACTCACATCCGATTGATTCTCTAAGCTATCGGCAAAACTTTGATCCTTAATAGGAGTCGAGATCAGAGTATTGGATGGGGGCATTATGCCGCTGTTAGTCAAAGCACTAGATGTGTTTATAGGTGAGGATGCTACCAAGGATCTAACTGGTGGTCGTGGAGAGTTACGTGGCGTTGGTGACCCAGAGTGATTAACACTTTCGGGTTCGAGATTATTGCCACCGTCGTATTCTGCAGAGAGAAATTCTAAAGAAATTAAAGTTATTCTAAATCGCTATATGGAGAATTTTTAGGGGTGGGACTGAATCATTCAAAGTACTTACTCTCTGGATTGTACTGCACCAGCATTGTAATGGAGTTGCCACACTGGCGCAATACATTTGCTGCAATGTCATTCGTGGCCGAGCGCATGTTTAGTCCGCAAACTTCTAAGAGTTGATCGCCCACCTGAAGACCGGCACGAGTAGCAATGCTCTTCTCGGCTACTGTCGAGACGAAAATACCACCACCATTGTTGTTACACTGAATGGTGATTCCCAGGGATTTGTCGCTCTTTTCAATCGTGACTCTTCTCAGGTCTCCAGGGCAAAGAAAATCCGACGGCACATTCGAATTTCTTTTGCTGCCCCCATGGCTAAGAACCTCGACGTGTACTTGAGGCATAGGCGAGCCTCGTTCACTGCCACCGTGATGATCAATTGAACCGGTGCTGTTCTTGACACCGCTTCCCTTACTTGCAACGCTATGGTTCGAGGGTATACGCAGTCGCTGGTGTTCCTTTTTACGTGGGAAAGTGCCACCTTCGTATACTTGTGAATACCCCGAAGGCATGTCGTCATGATCTCGCGTTGGGTGGATGCTTCTACCACCTCGATTATAGGGATAGTCCACGGAAATGTTGTAGGCGTGATGTGGCAATGGCGGTGGGCTGCCATAGTCCATGTCAAACTTATCAGCAGAGGAGTGAGCTGCATGTTGAGGGTCAATAGAATGCGGCAAAGTGAGAGGACTAGAGTGGCGGATCTTGTGTGGATGATGGGAATGGGGTATGTGAATGGGATGCATCTGAGAGCTGTTTGACGTGAACGTGGGAAATAGCTGTGTGTGTCGATGCTGAGGCGCAATACTGCCTCCATTGACGTTATTAATTTGATCGCGGTGAAAGAGTAGTGCCCCACCTGCATGCATTCCAGGATGATTGGTAACTCCAGAGGCTATACTTTCGCTATCACTGGGGTACTTGGAGACATTTTTCGATTGCATACCAACGACAGGAGCTGCCGGACGCTTGGGGAAGTTGGCGTATTCGCTTATAGGTGGGCTCTTTTGCGAGAGAATCGAGTCAATAGAGTTCTGCGATTTGAGCGATATCATGTCGAGGGAATTTTGCTGAGCGCTATTCCTAGCAAATGCTGTACTATTCGACTGCGGCTGACAGAATAAAGGTGGCTGTGGCGGTGGGCTTTTGATCATTTCGAAGAGCTGTTGCTGCTTTGTTCCAACGGTAATTGCTCCAGGAATCACTTGTTGCTGTGCTGTCTGACCAGTGGTCTTGTACAATAAACTATTCTCCATTGGAGTCAAATTCAAGCTATATCTATTCTGGTAATGATTTGCGTGATGCTGCCTTTGATTAGTGTGAGTACTGTACTTTCCCATCAAGTCGGATGTCTTATTCCGCATGTTCGGCGCTACCAACGGTGGGCTGCGAATACCAACGGGCTTCGATTGTTCTAGGATTATAGGTTCCGATTCTAGAGCTGTTCCGTAAACTGAATGACGATAGGGGTAACCGTTTGTGGTTGAATTTCCGGTGGATTGAAAAAGACTCGACGCAGGTATGGGGTTAGAATTACGATTGGGATTGTTTTTTGATGAAATCAACGTACTAGAACTCCCAGCACTACCCATTTTCTCGGGTTCTTCTTTGTCTACATTGATGGGACCAGCTGAAAACAACGACAACGGTGCACGTTCCTTCTTTCGGTGCTGAACAATAGTTCCTGTGGGATTCTCTTGTGATGTATTGAGAATATTCGTACGCGGCCATGTGCCCATGCTTTTCGAGGTTTCCTTATCCTTTTTACTACTACGTTTGCTTCGCTTGAAGAGATTCTCCTTGCTCTTTTCGGAACTCTCGCTAAGAACCGAGTCTAAAGCAGCAAGAGCGTCATGCTCCTGACTGAAATCAGCACCTGGTTTAGATATGTGTATCTTTTCGCGGAATTTGCTAAGCATTTCGGCGATTTTCGAGGGGTGCTTTGCGCTAGGTACTTTGTGCATTGAATCATTGGAATCCGTTTGAGCTGATGTGGTGGTCATGCGGCGATGAGCCTCAGGATAGCTGATATCTTGGACGTTTTTCAAAGCAAATATGGTGATGGAATCGTTTCGCAGATCGTTTAATATGTTCATTACTTCCTTCACATTTTGAACTCCCTCCATGGACTTATTGTTTATGCTAAGCACACGATCTCCTACATCCAACTCGGGTTCAAATGCAGCCAGCGAATTCTGTTCGATTTTAGATATGAATACCCCGGTGTCCAGGTTCAAGCCATGGTTATGGTTCGCCTGAAGATTCAGATGAACTGTGTAGAAGTGGCGTTTACTCTGACGAGTTCGTGACACCAAAAGACTGCATCTAGGTGCACTGGAACGCACCTCATCCAAAACCATCCGCTTGGTCATCGATTGGCAATCCAAGTTGTTCACTTTTACAATAACATCATTGATTTTGAGATGTCCGAATGCCGGTGAAGTGTTTGTTACCCCACAAACCAGTTGCCTATTGTTGGTGTCGTCTAATATGATTCCAACATCTCCGTCTTGATGATAATTACACAGATCAATTTCAATCATATCATCGGCATCGTATGTGCTTAATCGGAAGCTGCGCCGCAAATCATGCGAATGCGAATTTTCAATTTGCTCTTTGAGGCCTTCGATTTCTCTTTGTGCTTCGTCTTTTTGCTTTTTGATCTTTTCGCTGTCTCGTATCGCAGATAGCAAATCACTGATGGCCTTATCGCGCTCCTTTCTTAAGTTATCACAGAGAATTTTAACCGAATCACGCTCTTGAACGATCTTTTCTCGTTCAGATATAGCCCAGTCACGGTGTCTTTTGGCAATATCGGTTTCTTGAATTGACTTTTCCACTTCGGAGTGAGCCTTCTCGAGGCATTTTCGTAGTTTTTCGATTTCTTTAAAATCGTCTTTGCTATCAGAGAACTCTTTGCTCCATGAAGACTCCCTCGATTTCAGAAGTTCTCGTTTTTTTAACTTCATATTGAGATCTTCTATATTGTGCATAAGCTCTGAGTTTGCTTGCTGAAGAGATTTTATGTCACCTTTATCCTTCTTTCTTTGGATTTCAACTTGATCTAATTCCTTTTTAACTGCCGCAAGATCATCGCTCATCTTCTGCGTTTCTTGCAAGACATTATCTTTTTCGGATAAAATTTGATTCAATTCATCCTCGACACGATTTCTGTGCATTGTTGCCATTAGCAATTCGTTTGCTTTCGATGCTAGCAAGGCCTTAAGCTTTTCGACTTCTTTCTCAAGTTGATCTCGTTGAATACTGAACGTTTCGCGGGCTTCTCGATAGTAATTGCGTTCCTTCTTCACATTGTCCAACTCATTTATGACCGATGAAAGATGCTTCTTGAATTTGTCTCTCTCAGCTAAAATTATATTGCGATCCTTCGACAGGTCCGCATATCGCTCTTTGCAAAGTTGCAATTCTTCGAGCAGTTTTTCAGTCTCTACACATCCGCCTTCACATTTTTTTCCACCCATTTCGCTGTAATGCTCGCAGTAGAACGAGCCCGATTGAGTATTTCCATTTTCACTCTCCTTTTGTTTAACTGATTCGATGAATTGCAACAATTTGCGCTCCAACATCATGTTTTGCTGTGTGAGTCGGGCATTGTCTGCAGCTATGTCAGTGAATTTATTACGATCCTTCGACGAAGACTCTAATTGTTTCATCGCTGCCATATACTGTTCTTGATAGAAGGCCAATTGAGAACCCATTTCTTCACAACGACGCACCGTATCTTTATGCTGATGTCGAAGATTATTCAGTTCCATGTCATATTGCTGCTTCATTAGATCGAAGGACTTTTTAGCATTTGGATTGTTGTTGGCAAGATTGGCGGCCGTTGTGCTGCCACTGCTATTTGAGGAGGGTCGAAGTGTGCGATCATAGCCGACGACATATTCGGCACTCTCTGTAATAGAACAACAATTTTTAATAGGATTGTTTATTTTGGTTTTCAATTTCAAGTAGACATGTATTTTACCTTCTTGACTACTATTGCTGGTTAAAGAAAGATCTCCAGAAGCCATTTTCAAATCATTTTCCACGATGAAAAAGTTGTTAATGATAATTATATATCTGAAAATTATTGAAATTGAATAAATAAGATGTAATCAAAACATCTTATTTTGTGCTCAAATTGTTTATCATTAACTATTACTTTGCCGCCTTACTAAATGAAAAAATGGACAGCAGTATTGCGAGGTTATTAAGCCACTGAAATTTCGGCCAACTGAATACCTGACTCATTTTGATAAAAAAAAAAATTTTAAATCCGGATTTTCGGGATTGGGATTGATAGTAAAACGACCAATCAACTGCATTAGATTGCTGGAGATTTTTTTCACGGCGGTCTTTTAATTTCTTTTAAAATCAATTTTTTCTTTTACACGAGGAAACAAAACCGTAAGGGATTGTATGCAGTTTTCTTATGAAGTCTCATAGTTGAAAAGAAATATGAAAGAGAACAGCTCTGTAAAATAAGTCTTTCAATTCAACAAAATTCTGACAAAGCTGAATTTCGAAAGAAATATGTTAAGCATAATCCTAAAAGGTACCAAGGCTTCGATTTTGTAGTTTTGAAATTTGAAAAAATCATTTTTTTGTAAATTACTCAAAAACTCAGGTTTTTTTTTAGAAAAAAAGGGAAGACACAAATTATAGCTTATGCAATCCTACAAAAACAAAATTTAGCACTTTTTTTCGTTAAAGTAATAGATCTTAAAAAAAATACGTGCGTATATATGTACCTATGTATGTATATCAGCAAGGATGTGGGAAATAGTAAATTTAAACAAAAACTGATATTGAGGGTTTTTTTGCACACACTTCTTCTCTTAAAATAACGGAATTATTGTTGTACTTTACATGGAAATATTTTGTATGCACTTAAAACACACCTCTTGTAACGTTTGTGCACGTTCTTAGTTTTTGTGTCAAATACTGAGGAAAAAAAATTTTGGATTCGCTTGCTTAATTTTTGACGGAACAAAATTAGTGAACACCCTGTTATATAAACTGTTGATTTAATTCGTATGTTTATTTGGTGTGTTAAAATAAAACAAGACAGAATAAATTTGATTTTTGTCAGGAATCTGTATTATTATTATTTACATATTTATTTTTTATTAAACTTTTACGACGTGAACTTCGAAATGGGCTATAACATCACTGCGTTAAAGTTTTTAGTTAGTTCAGAAATAAGCTTTGCTGTGCTTTTTTTTTTAAACTAGCAACAAATCAAAAATTTTGCCTCTGGGGGAATCATACAAAATCTCTAAAAGTCCCAGGGTGGAGAAAATCGCTTCTTCCCATTCATAAGCAATATAAAATCAATCAAACGCAATTCTCTATCATCAAGGCATTCGCGCGAAAATTATTCTTATCTGATAACGTGGAATATATGTATATACATATGTCGGTAGTAGTATATAAGAGTTAGACTGAGGAGTATTTGATGGGGAACAACGTGAGTTTAGTTAAAAAGAAATTGCGCTAACCACTATGTGGAACTTAAAAACAACAACTCAAATCTTATCACAAAAAAATGCAAATAGGTAGGAACCTACCTTGTAAACTAATAAATGATGGTTATCTAATTATGATCGACATCGACAGAGCAACATAACGTTTAAATAGCAATCAACATTTAGACTAGACAAAACATAGCGACAGATAGGTCTCCAAGTTACGTCAGATAATATTTTTAACCCGAAAAAAAACAAATGTTTTATATTTCTTTGTCAAAACAATTGACTAATTAGTAATTGCATTTGTCTGTGCTCTGTCTATCACAGTCGCCAGAGACAACGAATGAAACTGATGGAGGAGAGGAGGTAAAGCATCGACTTCGTCATAGAAGATAGAGAATTGATCGAGCTGCTGTGTTGTACTTTCTTTCGCAAACAAAAAATTGTAGAAACCCTATACAACGAACAGCTCAAAATAAGGAACAACAAAAAAGAAGTTTCTTCATATGTTCATGCACCAATTAGCAAATTCAAGTTAATTGAAAGGTGCAGGCAACAATAGTCGTGGCACTCGCAGCACTAGCACCAGAGACCAGAGTCGAAGTGGAGTGACAATGGCAAACGAGAAGAGGAGGAGAATCAGCAGCAGCAGTAGCAAATGGATGGATTGGCCAAGTATATTGAGTTACCGTAGAACTGGTTTTTTCGGTGGCTGGTGGCAATAGACTTGTTTCTTTCCGCGAACCAACATACATAATATATTATATTTATTTTTTTGTTGTTTTATTATAAATGTGAAAATATAACTTACCAAAGTAATGTCTCTGTTTCTATATATGTATATATAAATTATTTTATATATATATATAAATTATTTTATATATATATATAAATTATTTTATATATAAAACACGAATCGCGATCCTTCTATTCCTGATCTTTCTTTCCCGTCGGCTGACACGAAGATGTTCGATGCTTAGAGTTGACCTAAAACTTTAGATAATCCTCCCGGGGACTTCGGTGTATTTTAATTTAATATTTTTTATTTCAATATGAACCACAAAATTTGATTTACTTCATGCACATATTTATACGTTTTATTAATAAAATTTTGCAAAATTTCTTACTGCTGGAGGAGCAAGAAAAAATATATTTTATCACGAAGAGAAATGAGAAGTAGAAAACAAAAAAAAAAAGAAAACCAATGACGTTAACTGCTTTCGCTTTGTAGATGCAAAATTTAATAACTTTTTAGAGCGAATTTAGCTTGGAAAAATTGATAATTCAGTTATGCACAAATTGGACAAATGTAATTGGTTGGGTTTATGCAAATTAAATGATGCAAACAAAGTTAAAAATTAAAATTTTTAAAAAATTGCGAAGGAGGAAACTAATTTTTCTCTGTGGCACTGCACTTAGAAAATTTTCCTGTGACAGTGTGACAGATGACGGAATTTATGTAGAAGCAACATCTTTCTAGTATTAAGTGGTGTCATCTAGCGGATTGGAGGTGAACCATAGAAAGCTTTGTACCCTTTCACACGAGGAAACTGAGTTGCCAACAACATTCAGTTTGTGGTTGAGAAGGGCAAGAAGTAAGAGGGGAAAATGAAATCTCCCCGGTCAACTATTCGAGGAGATCTTTTTGAGATTCCTCTTCACACACACAGTAGAGTGTGTTCTACACAAGTTTTTTTTTTAAAGAAAACTACAGAAAGTTTCAACGATTTTGTTTCTTGGTGTGAAAGGTACAGTAGAATTTTAAGGAAATTAAAAGAAAACGTCAAAAAAATCTCCAGCAACTTGTTTCCCCGTGTGAAAGGGGACTTAGTCAAAAATTTGAGGTGGAAATTAATTGCATTTTTTTTGTGTAAAGCCGGTCAATGCCGATGGAATAAAAAACACAAGACAATAGCCGTTTGCCTTTGGAGGTGGCGAAGGACTTGCAAGTACTTTGCTAGACATTTTGAATGGAACGCAAAAAAATAGTTTTCCTACAAACCTCGGGTGGAATCGGCTAATACTACGTTTCTACGTTTTCATCAGAGCCGAATAAATGAGGTAATTTCGAAAATTACGGAAAAAGTATTTTCATCTCAAATCTGCTAATTTCGTTTGACAGTTCATTTGATTTTGACATGTAGTTTTGACATTTCAGTATAAAAGCTTTTAAGAGTTTTTAAAATGTCCCCTTTCACAAGAGGAAACTGAGTTGCCAGCAACAATCAGTTTGTTGGTGAGAAGGGCAAGAAGTAAGAGGGGAAAATGAAATCTTCCCGGTCAACGATTCGAGGAGATTTTTTTGACATTCCTCTTCACACACACAGTAGAGTGTGTTCAACCAAGCTATTTTAAAAGGAAAATACAGAAAGTTTCCACGATTTTGTTTCTTCGTGTGAAAGGTACAGGAGATTTTTAAGGAAATTAAAAGGAAACGTCAAAAAAATCTCCAGCAACTTGTTTCCTCGTGTGAAAGGGGACAATGGATTCCAATTGGGTGCGTTCATAAAGTTGAAACGTAATTACCAACCTAATTAAATATACAAAAGGAAAAAAAGAGATGGGTATATAACAATTTTTGTCACTGTGATTCTGTTTGTTCTATTAGCCGTGTTTTCTTGCAAGCCCCGAGGAAATTGGTCGAAAAAAAACGACGTGCTGTACAGCAGTTTACATCTTAAATGCAACAACAACTAATCCTCTTCGGGCTTAGCTAAGCGCGGAGAATTCTCGGCGCTTAACTTAAGCACAGAGAAAAACTGTTTTACCGGCGTGAATTACATACTTGTTATCGATAGTTTGTATAGAAACTCCATTTTGTTTCTGTAATGTCGTCGCTAATCCCCGATGTCGTTTTTTTTCAACCAAATCTCTCCGGACTTGCAAAAAAACACGCCTATTATCATGATCTGATCCAGCAGATTTGGAGGATAAGTCCAGGCGCGCACATGCAACTAAACAGTTTGGTTTCGATTTTGAGCACTCGGGATTATATGAGAGTCCGCCGGTTTATGTGCGCGGACTCTCATATATTCCCATATATGGGAGTGCTCAAAATCGAAACCAAACTGTTTAGTTGCATGTGCGCGCCTGGCCTAAAAGTCTGTCTTCAAAAATGGACTTGCAAATCCAAATCCAAATCCAAAAGCGAAGTTGGATCTTGAGTTGTTTTTGTAATACATGTATTTTCGTGTGCAAATCCGATCCGGATCAGATCTGGGGGAAAATAAAATACAGCTAATGTTCGTACGGCTTTCCTCACACAGGCATTTCTAGCACATGTTTTTGTTTTTCACTTTTCCACTTTTTGCTAAAAGTATTGAATGTAGTTAAGCCTTTAATCTGTATTAAAAGTATATGCATATATGGTTCAAGGAGCATAAGGTATGATATTCAACTTTGAATTTTTCATTCGTTCTGCGCATCTACGTCACTTGGTGTCAAAACTCCCTAAAGTAAAAAAAGAGTAACAAAAACAAATTTGAATTGAATTACGTCGCTCGGTAACAGTATGAGTGAGAGAAAAAGGATAACAATATATGTGCAATATCAGCCGTGTTTTTTGCAAGCCCGGGGAGATTTGGTTGAAAAAAACGACATCGGCGATTAGCGACGTCATTAGGCGTGTTTTTTTTGCAATTCCATATGGATTTGTCGAAAAAAACGACATCGGGACTTAGGAACTTCTTACTTAGAGTACGTTAGTCCCGATAATTATCTGGACTTAGCTAAATTGCAGGACAGAACGTCGTTTTTTTCGATCGATTTCCTCGGGGCTTGCAAAAAAACACGGCTATCACACCATGTACTTGTTCTAGCTAGAATCAAGAACTTGTTCTAGCTAGAATCAAGAATTTCTACGATCGAAGACTTTTCTAAATTCTGTTTCCTGAGCCAATAGTCTCCGCAGCTAGGCTCTCTCCTTTTTTATATTACCTTGTAATTTAAATTACTAGTTAATAAATTATAATAATAATAGCCGTGTTTTTTTTGCAAGTCCATATGGATTTGAAGAAAAAAACGACATCGGGACTAATAGTTTTACACGTAAATACAACAACAACTTAAATCCATATGGACTTAGCTAAGTCCAGATAATTATCGGGACTTACGTACTGTAAGTAAGAAGTTCCTAAGTCCCGATGTCGTTTTTTTCGACAAATCCATATGGACTTGCAAAAAAACACGCCTAATAATAATAATAAATTCTGTTTGTAGCTTTAAAATTAATATATAACAGCCCTGTATATTTGAATTTACAAAAAAAGCTTATCAAAAGTCAAATTTTGACACCTGTCAAAATGGGTCAAAAGAAAATCATGAAAAAAAGCCATTCACCATCTCATCAGCAGCATTTTGATCTATCTTGTGTGGCCACTCATTAAAATTTCATTACTTTATTATTCTACATAATCACTCAAAATAAAAATAAAATCAAGTTAAAATAAGTGAAACCCAATTAAACATCATAGTGTTTAATAAATTGAAACAAAATTTCCTAAAAAAACCCTTCGCGAGCAAGCAATTGCTAAGAGAAAAAATAAAAATATAAAAGGCTGTGATATCTTTGGAAACCCGACATTAAAATGGTGAGTAATAATTTTTTTCTTCTGTATATTCAATGCATATTTAGCATAACGTGAGAAACTAGAAAAAAGTATGTCACACCCAAAAGGAGGCACAACAAAAACATTGAAAGATGAGAAAAGAAATAAATAGTAACTTTAATTTTACGACATATTTGGTAATAAATTTAGAGAACCTTTTTGGTTTGTCTTATCATTTATCACAAAAGGCAGGTGAAAGAGAAATGCATTTCTTCATGAATGTAGAAAATGTACTTGAATCTGTGGCACATGAAGATTCTGTAAATACTTGTACCGATAATTCAATGCCAATGTAACCAATAATGACGAATTTAAACAAAACCGGTTTACTCTGTCAATCGTTTGGCACTACAGTCTACTTTTTAGTGGAAACTTTTGTTGATCGTCAAGACCTATTGCTTATAGCCATAGGTATCTATCCTGCCAGAAAGATAGAATTTGATCGTTAGGTGTTCACTCCCGCTGCCGCCTGGATCCAAAGAGAGTAGCTTAATTAGAAATGAAGATTCCCCATCAACAACAACCTTCCAATAGAATTAAAGGCAATTAATATTCGTTTTGAAAGAAAAAAAACATGTGCTAGTGTCCTCTTAAATCCAAAAATATTGAATGGCAAATCGGCGACTCTCTTTTTTAAATATACTGCATCTCAAGTAAGGCAAATTACTTGGTAAACTTATCAACCAATGCTTAAAAATTTATCATCCATGAATCCATTCATCGTTGGATGAGAAACGTCGAACAATTCAGTACAAGTCGTATTCGCTAGTTTAAAATCTGAAATTTAGAATAATTGTGGCTCTGTTTAAAGCTTGCTTTTTTAAATATAACATTTAAGGGTTAAAATTAAAAAAAAATATCATTCAAAATATCCTTATCTTACGTTTTTCAGACGGAACTACAAATGGATTGCGCCCTTGACCTAATGCGTCGCTTGCCTCCTCAGCAAATTGAGAAGAATCTCATTGATTTGATCGATTTGGCTCCAGATCTGTGCGAAGATCTTCTCTCTTCCGTCGATCAGCCCTTAAAGATTGCCAAAGACAAGGAAGTTGGCAAAGACTATCTCTTGTGTGATTACAATCGCGATGGTGATTCTTATCGTTCGCCATGGTCCAATACATACGATCCCCCAATCGAAGATGGACAAATGCCATCGGAAAGATTACGAAAGCTCGAGATCGAAGCCAACTATGCCTTTGATCAATACCGCGAGATGTACTATGAAGGTGGTGTGTCATCGGTGTATCTGTGGGATCTGGACCATGGCTTCGCAGCAGTCATCTTGATCAAAAAAGCTGGCGATGGGAGCAAGAAAATTCGTGGATGCTGGGACTCTATTCATGTAGTTGAGGTGCAGGAGAAAACCACTGGTCGAACAGCGCATTACAAACTTACTTCAACAGCCATGCTGTGGTTGCAAACAAACAAACAAGGTTCGGGGACAATGAACTTGGGTGGCTCTCTTACTCGCCAACAGGAGCAGGATGCAAATGTGAGTGATTCCTCACCGCATATCGCCAACATTGGCCGAATGGTCGAAGAGATGGAGAACAAAATTCGTAATACCCTAAATGAAATATACTTTGGCAAAACAAAAGACATTGTAAATGGACTGCGCAGCGTTCAGTCCTTACCTGACCAGAGAGCGCAATCTGTGATGAGGCTCGGCCTTGCTGAAGAAATTAAACGCCGTAGTGCTAAGCCTGAGACGAACTGAGAAGAGGGACACGACGACAAACTCGAGGACAAACAACAACAACAACAAGAAGAGAATTATGACAATTTCTAAAAATAAAGACCGCCGCCACCGCCTCCCTCAGTCGTCCTGAAACCAACAAAAACAAAAAAACTACCAGCTCCAGCTAAGTCTCTCATTCAAATCAATCAAAAACACAACTTTGACATATACACAAATGAACCCTACTATTTATAATAATTAAACACGAGTGAGGTCTATCGATCGATACCGAAAATACACCTCGCTTGTCGATTTAAAAAAAATTTATAATTATTTTTAGTTTTATTAAATAATTTACAAAACTGTTTGCATTTATCGTATTGAACCGCGCTATTCCTGTTGGCTTATTGTTTTACTTTTTTTCTGTTTGTTAATGCTTCGCGAAACTCTTCCAATTTTGTTCTCTTTTTCTAATTTTTTTTACTATTATTAATTTTTTTCTATTATACATTATATTATTTTATTTGTATGAAAAAACAAAACAACAAATATACTGAAAGTCTAACCGCATTGGGTATTTATTATAAATAATTGAGTTTTTACATTTTATTATTGAATTATTATTCAGTTGAAGAAAATATAGAAAAATTTCGAAATAAAAAAAATGATAGATTAAAAGATTTTAAGATTATGAAGAAATTAAAATTAAAAAAAAATTAAAAATTTTATAATATGTACCAATATTATTATTAACTGAAATAAACAATTTAAGATAATTATCTGTAATTTTGTTCGATTCACTTTTTTTTTCGTTTTTGTATCTTGTATAAAAAAGAACAAGAGAAGCGAAGAGGAATGTACTTTCAATTTCGGTAAGAGAGAAAAGAAGTGCGTGAGAAGTGTATCAAGTATTTTAGGAATAATTGTCTTTCCCATTCGATGATATAAACCTGGGCTGGAATCGCCTAAGATGATTCGAGGTATATGTTCATATACATTATAGTCAATCTTGACAAATATTCAAAAATTAGATATGTACTCAAAAGCTTTTACTAGTGAAGTTGTTTACTCTCGACAAGTTTGTTCATATCCATTGATTTTTAATAAAAGTCGAAAATGAATGAGTTTACATCCAAAAAGTACAATTTTCTAACAATTTTAGTCCAAAGTTCGCATACAGATATTAAATTGGACTAAAATTTGTAGTTTTTGGAAGCAAACGAGCAGACCTGTTATGAAAGACCAATTTACCTTAATTTTAAGAGATGCGTTCGCCAACGTTAAAAGGTTATGCGGTAGAAAAGTTTTTTTGTTTTCCAGATTCCATATTCTCAACCCTCAGTTCAAACATTTTCAAAATAATAACCATTCTAATGTACGTACTTTGTTGGACATACAAACTATGTTTGTTCGCTTACTGTCCAAAATTGCGAATTTCTACGAATTTAACAAAATCCTTCAAATTTGATATACAAAAATATATTCTTGGAAATTCGTAGTTTTGGACAAACTAAAAAAATTACATAATATAGCAAAACAATTTATTAACAAACTTTATCAACTCAAAAAAAAAGTATAACATTTAAATATATGCATAAAAAACTGTAATAACAATAAATAACAAACATTAAATACAAAAGAATATAAACGAAATTTATAATAAATTTAGAAATCGGTTGTTTCAAATAAACTTTCTGACGATAATATGATACCAGAATCTTCCTGTGAAATGGCATCGGCAGGACGTTTTCTAGCTAATCGTTTCATTGTTTTCCCATCATTATTTTGTGATGATTTTTTCGGAGTCCAATTCAACTCATGGTGAACTTCAGCTGCGACAGTAATTCTTTCAACACACTCACCTTCTGGACTACTAAAGGACGTAGAGAATAAGGATCCGAAACTAAAATTTGAGAAAATAAAAAGTCGTAGGTTAATGAATAAAAAAAAGTTTATGATATAACAAAATTGTATGCACTTGCGATGGTAGTGTCCAAATGCTGAACTTTCCAAGACGTTGGTATTTTCAGATAAACTAAAGAAAAAAATAAAACTTTCAATTAGAGGATTTTAATTGTATTTTACGAATTAAAAATAAATTTACCCAATCATGGTTGAGTTGCAGATGTTTGCAGACGTAAAATCACGCTCGCTTTCCTTTTATTAGAATATATGAAAAAAGATATTTATTTAAAACTTAGACATTAAAAATTGAAAGCTGACAAAGAAACTACTTACCCTCAATGCAAATTCCAAGTCTTGAGCATTAAATGAAGTCTCAATTATGGATTCATCAACTGCTCCCATTACCTGTCGCATTTGATCCAAATCCATTCCTTTTTCATAAAGCCCAAGTTCTTGGCAGACAAATTATTTTGGCAATTTTGTTTGTATAATTTTTCTCAAACTTACCAAATAGCTTTGAATGCAGCTCTTTAAACTCGAGCGAACTAGTTTTAGACCTTAATTCCATATTTTTTTTTGAGATTAAAACAATTTTTTACTATCTGAGAAATTTATCCTGTAGACATGTGGGATGTAATTGACACATAACGGTTGTTTTTAAGACTAGGCTTCATGAAATCTTATGAAAAATTACTTTTGTTATGTATGTAGAAGTAGAATTTAATTTTTTGCAAGTAGGTACAGTATTTACCAACAGTTTGTACTTTTTTTTTTATTTTATTGAAAGAGAATTTTTAGAGGCACCCCTCTAATATTCTAAGAGCTGACAGCAAGTATTGGGTGTGGACATTATAACCAAAAATTGAATGCGAAGGTTTGTCTTTCTAGGTGTTGTGTATGCGTCTTGATATTGAAAACAAAAGTCTGGCAGATTTTCTTTGGCGACGCGTGGGGGTTGGGCTTTGAAAATAATGTTTTCTACAATATTTTTTCTGAAGCGTTATTGCTTAACTTACTTTTTTTAAAATAAGAAATGATAGTCTGTCATTTTCGTTAAGTGTTAAGACTTTTATCTTGACGATCAGAACTCAAGATATAAGCTTTTTAAGCGGAACTTTTCGCATTTTTTTGGCGACTTTTGTTGTTGATTTTTTGCTATGCATTATAAGGAGATGACCAACTATTAAGAGGATTGCTAGCTGCACAACTGTCGAAGACTGTTCAAAGGGAATCTTATAAACAACGACTGTCAGTCTTTAAAAAGTTCTTCCTCTTTAGTCTTGAACAAACAAACATATTGGATTGTCGGATTGTTTCTACTCCTTATTGATTCTTCTTTAGCATTTAAGCCTGCCCCAAACCAAAGCGAAACATTCGCGCGAATATGCCACGACTGAATAATGTTCGAAGATTCGCATCGCGCCAGTGTGGGTGCTCCCATTAATCTCCATGTAAATAAATTAAGACAGGCGGAAGTTTCGTTGTCGCGCCGAATGTTTCGCGTTGGTTTGGGAGAGCCTTTATCCATTTTGACAAGTAATCAGACGATAAACTTTATGTGTATGTTTTTGTTCCTCGTCTACTCTATTTTTAAATTGGGAAAAGAAAAACACATCGAACACATTACTCGTAACAGCCAATTCGAGGCTTTTGGAGTATAAAAGGAGTGCAAAAAAGTAGGTACTCCCACGAGTAGTGCTCTTATCGCAATCAATTTCCCTAAAATTTACCCAAGTAGTGAAAGTTCCCAAATGCAAACCAACCACAATTGTCTTAATACCTGAACGTTAAATTTCCCTCCTAAGGGGCCATCTATAATTTGTTCTGTAAATCAAATGAGAAATCACCACCGCCATTTTTAACACAAAATTTGACACCAAAACAGAGAACAAACGTTTACTACACCAAAATAACCAAAATCAAAACAAATAAATAAATCTTATTACGGAAAATAAATTCTCAACTTATGTAGATAAATTTTACAAAAGTTTTTATTTTTAATATAAATTAAAAATTTCCTTCAACCAAAATATAAAATGTATAATCAGATAAAATCGGTACCAAATTACCCACCGCCACCAAGAGAACCGATTGAAGTGGCATCGGAAGACGAGGACGATGAATCCAAAAGGACAATTTTCTGTGCGAATCTCGATCAAAGGGTCACGGAGGAGTTGCTGTATGAAGTTTTCCTACAAGTAAGATACTTTTGCAATTGGAATTTATTGAATTGTAAGGATTATTCATGTGTTCCCTTCCACAGGCTGGACCAATTGAATCAGTTAGAATTCCCAAAGACAATGGAGGGCGACAAAAGACCTTCGGCTTTATAACCTACGTTCACAAGTGCACCGTGTCATATGCATTGCAACTTCTTGCTGGGCTCAGTCTCTTTAGAAAATGTCTGACCATCAAAACAAAAGACCAGCCAGCTACGAGTCTACCCAGCGATTGTGAGCCACTTCAGCGGAGAAGTGGAGGAGGCAGAGACAACTTTGCCCTGCGAGGAAATAATTTCAATGGGGCCAATAATCCCTTCAAGCGGGATAGCTCACCACCCAAAAGGACCGAATGGGGTTCGCAGAGGCGAAGCGATGATTTGCAAAAGCATTCTTCTCACAATTCACGTCCGCACCAGATCTCGCCGTATTCTCGTTCAGATCCCTCACGTGATCATGGCGGCGGCGGTGGAGGACATCAAAACAGACACGGCAACAACAACAGACGTTCCGAACAAAGAAACCGACAAAGATAACATTCTATCGTGGAGGAATCTTGTACAAATCTACAAATCCGTGCATTATCGAAGTAAACCTACAAATTTAGTTCTCCTGATTCGCAAAAGCAATAATTTTCAAATTCAGATATTCTCTGAATGCCTGTCTCTGTACATAGTTCATGAATTTTTGTAAAAAAAATATGTACCTTAACGATTATGAGTCTTATTGGGGTTTTAAAATGTGCTTTTTTACAGGCAATTATATCCAAGTTTATGTGATGACTGAATATCGAATATCTTATCAGCAAAGATCTAAAGAATTCTTATTGATAAATTCTCTCTGATTATAAGATATCTAGGAAAGAGTCTTGCTTTCTGAGGGTAGTTATGTTTGACTTTTTTAATTCTAATTCAGTGACGACACAATATTGGTATTTTGCTTCTTTGAATAAAAAAAATATTTGCTTCTTCGTGGGATCGATATTACATGCGTCAAAACCTAGAAGAAGGTAGAGTCTGATCTGACTGACTAGTGAGTAGTGACTCATTGGGTCAGCTAGCTTGAACATAATTACGTATCGAAAACCTTATTTTCACGGTGCTCTTTGTTGCAGCTTGAAGTGACATATGCTTGCAAAAAAACATTGAATTTCAAAAACATTTAAATTAGAAAAAATCAGTTATTTTCGTTCTGCAGTTTGCTAGTCGTGTTCCTTTGGAGGTGACGAAGTACTCATGAGTACTTCGCTAGTCATTTTCAATGGAACGCAGAGAATTAATTTCCCTACCAATACCATCTACTCGCATGAAAGCACGAGTATTAGAATATCGCTTGAATCTACTCATGCGAAAGAAAATTTCAAACAAATCGTAGAAGTTTCAATCGAGGTATCCGCTTCGATTGATACATCGCACAGGTCCACAATGTGACACAATGTTAGTGAGAACTTTTACGAAATTAGTGGCAGAATAGGTGTGCCGTGACTTACAGATGTTGGACTTTTCCCTTCAAAATTTCGTAAACCAGCACCGGATGCAATTTATTTTAATGGTATAGCTTTCGTAAAAAACTAAAACAAAGAAAAAAATCTAACACAGGGCAAGAAGTAACTGTTTAGTTTATGTTTTTATTAAATAATCCAAATAAATAATTGAGTTCTTATAACTAATAATTCTAGGTGCGTACAGTTAAAGAAAATGTTTAATAAATATGTACGTAGTGTACATAATGTATATGTATGCCTAATAATGTTTTTTTTTTTTTTGTGCAAAACTTATAAAACGTTGTACCTACATAATATTATTATATAAGAACTATTTACAAAATAATTTTAATTTAGATTAGATTTTAAATTTATCGAATACTTTTTAATGTTTTTTCGATATTTCTGTAAGTCCGAGTTGGTATCACCTCCAAAAGCAAACGTGAATAATTCTGATGACTTGACATTAATCGAAAAAGAGATTTCGCATAGCTCCTTGTTTCAAGACTTCCTTCAAGCAAAAGATTTGCTCCTGTCAAGATGAACTTATCTCGGTTTTCACGGCCCATTGCATATATCTTATCGCATCCAATTCGATCTGCTAGGCGATTTAGAAGTTTAGCTGTCGTAGTTCGCACAATAGCATTTTGATGATTTGCTCCTTTGTTGCAAAGAATATTAAGGACCTTCGATGGTGTTAAATTGTCACACATTGATTCAAGGCCTCTTGTTGCATCGGCACGCAGAAACCTGTTTGTGTCAGCTGTGCGGTGGAGTAGAGCACACACCAAATCATCGCATTCTTGTTCAAGGAACTTACATTTCATGGTAAACAATTCGGTTGAGGCTTGACAAGCTGCCCGCGAAACTTGAGATCTTAAATTTCGGACAGATTTCGTTAACTGAATGCAGGCCATGTGCATTTGATTGTCCAGCGTATCGGGATGGTAACGCATAAGCCGTACCATTGATTTCAGTCCCATCACGTTTACCTCCCAGTTAGATGAGTCCAATTGGTCAAACGCTTTGTGTAGAGCATCTCGGGGCTTCTCAAAGCGTGTCATGTTCTGTGGATAGAGTTCAGCCTGGCTCATATTGATTGTTTGCTTAACAGGGGAGATCCGGCGGTGTTTCTTCATGAAACAAGAAGTCTTTGATTTCCTTTGCAAAGGGATATGTTGAGGTTTAACTGGAGTAAAATCGGTGAGGGTATTGTTGAGGTGGCTTGACTGATAGTCCGAGCTGGTTTCAGTACTATTGTCTGCGTCTAGTTTCGATGACGTTCGATCAAAGAGCGAATCGCAGCTTTTTGCAAATGATGATTTTCGAGATAAGGCTTTCATTTCTTGAATAGTTGGTGATTTTGGGGGTGGGGAAATGTGGGAATCTTCGATATTAGGAGTCTGGGCTCTGGTCTCATGATCCACACTTTGGGCTCTGTGTGGAGATAACGGTTCAGTAGGTGTTTTTGGAGCAACAATGTTGTCTTCGTAGTCGCTAATGTCCTCGAGCACCTCCTGAGTTGCTTCTGAGACCCTATCAGGCTCGACAGATGGTTGTTCGCAGTCGAGTTCCTCCTCAATTACTTGTGATTTAGTAGAAATGCCTGATTGTGGACGTGAAGTCGGTGTAACTGCTTGAGATTCATAATCTGGGGTATCAACCATATCTAAAGCAGGCTCTTCAAATTGCGTAGCCTTTTCTTCAATCGGTATATCTTCACCAAGCACCTTTGATGGTGTAGGTTCCACTTTTGGAGAATCCTTTTCAGGTGATAAGGGCTCAATGACAACATCTCCACTTGAACTCTCCGTATCCGGAAGATCTTTTCTATTAATCTCTGATTTTGTTGCTTCTTCCATAGAACTTTTAAGGTCAACACCATTGGGTGAACTCTGCAGTGTGGCCATAACAGTTGTAATTGGAGTACTACACGGTTGTTCGATATGAACCGCCTGATGATGGTGTTTACTTCGGTCTTCAGAATGGTGTTCCCTTATGCTTGCATAGGACCGGCTCTCTTCAATGTTTCCATTTTGGTTCTCGGTGTTTTGACTTGTTTGTGGTTTTATAATAGGCACAGCAAGCGGAATTATAATATGAGGTGTAACAGGTGGTGTTTCGTTGAAGGGGGATGGTGCGACCGAGTTTCCATTCGAATGCGACTGAATAGAGGTTTTATTGCTGAAAACATAATAAATAAGTAATTAGTGGTTGATATTGAATTTTCTGGTTTTTTAAATAAAATTTCAAAGGGGTTGAAATGGGTATTAATATATAAGATGTTGCGTTATGGGAAAAGTCACATTTGGGTGACCTACATAAAAGCAAGGTCAAATCAAGCAACTTATTACGATGGTTTTGAACAAATACCAACCCCAAATAAAAGAACTGTTCAGTTTCGAAGAAATGCTTTTACTTTTATTTTTAGAGACATGTATGTATGAGTTGCAAAGTTAACAAAGTTAAGGAGCCACATGTTAAAATGATAAGAGGTTATTGGGGTAACTTCAAGGCAATTTGACTTTAGATCTAAAATTTTCTTAAGCCACATCCTATTCGGAATATTTCAAGACAGGTTTGGTACAGAAATAGAAGCTTATGGTTTGGGTATGGGCGGGGCTTACCTAAGACCAAACACCGTGATTTACACCGTTTACCCACTTTATAGGAAGCAGTATCTCTCTCCCTTACAAAACAAACGATAAATGGGTCCCCTTCAAAGAATCTTTCAACATACACCTCTTGCTCAGGGCATTTTTCCTAATAAGGTTTCCAAATACAATTCGGTAAATTAATTTTACTTGTTGACCGAACACCGACTTTTATGGAATTAGAATGAAGGTTTTTTCTCTTACTATTTGAACAGGAACCCAGTAACTGTCAATTTGGGTGAATAATGTGTATACCCAAAGTAGGTAAAGTAGGTACATATAATAAAGCTACCTATGATGATGGAGAAGTCCAGAAAAAAGGTTTTCAGTATGCGGACCGTCGCCGTCGCTCTATTTTTCTGTGTGTCTGTATGACTCTGTCTAGGTGTACATCAAGCTACAGCCTAAACTAGCTTAGAACTAATTGCTTTAAATTTGGTGCACTAGGGAAGAAATTTGAATTTTCACCTTTATAACGTATGTTTGCCGACATTCAACGATTTTATCTTTTTTAAATTTTCTCGAAAACGGGTTCAACGATTTTGCAGGTTTTTACCAAAAAAATCAAGTAACTGCAATAGCGTTTTCACGTTGAGAACATTGCTTGCCTTATATACCAAATTTGTTAAATCTGTCGAACGTTGAGATCTATGGTATAGTCTCTAATGTCGTTTTCTATTGTAAAAAAGATTTTTTTTTAAAGATTTGTTTTTTTTTCCATATTTTATTCAAAAAAGATGCGTTATAGATGAGATCTCAAGGCAAAAGATGCGATCTTTCTAGTTTAGAAGATTAAATATGAACCGATATGCTTAAAAGACAAAATATTTGTATGCTCACAGATTTATTCTCGATTTCGAGAGGTCTTTCACATTGGAATGAAAAACTAAATAAGTAATAGCTTAGAGATAATTCATCGAATCACGAACATAGAGATACCACAATACACAATCGTCATTATCGTAATCTTTGTATGTACTACTGACAATAAGATGGTTCTTACACGCGATATGAAAATTATGTCACTTAAGTCGAAGATAAAAAACACGAACTACAAGATCCAGACGTCACCTTCTGACTGGTTACTCAACAACATCACAGATTAAGCTTGGTGTACCATAATTTCTGCCCATCGTCATTTAAGAAATAAAATTTCTATTATTAAAATCA
Organism: Leucozona laternaria; assembly: GCA_932273885.2. Lineage (NCBI taxonomy): Eukaryota > Metazoa > Arthropoda > Insecta > Diptera > Syrphidae > Leucozona > Leucozona laternaria. The sequence goes on from OW026368.1 coordinate 99,185,717, forward strand.
ATATGAAACTCAAAAATGCATTTTTTTTAAACTTGATGATTTATTACTGGATACCCTTTATTACTGGATACTCTTTATAAGAGCAAATACGACCGTTTGCGTTCCAATTTGTGTATTTTATGTAAACTTAAATTCCCATTTACAGGCGTCGCTTTTTACGAAAAATTTTCCATCGGTTATAAACAAAACGTCGAAGGTTATTTCCTGGGTTGCATAGGAAAAATTTACACAATTTTAACAAAACAAAGAAAATTTTTAAGACAAGATTAAGTTAACTTATTGTCAAGGTTTCAAAGTGAAGAAAACACAGTAGAACTAGCTGCTATCAAAAAATGTAGTCGTCTACTGTGTTTGTAAAACGCAAATATCTTATCAAATATTAGTACAAATGTCCTTAAAACATGGACGTTCACTTTCAGTAACAAGAGAGAGAAATAAAGGTGGTAATAGGTTTTATTGTTTTTTTTTTAAACTTTTTAAACTTTTCTTAGAAAACTTTAAATTGAAACAGCACACACACGCATCGCATTACAAAGCGCAACAGTACCTAAACGGTTTGCATGTTTATTTAATTATTTTATCTATATTGGACTTTATTGTGAGTTAAGTTCAAAATGTCCATCATCGCAATGTTTATGATTGTATAATTACACTTACAACTCGCCATCGGTAATTGCTATTGGAATGACCGGAGTTCCCTGGGCAGTTCTCAGGTTATTTTCTTGAATTACTCCAATCGATTTACGTCTACGGTAATAGCAGCACACACAGCAATACGTATTACACCAATATGGTACACTTTCGATGGTGGAACAAAGTTTGTCCACTAAGTATTCCTTTGTTTGGATATATTTCACTCGAGTCCTTTCGAAATATTCCGTTATTTTCATTTTTCATTACAGAAATAATGTTGGAAAAGGATATTTTTCAAGAATATATGCAATTTTAATGCAGATGTATAGTCAATTTAGCACCGAAAGAAACGGACAGACAGAAAAAAAAAGTGGGAAATTCAGGAATAAAACGAAACGCGTTTGTCGCGAACTAAATAACACCACAGACTGCTTGGGCCTTGTTGGTCACTATGGTTTAAAAGGACCCACTCATTAGATATAATATATCGGGGTTTTGTTGTGAATGGACGACGATGATGACGACGACGACGATGACTATGGAGGTAGTAGTTTTTCAGGTGATTTGGCGTGTTTGGGGAGTCATTTCCAGGAATTGAGTTGCGGCGGGGGTGGGAGAGAGGTAATGTAGAGAGAAAGAACATTTACATGTAGGTTGTGGACTAGGTTTTTGCATTTTTTTTCTAGATCATCCCCGTAAGTAAGACTGGAAATGGTCAACACAGGGTGATTTGTAAAAAGGAATGGAATTTTTGTCAACGGGATACCATTTTTTTAATGCAGGAAGCGAGTGGTATAGGTTCGTGGTGTTTTGGAAATTTGTTCGAGTGGTGATTCATTTGAAATTTGGATGGGAAAGGGTTAGACGCCGATGATTTAATTATTTATTTTTAGAATTATATCGCATTACCTACTTAATTTGGCAATAATTTGTTTTTATGTATATAATGTATTATGTATGTATGTTAAGGGATCTGATGAAATACAAAGACTTATAAATTATATGAGTTGGGGAAACGTTTTTTTTTTTATTAAATTTATAAAAGTGACGGATTTTTAATAAGAACTTAAGGTACAAGGCATCGACAATTATACTCTCAACAATTCAACTAAATTCTATTAATTATAACAAACAAAATTTTTAATACATCATAAATTTGAATTCACAGAATTTTAAAACACACAATTTTGATTTTTCAAAATTTTAAAAACTACAGATTTACATAATTTTGGAAACCTAGTTTCGGCACTTACCTACAGACTTATGTAAATGACCCCAAGGGGGGAAATTCAATTTTTTGTAGGTGCAAAAATAACGTGACCTATAAAATGGCTCTTGTTTTGTCTACCTCATATTTTTTGTAAACAAAATTACCAATAACGGTTATTAGCCGGTAGCTAATATGAAATACATATAGATTGATATTCAACTTTCTCGTTTGCGGCTAATCAAGTCCAAAGGTATATTGGGCGCGTTCAAAGCATATCTGAATTTTCAGAACTCTAATTTTTTTGGAGCTTCTGATTTTCCAGCTGTCATAAAAAGTTGTGAAAATTTAGATATGCGTTGAACGCGTACAATGATATTAAAATGCAAGATATGGTGCTAGGACTGCAAAAAATGGGTTTATGAGTTGCCTTTGTTTTGTAATAATACTTTTCATTTTAAGTCATGTTAATACAAAAAATGTAGTACAATTTTGTCCCAACAGCACCGATGTCCCATCTTTATGTTAAATCACCCTGTATAAAAAATTAATTGTTTAAAAATGCACTTTGACAGTTTTAAATCTTTTTTTGAACATTTTGAACAAAACTATTGTTTCCAAAAAAGAAGTAAGTATATGTTCGACCCAGTCGTCTATGAAACATCGATTTATTTTATAATTCAAGGATTTCATTACTTTTTCAATACTCTTAATTTTTTTTAAAGCAACTGACCACCCTGTTCTAAAAGCATTTCAATTGCGCGGTCATTTTCAGTTAGAAAAGTTTTGTAGTGGTAAAATTCAACAACAGTCCACACACAGTCACCTTTTGTCTAGGAGGGGAAATTAAAACTTCCTGACCCCACGCGAGTAAATCATTGGCATGGAAAAAAACTTTATTGATAGCATGAGGTATAAAACTATCCCCCAATTTGAAGCTTGGGCTAAAAGGGTATATAGCCCCTGCCTTTCTGTCACCAACACGCAGAATGAATATAAAAAAAAAATATTTTTAAGTGCCATTTCAGTTATTCTCTTTTATTATATTTATGATGATCAGTCAAAGTAATAACCTTTTCTTGTTGTTGTTGTGGTTTGAAGTTGGGCGTGACTTAAAATTCACATTGGGGTCATTTGTTAATTTATCACTTCTCAGAGTCTTACTTAACTTTTGTTTTTATGTTTTTTTTTTGTAATGGTTGACGTATTTATTTGACAAATATGGGTCAGTTACGTCTGTTCTGCTTTTGACATTTTCAACTGTATCTTTTCTGTGCGTTTTGTATGAGGATAGGTTTTCACTAAACGCTAAATATAATATTGAGGTTCATATACAAATACAAAGGACTTTGTAATCTGTTCAAATATTTCTCAATGATAAAGTCTGTTGGCAAAATCACTGGGGCGTATACTTGTTTTTTTTTTATTTTTTTTCTACTATATTAACTCAATTTGATTAGAATTAAGTGATGAAACACGTTTGAAATAATAAAATGTACATACATACATATGTTACAGAATTTGATAGATCATATTTTATTCATATGATAAATACGAGATGGAGGGTATCTTTTTTTCTTAGCAGAAAAAAAGAAAAATGATGTAAAGGTTAAAGACCATTGCGCTGCAGTAATTAAAGTCTGACAAATCAATCAGAAAAACTGCATTTGTTTTATGTGTCCCATTCACATAAAGCTTTGGTTTTAGCTAACCAAATTAATGGTAGTAATTGCGTAGTTCATGGACGATGATGTACATACTCAGAGGAATATACCTATGTATGTACATACATATATGTAAAAAAAAAAGGATAATAACAGCAAATGTTAATTCTTCTTGTTAGTTCTCCATTCACATTTACAGACGATTTCAATGCAAAGGCATACGTAATGATTTCAGTCAGGGATTAGGGCTCTAATTTTATTTTATTTATTTAGCCCAAAAGTCCTGGGACTTAAATAATTAGTAAATGATTTCGGTAATCTCATAAATTTATTTAGGACAAAACTAAATTTTATATATTTTTGAATATGTGTTTAGATTCAACAAAATAATTGAAATATTTTGTGTTTTAAATACGTAGTTCTGTACTTGGTTTAAAATGTATCTAAAACTTCAAAACTCTGTACTTTTAAATATTGTTGATAAGATTTAAAAAAATATGCACGACTGCATTGCATGAACTTGTTAACAACTGTAATGCGTAGCCACACATTGGAGATGCATGATGTTATGCTATATATAACGAAAAAATATTAAAAGAGTCCAAAGTCCTAAAAAATTGTACTTTTTCTTTGATTAAGTTTTTGTTTAAAAAAAATGTGTGTAAAAATTAAGTGTTAAATCATTTTTAATATGATACTAGATTAAAAAAAAGGAAATTTGCTAATTTTAAACGAGTTTAATATGATACTATCTCTTAACATTTTTCTAAAGTTAAAATCGCCAGATTGCTGTTTTATCTTTTTAAGATATTACTAAATCCATATGACACTTTTGACATAGAAGAATTTTAAAAAGGTATGTTTAGTTCATTTTTTTTGCACGAAATGTCACTGTTTCAGGGGCGTTCAGCTTGAGTTTCGTAAGAAAATGGGTTTAGTAAGATACTAGTTAAAAAGTGTTTAAAAATAAGAACATTTTAATAAAGAGCTTTAAAGTTAGTAAAGTATTAACTAGTATCATGCTAAAACCTTAACATCAGGCTGTTTAAAATTTTGTGCCAATGTTTTTAAAATTTTTAAATGCAATGCTGTTCAAACTATTGAGAAGCACTAGATTGAAAAATTGTAACAAAATTGGTTTAACCATCAAAAAGAAATATATGTAAGTACCCTAACAACCCATGAAAACGTGGAATGAATTAATTCCTGAATCACAGTTTTCTTAAAATCACTTTATTTATTAAAGGTAAGAAGCAATCACCCCCAATTATTATTCATTCATTCAAAGGTAAGAAGTTTAATAAAAATCCTTAGAGCCGTTTTTGAGAAAAAAATTTGGATAGCAGCTCACCCGTTCTAGATGAGCTGAAACATAAATTTGAATTTCCTCTCTGGGGAATCACGTAAAAATGCTCTATACCAAACTTGAAGCAAATAGACAAATGTATGTGAAATGTAATGAAAAAAACACTTTTTCGGATTCTCGATCATTGTAGTGTTAGTTTTGATTACAACATTGACATTTTTTTTACACGAAACCAATACTTGCCTTATAGCTATAGAACAAGTAATAAACAGAATAAAAATAGAACTTTAAGCAAAATTAAATTTCCGATTTAGACTAAAGTTTTATTTACAGACGATTTTACGTATTTTGGAAACTAATTTGTCAAACAAAAAAATGTGTTAAGCACAAAGACTAATTTTTATTCATGGATACAGTGTTTTGATTAAAAAAAATAGATTCCACAAATTGAAAGTTGTCGTGATGGGAGTGTCATTTTCGAATGAAAAATTGAATGCAGCGACAGACAATTTTAGCATTTCACTGAAACAGAATAAACGTAGGTACTCATGTAGGTATAAAGGTAATAGAGCTCTTGTAAGTTGATAAAGTAAAAGATAAAACCAATTGTTTTGTTTAGTTACATATGTAGGTAAGTTCAAACGGTTAACTAGTCGGTATTTTAAGTTTATTGAACCCTTTGTACGTTTAAACTAATCAAATGCAACAATTCCGTTTATAAGCAGCGAGGGTACACTCTATGCCGCATGATATGTAATTTATAAATAAAATCCTTCCAAAACTTTGCTTGATGTAATTACCTTTGGATAAACTTTTCCACATTCACAAATCGTCTACTATTGCCGTTTGTGGTTTCTTGATTGTTGTTATAATGATTATGTTCCACTGTTGCACCACCAGGACCACCACCACCGCCTCCGCCAACGTAGGCTGACGTTGGAAATTCATTGCATTCCTCGCCGAATGAACTTTCATCGAATGTATCTGTTAGAATGCGGAAATAGGAAATAATTATAATCAGTTTTTCCATCACTAAAATTCTAATCCGCACAAGTTCAACATAACCGTTTCTTTTTTTTTTTGTACTAACCTTGAGTGGTGTAGAACGACGGTCGTTGGTTGGTTTTTGTTACATGTTTACGGTGTTGTTGCAACGTGTAATTCACTTTCGGATACGTCGAATTAAGGTGCACCTGATTGCGTGATGTGTTATGAATTAGAAATGGATTCTTATACGTTTGTTTGGGCAAATAATTTCCGGTCATGTCAATACGTTCCATCGTTGGGAATCTAGGGCAGATGATAGATACATTTTATAACGAATAATTAATGTCATATATAGAGAATATTGAATGAACTTACCTAGAAGTGACAGATTGTCTTGCAAAGCGTCCATTAAGGTTAATTACACCATTGCCGCTGCTGCTGGTGGTATATGTGCTATCAGAACTTCTTCCATCTCCGGAGGAATCCGAGCACGATTTTGTTGCTATTCTCTTACCGTTAATACCTATGATTTCACCTGAAAAAAAAATGTCATTTCAATTTTTTAGATATAAGTAAGTATACATCACAGAACCCAAAACCGGGACAACCAAAAAAAACAATGTTTGTAAACACAAAACCGTTGTTATACTAATGAAAACAATCTGTTTAGGAGAGCTAGGGGTACAAGGCAGTCTTGCTTCTTCTTTTTTTTTTAAATTATAGACTATTCGGTTCGATGTCTGAAGCACACGACCACAAATGCGCCAATTTATTTTTGTATGATTTAAAGTATATAGCTTTGACTATGAAATAAATACCATCCACAATTTTGTTCACACCACAGGACAATATGAACTAGTTTTAACTAGTTTCACACTGCTTCTTCTGGATGGAAATAAATTTTCACCAAAAATATTTGCATTGGTATGAATTCACTTTTAAAGACGTTGTTACTTTTTATTTCATGTAATTTGCGACTTTAGACCGCACTATTCTACAATCACGTCTCGTGAAGTAAAAAATGAATTCATTCCACAATATTTCACAGGCCACATTTTGAATTGCTGAGTATTTGACCACAAAGAAAACGCTTACATGGTGTATGGACAAGTTTTAAACTAGTTAATCAGTCAATTTTCTTTCAAAATATAATGCTGTGGAATATTTATTAGGTAGCATTTCATCTTCACTTGAACTAAAAAAATTTAAGTATTCGACACATGTGATAGTTATTTTCATCAGCGTGAAAATCGAAAGAAAATGGCAGATCCAGTGCCCTTTCACTAGTTGTTTCTAATAATGTGGTGTGTAGATTTTGGGGCACTCGAACAGCCATTTTTAATTTTTAACACTTTTAATTTTGACAACCTGCGGTCTGTGGAGTATATTACCTACGATTTGTGTTCTGTGTGTTTTAGGCTTTAAATTCAACTTATTTAATGGTTATTTTTGTAAAAATATTGTTGCTCCCTTAAAAAAAAAAAACTTTTACCCATTCTGCCTCTAAGTTTCTCTAAGTTTCAAATGCAACTATGACACCAAAACAAAAAGCCTAAGGTGTTTGAAAAGTCAACTTACCACCGCCACCATTGTTGCTGGTGGTGCCACCTCCACCACCATTTCTCATCGATTTCATTGACGTGTATTGCAGCGGAACTGTTTTTCCCAAGACATATTGTATGTTATTGTTGTTGTTGTTGTTGGCCATTGAATGATTGTCGTCCTGTAAAATAAGAAAAGAAAACAAACTTATTATGATGGAGTTTTTTTTTCAAAACACTTCAGTTAAGATTCAAATGATTTCGACTCGACTCGTTTACCAAATTTAAATTAACAACCGGGACCCAGCCAATTAAACGATATGCCAAAAACAGTTGAACCATCTTAAGTCCTGAAATGTATGTAGGTAAAGGAAGGTAATGGAAAATATATTTGTTTTGAATTGGGTGGTGTATCCGTTTGAGTCCTTTTCGAGCAACTGTTCCGAACCAACTGCAGGTATCGGGCGCAATTACCATGCAGACTGCCGCCATATGTGAAAGTATTGGTCTAGAACTGGCCCATCGTCGAGTCGCGTCGTGTCGGTGTGTTCCATTTAAAAGGGGTCACCCATTTTGAAAATTTACCTTTACCAACAAAAACACATTTTATGTGCCAGCAGGCATAGACGGCAAACCTCACCTAACCTGTGGTTTTCCAGTGGATTTTATCGAGTGTAATTCTAGAGAAATTATTGCGTTATTACGTGACCGGGTGACAAAATCGATATTTACTTCAAAAATGCACGCGATATAGTGGTCAATACACGAGGCGATGGTGTATGTAGGGGGCGGGAATATGATGACAGCATATGGAGTTTGGTTGAAAAACGTCCTAAGAACATATATTTTTAATATTTTGTCGCACCTGACTGAAAATTTGTCAGATAAATTTCAATGTGAGAGCGGACCTTAACAATAACAAGTGCATAAATTCCAAGTTAAAAATATCGTGCGTGTGGGATATTAAATGAAAAACAAGAATGCAAAGTGACTTTTTGGATTAATTGGAAGAAACAAGAAATATGTACATATTTCAAATTTGAATGTGAATTAAGATTTTGAAATTAGAATTGTTAAGATAAACAACAAGACTTGAGGTTAGTTTTGAAAGAGTACAAATTTTACACTGTCAGAAAAATGCACGACTGGATCGCACGCACTTGCTCTTGCAACATTCAGAAGGAGGAGGTGTCAAAAGTTACTGCCAACAAATTAATCATTTAAAGTGAAAAAAAACATAGCAAGATGTAAATGGTTATACAATTTGAAGTACAAACATTATATTTAGTACCTAAGGGTAAAGAAGGGCATTACAAAAAAAAAGAAGCCCATTCATGAAACTTGGAACTTTATTTCACTATGAGTATAAAGAATCAAAAGAGTCTTTATTTAAGTGAAGAAATAAAAAAGCTTAAGTCCAAGAAAGATCTGGGATTTGACTCAATTTCGGAATAAATTTTAAAAATGCTCCTTCGTAAGAGAGCCGCTTTAAGGCTACAGTATCATATCGTACATATGTAAAGGGTGTTTTCTTACAGGTATAGAACTTTGAAATGGAATATAACAAAGATGTTTTTTTTTAAATTGACATACAATTTACTTTATTCGAAAGATAATCTTCTGGCATTATAATTTAAATATGATTTCTGGCATATGACTGCCACGGCTGGCTCCGACGTTGTCTTATCTGGAGGTCCAATTTTCGATGACTTTTTCCAACATTTGTGGCCGTGTATCGGCAATAACGCGGCGAATGTTGTCCTCCAAGTGGTCAATCATTTCAGGCTTATCGGCGTAGACTAGCGACTTCACATATCCCCACAGAAAACAGTCAAGCGGCGTTAAATCGCACGATCTTGGAGGCCAATTCACTGGTCCGTAACGTGAAACTATGCGGTTACCAAACGTTTCCTTCAATAAATCAATTGTGGCACGAGCTGTGTAACATGTTTCGCCGTCTTGTTGAAACCACAGCATCGTGGTTGTTCAATTGATGAACGAAAAAGTCAGTATGACTCTATAGCGGTCACCATCGACTGTCACGTTCTGGCCAGCATCGTTTTTAAAGAAGCACGGACCAATTATTCCACCAAACCATAAAGCACACCAAACAGTCAGTTTTTGTGGATGTAACGGTGTCTCAACATACACTTGAGGATTATCATCACTCCAAATACTGCAGTTTTGTTTATTGACGTATCAATTCAACCAAAAGTGAGCTTCATCGCTAAAGAAAATTCGCTTATGAAAATTGGGATCAACGACAGTCTTGTTCACCGAATCTACGCCTTGCTAGGTGATCTTGTGGCTTCAATTCATGCAATGCCAAACCAAACTGAAAAATAAATCACTTGACAGCTGACAAAATGGCCGCCAGTTAAAATAGTGTTGCCAACTTAAAGTTCGATACCTCTAAAAAAACACCCTTTATGTTCCTAGATGTGTCATAAGCTTTTGGCAAGGTGTGACAGGAAGGCCACAGATTTAAATTAAGATAAGTTCTGCCTGAAGAACTTTATTCAATTCTGAAAGAATATCTAGAGAATAGACTCTTTCGTATAGGACAGGGAAACGAGTTTTCAGATTTCAAAGAAATAGTGGCTGAAGTACCACAAGGAAGTGTTTTAGGTCCATTGTTGTTCCTTTTATTTACAGGCAATGTATCTTAAACAGAAGACACTATCGTAACCTTCTTTGCTTATGATACTAAAATACTAGCATTTGCAACACGATCAACGAAGCTACTATTTAATTACAAAACGCTCTTGATAATGTCAATGGACAATACATGGCGCAGAGGGCTCAATAAACTTAAATTAGTCCACGTGGACTTAACGTATACAAAAATTAACAGATTATATGTGCACATTTGTTAAATTAACTCGAGTTCCATTTACGAATTGACGCAAAACTTAAATGAAATATTAAACTCAGAGAAAAGTTCATAACGAGAAACACTCGAAAACATGCTTATTTTATTTAGAAAGGTTCTTAAGCTTTGTCTGGACTCATGGTATACGACTCTGGTGGAATTATACTCGCGATACTATTTATATATCTTACAAGCGTTTGAAAACAAAATACTTAGATAATTTGTAACTGCACCGTGGTATATCCGTATTAGAATTGATAATCTTGACACGGATCTTGGGATTTCTACAGTACGCGTTGAAATAAAAAGTTTCGCGCGAAAGCATAGCAAACGGCTTTTAGAAAACGGTTAAGGAAATTTTTCACGAGACGAATTTGGCACCGCTCTTGCGAAGAACAAACCTTCTGACTTGGTTTGGTCAGTGTGAAACCACTTTAGAATCGCGGATAACTAAGGAACAATTATCCGAAAGTTTCCTACAAATATCGTAACGTGGAATTTTGAAAAAAAAAAAAATTAAGTGGCTTACAATAAAAGATTACTCATTCAGCCTTATTGTGAGTTTGACATTTCACTTTTCGCCTATTGTGAGTTTCACTAAAAATTTCATGATCGAAAAATTTCCCTTATTGTGAACATTCATTTCGGGCGGAATGTAATGTCATTTTCACTTCTTTTTTGGAGGCGAAACTCACAATAGCTTTTAAAATTCCGGGCGAACAAAAAATTTTAAGGTGAAATATTTTTCGAGTGAAACTCAGAATAAGGCTGATTATAAAATATGCATTATTATATTATAAATTAGAGAAAACATGAACCCAAAATAAAGAACGCGGTCTGAATTCTTGACGAAAAATAGGAATATGAATCAAAATTTCAAAAATTTTGGATTGAAGTCTCGAGTTCAATTTTAACTTGCGATATAGGTACCTACTTATGGGCAGGTTTAAGATTCTTAAAAAAAATCCAACTCGAAATTTCAATAAAATTTAAGAAAATTTGGAAGTACCTATAGTATCACTAAATAAGTAATGTATTAGATCAACATCTGACTGGTTAAAATGTTAAGCCATTGCATTTAAACAAAGATTGGTCTAGTCTTTCCGAAAGAGTTGCTATCTAAATTTGAATTAAATTTATAATGAATAGAATTTAAACTTACAGATGTGGCATACTCCGAATTAATATCTTTTACTCCAACTCCAAGTGCCAGCATTTCGTGTGGTGTACGATATCTTTTATTATCCTCATGACTGTTTAGACAAAAATAAAAAAAAAATGTTACCAACAAACTTTTTATTTATCAATCAAGATCTAAATTTCTTAATGTGAATTGGAAGCGTCCCAACAATAAAGTGCCACTTGTTTATTCGAAGTCAGCTTGCAGAATACTTTTGAAACTGCAACAAAATGTGTAAATAACACGTCATATAAAAAACACACAGCCCTTCGACTTAAGGGTGAATAAAATATCGATTAAGACTTTCAAGTTGCCTTCAACGAGGTTACTTTCCTCAAAATAAAAAAAAAAACTGAAAATCGATGTTTATACAATTATACATAGCTAAGCCCAGTGGACACATGTCACATATGTTGGCACTTAATTGATGGGTGTCAAATTCTAATTCACATGGTAAAAATGCATTCTGTCTGTCTGTTTGTCTGGTGGTATGTCAATTGTTTACCTATTCAGGGAGTAATTGAAAGATTGGCAACAACTTTGCTGATTGCGGTATTTGTGGGCTCTGCGCTTCAGTGATGTTGGCGACACCGAACCCACACCTGAAGCTATCCACTCCAAGTCCGATCCCATGTTGGCCAGCGATGTTCTTTCCTGTGACTGCGGCGATGGCACTCTCAGTGTGTACTGAACTGTTCCATCTGAACTGACAAGTGGTAATTGCTTGCGTGATAATCTCGCCTTAACGGCAGCAAGGAACTCATTTCCATTCTCCCTGGTGGAGGCGATATTTTGAACAACTTCAAGAACCACACGCGGTGACGTTACTTGTCCCAGAATCGCAAGGACATCGAGCGCTGCCTGTCGGACCCGTTTTTTGCGATCCAAAGCAGCCAGAGCTGCACTTGTTACGCAAGTGTTGGTATCGAAACAGGTACTGGGGAAGGTCATCAGAGCGTACATCACCATTTGCAGCGCATTCTCTCGAAACTATACATACATGAAAAAAAAAAAACACATATGGTTAAAACAAAAAGGCTAATTAGTAAAACAACTCTCGCCACAGTTACAAAGCAAAACAAAAATGAAGGGGCTTTATGAAACCTCCCTTATTTATTTATGCAACTGGGGCAAACTATACCTACCCTTGAGCTCTTTGCATGTAAAAATTCGTCCGATATCAATTTGAGGACAATGACAGCCGGCGGAAGGCGTTGCATTAACGCCTTCGAGGCACGATTCGCTCCCGGTCCACCCTGTCGACAGAGACCAGTGATGATTTGCACAGTCCGGTCCTCAAGATTATCCAACGGAAGTCGTGAAATCAGGTTCATTAGTACACGTCGCTTTTCTTCTGCCACTTCGGGGTTTTTCTCAGACGACAGTAGGGTCCGCAGAAGGGAGTCCAGGCAGGGTTGAACACGAGCTAAATTTTCTGAAGAACGCAGTGCATCTTCGAGGGCATAGATACCATTCGAACGTTGTCGCCAGTCCTGCGAAGGATACAAATAAAAGTGATAAATTTTAAATGATAAAATATTTTCTCATATACTAGAAAGTCCTTCGACGGAGTTTCAATAGCGCTTCTAAAAACAAATAATACGGCTGACGTGCTACCAAAGACGGAAGCAAAAGTTTTGAACTGTCGTTAAAATTGTTAAACTATTGTTCAAGGTATTTTCCATTTATGTAGAAGAACAAAGTTATAGTATATGTATATTATAGCTACATATGATGCGACACAGCGGGGAGGGTATGAAATAATATGCTTCTGATTTTGATAGTATGCAAGGTGGTTAGTGAGTGTGACTTATGCTTTGTAGAAATGTATGTTGTTAATCGGTTGTTGACCGAGTAACCTTTGTGAGGTTGAATTTGATTTTGGGTTTTCATTATTATTATTATTACCTAGAGCTGGCATATGAAACGGGTGTCGAACTGGATCTCAATGAACGGAGTTCATAGAAGGCGACTCTTTATAAGGTAATAAGTCATCTGGATGACAACGCTAGAGAGATGTACAAGGAGGAGGCCTCAAAATCTCTACATCGGGTAATCTATAACAGGCTGAATCATAACCTCAACTAAAAGAATTACTTTCGAGACGATTGTACCACAGATCAAATATCATGCATATTTCGTTTAAGGGGGAAACTCCTTAACTTTAATTTTATACCACATCGAGAAGAGTTACCAATACTTTGCCAAATTTTTAATATGTCAGAGCGGGAGGATATTTTTCACTTTGTAGGAAGGTGCCCGGTCTTAAGGGAACAAGAAGACACATATTGGGGAGTGACTTTCTAACAGAGAGTGCAATAATAGACCTTCTTAATGAAATGGAAGTAACAACGCTGTTAAAATTTTGCAACACGGCACATAATTATAGTTTATAGAAGCAGAATATTAGGAGAAAATTTTTATAGTAAATAACTGTAACTTAATTTATTCAATATCTAGGATTTAATTCATATTGTCAATCAGGCAGACGGCAAAGCCATGATTTATATTGGGTTTTTCAATAAGAGCGCTACAAAGGTTTTTTTAAAAAAACAAAAACGGTACAGGAATAAAGAATTTCATTGATATCTAAAATGAAATTCTTAATTCCTGTAAAAGAACGTTTGATGCCATTATGATGGAACTCGATTTCTTTTGCATGGCCACCACGGGTACGCTTGCAGAAGTCCAGACGCTGAACCCAATTTTCGACGGTTTTCAAGCATAAATCGGACGATACTGCTGCAATTTCACGTTCGATATTCGTACGAAGTTCATCAATCGTCGCTGGCTTGTTGGCATAGACCATAGACTCGACGTAGCCCCACAGGAAATAGTCTAAAGGCGTCAAATCGCACGACCGAGGCGGCCAAGCGGCTGGACATTTCGTGAGATAACACGTTCTCCAAACTTGGTTTCCAATAAATTGATAGTGACATTCGCTGTGTGGCTTGTGGCGCCATCCTGTTGGAACCACATGTCCTCCAAGTCCATATCATTCAATTGGGACCAAAAATATTATCATTGAACGGTAGCGATTCCCATTCACAGTAACGTGCCGGTCTTGATCATCATGGAAGAAGTACGGCCCAAAATGACGCCGCCGGCCCATAAACCACACCAAACCGTAATTTTTTCGGGTTGCAATGATGACTCATGGAGTACGTGTGGATTGCTGCCTAACCAATACCGCATATTTTGTTTATTGACGAAGCCATTCAGCCTGAAATGAGCCTCATCGCTGAAGATGATTTTTCGATGAAAATCCGAATCATTTTCAAGTTGTTGCTCAGCCCAATTCACGAACATACGACGCTTCTGGTGGTCAAGCGGCTTCAGTTCTTGCGTCAATTCAATCTTGTAAGGAGGTAGGCCAAGATCTTTTCGCAAAATTCGCCACAACGACGTCACAGAGATGCCCAACGCTTGAGAACGACGTGTGAGAGACACATTTGGGCTTTCTGCAACTGAAGCCTCAGCGGCAGCAATATTCTCGACACTACGGGCACTTCTTTGTCTCACTGGCACGGGAACATTTTGTATTGTGCTTGTGGATTCAAATTTTTCCACTAGACTCTCAATTGTTGATCTGCTAGGACGATTGTGACGACCATAAATTGGACGTAGCGCTCTTAACGTTGAGGCCACTGACTCCGAATTTCGGTAGTAAATTTTAATAATTTCGACTCGTTGTTGGCTTTTATATCTTTCTTTCATGAAATGACAAACTTACTGAAGAGAAATGTCAAAAGAGCGGCAAGTCGTTTGCTGTCCCTGTTGCTCTACTTTTGTAGCGTCCCTGTTGAAAAACCCTTTATATACATATATATTTATTGTAAGTGTGTAATTGAATAGGGAATAAAAACAACCTAAATGTAATCTAAGCTAATTAGTTATATGTCAGTGGCGATGCGTGAGTTAAAATTCTAGTCGTTCAGATACAAAGAAACATAGAAAACATCGCACAACAAATTTAAAAATGTCAATTAGGTAAAACAGCAAAAAAAAAAAACACTGAAAACATCGCACAAAATATTAAAAATTAACTATACTTAACGGAAAATAATCCACCTAAACCACTTTTCGATCGGAGAATGTTGCTTCGTTAACTTAACATTAATTTGAAGGGAATCCGCCAAATATTATTAGAAATTGGTAAAAGCTGCTATAGAAAATAAAACATGGACTTTTAGTTTTGTATTAACATAATAAGATTATATTTAATCTTCATTTGTAAATTTTGTACGAGACTTAGACCCTTGCGAGGTTGGGGTGGGTCAGCTAGTAGACAGTACAAAAGTTTTTTTTTTTAAAGAATCTGCAGAGCCATCTAAATTTTTCTGGCGGCTCTTTCAATTTTGTTATTCCTTTGTGTTTTTTTGTACAGATAGAAATTGTACCTACAGTAGATTCAAGGAAATTTTAATGTTTAATTTGTTTATTATTCTACAATACTGTTTAAGCTCTGCCATAATAATACTGAAGGAACATACAATTTACTTACACGAAATTTAGCCTGAGGTCCATTTGTGAATTTTAATATTTTGCACGAATTGAGTTTTTGATAACATAATTTCATAATGCAGTTACAGTTTTTCATATAGGTATACGTTATTTTTAGGGTGAGAAAGTAATTTTATTTTTAATTTCCTTTGGATCGATCATAGACGAAGTGGCTGTCTGCAGAATACCTGCATACTAAAACCAAATGTTGGCCCGTAGTGATTAACTTTTGTGATTATAATCTAAAGGGTCTTCCAATAAGAGGTGTTATTTTGAATAGCCCGCTATTTCGGTAGCTGTCACTTTTGAAGCTGTCATTTTTTGACATTTGACAAGTAGAAACTACGCCATTAATAAAAATGGAACGATACACGCTTCAACAACGCATTGAAATTATTAAAATTCACTATAAAAATGGTGAAAATTTGGCGAGACGGTTCGTAAAACTAAAACATTTTTGGGTCGTCGTGAAGCACCTTGTCGGACCGCAATACAGAAATTGGTGGACAAATTCGAGCTGTTGGGACAAGTTTGTGATGTGAAGAATAAAACCCGTGCACGTCACTCAAGAAAAAGTGAGAATATTGCTGTTGTAGCCCAAAGTGTTGAAGAAAACCCAGGTTTGTCCATTCCTCGTCGTTCTTTGGAATTAGGCATTCCACAAACGTCATTACACCGTATTTTGCATAAAGACTTGGGTCTTAAGGCTTATAAAGTTCAGTTAACACAAGAACTCAAGCCGGCTGATCATCAACAACGTCGTGTCTTTGCTGATTGGGTCCTTGAAATGCATGAAAATGATCCGGAATTTCATCGAAAAATCATCTTGACTGATGAGGCCCATTTCCACCTCGGAGGCTACGTCAACAAGCAAAACTGTCGCATCTGGGGCTCGGAAAACCCAAGAGTTATTGTTGAAAAGCCTCTCCATCCTCAACGCGTGACTGTTTGGTGCGGTTTATGGTCCGGCGGGGTCATTGGACCTTACTTTTTCGAAAATGAGGCTGGAGCAACAGTTACGGTCAATGGATTGCGCTATCGAGAGATGATTAATGATTTTTTATGGCCGGAATTGGATGGTATTGATCTGGACAACGTTTACTTTCAACAAGACGGCGCTACGTGCCACACAAGCAATGAAACCATCGATCTTTTACGGGAAAAGTTTCCGGACCGTGTTATCTCTCGAAGAGGTGATCACAATTGGCCACCGAGATCTTGTGATTTAACACCTTGCGACTTCTTCCTTTGGGGCCACGTGAAAGATAAGGTCTACGCCAACAGTCCAGCGTCAATTCAAGACCTCAAAGATGGAATGCGTGAGGCTATCGAGGACATAGGGCAGCCACTTTGCGATTTGGTTATGGAAAATTTCATGAAAAGGATATGGTCCTGTAAGCGTGGTCGTGGCGGCCATTTGGCTGATGTTGTGTTCCATTATTAACGGCATACCTTCCTCTTTATAATGAAATAAACATCCGATCATTTATCTCAAAAAATGCCATTTTTCTTTGAATATCAAAATAACACCTCTTATTGGAAAACCCTTTATAAAATGTTGCGACTAAGGTCTTTGGAGTAACACACTTAAATGAATTCTCATGAACAACTAAATTTTCGTTTTTCATATTTCATTCAATGACCATTGTCCGAAGTGCAATCAACTTCTTTGAAATTGAAGACAGTTTCGACAATTGACCTTTGAATAATTTAAATTAAATTGCAGTGAAATTTGTTTGCAATATGAACATATTGAATACAGTTCTACAAACGCATTTCTTTAGGTTTTCACAGTAAATTTAAAAATCAAAATGTCAACAAACCCTCGTTTCGCTAGTCCATCAAAATCCAATTTACGTCAATTATTATCTTTTTACTATGTCATATCAATAAGTTGCACAGATTTCAAAATTACAATTGTGACCTCTTTAACATGCAATTTGCTGCATGTAAGTATATAACACAGCGCTATACATACACGGCATTATGAATACATTTACAAAATTAAATTTGAAGCTACATAATATATATTTTCAATAAATCAAGGGTCGTGTAACTGAGTAATTTTTGGATCTTCGACTTGCCCCTTTAGAAATGGGTCTGCTTTTGTGTACTACTCAGACAGCCCCTTCCTCTCTTCCCCCAGTAGACTTTGCACCGGAAAAGTCAATTATTGAAAGTGATTTCTTAGACCGCTCCCTGTTGACATCAAGCATGAAAAAATGCAACGCTTGAAATTGATTTTTAATAATTCAATTAAAGTGGATGAAGGTAACAACGACAAAGAGGGTTGTTTTTGTTTTCTTGTTCACTTTCTCAAAGACTTATAGCTAGGCATGGAAAAGGACTACTATAAGAATGTGAAGAAAACTAATGATAAATATACCTACACACATATAAACCTATAAAAAGAGTTATAGTATGCATATTGACAGCCAGGCTGTAGGTATAGTTGCTAAAAAAAAAAAACTATAACCTTGTAAGTTGGAGTGGACAAACGGAATGTTTAAGTGTCCTTTAATAACCCCGAATAGTGGGGTAGTCTCTCTATAGCTATACCATTTCATATCTTCATTCAACTTGTCTGTTTATTTACTTCTCGTGCTACTGTCGCATTAACGACCACTGACAGCTTGTTGTCAATTGATTTCGTGTGACTAAATTTGATGTATAAATTCAAATCAATTTTCGTGTTAGGTAAGAGGTCCTTTGTGATGCTTCTTTTAATAGTTCTTTGGGTTTTATTAGGTGGATAAATAAAGATAGTCAAAAAAATAAAAAGTAAACTTTTTTTAATTTGGTTAAAGGTCAATTCGTAGATCTTCCGGTAATTTTCCTATAGAAGTAGGCTTATATTATGAAATAGAAGTTCGCTTCTTTGTGACCTTGCCACTACAATCAAGTTGATTTATTCAAAACATTTTATTCAAAAACATCTGTTTACTTAAATAAAAACTCCAATCATGCAGCACGTTTTCGCAATTCTCATTTAATTACTTCCTTTATAATAAATAGAGGTCCGTTCCTGCCGTACTCTGAACCAAAGCTTTTTTATCGGTTCCCGTACACTCAGAATAATTGTAGTTTGTTTTTTTTTTTTTTATGAAAGAGAGCGAGAGAGTAAAAAACGTTGCCTGTTGACAAAAATTTTCTATACAAGGAGGAAATTGTATCAAAATTTTGAAATTGCACCAAAGTACACACAACTGCACAGAAATTCAGTGTAATTGAACGGACATCATACAGTTAAGCAAAATCTCACTCAAAATCTCAATATCGTTTCATGCGTGTCATTCGTGTAAAACGAAATACATATATATATATTGTGAATTTGTTTGTTTTTTTTTCTCAGTTTTGACGTTTTTGAGAAAATTGTAATCCTAGCCTGATTCACAATGCGGCGAGGAAACGAGACGTGAGCGTGACGAGAACTCGTTGTAGTTGTCAAACCAATTTCAAACAATGAAAGCATACCTGGATATACAAAATGCGGCGTTTCTCGTCGTCACGCCACGCCAAGAATTCGAAAAATTGAAAAAAATACGCGACGTGACGAAGATTTTCATTGATCCTAAGTAATGTACAGATTTTTCACAAAAGATGTTATCAAATAGAGTTATTGATAAATCTATTGTTTTGTAAGGTATTTTGTTTATATTTCATTGATTTTTTTTTACAAAAATGGATTTTTGTCGTAAAAACGCTCACTGCATTGTGAATTGGGCGACGATTTTGTAACTAGAAAAAAATGACAGCGGTTCTCGTCACGCTCACGTCTCGTTTCCTCGCCGCATTTTGAATCAGGCTTCTCTCTCGAAAATTTGTCAATTTGTGTATTTGTGAGTTTTTTGTGCAATAAGTAAGAGGGGATAATCACATTGAGACGGTCGTAAGAACAGTAACAATATTAATATAGATATCTTAAAAAAGAAAATTCACTGGTTCTTTTATAGTGAATGGGTCCAGTGCCACCGGAGATGCGTTGAAAATTTCTACGAAGCTTGCGACCACTCGTACCACCACCGCACCATTTCAAAAAGTGTGGCCCATTTTGATAACAGTATTTTTTGACAATAATACTATCTACCAATTTTATCAACAAAACAATTCACAATAGATCTTAACTGCGTAAACTATTCACAGTTTATACAATTAAATTAATCTTTGATAACCATAAAACCGATTCATAAATTTGATTGATAAAGACGTTTATTATAAATTAAACGAATAAAATGAAGACTAAACCAAGAGCTAATTATGTCAGTCTTAGAAAACCAAAAGTTGTGTTTAACTACGTCAACTTAATGTTAATGAGGTGTTTAAAACAGTTATCGTTATTCGTTATAATTTCGAGTTCGGCTCATTATCATCCTTGTCATAACTTGGATCTGATGTGGCTGGGTTGTCTGATTCAGAATCTGAGTCTGAAATTGACTGTCGATTTTCCAGTGCTTTCGATTGCAGTTTTTCATCTGACTTAGATTCATAATCGGACTCATCTTTTTGGTCTTCGCTTGAATTTCGTGTGGTTTGGTAGTCTGAATCAGAATCTGATTCCAATTCTCGGATTTCTATTGATTTTGACTGCAGTTCTCCATCTGATTCAGGTTCAGAATCAGAATCATCTTCATCGTCTTTGCTTGATTTCAATTGGAATTCTTCAACTGACTCAGATTCAGAATAGGTCTCAGATTCAGAATCGGACTCAGATTCAGAATCGGACTCAGATTCAGAATTGGACTCAGATTCAGAATCGGACTCATCTTCTTCACTTAAATATCCTGTGGCTGGTTGATTCCTGTTTTCCAATGCTTTCGGTTGCAATTTTTCATCTGACTCAGATTGAGAATCAGATTCATCTCCATCGTCTTCGCTTGAAACTCGTGTGGCTGGTTGCAATTTTTCTTCTGATTCAGAATCAGGCTCTTCTTCTTCGCGTTCGATTAAATCTTGTGATTCCCGGGTTTCCAGTTCTTTCGATTGGAATTCTTCAACTGACTCAGATTCAGAATAGGTCTCAGATTCAGAATCAGACTCATCTTCTTCGTCTTCGCTTGAATCTCGTGTGGCTTCTTGGTTCCTGTTTTCGAATGCTTTCGGTTGCAATTCTTCAACTGACTCAGATTCAGAATTGGACTCAGATTCAGACTCCTCTTCTTCTTCTTCGCTTAAATCTCGTGTGGCTGAATGGCCCGAATCAGAATCTGATTCCGAGTTTTCCAGTTTTTTCGAATGCCGTTCTTGATCTGAGTCAGATTCAGGATCAGACTCAAACTCTGGCTCTTTACTTAATTCTGGTGTGGCTGAACGGTGTGATTCTAAATTCACAACTGAATCATATGGCGGGAAGAACAATTCCAATAGTGCTGGTGACCCAAAATGCTTTTTTGCTATTTTCGAATCGAATTCCAAAAGCTTAATCCTTATTTGGTTATGTTCTCCACCATACATTGAATAATTCATAATCGTTTGAATAGTAAGCTCAAATTTTCCTTTGTAATCGGCGTCCATGATTTGAATAGATTTAGTGACTCCTTTTAAAATTTTTTCGTAATCGTGAAGTTTTTCAATTTCAGTAAAAAGTTCATCTAGTGAAAGTTCAGGAAAATAATGATAGGCAATCAGGCGAGTTTCTGATGGATTATCTGATACAATTGGATTTTGAAGAAAGTTAATGGACGACATCGATTAGTTTTCTTTTAAAATAAAATAAAATTATTAAAATATATGGAATGATGAAAGGTTGAATATAAACTGGCTTCCTTAAACAATTTGTAAGCCTTTTATATTGTTTCAAATATCAATACCTGGAAAAGAATTAATGAACATCAGGATTAACAGGTTGAAAAACCATTTACCATCAATACAATAAGTCATTAGGATTTCAAATTCAATAAAATCAATGAAAGGGTCAAATGTATGAAAGGTGATCGAAACAGGTAGATTTATAATTTATTTTAATTATACCTGGTTATTATTGATTATTTTAATATTCAATTATCTAATATACCTACTTACCTACTTTTCGATCTTAATCTGTTTGTTTATTCAAGCGAAGTGAAATTCTCATAAAAACATGTTTGACCTTTTTGATGAGCTGCCTAAAAAACTGCAAATTTGGAGTCTTATTGCAAGTTTATAGCTTGCGCACGGTTGCTAATAAAAGGACTGAGAAAAGGCTAACTTCACAATATAGACTGCTAACTTCACAGTGAAGACATGCAATTACTCCCGCTATTTGATGATTTGAAATCCGTAATGACTGTTGTGGTCCCATTGGTCCAGATGAAAATTGTTATGCTAACAAAAGACGTCATTAATTATGTTAAATTTTGATTCGATCTGTGAATAAGCTTGTTTCTGGCTCTAAGCGCCTCAATTAATGAAATAAAATTGGGTTTCAAGTTTTTGGTTCAGAAATGCTGTCGGATGGGTTTAAGACCCACTCTAGGCCGCATATTTTTTCTATTATCCCCAGTAAAAGCTGGTGTCAAGAATATTATTTCGTTAATCATGACAAATTACGTTCTTTTTCCTTTCAAACCGAAAGTTTTGCCCGTTAAAATAATTATTTTATACTTCCCTTATCATATATGATCAAGATGACCTAAATTTTGGCCTTCAAAAAATTGGCTTCATACTCCCAAAAGTACGCACAATTATTACCGACAAAATGCTCCCTTCTCAAGATTTTCTTTTGATTGAGAAAAAAAAATAGAACCACAACAAAAATTACACCAAAACGGGGTTAATATCAACGAATCACGAAATTGCCAAAAAATGTTTAGCATATTGAAAAAAATAAAAATAAAATGAAAGAAAAACGTTTATAAATGCAATAATAAATGTTGAAATAACGCAAATAAATATCAAGAGTATGGGATAAGCTCTATTTCAATGAGAGCAAGCTGAATGTATGAAGTTGGACAAACAAATCTTTGGCATGAGTCTGTGGGGAAGGGGCATAAGGCATAACTCATAAAACATGCATGACCTACTAACATAGTCCTCTCGCATTCTCAACACAGCCCCAGCCACTAAAATAACTCATGGTAAAAATAAATATTCCAAAACAAAAGGAAGTTGTATAGTGGCCATCAACGTGCAAAGTGCTCGCCTAAAATATATTTTATCGCAATTTGTTCTATACTTTGGGTTTGGGCCAGGGCTTGCGTATTTGTAAATGAAATTCCGATATGCAACAGATTTTTCAAGGAGGAAGGATTAAATACTACATAGGTGTTTGGGAAGCCAAAAGCAAGCAATTGTTTCAATTACATATTTGGAGTATGAATGAATGAATTAATATTGTTGGGTATAAGTGTATTGCGATCTTAAGATCTACTACTGTGCCTCCATCTAGAGCTGGATGAGATGGCTCACTCTACAAATTAGTTCCCTTAATAAACTCGTGTATTTGGAGTACTTTTAGAGAGGATAGGTTGCTCTTTTCTATCTGGTGCTAACTCAGATGCCTATATGTATCAAATTTGCCTAATATGAGGAATGAGGTGCGGATGTCTCATCATGGGCGTTGCAGAATCTGCACGTAAATCTGGAGTAAAAAAAGTTTTAATTAAAAAGTAAGCGTTTCTTTTGGCACATTGATTTAAGGACAGTTCGATTTAAAATAAAAGTCTCATAGAAAATCTTGGGTGTGCAGTCTCAAAATTTTTTTTTACAGCTTCTTTTTTTGAATTGATTTAAAAATAAACTTTTTCTCTTATGGCAAAGGTTCCCAGATGGATTTTTTGGTACAAAAACAAAAATGGATTAAATCAGTTTGTGGTTATAACTAAATATTTAAAGAATGAGAACAGCTAAGAAGGGTACAGTTTTCTATAAGATCTTTACAGAACATATGATGGACCCAACTGCATTATATTAACTAATGTACAGTTGACTCTCCATAAGTCGAATTTTCACGGGATACCAAGATTTGTACGAGTTAGAGAGAGTTTTGGAAAAATTCGAGTTATAGAGAGAAAGATTTCTTTTTAATTTTTTTCATTTAATAAAAAAATGTTAATATACATACTTACAAAAAGTTAACAAAAAAATATAGCTTTTTGCTTATTTAAAAAAAATAATAATAAAATAAGGCATGAATTCATCGAAACAAAACAAAAATATAAAATAATAAAAAAAAAAAATCTTTTTGCTATTATTATATTACTTGAAAAAAATTGGTTATTTTTGATTTTGTCATCACAGGTGGAGTTTCTGTTTTTTTTTTTTTAAAAATAAGTGAAGTTAAAAAAGACATTTCTGAACTTCATCCGGTCTGATAATTCGATTGCAGATTGCAAGATTTCAATAGCGTTCTCAATTTTTATTTTACTTGCCATTTCTAGATTTAGATACTACTTCGGATTCTTCTTCTTCTTCATTTTCATTTGGGTTATTTTCAGAACTTATTTCTTCTAAAAGAAGTTCATTTGCAGGTACTTCGGTAGTCACGATACCATCATCGACTTTCATAAAGTCTTTCCAATTAACATTTCCAAAACTAAACCAAATTCGACTTAAGGGGTGAAAAAAAAAATGCCAGTAATCAAGAGAATGTGTTCGAGTTAGAGAGAGGACCCACTTAGGGGGAGTTCGACTTAGGGAATGGTTTTTGTATGGAAAATTGAAGGGAATGTTAAAATATGGCGCAAAAATACGAGTTAGAGAGAAATTCGACTCAGGGAGAGTACGACTTAGGGAGAGCCGACTGTATTTGAATGCAAAAAAAGAGTTCCGAAACATTGTAAAAAAAAAAAAATGTAAATACAGCATTGAGTTGGTATACTTATATACAATTCCTGGTTGAAAAGTAACCTAAAGTCTTAAATTGTATTTATTAAAACATAGATGTTATAACAGATGTGACTGTGATGTGTAAGAGAAGGTAGCACAAATATTCTGCTCCATACAAATTCTATTAATTAGTCAATAAAAGTCAAAACTGGTTAAATAATTTTCTCTTACAATTAATTAAAGTAAAAGTTTACTATCAAATAACATAGGAATAAATTGATCTGTCTTTTTGTAAAAAGTTCTATACTTTATCCAATTGATTTGTGTAGTACAGGGAAGATAGGACGTTTGCCTCTCACTCTGGTTGCATTGACTTGCATAAGCGTGTCGCTATTTAAAGCTCTCACCGTAGTTTCCGTAGTTTAAATTATAAATAACCCTTCACAATTCAAATACACAACTTCAAATCCCAAAAGTTCCTCAATAAAATCCGTAGAAAAAGCTCTTGAATATGCTTACAATTGTGAAAGGTAACTCTGTTACTTACATACATCGTAGATGCCGACGACGAGCGCACGATCGTTGATCAGTATCCCTATTCCCTTCAGCAGTGGGATAAAACGATCGTGTTGGGGTGTACGACTTTTTGCGAAGAATTACAACCATTTTGTCTGATTTATTCGATCAATTAACCGGGTTTTATCAAATTACGGAAACCCGCTTAAGTGCGGCTGTCGTGCAGCTAAGCGATATTTGCAGGAAAATCAATAGAGCGGGGATTACTGCATAAATATAAAACAACTTACCAACCTTTTCCTTTCCTTAAATATCCACTTCCCATATGAATTTCTGTCTTCGCATAAAATTCAACAAAGGTCTCTTTGTGCGCCAGCCGTTCTGTACGTTTCGATGCGTTCAATGTACATCACAGAGCGTTTTCTTATAAAAATCGAATTTTCGTTTATGCTTATCTACACAATAATTAAATTTTATCAAAAATGGGTCTAATATCTACTTTACAATAAGCTTCGAACCTGTAGAAAATATCCAAATAAATTGCAACAAAATTGAGTTTCAGTTTTTAGGAAATTCAAGTTTTTTTTTCTGGGCTCATCTAGACCGGTAGTTGCCATACAAAGATTTTAATTTTTTTAAAACAAATGTTTTTTTTTTTTTTTAAATTCAGCCTTTTGCATGTTGAAAACTATCTAGAAAGATTTCCAATTTGTTATGATAAGTGGAATTTAATAATTTTATATGGTTTCAGATATTTTTCAAAATGCGAAGTAAAAAAATAGCACCTGTTTTTATAAAAATGGTCAGACTCGTGATAACAGCCAACAAAAATGTCTGTCCATCCCTGCTAGCTCTGTATAGTCTTAGCTTTCATAGAACTAAATAGATATAAGTATAGTTACTCTATTTTTTTGGTCAAAAATCTAACCGGAACAACCTGAAGAAACCTTTCCGACCACCGATTTTTTAGTAAATGTTTGTCCCTAAGTTATCGGTTGGTGTCTACTTTTTCATAAAAGCTGCGATGACATAAGCAATCTCCTTCCCAGACTATTTTGCTTGTCTACTTTATAACCTTTATACAAAATTGCAATGTACATCGGCCCATATCAGTGTTTATTTTGAGTCAAATATATTTTTTTTTGTCAGCATTGATTGGCACACCTTTCAATATTTCACTCCATTTCACTCACTCAATAAACTCTCCTTTGTCCTTCAAGCTTAAGCATGCACGTCTTGAAATCTATAAATTTGCATTTAATCGAATAATCCAAACTTCCATCTATAATATTAGTATAGGTCTACATTTATATAAGGGTAATTGGAATTTTTCAATTTGTGTCCAGCACGCGATTCCTTAACTAATTCTGCAGCAAAATGCAGTATTAAATGTCACACTGGCAGTTTGATGAGTTGACCGAAGGAGGCAAATAGAAAAAGGTCAAGAAATAAGGTATAGCCTATATGAAAACTTGTATAGGCATAGGCACTATACATATACGATTTCAGGGAAAGTGCAATATGATGTATATTTAAAGACACAGACACTCCTTTAGCTTTGAAAACAGATTAAAAGGCTTATGATTTCTTAAAATAAAATGACCTAAGGTATAAGGGATTGGCTAAAGAGCCATTCCCTTTAAATTGCAATTATAAGAAATGCAAAATATTCCACTAGACGAAATCAATGAGGGTGTTACCATACCTTATGATCGTTGATAGGACACAATGTAAGCTAAGCTTCTATGTATAGTCATGAAGGAATGTTTTCTTTAATGTGAAGACTTATAGTCTAACTTTAATTATAACATAGGAAATAAAGCATTGTGTTTTCTTTTTGTCCATAACTATTTTATAATTGTATTTTTTATGACTGAAAAACATGGGTTTTGCTTTTGTCTTCTTTTGCGCCACCCTGTACATTGATATTTTGGACTAGAAGGGTAGTGAAATAGTTGCACATATTACTCGAATAAGGTACTTTAACTTTTAACCACTTCTATTATTTGCAGACAAAATTGTATGTTGTACCTCAAAAAATCCAAGTTTTGGCATGAGTACTATTTTTTGGTAATTATATAATTATAGTTTTAAGCGAACAGTTTTATTCTTCAAAAAATAAGAGCCAACTAGACATTGGATCTATTTTAAGAGACATCTCTTATGGCCGATTTCAAAAAGCCCTTTTAACTCTTTAACAGGCTTTTAAATCTTAAAATGACGTTTGTTCCATACAAAATACATCATTTAAAAGCCTGTTAAATGTTTGTGAAACCGAACATTAGAGTACTTCCCAGTCGTGCACATTGCTTTAATCCCATCTCTCCAGTTTTGTTTACCAGTTTTTCTTTTATTAAAATACTAGCTGATCCGCCCGCCTTCGCACAGGTAGACAAACCTAAGCCTCGCATAAAAATAACAAAAGATAATATAAACTAATATATTTAAGTTAATTTTTGTAATCAAATACTATTTTATGGGTTATAATCTACTTCACGTTATGAATGGCGAAATTCGTAAAAATATGATCATCTAAGTCCAACCTTTATTTCTTTCCCAAAGCAAAAAGAATGTTTGTAATTAAAAACCATTTTTTTGTGTTTATCCCATTTCACTCTATACCTATATATCAAATTTAAAAAAAAAACCTATCCAACACAAACCGAATTTTTGAAATCGGATAACACTTTTCGTTTTTACACCCTTTAAACACCAAATTTTTGAAAAAAAAATTCCTGAAGCCATCCACTCAAAATAGCCTTTCAAACACAAAAAGAATTTCTTAAATCGGACCATTTTTAATTTTTACCCCATTTCACCCTCCAAATAAAAAAATTGAAAAAGAATACCTCTTAACCTATTTCCTAAAAAAAAACCTTTCAAATAAAAAAAGAATTTCTTAGATCGGGCATTTTTTTATTTTTATCCCATTTCACCGTAGATACTTATTGCAAATTAAAAAAAAATTCCTAAGAATAATCTTTCAAAGATAACGTAGAATTTTTTTAATCGGATACGTCTTTTTTCATTTTACCCCATTTCACCCTACAAAGTGAATTTTTCCGATATTTTATCCTGCTATTCGGGGCGGAGAAGAATCCAACAAACCAAAGATCATTAAAATCGGTCCAGCTGTTCTTGAGTTATATGTGTTGTAACTAAAACGACATTGTTTTATATATTCAAAGATTTAAATCGAAAACTCTGAAAAGATGTAAATAGAAGTATAGCGTTGATTGTAAAAGAATTGACGAATTTTATACCGTTATATTGTTGCGTGCGCTTTCAAATTCCCCGCATATACAAATTGGAATACCTTAAAAAAGAAAAATGAATTTTATTCCAGCTGCTTTTTGAATTACAAGCAAACCCATTTTGGTCCTCACTTAACCCAGTTACCTAAAATGTATGGTAATTCCTTTAATATCCCCAACAAAGTTGATAGCCCAAAAACTGACTAAGGAAATACGACTCAGAGAAAAAAAGGCTCGCCACCATATATACCTAACAATACAAAACACACATCCTGATGAAGTGAAAACAATAAAATATTAAACAAATATACATATACACTCGTATATGTAGGTACTATACAATTACCAAGGACCTTCTGTAAATGTATATATTTGCTTTCGATAATAATAATTATTTTGCTCCTTTCGAAGGACATTCATATTGCTTGCTTAAACTATATAGGCTATATAGGCGGGTTAGTTGGCTTAAGTCCATCTCTTTTCTTTCACTGAATGGTAAGTTGGTTGGTTGGTCGTCATCGTCATATTTCTTTTATTGTTATATTTGGCCTAGATTTTGTATAATCTCTAATTCCTGGCAAACGCTATCCTGCAGGAAATCTGGACAACAAAAAAATAAAAATGAACATAATAGCTAGAGGTGTTTTATCGTAACGTAAATTGTAATCGCGTGGCAATAAGTAGTCCTGATGTCGTCCATGCGGGTCCCTTTGGGTTTAGTTTTAATTCTTCCTGAAGCGATTTTTTTTACATCATCAGGACAAAAGGGACAAACGTGTGAAAGTACTGGTTTAATTGCAAGTAGTGCTACTTGTACGAGTAGAGTGCGTTTAAATTTTAATTACTATTCCAATGCATTTTCTTTTATAAATATGTATAGGTAGGAATGACGTAAAAATGATAAGTTAATATAGGTTGTATGTAAAGGGGAAATTAGGTTTTTTTTTCCTTTTGTTTCTGGGGTATTTTATATTACACTCTAACTTCGTGACATGATAAGTTCGATAAAGGGAAACTGATTTTTCTTTAATCTGGATAATTAAAATGAAGCAGCAATTTTGAAAAATATTTATGATGGGAAATTTTAAAATTGGTAATACAAGTTAAATAGGGTTGTTAAAAGACATGCGTTAGGTATATATTTATTACTAATTTTCACGCAAACTTTGGTTCAATTTAATTTTTCTGTGTTGGAAAAATATACCTTTGACTTTGCGATAGAGTTGATGGACATATACAGTCGTATTTATTAGATTTTTTTAGAACACGCTTAGAAAGTTGTCCAGCTAGTCATTGGCTTAATATTTTAGCCATCTCCCTATTTATAAACGGATTCCATAAGTTGTCTAACTGTCCAGGGTTGTTATTGAAATACGTCCTCATATATTCTCTGATATACCTGTAATATGTCAATCTGGAATGAACTAATGAATTTGAATGAACTTTGTAGAACAGCTGTTTCAACTATTACTAACATTTTCAATTCAATCGTCCAAATCAAAAATAAAAATGCAAAATAAATCAAAGAGAAAAAGGTCTGAGAATTGGGATAACCATGATAAGGTATGAGGTGTGAAATTAAACGAATTTATCATGTTAATATTGTAAAAAAAATCAATTGCAGCAAAAGGAATTTTTAATTTGGAATTTTTTTTTAGTTTTTAAAATCCTGTTGTCAATCGAATGTCACGGGGTACGTTCAACACTCATTGCATATATTTTGGGATTGACTTTGTAGACATTGAACGTTCCCAATATAGAATAGGTTTAGAACACCAATTTTGGTGTCTAAGATGAACAAATAAAAATGTTTATAAATAAGATTTTGGAGTTGAATGGTGTGCTAAAGTTAGCCAGGCTTTAGAATGGGATTATAAATACCACTGATAAAATTTAATCTTCCAAGTATCGTTGAGCGAAAGGAAATTCCATTTCACATTGCTTTCAAATCGTAGGAACTTCCTGGTTAAGGTATTAACATTGAGGAGAAATAAGAGGGCTCATTTTGGTAAACAAACTTTGGTGAGGTGTCATTTTTTTTTTTTTTCTGAGATAGGAACATAATGTCTAAATGTCATTTTTACTCTGAAAATAACGGTACCTGCTAACAACCCTTATGAAAAAATAACTTATCTGGAAAACGGTTACAGCGATTTCGATAAAAAATGTGTGTGGAAATATAATATGCATTTTGATAAAACAAAATTTACCATTGGTTTTTTGAAAAATCAATATTTTGAAAACGTGATAACGATTTTTTTTTTTTAAATTTAGGTTTTAGGTGTACATTAGTTATATCTTAAAAATGGTATGCCATTTTTTTTTTTTAAACGTTCAAGAAATTGTATATACCTAAGATAAAACTGCTCTAACGCTTTTTTAAGTGTTTTTATCTCAAAAATTCACTTTTATTTGCGATATTTATGCAGGTATTACAGGTTGCGCAAAATTAATCACCCTATCGGAAAATGTTATAATTTTTGCAATTGGCGTCGTACGTCAATCATATTTCACATTTGTGAACTAGACAGCTGACAAGCAATGGAGCACTATACTCCGCTGTCAAGCCATCCCCAATCTCAACAACGAAGAGGACGATTTTGTGTCGAAAATCATCATGAACGACGAGGCGCATTTCCACTTAAGCGGTTACGTCAATAAGCTAAATCTTTGTTTCTGGGGCACTGAAAATCCGCGTTTGATGCACGAAGAGCCATTACATCCACTCAAAGCCACTGTGTGGTACGGCGGGCGTTCACGCGGGAGGAGTGATTTGGGCCGGATTTTTTTGAGGATGCCAATACGATCACTGTTACTGGCGAATGCTACAGGGCCATGATAAACGACTTCTTACTACTGGAATTGGATGAGCGGGGCTTGGTGAACATGAGTGGTTTCAACAAAACGGTGCAACCGCACACACAGCACGAACCACAATGGATGTTGTGAAGAAAGCAAGCAAGATTGCCCGATTTGACCATTCCAGACTTCTTTCTTTGGGGCTACTTGAAGTCACGGGCTTATGCCAACAAGCCTCAGACAATTGCAGCCCTTATACGGTTTTCACACCGAACCGAAATCTCGGATTTCGGCAACAAGATTACTAAATCTCTTTGAATCGTTCACACCACACATAAACTAGATTTTGTTTCACATTTCAAACGAATTTCAGTGTTGATAGAAACACCGAAAAAGAAAATCCATTGAAATTAGAGAAAAAAGTACCAAACAAATTATACACATTTGATTTTCTCTCTATTCTTCCTTTAAAAACCCCACAAAACGGAATGAATTCCCACTACCTGAGTGCACTACACTCCAAAGATATAATAAACTCTTTTACCATTGACTTTTTTTTTGTGACTGAACTTTTATACTGAAGAGAAAAATGAGTAATTAATTGTGTTTGTTTCACATTCATACTGTTCCAAGAAGATTTTGAGGAGATTTCGCAAGAATCTACTAATATAAAAGAAAGTCGTTTTAGTTACAACACTTATAACTCAAGATCGACTGGACCGATTTTAATGATTTTTGATTTGTTGGAATCGTCTCTGCCCCGAATAGCAGAATAACTATAAAAAAATTTACTTTGTAGGGTGAAATGGGGTAAAATGAAAAAGACGAATCCGCAACTTGCGTTTGAAATGTTTTTGTGTTTGAAAGATTATTTTAAAAACATGCTATTTATAGAATGGAATGGGATAAAAAGTGTTGGGAAAGCAATAAAGGTTGGACTTAGAGGATTATATTTTTACAAATCAAGGCTTTCATTACGTGGAGTGGGTTAAAACTCAGAAGGTGGTATTCAATTACAAAAAGTAAAAAAATAATATTTTCTTGTGTAATTTGTATGCGAAGTTTAGGTTTATCCGTCTGAAACCGGGACAGACAGTTTATGAATAAAACAGGTGATTATGCAAACTACGTAAACACTTTGAGAGCTTTAAAGTGGGACAGGCTTATGCAAGCCAATGCAATCAGACTATTCTTGACTATTACAGAAAATGCCGCAGTTTTTCCATGGAAGGCCGCTTTCTTATAATTCATCTTCTAAGTCTTACTCATTCCAGATCATTTTAGTGGACGGCCTTAGGAATATATTTTTCTCCAAATTTTGGTATTTATAGGATGAAAGGGGGTAGAAACGAAAAGTGGTCCAATATCAAAAATTCTGTTTGTGTTGAACATATTATTTTTAAAAATTTGATATTTATGGAGTGAAAGGGATTAACACAAAAAAGTGGTTTTTGATTACTTCGGGAAAGTAATAAAAGTTGGACTCAGATGATCACATTTTTACGAATTTCGCCATTCATAACGTGAATTGAGTCAAAACTCAGTATAAAGTATTCAATTTTATATTTTCGTTTGTAATATTTATGCGAAGCTTAGGTTTGTCTACCCGTGCAAAGCCGGGCGGGTCAGCTAGTTCTTAATAATACTGTGTACCGAAATTTTCCAAAAACTATATTGTGGATTTTTAAAAGAAGGTTTAAAATTTTATTTTTAAAAACATAATATTTCAAAACTGTATCGATTTTAACTAAATTTAGCAAAAAGAAGTTTAATATCATTATTTTTTCTATACTCACATGTCAGATAATACTACCTTCAACCATAACCAATTTAATTCAGAATTTAGAACCACAGTGTGATCGCACATAAGAGCAAGTTCGTGCGACCCAGTCGTGCATATTTTTTTCTGTCCGGACGTTTGAAGTCTCCAAGGTTTGAATTTTAGTGCTTTGCAAAGTTTTCTAGTTACACAATCAGGAGCTCCAAAATTTTACATTTATACTTCATTTTTACATATATCATGAATCTTGCTCTACCATAAACTACATGTATCTGCCATCTAATCAATTTCTATGTCTCTAATTCTGATTGAATAATTTATAACTGCAGTCCTACAATTAATGTTACTTTAAGTATCCTTCGGCAAAAGAAAAACATGTTGAAAAAAAAACCATGAAACTGACTTAAGTTGTCTCACCGAAATTGTACTTCTATATTATCAACATCCTTATTTGCTATTAATCAGCTTCGACACCCTATAATCAACCACTGATGTTTAACTTCGACATCCTTTATTACAACCTTGACATTGCTTCTACTTATAGTAGAAGACGAAAATAATACTGTTTGTATCCATGTCAAGGACTCGCACTACATCCCTAATGACTCCTTAAAGGAATATTATAAATGAATCCGCCTGCAACAAAAACAAACATTAACTCACCCCCGATCTCAAGTCCATTAAAACATCATCGTCAACAATGTCCAGCTCCTCCCAGGATTTCGGTGGTTTTGGTTGTTGATCCTTTGATGGCTGATGTTGTTCGCTTCTTTCGGGTTTTTCTCCGAAATCTTCATCGTCTAAGCGAATACTGGCTCGTCTGGCTCTCACTGGTGACGGTTCCCTTTGCAAATTGTGAAGCACTTCGATTTCCTTATGAGGAGCTCTTGGGCTAACAATAGTATCCACTGAGCTCACAGTGAGTCGTTTAAACGGTGACCTAGGCGAAACATCCTTCTCTGGGTTTTCCGGGACCTTTCTTAGTGGAGAAGCTGGGGACACAGGAGTTGTCGCCGCACTATCACTTGACTCTTGTTTTGAATGCTTACAACAATGACTAGGTGAATTTTCAGGAATCGGTTTGGTATTGTCATTGGGAATCTCCAGACTCAAAGGATTGGTCTTATTTTCGATCGCAGTTTTTGGCTCTTCGTTAACCACTGTAGCATCGCTATCTGGAGTACGCATTTTGACAATTTCCCCACCGAATGTAACTCTCTTCGGTGTTCGTGGAGTAGCTGGAGTCACAAAATAATCATCACCAACTCTCCTATTGATTTCTTCGACTTCACTATCGGAGAGAACATGAATGATGCCAGTTGTCTCTAACGGTGGACCACTTATGACTTCATCCTCGGCGCTGCTGGGATAGGTGTCTGGAGCTTCAGAATCTTCTTTCTCTTCGAGTATCCTCATGGTCAAGGTGTCATCGTTGATTTGGATTTCAGTCTCTAAGATTACCTTTTCCTTGGGAGCACTGCACATGCCGGAAGCACTCGGACACTCCAAAATCTTTTCCTCATCTGAGAACTTCCAACATCCTTCTGTCTGATTTAGAGATTGCGCATCAACTTCTGATTGTAATGTAGGCATCAGTCGCCAGGACTTGGTGCTCGAATTCAGTTCCTTATTCTCGCCAACTCCATAAACACTGCACAGCAATTCAAACTCTCTGAAAGCTCCATGGGACATGTACTCGGCGAATTCTCTGTTGCCAATCAGTTCGCGAATTTTGGTGAGGACTTTTAATGTGATTTCCTGATGGGTCACTTGACCCATTTTACTCACCAGCATATCAATGGTGGTTCGAAGGATGTAGTTCCTCTTGGTGGTGTGCAGAGTCGATTGAACCAAAGCTGGTAAGGATAGCATAACACCGCATGTTAAACGTCCACCGAATGGCTCATTTGTGATCTTCTGATTCAGTCCGATGTCCAAAATCTGGAGCAGAACAGTCTCTGGCATATCTGTCTCTGCTAGATAAACTCTCAGACAGTCAAGTGCTCCTTTCCGGACGGTAGGAGCCTGATGCCCTAAGTTCTCCACCAATTGCGACACCAATGGATCCATGTAAGCATCTGCCTTGGGACCCATCACAACCAACACATCGACAAGTACTCGAAGGGCATGCTGCCTCACTTGCCACTCGGGGTCACGTAAACGCTCCAAGAACTCGTTAAACATTTCCTTCGGACAAACGTTATCCGGCAGGGTGCGTGTCCGTAGAATGTACTCCCAGAGTGGAGTCAGCTGCAATACTGAACCGGGTCGATGCGAACCGGCTGATGAAAGGTGTTGCTGGTTCTTCCTCGCCATGCGAGGCGTAGAAGAGAGCACATGACGTTGCGGTGGTGCTGATGAAGATTGACAATTACTGTCATCCTCGATGGGATTCGTATCCTTTCGCGTGAACATCCGCCGAAAAAACATATCACTTCAAATCGGGGTGCGAATTATGCAACTGACAAGTGCATGTGGAAGAACATTTGCAAGGAGCACAATAATACCACGACCGACCCGAACTAGGAAAAACTCATGACTGACTTGGTGGCGAGGATTTCCAAGCTTTTTGTTCAACCATAAGCCATTGCCAATGGCCATTTGTGAATCGGTATAATTGCAAGAGAGCTTTTCCAATTAGTGGACACCACCAGCGGGCCTGCAATGCGCAGGTTTCGCGAACCGCACATGTGGCACATGTCCCTCCTGTTGAATCGTTGTGGTTTTTGTGGTCCTAAGGATGTTTATGTATAAATCTATATGCCTGTATGTGTTCCATTACAGCTGACCTGGTTTGGGCTGATAACAGGAATTATAAATTTCAATGCTGCCGCCAACAACTGGCGAAAGTTGTTGAAGTGAAAGTACGACTCCTTACAAAGTGTGTGCTTACCACCGCACTGCCCCGCACTGCCAATTCTCAGAATGTAATCCTTCGTCTTAAGGATATTCGAGTGAATGTTCGTGTTTTGTGTAGTTTGGTCATCCGGTCTTTCGAAGCAGAGTATACCTACCTTTGTTTGTATATAGAGTAGGAGGTCTGATGGTTTGAACAAAAAAAGCGTGGTATCGGGTGAAAGTAGTAAGTATTTTTCGGTTAATGATTGCAGAGATTAGAACATGGATTAGATTTGTGGTGCCGCACGTTTATTATTTTTGTTGTTTTGAATTTTATATTCTGCTAATGAATTAATCTTGAAAAACGATTTTTGATGGTGAATTTTAATTGAACGTAATAAATTATTTTAATTGGTTTACCGAATTGGGTTTCCGGGACTTTTGGATTGTTTATTGCTTTATAGGTGGTGTTTATAGAATTATTAAGTTTTATTCTTTAAAAAACAATCTAATTATTGGGCTAAATATGGTAATGCTTAATTTTATTCGTTCACATTTATAAGGATTATAGTCATTATTTTGATGTCTGACTTTTTATTTTATTCAAATCTCGACGCTTTTATAGTTTGATCGATTGAGTTACCAAACTGATATACCTTCTAGGATGGGCCATCTATTGGTTTCTTTTTGAATCTTATGTTATTTTGACACTGATACCAGCTCGTATGAACTTACAAAATTAACAGAAACTCAGTATTATTCACGCGGTACGAAATGGATAGAAATTAAGCGCTTAAAAATCGTTGGGGTATATTGAAAAACTACTTACAAAGTACAAAGTGTGCTGCTGAGACAGTGGGAAATTTTAATAGAAATTTCGGTCGAAAAAAATGCACAAAGCTAAGGTACGCAAGCTTGCGAAGAAAATTAGTGTGGCCAGAAATTGAAGATTTGGACTTGGGCGAGCAATGGGTCCTAAATATAAGACAATTACCACAAAAGCCGCCGCACACTAAGTTGGACTTTTTATTGTGGATTTTTATTAAAAATCGAACAATTCACAGACAATTCTACGATCTCTACAGAATCAATTTTGAAGTTGTTACTATAAGCGAAGTGTCCAAAAAAACTATTTTAATAATTAAAAAAAAATTAATTATGCGAACGAAAGCTGTGTTTTATTGGTAACTTATAGCTAGCGCAATAATCAAGTACCAATAAAACGCTTTGGCTGTGTTAATAAAACGCTTTAGCAACTTTAGGCTGTGTTCGCTACAAACATCATAGTTCACATCCATTTTGTCTCCACCAAACTACAAATATCATAGATCACATCCATTTTGTGAGTAAAAAACAACATTAAGGTTCAAATCATGAATACTTTTCAAGAGCGCCATCTTCATCTTCAAAGTTCTAACTATATATAACCACTTTTATATCCACTCTTTTACTGGCTAATTTATCGACACTCTTTGTTTTTGTTTTTGTTTGCCAAGGGAAATTTTACTGCGCTGGCTATAAAATTACCAATAAAACACGGCTTAAGTATCATGCAAGAAAATTATCATGCAATTAAAGTTCCATTCAATAAAAGTTGCATGCATTAAAAGTTGCATGCGATAAAATTTGCATGCAATAAAAAATCCACGCAGTAAAAGTTGCACGTAATAAAAGTTGCATGCAATAAAAGTTAGTTCAAGCTAAATACTCGTTTTCGTCTCACTAAAATTTTAAAAGCGTATTTTTACTGCCATCAGAACATGAGGCAGTATAGTCAAACACCTACCCACAAATAACAGCTGATCGTTTGCTGTCATATTCTGTTTATCTAATGCAAATACAAATTATGAAAATATTCGAGTTTTTTTTTCTGATTTAGTAATTTCAAGCTAAAGACATTCAGAGCAATACCACAGATTAGCCGCATGAAGATGAGAATCCCCGGCAGCCATTTTAATTTGAATAGAAGCTTCAACTGTCAGATTGAAGATAAAAATGAGAATATGTGTATAAAAACCTCACGCATAGACAGCACAGATTAGCCGTATCAAGATGAGAATGTTTCGTTTTTTGCCGCGTCGATGAATAGATGTGAATTGCAACAACAATTTAACCAGGTGTGTGAAGATCCCTACTGTCTATGTGTGAGATTTTTATACACACATTCTCATTTCTTATCTGATAACTGCCAGTTCAAGCTTGTAGGCAAATTAAAATGGCTGCCGGGGATTCTCATCTTCATGTGGCTAATCTGTGATAGACAGTAGGGATCTTCACACACCCGGTTAAATTGTTGTTGCAATTCACATCTATTCATCGACGCGGGATGAAATTACAAATACAACAATGTAAACAAATGGGTTTTGGAGGGTGAAACGTTCGAAACATTCTCATCTTCATATGGCTAATCTGTGGTAATACACTCAAGATTTTCTTGGATGCACAGGATGATATCGAGATAAGAACATCTAAATAATTTAGAAAAAGAAATCCATTGCTCTGCTTGACATTTTTAGTTTTTTGTTCACAAATACCTATGTAATGCTTTGTCAATTTTTGTCATGCACTTCGTATGTGAGAGGGAAACACTATATTTTTTGTATCCAGGATGTGAGACAAACTCAATTTAAACTAAAATTTCCCTAAAACTTCTCTTTTTTACATTGGTGGAACTGAAATGTTTTAATGGTCTGATTCAATTTAAAATGAATTTATATAAAAGCGGTTTTAGTATATGTTTATGTTGCTCGATCTACAAAAATAAAATTTTATTTCAAATTTGTTTTTTTTTTTTTATATTTCAGCAGAACTTCGGCGTGTGTATACTTAAGGTGGAACTAGAATAGTCGGAAGGCCACGCAAGTGGTCGTACGAAGCCGAGCGAATACAAAGAATTCATATCTTGTGCCCATAATTGCGATTTGGTACTGTTCGTCTAGTTTTCGTTAACTTTTGCCGTCGGACGTGAGGAGCGCTCATCGACTGCTCATTCGTAAGTGGATGGATGCTAAAATCAAAATGGTGAAAACAAACTAAAAAGAATTTGGCGTTTGGTGCTTAGATTTCGACTTTTTTTCTGATTTATGAATGAGTGAAGTAAAATTTAAAGTTTTCTTTTAATTAATTTATATCAAATCGAATTTTAGTGGTTTCGCAAAGTAAATAATTTAAAAGCCTCTCTGCTATGAAAAGTGATATTGAACAAACAATTATTTAATTTGTTTTCTCTTTCTTTCTACTTTTCGGTCGGTTTTGACATAAGCTTCCAACAGCTCCCGCCTATTCTAGTTCTACCTTTAGCGTAATTCATGTATTTATTGGATGTGTTTGACATCTCGTATTGCTATCTCTACTTGCACAGATAGAAACTTTATCGTTCAGTTTCATTGAGCAGATGATAAAATGCAGGGATGGTTAGCAAACTGCATTTTAGGTAGGTACAAAATTATCACGTTGATACATTTA
The DNA here is from genome assembly GCA_932273885.2 of Leucozona laternaria. Taxonomy (NCBI): domain Eukaryota; kingdom Metazoa; phylum Arthropoda; class Insecta; order Diptera; family Syrphidae; genus Leucozona; species Leucozona laternaria. The sequence continues at coordinate 99,225,004 of OW026368.1, forward strand.
AATCGTCTTCCAGCAAAAACGCCTTTTAGTGCATTTTGGTCATGAATCTCTATAAAACAATAAAAACCCAACAAAAAATAAGGTTTCTTTTCGTATAAAAACATTTATTTCCTAGTAATTTTATTTTATTAAAACTAAAGTAAAAATTAAAAAAAAAACTAAAATTATCTTAAAACTAACATTCAAATTTTGATTTCTACAAAAAAAAGTTATTTTTCAACCTAATTTATTTAACACATTTGTTTGTTTAAACATTTAAGACTCAGGCTTTAGGAAAACACAATATGATCCTTTGTATTTTTATTCATTTCATACAGTTATTAAAATTAATTATTATTTAAAGAAAATTATTTCTTTTATTTTTTTATAAATTTAGGTATAGTGATCTAGTTAAACCATAAATCAATTAAATTCAACAAAAGCTATCCTAAAATTATTGTTTGTTTTGATGAAAATTTTATTTTTTTTAATTAATTTTCCAAATCAATTACACAACTTAATTTGCTTTTCGAAAATTTACACTTAGTAAATCTTATGGCAAGATTTTTGTTTAAATATTTTCTTCTATTCTATTCTCTTCTCTTCTCTTTTGTTTTTTTTTTTTTTTTAATATTTTTATAGTTAATATAGCACACGGGAAATTTTAGTCTGTGATTTAAAAGAAAAATATAGTTTTATTCTAATAAACTAACTTTAATGAGGTGTTAGCTATTTAGTTATTGTTTTTTTTTTGAATACTTCTCATGCCACTTTGGAGAAAAATGATTTTAAAATTAAAAAAATAAAAACAAAATTCTTATTAAAAATACAAAAATTATCAGATGCACAAACCTTCATTATTGTGGGTGTGTATTGTTAATTTTATTGTATTTAGGATTTGAACCTTGATACAAGGTTATTCACAATTATTATTTTTTTGTAACTATATACTATGAAATAGGGTTTTTATTAGACAATAACATTTATTAGGATGTCTATTTTGTTCGTTGTGTGTGTTTTGGATTTGACAATGGAAGCCCAAAAAGTTATTAAAAGAGAATCGTATTTTAAAATTATCAATTGTTGGTTGATGTCTATGCTAAACTATGTTAATATGGTTCTAATCTAGAATAATACAAACAGCTTGTGCTTTTTAAAGTAATTTTTTTTTATATACATACAAAAATATTGATATTGGCAGCATCTACACATATTCTTCGGAGGCTTTTTGTACACTTGCTGGTATCCTAAGCGATGGTGGGTGATGTTCACCAACAGAATCAGGAAGTTCAGCTATGTCCTTGAAGACACCCATCAGACTTTCAAAATTTGGACCCCAGTTAAGGAGGTAGTCCCATCCAAGGGTTGTTGTGGATGGGGAGGCAGCACCATTTGGCTGACGGTAGATGCCACCCATGTGCGTGGATAGATCATCATCGGAAGCGACTAGAGTACTGAGGGAGCCTCTGAATGAGGAATCGAAGCCATCGTACGAGGGCGGTGGCATGGGTGGTGCTTTATTGGAGTTTGTGACACTTTCATTGCCACGGCGATCATCTTCACCGCCACTTTTTGTGTACTTATCCCCACTGATGCTGTTGTTGTCATACTCGATTTCAGAACATGTGAAGCTGTCGTTTCCACTCTCATCCGTCGATGTAGAACTGTGGGCATCAACATCAGCCGAATGATGCACTCCAAGGGAAAGATGATGGGCACCGCCAGGCACTCGAGGTGCTTCGCTGCTGCTAGACACCGCATCCAGCGTCGAGACGAGACTCGATGTTCGCGGTCTGACATTCAGGCGCTCGATTTCTTCAGCTGTTAGGCCCATAGGAGCCTGTGGAGTTGACTGAGGTGGCGCTACCGGCTTTTGGCGGCTAGCACTGGAACTCTGCCCAGAAAGTTGTGACATTACAGGACTATTGAGACTTCTCTCACTGTTGCTGTGAAGAGCATCTTTGCCAACTCCTCCTGAACTAGAAGTTGTAGCTAGCAGAGCACTTTGAAGAGGTTTTCCTGAGATGTCGTGTAAGGTAAGGATGCGTGGCTGTTGGGAGCTCAGTTCGGAGCTCGGTGATAGCCTCGCCAGTGGGGTGCTCTGATGGGGACGTGGTGTGCTGGACGGTGGAGGCTGACTAGCTTGTGGTGGAACTCTGGGTGCGTAAGGGCCTCCATGATGTGGAGAATGCCTATGTTGTTGTTGGGCTGGTGAAGCTTGGTGCTTATGGTGCGTGTAAGAAGCAACAGGGGGTGGAGTTGCTTTGTATTTTCTAACACCCCCTGCTTCTCGATAGCCTTTATAATGGTACACAATATCAATATCAGAGGGAGCTATGGAGCTGGCATTTTCCAGATCGTAATGTTCCGGAAATTCCGAACCTAGATCCACGGTTCCAGGATGGTCATGAGGATGATGTGACTGGCTTGGTGGAGGAATCGGTAGATGATGCTCATCCCGCAGTGGTGGACTCTTGCTAACTACCTCTCGTTCTATAATGTCAGGTCTTTGCGGTCGCTGGTGTTCACCAGGGCCAATCTCGCGCTCTTTGTACTTCTTCGATATCAATTCAGGCCCGACCATGTGATGGCCGCCAACACCTCGAATAAGGTCTCCATTGTCTCCATGATATCCAACACTGGGATCGTTTGAGTGCATACCTCTTGCCATAACACAATCGCCATTATTACCGCCGAGTCCGGAACTACCAAGCATCGTCGATCCTCCATTTTGTTTACTCTGAAGACCCGGTGCTCCACCCGGACCACCACTCTTCTCCTTCTGTTGCTTTCGGAATCGAAATACTACAAATGACACCAAGATCGCAACCAGCAGAATTACGAAGAACACAATAACCAACGTTATGCCAATGCTCAAAGGATCTGCAACCTGAGCTGCTCCGATTCCCAGTACTCCTACACACCCTTGAAAGACTTTTCCTCTTGAAAGTACCTCATTGAAAACACTCCCCGAACCATTGAAGGGCTGAACTTCGTTGTTGATGGTAAAGTTGGCCAAACAGCCTTCAAAACTGGCAGGCATCGTCTCCTGCTGCAAAAATTCTCGACGAACTCCACCAACTGACAAAACAGTTAAATACGGATCAAGGAAGTCATGAACTCCAGCCGAGTCCAATTCATCTGCAACTTTCTGACCATCAATGAGAATTCTCAGCGCCCGATTAGAAGCGTGTAAAGTCAAATTATGCCACTTGCCATCGGATAGGCTTTCTGGATCCTGAACTGTCATATTAATCGATGTTCTCTGCCTCGAGCTATACACAAGCTTCCCCGATTTCAATTCAACTGAGGTAAAGTGTTTGTTGGTTGCAGCAAACAAAACGATTCCATTTAATTGGACAGTTCTAAATACCAAGCTAAGAGTCTTTGGTGGATCGCCAATCTGAGCCATAGATGTGATGTTGTCATTATTCACTGTAAAACGACGTCTTCTAGACTCCACATCATATGTCCACACATTATTGCCACCGTACAAATTATCCAATAGCTGCATTCTGCGATGTTTCTCAGAAATCTTGAATTCCACAAAACCCCCATCGGAGATTGAAATCGGTTCCAAAGAGCTATAGCAATCAGGTGATAGAAGATTTCCACCACATTGACACATAGCCGTATGCCATCGATCCATGCAGATTCCGAACGTCCCACACAGCGACAGAGCTGGATCGGATGGAAGCCCCTGCTGACATGGCCCTCCATTGTTGTTCCGATTGCAGGTGGGGTGGACTCCTCGTTGTTTCAAGGGACTACTCATATTCAGAAGACGTCCATTTATGGAGACACTGTGGACACAACCAACCAAATCATCGGTGTGAATCTGTCCAGGTCGTTCTAGAACCGGATCAGCTGTCGAAAGACCTCCAACCAATAAAGGCTGTTTGTTGAAATTCAAAGTACTGAAAGAAAAATGTAAGGTTAATATTTGAAACATAAAAAGGTGCCATAAAAACTCACCCTGAAGGTCCAACATCATCAGCATAGCAAGTGGAATCCCCAGGTCGACATTCCTCACAGACATCTCCGTTCTCTGTACATTTGGCCACACTCAGCGATATCACTCGGCCATTGCGTGTGGCAGTCACCTTGTGCCACCTTCCGTTTGCAAGCGTGTTATTAGTTCCACTCCCCACCACAACGGTGGTGATGGCAGTACGAGCTCCGCCAAATGAAAACAAAGCTTTTCCCTTGACGACTTCAATCGCCACGAAGTCTGATCGTCCCCCACTTTGAATGCCATAGTTGTATAAGAGTAGACCATCAGGCTTGGTCGTTGCAAAGATAATAGAAATGTCATTCGTTGCCGCATCCAGTGATGGGAAGGCCATGAAAGAGAGTTCTTCAAAGCCAAAGGTTGTCTTCTCACAGTACCTGCCATAGCGTCCACCCACACAACTACACTTATATCCTGGCTTGAGTGCCACGCACAGGCCACCATAAAGACAAGGATTTGGCCTGCATGAGTCTGCTATGTGCTCGCATTGGTTTCCTCGGTAGCCAGGTCTGCATAGGCAGAAGAATGATGATCCATCAGGACTCTCTCGGCAGGACCCTCCATTTCTACAGGGGCTTCCTGCGCAAACGTCCCCTCTCTCCAGCTGACAGAATTTGCCTTCTCTGTGTGGCGAGCAAGTGCACTGGAAGTCATACCCCAGTCTTCTGCACTGGCCATTAGCTTGACATGGATTGGGAGAGCAGGGATCTTGACGTTTCTCACATTGGCGTCCAGTATACCCATCCGGACACTTACAGATGAAGTCGTGGGTCACCAAAGGTGCAGTGAAAATCAGCGACTGACTATCCACGATGTTCAAGGACCTCGCATCATGGACCCTGAAGTCTTCACTGCAGACCCCTCCATTGTCACAAGTATTAATACCCAAACATGGTGTGAAACCGATTTTAACTCGCCCCGGAGACTGCAAAAGCCTTTCTATACTCTCCAGCTTCTTGTTAAGTCGTTCTGTGATATACCTCGGTGATCGATAGCTTTGACTCGAGGTTTGTAGGGCCAATGCTATTTGGAAACCAGTCTGGTTCAGGGTATTCCTGATGCTATAGAGATTGTATTCATCTCCCTGATCCGAGCTGGACTTTAAAATGTCCAAAAAGCTTCTATAATAAGTTGTAAGGAATGTCTCGGCTGTCATATTGTCCACATTGATGGTGATCGAATTAGCAACGGTGGTATTATCGAAGCTCCTGAACTCTACAGTAACCGTTGACGTAACATCATTGTGTTTTCCATCGTTTCCTGACACAGAATAAGATAACCCATGAGCTGAGGTCTTTGATGTTGTATGTAGATCACATTTAGCTGGGATCGTAAGGATGCCCAGGAGACTACCCTGAGAGTCTGGCTTAATGCGGCATTTGTAGTCTCCTGTGGTGTCAGGGTCATTTGGATGAACATCGGCAATTTTCCCAAGAGGGATTTCGTTGTTGAAAACGTTCAAAAGGACATGCACCATTCGCGGAGTTGACGGGCTATCGTTTTGATCGAGGATATTCACAGTGATCGTGTGCTGCGATTTCATCTTTGGCTTGCCATTATCTTCGACCTCCACGATTATCTCCAGACTTGGGTTAACTTCACGGTCGATGCTTCGAGTTGTCTTCATGAGTCCGGAGTGTTTGTCAATATTTACCATGGCCTTGTGCTTACCGCCGACAAGATAGTACGTAAACGGTCCCCCATTTGGGGGAAGATCAGGATCGTTGGCGGAAAGTGTCATAATCGTAGTTCCAGCAGGCTCGTTTTCTGAAACATAGCCAATCACTCCATTGGCATCGAAGATAGGGCCATTGTCATTGACATCGAGTAAGTCTATCTTCACAGTTGCAGTACCTGTTTGGGGTGGAAGCCCCGTATCGATGGCTCCCAGAATCAGATTATACGTCGGGATGGTCTCCCGATCAAGCATCTTTGCTGTTTCGATCTGCCCGCTCTGAGGATCAACCTTGAAGGCTTGATTGATATTTCCATTGATGATTGAATAGCTAAACTGATTGTTTTGTGGGCGGACATCTTTGTCCACAGCCTTGACACTGGTTACTTTGGTACCAATCACTGCACCCTCAGATATCTTCGCCTCATAGATGTGATTCAAAAATTCTGGAGGGTCATTGCCATCTTGAATCGAGATGATAACTTGAGCTTCATCTGTGTCATTTCCACGAATTCCCCCAAAATTCTTTGCCAAAACTGTCAGGACCACCCGACTTTGAGTCTCACGGTCGAGATTTCTCGACACGAACATCACTCCAGTTTCAGCATTTATTCCAAAACCCTTGTCATTGCTGGATCCAACCAACAAGTAGTAGACCTTACCATCTTCCCCGGCATCCTTGTCCGTGGCTTGAATAGATCCAATAACTGTTCCAACTTCAGCCGACTCCGAAACATCGAAGTGAAAGACCGGCTGTATAAACTGCGGATAGTATTCATTGACCCCGGTGATATGAACAATCACCTCAGCATAGCTCTGCATCACTGAATCGGGATTCTGAGCCAGAACTTGCAGCAAGTAATCCTTCTTTTCCTCGTAGTCGAAACTTGCTGTTGAATTGATCATACCACTGTTCTGATTGATTTTGAAGAGATTACGGCCAGTTCCGCCGGTGATCGAGTATTGGATGACAGCATTAGCGGGCGAATCCTTATCGGTGGCATGGGCTTGGAAGACAAATGTATTCGGTGGTTGGTTCTCTGCCAAATATGAATCGTACTTGGACTGATTGAACTCTGGAGCATTGTCATTGATATCGGTGAGGATCACAGTTAACATTGCCACAGCCTCCCTTGACTTGAAGCCCAAATCTTCAGCGGTGATATTCAAGCGATACACCTTAATCTGATCGTAGTCGAGTGGTTGTAGAATTGTGACGGCACCTGTTACAGCATCGACTGTGAATTCTTTCCTCTCGTTGCCACCAGAAATTGAGTAGCGGATCATTCCATTCGGCCCGTCATCTCGATCTGATGCTTCAACCGTCACGATCTTCGCACCGATCGGTTGGTTCTCCGCAACGATAACTTGGTAGCTCAGGGCAGTGAATTCGGGTGAAAAGTTATTTTCTCCAGTGACGATTATCGTAGCTTGAACTTCATCACTTTGCGGTGGAACGCCACGATCAATTGCCTTGATCCTCAGAGCAAAAGCAGTATTTGGTGAAACTGCAATTGGCTTCGAGACCGATATCCAACCATCCTGCTTGTTAATTGTGAAATATGAGCTTCCGTTGCCATTGATAATGGAGTAGTCAATTTCAGCATTCACACCATAATCGAGTTCGTCTTTGGCAACAACTTGAACGATCTTCAGTCCGGCTTTTGCATCTTCGGGAACCGGGGACAAATAGCCGCGGGATTCGAATCGTGGAGGATTGTTATTGGCATCGACTACATTGACATTGACTAGGCATTCCGAGTACATGGGAGGTTTGCCATTATCTGTGGCCAGTATGGTCATGGAGTACATATTTTCCGGAGATGCCTCAATCTGGGAATGTTTGTATCCGATCGTTCGCTTGCTAAAAACTTCGCCAGTCGCAGGATCGATAGTAAATAGATCTGATGGATGTTGCAGTGAATATGATATCACCGAATTGGGTCCCTGCTTGTCACGATCGGTAGCGATCACTTGCCCAACAAGTGCCACCGGACGTTGCAGCTCTGGGAAGTTGAAGCTGTAATAGCTATGTTCAAATTCCGGAGCATTGTCATTCTGATCTTGAATGGTGATCGTCAACGGGGTTTCCGATCGCCAGGCACCATCTGAAGCTGCTACCTTCAGTAGGTACTCATCTTGTTGCTCACGGTCCAAATGCGCAGCAACGGATACATTACCAGTTATGGGATCGATGATGAATTTCTCACCAGGATTTTCACTGAAACTGTAAGTTGCATTGGCATTTACTCCGATATCCAAATCCGATGAAGTCACTTTGATCACAAAGCTTCCGATTTCGGCATTTTCAGTCACATTCACACTAAACAACCGTGTGAATCTCGGTGGGTTGTCATTCTTATCCAATACGGTTATAATCACACTCGCACTGCCAGTCAACTGGGGCATTCCTTGATCGAGAGCTTCCACGATCAGTTCATACGTAGCTATTTTCTCCCGATCTAGACGGGTGATGGCGTATATTTCACCATTATGTGCGTGAATTTCAAAGGTCTGCTTATAATCATTCACTAGCCGGTAAGTGACTTCTCCATTCTCAGCAGAATCTCGATCGGTTGCTTTTACCTTAGCAATAAACACGTCCGAGGGTTCTTCTTCGAGAACTTGGGTATTGTAGATCGATTTCTCCATTACTGGAGCATTATCATTAGCATCGGTAACATCGATTGTCAGCAACATGACACTCCGCAGACTTGGTGAGTCCGAATCAGCCGCCTCGATCCATATTTCGTATTGATGTGCGGTCTCATAGTCTAGACCATCCCTTCCAATAGTTGTTTCTCCTGTTTCGGGATTGATTCGAACTGCTTCATCAATGTTTCCACCAGCAATTGAATACCTTATATTTCCCGATGCGTCGCGTTTTGGAGATGTGGCTTGAATTTTGGTGATTAGCTTTCCTTCTGTCACATCTTCGGATAGTGTGAACTGAGTTTTGGCCATGTACGAGAAGGTGGGGAATTTTTGGGCTTGGCTTAGCTGAATCCTGAGTGTTGCTTTGGCACTTCGAGGCTCAGTGCCTCGGTCAGTGGCATGCATCACAATTGAATAATTCTTAATGCTTCCATCTCCCAGCTCCATTTTGGTTTTGATAACTCCAGATTTCTTGTTGATGTCAAATTTATGTGAATCATTGCCGCTGATCGAGTAGACTATTTCTGCATTCGCTCCATCATCCAAGTCAAACGCCCTGGCTCCGAATATGAATTCACCATTTCTAATGTTATCCGGGACATACACATCGAAGTTGGAGCTCTCAAAAGCCGGGGCGTTGTCGTTGACATCAAGAATGGTAACAGTTAGATTGACAGTCGAAGCACGTGGTTCCGTGGCAGAACTATCTTGAGCCATCAGAGTCAGATAGTACACAGAGACATCTTCCCGGTCAAGGACTGCGGCTGTTGTTATTTCTCCATTATCGGCATTCACGTGGAATTTCTCCATCTTTTCACCAAGCAAGCTGAAGCGGATCTTGGCATTTAGTCCGGTGTCCTTGTCTGTGGCAACCGGATGAAGAACTGTCGTGCCAATCGGGAGATTCTCTTGAACCGTTGCATGGTATGATTGGCGAGCGAATTCTGGCCGATGATCATTCATATCCTGAACGATGACTCGAACGATTCCCGTCCCAGTCAATGGTGGCGATCCTGAAAAGGAAACAACAACAAAAAAAATGGCATTAGTGTTTGTCCTTTCACAGAGACTATATAGGAATTATTCTTCATTCAACATCTTGATAAAAAAAAGAAATCCACCTTTCTAGACAATGTGTGTTCTATTGGAAAAATAATAAATTGCATCAAGAACCAATAAACCACAAAACAACTCGACCGAGCAGATGCTATCCAACAGATACGACGACTGTTAGGTACTAACAACTCCTCTGTCAGAATCTCGAAAGGCAAAGTATTATTGAATATAAGGTTAGGTGGGTAGTGCTACTTTTGCCTGGTGTTTCTGATCTAATTTAACGAGCAAATTGAATAATTCCCTTAAAAGGAACCCAATGCGCAGCGCATACAGCAGCTACATATCTCAGCACACAGCCCAGCACAGCACACACATATATTCTGAGAGTAATCCGAATCCGGCGGATTTGCTATCATGAATCTCTCTTTCTCTATTTCGGAACGGATTATTGGTTTCTTCAATAAAAAGGTTCTTTCTGAAATTGGTGCCGTATTCGATTCCATTTATGTGTTTGTTGCTGTATTCTTTTTGTATTCATATTTATATAGTGTGTGGTGTGCCTTATGCGCAAATTGAGTATAGGTATACCAGCCGTTGGTAATGGGGCACTAGAGAGATGCTGATGCTGCAGGGACGACCAGTGAGTGTGGAGTCTGGACGGCGCGCGGAGTTTGGGCTTTTGTTGCTCTATAAATACCTACGCATAAAGGTCGTGTCGTTTGTTGTAATATGATTGGTTACGGTTTATAGATAGGATCTAGGTGTCGCCTTTTTGGGGTCGGACACAGAGATAGATTTTGTTCAAATGTATAATTGGAATTAAGTAGATATATACAGAAAGGAATAAACCTTAAGTTAGGGATATAATATATGGTAGATTGGTTTATATGCATTTATCATCATGTGCACAAAAAGGAGACTTTCCAATTATATTGCAATTATAAGTGAAACAGGCAATTATAGGTAAGGAGCATTGATAATGAATAATAAGCTATTGCTATACTTTTTTGTTTTATTGTTTTATAAGGTGGAGGGAATTCCTTTTATTGGCTTTTGCCAAGAATTAATAAGGTACACTTTTTGTATGGAAGAGTTTATAAAGATTTTCAGATTTTAAAAGGTAATTGAACGAATAATTGAGAAAAGGGGCTTTGAACTCACGCATATTATTCTTTCGTCTAAGTTATTAAAATCAATTTATGCAACTCTATAGCAATTGTCAAACTTTTCTATTGGAATTTGAATTTGAGGGATGAATTTAGAATTTTCTAAAACAAAACGAGGCAAAGTAACATTTCGATGAATGAAAAGTGTCAGCAGATTTACTCTACACTCTTATTTATCATCAATTGCATGCGCCCTAGGCTTTTTTACTTGCGAAATAGGTATCTACTATAAGGATTTGTAATACAAATCGATCTCGGAATTTTAATCAAACCTGACATTATTATGATGATAGACAATGCGAACAAAATGAGTCCCGCAATTCCGTCTAAACTAAACCGCACTGAAGCGATTTTTTCCAAATTTTGAACTTAATTTTTTTTTTTAGTGAAGGAAAAGTTGCATTTTTTTTTTAGCTTCAAAAATAAAGCTACCTGCCACACAGCCATTATGAAAGAGATTTTTTTAACCTTAAAAACTACTTTAATGATTGTGATAAAGTATTGTAGGTTTTGTCTGCATTTCACGGAAACAGAAAATTACCAAAAACTGTAATTGAGATTTTATTTATGATTTCTCATTAACGGCTTACTCGCTATCGATCAAAATTTTCAGGAAGAAGGTCATTTTAAGTTTAAATAATATTGCATACAAGATTTTTTTAAAAAAAGTTATTTTTTGTTTAAAACAAAAAATCAAAAGTTTCAAAAGGATTAATGATTTTTTTTAAATAAAGTTTTTAAGAGTATATTAGTAAATACTTAAAAATGAGACAAATATTTTTTTGTTAATGTTAAAGAAACTATTACAAAATTATTTTTTAAGAATACCCCTGTAACAATTTTTGAAATTTTTTTTTACATAAATTCATATTTTTTCCAGAATTTGTGACGTTCTTTATTTTGCGATTAAAACTTTTATCTGCTAAAGAGAGCGCTCACGTCGAAGTTAATAAATTCCCCTCCTTTCCTTGCCACTTTTAGTCAGAGTAATTTCTTCTAACTATTTCTTACTGGATGTCAAATGCCAGATGATAGATGCCAGATGACAGATTTGGCGGTTGAATTAAAAAAAATAAGGTTGCTAAGCGTTAATTTTATAATAGTTTCACAGATGCGCATGTTTTTTATTATTTTATTTAAAAATAAAAAGTTATAGCATGGGTATTGTTAGTGTTAGCGTTGTTTTTAAATAATTTGTTTTCTGTTTTAAGTGATTTTTTTTTAGAAAACTGTCCCTCTAGGCTGATTTCACGACTTTAAACCAAAGATTTATTTAATGGTGTATTAATACTTACAATTATATAGAAAATTCAAAGGTTAAAAAAATGTAAACAATTTTCTGATTTTTTTACTTTTTCTATAGGGGAAGTATTGGTTTCGTGCAAAAAAAATAATTAAGAGGTTATAATCAAAACTAACATTACGATAATGGAGAAGTCTGAAAAACTGCGTTTCGTCATGCCGTCCGTCGGTCTGTGCGTATGTGCGTCTGTGCTTCTGTGCATCCACTGTAATTTGAGCCAGAGCCTAAACGGGTGGACCAATTTACATGAAATTTGGTACAGAGCATTTTTATGTGATTCCCTAGAGGACAAGCACGAATTTTTGTTTTAGCTCATCCAAAACGGGTAGCTGCCATACAAATATTTTGGTTTTATCAAATTTTATCAAAAATGGCTCTAACGATTTTGATTAAATTTCGTACCCGTAATAACTAAATCAATTATAAGAAAACTGGGTTTCAGGTTTTTGTCAAAAAATGCACATAACGGAATTAGGTATTCCACGTTTTTTGAGAAAATGGTCTTATTTTTGAGTTATTCACGTATATCTTTGTCATGGTTAGACCGATTTTGTTATAATTTTGTAGTCTGATGCTTTTCAATAGTTTAAACAATAATGCATTTAAAAATGTTTACAAAAACAGTTTTTTATAAAAAAAAAAAAATCAAACAAAAAATCAATTTTTTATTACTTTTGACTCTTTTAATATTTTCTCGTTAAATATAAACATCATGCATCTTCAATGTGGGGTTACACACAGTATTTAACCACAAGAGCAAATTCGTGCAATCCAGTCGTGCATATTTTTTTTTTTAAGAAATAAAAACTTTTTGAAAAATTTTAATATCCAGTATCATTTTTATTATCTTAGATATTCGTGTTGACAAAATTTGAATAAAATTGGTTAAGTAGTTTTCGATAATTTATGAAGAAAGACTTATAAACGTCATAGATACTAACAAAAATGGATTCACTTTTCGATTTTTTTCGTGATTGAAGAACATTTTTTTTGTAATATTTTGGAATGCAGTGTTGCTAAAAATAATTAGAAATAAAAATCTGCAAAATTAAAAAAAAATCGGCTAAGCCATGGAGGGGATATATGGGATATAATAATATAAAGTAGGTACAAGAATTTTTCATTGCAACAGGGAGAGTAAGGAATGGAGATAAAATTCTAAAAAAATTATAGCATTTTTTTAAATTTATCAGGACCCATTTTAGGGGCGTTGGACTTAATTTTCGAAAAAAGCAAATAAGACCACCCAACTATAGGGTTTTGCAATTGGCGCTTGTAGATTTTCAAAGCTGGTGGCGGCCATGTTGTTTTGGTGACATCTGTCAAAGCTGTTGTTTATTGTTACTGATGCCAAATCAAAAGTTACACAATTAAACAGCACGTTCAAATGATAAAAGTTTAATATCAAAATCTTTCGGGGCAACGATAGGTACGTGCGTTGCGCCCATTTTGCGGTTTACATGGTTGTCCTTCTATAAGTCGATTTTCCGAAGTTTAGTGGCCAAATTTGAGACGACCGATTCAGTGTAAAATCAACCAACGACCTAGCGTCAAGGAAACGCAAGATCAACCGAAAACATCCTCGCTGTCCGAGAGAACCCGTAGTTCTTCGAAAACGACGATATAGTTGCCATCAGCATCAACGGATAGCGCTACCGATCGATAATAATCATTTTTTGCTGGATCCAATTGAATAATATGGATTTAACCGACATGTTGTTACAACAGAACGGCGCTAGGTGCCACACAGCGAACGACACAATGTTCCATTTCAATATCTTCCCGGCCCTTATTGAAAAACCCTTTATATTCACTAATACCAAAACTTTCGGTAATTGGCGATGAAATTCGTACAGGATCTTCTTTACATTACTACCAGCTGGACCCACAAATATGGAGCTATATACTTATGGCTACTCAAGGCCAATGTATTGAAGAAAAACGCTTCATTTAAATTTTTTCACTTACAAAAAAAAATTGTTAAAATGTCATGCGATAAAAACACCCAAGCAAACTCACTTAGATTGAAAAACGGGTCGACATGTACATTTCAAAGAATTGTTTCCTAACTTTTAGAGGGTAGTACCTACAGAGTTCATCGATCTTACAAAAAGTGTTAAATTAAATTTTAATAATTAAATTTTTTTTGAAAAAAAAAAGAATCTACTAATATACAACAGAAGCATGACGTGTATAATTATTATCCTAAAAATCATAATTTTAAGGCTTCAAAAATGTGAAGTTATCGCCCCTACAGCTTAAAATAAAGAACATTATCACCATCGCACCTTTCCACATTTTGAAGAAAATCAATCAAAATAAATCGCTTTTTATGATTTATGACACCCGCTTACTGTATAAGGTTTACACAAATAAATAATAATACAACGAAAAAAAAAAATCATAGACACTTTAACACCCAACAATTCTAGGTAAGGTACTTATACTATCCAAAGTACAAAAGTTAAGGTTCCACAAAGCCACTTAAAGTTAACTATTCAGTTTTCAGTCTTCACCAAACAACAACAACAACTGTGAGCGTGCGTGCGTATTTTCAAGCAATATCCGACAACGATTATTGCATTGTGGGCTGAAGATTCTATTGTGGGCTTCCATATAGCATACGTATACATACATATGTGTGTATATTGTATATGTATAAGTTTATCATCATCGTCATCATAGCCTGAACGATTTATGTTTGAATGTCGTTCCTTGGACACGGAAGAAGCGGGACTACAATGTAAAGGAATATCCACCTATGCACTCTCGATCAGGAATAACATAAGATCTTTTGAAACAAAGTATGAGTCTGAGTTCTCTATTATACACACCCTGAGCCAGAGACCAATGTCAATATATGACCATCAGACCATAATATTCTCATATATTGGTTGTGTTGGTGTGAATGTGTGGGCAACAATTTATTTAATTTTATGCTCTAGGACACCAAAACGAGCCAACGACTCCGACTGACTTGGTTTCTTAAATATGCAATCGTAATCAGTTTTATTTGTGTTTTCTTGGTAACAGTGAGGCTTGGTTGATGTTTTTTTATTTATTTTTATAAAGGCCAGGTATTGGTTTGGTGAAAATTATGATTGGTGTAAATTTTAAATATAAGGTCATTCATTTTTCGGTTTCGAAAGTAAAGCTAAACAAAACACACAGCGATATATTTTTGATGAAAATTTGATTTCATTATAAAGTTTGGACTTTGTGGAAAACAATATCATTCAAATGGCAGCTTTGGGAAGATTCGCAGCATGTGATTCTTTTGAGGTAATTTTTATCCACTTTTTCGTACATTTCGGGCGGTAACTCGGCCATAACTTGAGAACTGTTGGTTTTTAATGTGTCTAGAGTTCGGGGACTATTCGCGTGAACACGATCTTTTGCGTAGCCTTACAGAAAAAAATCTAACGTTGTCAAATCGCATGATCTTGGTGGCCAATTGACGTTGCGAAAACGTCAAATTACGCCACCAGGAAACTTCTCACGCAATAAAGCCATAATTGGTCGTGTTGTGTGGCTTGTTGCTCCGTCTTGTTGGAACCACATATCGTCCAAGTCATGATCTTCAATCGCCGGCAAAAAAAAATGGTTATTATCCGATCAAATGACAGCTGAGTTTGACAGGTGTCAAATGCCAGCGCTACCAACATGAAACCACGAAATGAATGACCCTGTACTTAGTGTCAGGCTTCATTTTGACTAATTTAACTGACCTTTGTTTTATTGACACAGGATTCAATTAAATCCTTTGTCTTTCTCCTTCTAAGTTCGCTACTATGATAAAGATGAAAGCAGTTTTCACAGCAACTACATACAACTGAGATATTGGCTTAAGTCAAAATATCCTTCAGAAGCCCAACAAGACCGAAGACAACAAAATGAAATATCAATAACAACTTACTGGCAATCTGATGGCGAAAAACTTTCTTCTACAAAATGTCTCACCCAGAGCACAAAGGAATGTGAGCCAGATAGTAATGCCGAAGTCACCAGGGTGCCATGCTAGTGCCAGGCCACCTCCTCCGCCATTCAGCAAACATGTAACACTTTTGAGACAGAAAAAAATATAAAATTTTTTGTTTTCCAACTAAACTCCACCTGGAGGCTCACCCGACTATGTATCGAACCAGGTGGATTTAGCTAACGAATTATTATTCTCCCGTCTTCCAGTTTTGATCGAGTTTGGCCGAAATTGAAATTGCCTCTTATAGGTATAGCCTCAGCCTCCTATAGCTGCCATAGGATTTCTGCCATCTCTCATATAATAGCGCTATGATCGGAAAACGTGGAATCGACTTAAAAGCCCCTCAGAGATAGTGTAATTGAAAAATATTTAAAAAGCAATTTTTCATATCGACTGGTTCGCGCCTTTTGTGGTTATAAAGTACCTACCAACATAGTTACAATACTCTGGCTCAAGCTCTGCATGGTTGGGTTATGATGATGATGATGATGGTGATGGTGGCGGCAGTTACGTTGAGAGATGTGGATTTTAATCCCAAAACGATTGTAGATTTATAGAAAGAACAGTTTGATCTATCGCGGATACATATTCATCTTACTTTTCGGGTCCCCCAAACCCCCAATAAAAAAAAAACCACATTGACTTCATACATAGGTATATAAATAAAATCTTGTAGGGGTTTTCAAATGGGCGATATTATGGGATCTTATGGGAGAGAAATCGCAATAGGGAGACAATGGCAAGAATTATGATCGTAAAGTGGCTATATGGAGGTGCTACAGTCATAGTCTCAGCTCGACTCGGCCCAGGCATGCTAAGGAGAAATATATTACTTTGAACTTTTGTACTGTAACAGTTCAATGTTGAGGATTATTTTTCTGTGTAAATTTATACCTACCTACTTGGCTTTTTTCTTCCAAATACAATCGTGGTTATGGTTATGAAATTGGAATTTTATAATCTTAAAAATAATAGAAAAAAATAAAAAAAAAAAACTGTTTTATTGGTGGTACTTTGAGCTTGTATATTACATATGTGTGTTTATTTGATAAATCTATTTTCTTGGAAAGAAGACATGTGAAAAAGAAAGCTGTTTGTCAGAATAGTAAGTATAGGTATTAGGTACAGTTACGTTTCAGCCGGAATCAATGAAAACTAGGAAATTGGTGATAATTTGATTTCGGGGTTTACACCAACATGATTTTATGGTCGTTACGGTCACAAACATTAGTCCTTTATAATTTGAAAAATAGAGAAAGAAAATATTTTTTAAAGACTTATTTTTATTTCAAATGTTTAAGTTAAATTCTTACACCCCCACCATACCAAGCAGAACAAGCTCAAATGTGGATTAGCTATAGGAAGGGCAAGGATATCCAATAAGCCTTATTCCATGACTTTAAAGGTTTTCGCAGTTTTTAACATATGAAATTTTCTAGTCTTTCAGATCAACAACAACAACATCAAGAAATAGAACCTTCGACGCACCGCTACAACTTGCGCAGCAAAAATCGCTTATAACATCTGGCTGGCAGTTTCCCGTTGACCAAGTTCAATGTAATTTGTAGCGAAACATTAGGGGTAAGGACTGCATTGAACTCGCTTGATATTGATGGATGGACGGTGAGAAGTTGATAAATAAGTTTGGTGATATTCAAAGGGAATCTGAATATTCTAAATACTCGTATCTCATTGAAAGATATTTAACACACATTTAATCTAAAGGGTCTTCCAATAGGGAATTCTGAACTTTGACAGTTGATAGCGGCCATATTGTTGAAGCTACATCTGTCAGATTGGCTTCCATTTATTTAGTTTGTTTTTCCTAAACACAATCGACCGATACAGCATTCAACAACATGTGCAAATGGTAAAATTGTTTTATTAAAACGGGTTTTCTGTTCGGGCAACTTTCCGCGGGCTTCGGCCATTTGTGGTCATCTTCAGCGATTTCAGCCCATTTCTGGTTGAATGCGTACGTCAACAAACAAAATTGTTGAATTTTGGGACGGTACTAATCCACATGAGATCCAAGAGCGTCCAATTCATCCCGAAAAAGTCACTGTTTGGGGTGGATTTTGAACTGGTAGCGTCATCGGTCCATATTTCTTTGAGAACCACGTTGGCCAGGCCATCACCGTCAACGGTGAGCGCTATAGATTGATGATTACCATCAACTTCATTTGGCCTGACTTGGATGATATGGACACCAACAACATGTGGTTTTAACAGGACGGCACGGCGCGGGGCTACGTGCCACACAGCTAATGCCACATTGGAAATTATTCACCAGCGATTCGAGAGCATGTTCTTGTTCATCTCACGTGGAGGTGATGTGAATTGGCCACCAAGACTGTGTGATTTGACCCCGTTAGAATCTTTCTTGTGGAGTTTTCTGAAGTCGCAGGTCTATGCAAATAAGCCACAAGCCATAGCAGCCCTCAAAGCCAACATAACCCATCTCATCGGTCAAATTTAGCCTGATATATGCGCCAGAGTCTTGGAAAACTTGACATTTCGGATGCGCGCCACCCAGAGAAGCCGCGGCGGACATTTGAACGATGATAAATTCCATACATAACGACATGAATATGCTTTTCAAACGAGTAAATAAATTTGTAGACACACACTTTGTTTTATTTAAATTTAAAGATAGGAAGCGCTTAATGAAAGACCCTGTACATATGTACATACATATATACAAAAATTATTATTATTAAAACCACGAGCTTTAAACGAGCTATTCTTGTATATATATATATATATATAAATATAATTGGTTTCTGGAAAACAGCTTTGACGATTTTGATTAAATTTTCACAGTTTGCTCTAATGCGCGAGAAAGAAAATAAAAAAAATAGTTTTAGTCAAATGTGGCCACCGGTCACGCCCACTTTTATCATATTTTGGTTTCTCAGAAACCGCTCTAACGATTTGGATGCAAATTTAAGTGTTTGTTTTTCTGAACAAGAATAAAATATTAAAAATATCATAAGTTAGATCCACCCACTGCCACACACACTTTTCTTATAAAGGGTTTTCCAATAAGAGGTGTTATTTTGATATTCAAAGAAAAATGGTATTTTTTGAGATAAATGATCGGATGTTTACTTTATTATAAAGAGGAAGGTATGCCGTCAATAATGAAACACAACATCAGCCAAATGGCCGCCACGACCACGCTTACAGGACCATATCCTTTTCATGAAATTTTCCATAACCAAATCGCAAAGTGGCTGCCCTATGTCCTCGATAGCCTCACGAATTCCATCTTTGAGGTCTTGAATCGACGCTGGGCTGTTGGCGTAGACCTTATCTTTCACGTGGCCCCAAAGGAAGAAGTCGCAAGGTGTTAAATCACAAGATCTCGGTGGCCAATTGTGATCACCTCTTCGAGAGATAACACGGTCCGGAAACTTTTCCCGTAAAAGATCGATGGTTTCATTGCTTGTGTGGCACGTAGCGCCGTCTTGTTGAAAGTAAACGTTGTCCAGATCAATACCATCCAATTCCGGCTATAAAAAATCATTAATCATCTCTCGATAGCGCAATCCATTGACCGTAACTGTTGCTCCAGCCTCATTTTCGAAAAAGTAAGGTCCAATGACCCCGCCGGACCATAAACCGCACCAAACAGTCACGCGTTGAGGATGTAGAGGCTTTTCAACAATAACTTTTGGGTTTTCCGAGCCCCAGATGCGACAGTTTTGCTTGTTGACGTAGCCTCAATCAGCAAAGACACGACGTTGTTGATGATCAGCTGGCTTGAGTTCTTGTGTTAACTGAACTTTATAAGCCTTAAGACCCAAGTCTTTATGCAAAATACGTTCTAATGACGTTTGTGGAATGCCTAATTCCAAAGAACGACGAGGAATGGACAAACCTGGGTTTTCTTCAACACTTTGGGCTACAACAGCAATATTCTCAGTTGTTCTTGAGCGACGTGCACGGGTTTTATTCTTCACATCACTAACTTGTCCCAACAGCTCGAATTTGTCCACCAACTTCTGTATTGCGGTCCGACAAGGTGCTTCACGACGACCCAAAAATGTTTTAGTTTTACGAACCGTCTCTGCCAAATTTTCACCATTTTTATAGTGAATTTTAATAAATTCAATGCGTTGTTGAAGCGTGTATCGTTCCATTTTTATTAATGGCGTCGTTTCTACTTGTCAAATGTCAAAAAATGATAGCTTAAAAAGTAACAGCTACCGAAATAGCGGGCTATTCAAAATAACACCTCTTATTGGAAAACCCTTTATCTCAGTTGCTCGGAAACGATTCAAACGATTTTAATGAAAATTTAAGTGTTTGTTTTCATGAGCGAAACAAAATTTAAAAAAATTAGTTTTAGTAAAATTCGCCGACATTTTATAATATTTTTCCTTATAAGTTTATCTAACAAAGTTTTTATATGAAAAATCGTAAAAATCAACTTTGTTTCTAATTGTCTGACCTACAAGGTTAAGGGTTTTAAATAAAGAAGAAATTCCAGGCTACATATAAAAAAAATTATTATTTAAGGACTAAGGAGAGGGTAAATGTGTTATTAATTTAATTTTCTTTTTTAGAATGAAAAAGTTGATAAGAAATAGCAGATTTTCGAAAAATATCCGCCCGCACAGGCGCACACACTTCACAATAAATTGTCACAAATGTGGTGTCTATGGAAAAAGATATACTGTAAACAATTGTGTGCAGTGTATGTGTGTATGGCCATATTGACCGTCTTACTGACAAAAAAAATGTATGGGTCGACTTTTCCAGAGCCATCGCAATGAAATATAAAAAGACAAAATTCATTTCAGAAGTCTTTTTTATTTTCATAAAAATTTAATTTTCTTTCACAACATTTTACATTTTCACTCGTAAATTTTCCTACGGTAAATTAAAACCTTCTTATGTTAAATTTTCTAAGATCCCGAGCAAAGCTAGGTCTCCCAGGTACTTAAGTTTTATATACGAAATATTATTATATTCTTATCAATATATTTCTAATTTTGTTGATTGAATACAATTTTCATTTTAAAGAAGTAGTATAACTTCCATGAATGCATAATGTGCAAAACGGGATATATATTTTTAATTTTTGTGTACTCAATTTTTGGCAAAAGGATAAAACAAAGGCTCCAATATAACTAATTTATTTCAGACTTTAGAACCACAGTGTGATCGTGCATAACATCTAGCTCGTGCGACCAAGTCGTGCATATTGTTGTTTTAATCCATAGAAAATCAAACTTGATTTTGGTTCAAAAGACCAAATTTTCCGTCAGTGCAAAAAAGTTTGATATACTTGAAATTTTCCTTACATAGCTAATATCAAACCGAGGGAAATGTAATCAAATATTAACTATAACTGCACTTAACTAACAATAAGTATGTATATTTGGAAGTTTTGAACCTCACAACTTGTTTTGTCAGTTATAAATAGAAATAGTTCGGCGATAGCTTGTGAAGAACCAGCGCAAGAGGGCTTAATGACTTACAACTCTCCACTATTCCTGAGTCCGTTTAGTTCGTCAGCAGGACCGAAGCTCTGTCAATTGTGTATTGCTAAACTCTGTCTCTTGGGATTGGTGTAGGTTTTGTTGAACACAGTCTTCATTATTTGAGCAAACATTCTTCCCGAAGATAAATAAATATTCACCAAAGCCATCTCCCATCAATGTGTGATAAAGGAAATAAGAAGTAAAAATTCCATTCACCATTCACTCTTTTTTTTCATACTTAATTTTCATTACCTACTCTCTTACTTTTGCTAAATCAAAGAAAAAAAACAAAAAAAAAAAACAACTATACAACGCTCTCTTCGCGAACTAATCGCGATTGAAACATGGAAAATGCTTGTTAGACAAACACTAGAGGTCTCAAGGCATCAAAAGATATTGCCAAGTTTATTTGTTTGTTATTATTAGTGTTTTTTTTTTCTTGTTGTTGTTTTGTTTTGTCCATACATAAACACACACAAGAAAAACAAAAATACCATTCCTCCGAAATCACAGATAAAGAAATAAGCTATGACTGCAGTATGAAACATACGTTTCCTCTTATTTTATTTTTGTACACTCATATAGCCTAGAGTGCGACAGGCCTTCTCCAATCTCCAATTCAAGTTAACATTACTTAAAGAGCCGAGTTGAGTCAAGCTCAAGAGCTAGAGCTATAGAGCTAAAGTCCAGCGAACAGATTAGAAAAATCAGAGACACACACTGCATAGGTAGGTATATGATAGCAAGGCCAATGTAAGGTTGAGACTTGAGAGTGCTATGATGGCATCCGACAACAGCGACGGACGGATGGACAAACGGACATAGGTATACATCCGTGCAACTTAGTTATGGCACTTCATGGTCCACAGAAATATGTCCGTACACAACACATGTCCGGCAGAGTGACGTATGCTTTCGGGATGATATTTCGTTTTGTCTTATCTAACCTTGAAGGATGGGGCAGGGTTTGGATTTTCCACAAAAATTATTGGACATACAAAATGGTGTAGCATACTTGGTTATATTCTCTTGCTCTCAGGCCAAAGTCATCATAGAAACAAAGATCTTCCATGGCGATTATACATGTATATGTATATGTAATGTATACATATATACGACCAGTCGTATGAGGCTTTGAGGAGGAAATAGAATTGGGATTGATATAAGGGTCAGTTGAAGCTTATCTTGTAATTGGTCGTATATTTTTCTCCCTTATGCTGCCTTATGCAATCAGAGGACAGAGGAAACGTCATGTCGGGAACGATATTTCCCCCCGGAGCGCGTGTGTGGCTCTTGAATGTGAAGAAACATGTGTATAACAAGAGTGGCCTATGGGGAGAGTCTTAATTAGTTTGGCCGGAGTGGTTAGTTTGTTGGTGCAACATGGCTAATTGGAATGATCAAAGGGTCTTCTTCCATCTATCCTGATATGTGGACTTATAAATTTGCAGTGCCCAATGATTGTTGTGCTATGTGTGTGTAGTTGAAGTCTCGAGTTGATAGATTCCGCATTCAACTAAATGTCAATGAAGTGGTCTAGAGCATCCTCAGAGACTCTTTGTCGAAACATAGTTGCTAACAGTTGTTGACGATGTCACTTGTATGTGAACATTGTCTTGGCCGCCGCTGTCGTATCACCTTCGCCACAATAATGTTGTACGACTCTGGAGAATATTTGTGTTGTCAATCTCCGGGCTGTGTGTCTCAACTGATCTTCCAGAGTTACTTATACCTCTATACCGCACTGCACTGCTATCGGCTTTAGATTTTTAGCTCGGCGCGCATCTAAATCTTTGTCGTGGCCCGTCTGGCATCCGTCGTCATCATCATGATCCTCATCATCATTGGCATCATCGTGGACTTGGACATAGATATATGTGGGGACATATGAAACGGATTTTTAACTGTGTCGTTACACAGCTGTATTACATGGTTAAAGCAGTAGCAGTAGCAGCAGCAGCAGCATCTATTGTGGCACCATCGCTGGTCGCATCGTCATCGTCATCATCTTCGTCGCATGGCCACCACTGCCACTAGTTGTGTGCGCAGTGCAGTCACCAGTCAGATGCCATTTTTGAGATAAGGAAGTGATTTCATAAAATCCATACACCATATTGTGGTGTTGTTTGGTTTTTAAGGATTGGGATTGAAATTGTGAGGAAGGGAGGAAGGGAGCGCAAACAAAAGCCTGCCACATTGGCCGCTTATACTCTCCGCGCATTCCTCCTTCTGCGTGGATGGTGCTTGACCAAAACTTTATCTTTGGCGCAGATTGAAGGAAGTTCGCTATATACTCTCGACTCGGGCCCACCATTCAGCAGTTTCTCCAGTTTCTAGCTGGCAGGTCAGGAACAATCTAAAACGCATATAATCGAAAATAATCGACGGTGGAAGAATAAACCTATAACCCATACGAAAAAAGAAATGTGTGCGCTGCGTATGGTAGATGGCGGATGGGGCTTGGTTTTGACTTGGAACTTCTATATGGATGGGACGCGTCGTTGTCTTCGACTCTGGGCTTTGACTTTGGTTCCGTTTGTCTCGTTAGAGCTATAGCACTATAGAGCCGTTGGTCGGTACTCGGTGGTTGGTGGTTGGTGCAGAATTGTCTACAACAAATCTTACTAGTTGTAATATTTGTATCGTGTTACTTTTAACACATCGTTTTGCAGCATTAGATACATGCGCAATCCTGCAGAATGGTGCATTATCCCCATATATATTGCCACATAGCGCATATATTCATGATGCCGTATGAACGGACACACATATTTCGGTAGCCATTTGCAGGAGGGAAACATATGTTTTCTCGGGATTATTTTAATGATCATCTTCAGTTTGTCTTCCGATCGGTTGGTGGCGGCGGCCGGTGCGGCACGCGGGCCTTCGAAATCATATGGGGTTGTATATGGTTTTGGATTTTCTACCCAAACAGTTATCCAGGTCGCGATCTATGTAATTTTTTTGTTGTTTTGTTGTTATTTTCCTAAAATCCATAGCTGCTCCTTCTGTTGTATCTCTTATACCTAAACCTACCTCTATATAACCAAAGCCTCATGTAATAATATGAAAACTTGCAAGACGATGCGATGGCGGTCAATTTTTCGGTCTATTGCGCGGATTTTGTGTGGGAAATTTTTAAATTATTGTCACACACACGTTTTATGGGAGAAATTTTGTGGGAGTTTGCCAAGAAATATAATAAGCCAACATTTTTTTGTTTGTTGTAGTCGTTTTTGTTATGTCGTTATAATCATTAAAGTGAAAGAGGAATTTTGCCATATACATATAGCTTAGACAGGCAGCAACAATGTTGCTTTCGCATAGGTATATACCTACACCACATCTAAGGCCGATATAATATGGTGGACGAAGAGTTTTCTACTCAGCTCTTTTGTTTTATTTCTGCTTTTCATAGGCCACATTGCATTTGAAAGGATCAAGAGTTTATTGAGATTTTTTTTCTAAAATTTTAAATTGACATGTAATTAAATTCCATGTTTTGTTGTTAATTTCGTACAAGGAAGTAAATTTATTACATATTTTTTTAAGAGACGGGAGGGGAAAGAAATTTAGATGTAGTAGTTATAACAGTTGAACTACAAAAATAATGATATTATTAATAAAATGCTAAAATAAATAGTTAATTTATATTTTGGTTCAAAATGTTATTGAGAAGAATTAATTTTTTTTTTTCAATTTGTGCGTTTAGAAGAATTATAGAATTATTATGTAAGAAATATGGGCCTCTAAACTTCCATGGTGATTTGGAGTCAGTAACTATGAATAATAAACAACAGATTTGACGGATGTCACCAAAACAACATTGCCAACAAAATCTACCCCCACCAATTGAAGATCCTTTATAGCGGTTGAGCGGAAGAAGGCAACTACTCTAGTCATTTCCCTGAAGCAGGGTTTTTAAAAGTATCGATTTTTAAAGCCCTTCTTTGAATACGCCTAAATATGACCAGATCGAAAGAAGAGACACATTTTTTGCATCGACGAAGCCTGCAATGTTCTTAGTGATGACAAATCTGAAGTCTGAAAGTGGTGGGTTATAACAGTGACATAGCTAAGAAGAAGATTCTGTTTGACAGTAGAAATATTATAGACAGCATCAAAAGGAACATCTCAAAAACCGCTCAAACGATTTTGATAAAAAAACTTTTTTGTGCGCACCTTATCGGAAGATGCTATAATTTTTTTTGGAAATGACAGCAAAATGTCAATTGTACTTTGACATTTGTGAAGTAAACAGATTTAGAATACTCGTCAATAAGACATTGTATTTGTATCTGCGTTCTTTACAAATGTATCAAAGTATAGCTTTCATTGGCCAACATTTCTAAAAATTATACCTTTCGAAACGGTGATAAATTTTTCGTCACCTTGTACATAAATCTGTTCTACATTTTGGTAAATAATTTTTGTACGTGACTCCATTGTACTATAACGGAGGCGTTTTTTTTTTATTTTCTCATTATCATTTTCTACCGACTTGGATCAAAATTTTCAACATCTTTTGAAGTTAAAATACTGTCGCAAATAGAAATTAAAAAAAAAAAAATATATTTTGGATTTTTTAAATGAAATTAAATTGTTTTGAAAATGCAATGTTTCGAAAACTGGTTGATGATTTCAAACAGGACTTTGAGTAAAGAAAATTGTCATGTTGTTGTGACATTTAAAGTCACTTACCTACCATTAATTGAGTTGGTTGAAGGTTATGTAGTAGGTATTAGGTAGCCTTTATTTTCGGATCAAAAAACTACTCTTGAATTGTCTAAGCAATTCCAGATTAAATGAAAATTGAATAAGTTGTTAAAGCTTTTAAGATAAATATACAGACTCTCTATTATATTTAGTTAAGCTTTATCAGAATCTCGATTTGCAATTTTGTCTTTTTTTTTAAGTAGTTTTCAATACCATTTTATAATGCATTAGGGGCAGGGGTTAGTAAATCACTGGCAGGCGTTAGTAAATCACACAATTTTGTAACCAAACATAGACTTTGCATTCCATTTGTTCATCAAAATCATTTTCAGGGACAATTTTATTTCAAATCGTTTTTGTTAAAGAGAAAAAGTGCTTATGAACAAAATATAAAGCTTAAAACTTTTAATATTTTTTGTCATAGACTCTATGTAATGGAAATGGAGGCTGGGAAATTTCCCAAAATTCAACATTTTCATGTATTAACCTCAAAACATAAATAAAGACAATGAACTTTAAATGTAAAAGTTGTTGATGTCAAAAGAAGAATTATTTTGATACATCGGGTATCAAACCACCTCAGCAGTTACACCCATTTTTCCCCCATTCAATATAATTTCGATTTCTATAAGTGGGAGAGAAAAAGTATGCACAATTCAAATCAATAAGAATTTTGGGAGTAATTGCTTTTTAATTAATTTATTTGCTTCAAAACTGTCCAACATTTTAAATAATCAATGTTCCAGAGAAGTATTTGGCTTGAGATATTAAAAAAACATAATTTGTGCGCCTTATTGGATATAGACTAATTAAATTATGGTTTTTTTTTGAAAATTTAGTTTAAGCTTGACTCCGAGCCTCTAAAGCATTTTGCCTTCCCATTTGTTTTAAATAAATGTTTGCTTGAAGACCCCCAATAGTCCAATTTTTGTATACGTGCTTGAGAAGAGACAAATGCTATCCTCTTTTCTATTAATTGACCCTTAAAAGGTTACTCTCCTTCAAAAATTGTGTAAAAATTTTCATTCGGCAAAAGACTTATTTTATTTATATTTTAAGTCCCACCTTTAAAGGAATATGAGTATAATTATACAAAGACCAAACTATGTCACTTTTAATTTTTCCCCTGACCTTTTGCGTTATGAAATTTCCAATTTGTTCTTGCACAGCTTTCCACCATAAAAAAAATAATTGCACTCTTTCGAAAAAGTATATCCCCCTTAACCTTTTACAACATATTTTATCCTGGATGAGAATTCCTTTCATTGTAATTTACATTATCGTTTGGTTTTGACATTTTTATTGCACAAAAATGCACACATGTCTACTATAAGACGAGTTTAAGAGTTCTAGCCAAAAGGCGGTGGGTGGATGAAATATAAAAAGACTTCTTATCTTAAACCATAAAAATCACTTCGAAGTTGTCTATCCTAAGACCTCTGTGTCTTCGTTAGAATTGAGTAGGATTACCTGCAAACAAATTGGCTTTAATTGAGCGTGCGTTCCATTCAAGACCCTCATAATCTGGACTATGAATTCTAAGAAACTTATACCTAACGCAATCAGGTTTAAAGTGTTCGATATAAGTAGGCACTATACTCGCACTTAATTTTACTATTTTCGTTCTAAGATTTAAGAACATAAAAATTGGAAAAAAATGCATGCGTAGGTATGTAGGATAAAAGGATTATCATTATCACACAAATGTTCGACACTCCCTCTTACTTTAAGTGGTTTGCATATAAAACTTTGTTTATCAAGATAAATCCTCCAATAAAAGAAAGACTTTATACACGAAGTAAACAAAATCATCTCGAAGACTGACCGGCCCAGTGTTTCCGGTGTTAAAAATAATTGCAGATTATAACTGAAATCATCACCAATCGAAAATCCCATTCATAAGGATTTGCACGGAAAGCAATAAAGCTGGAATGCAAAAACGACAACCAACTGCCACAAGGCTAATAAAATTGTTATCGGAATTTTTAATATTTTTCAACAAAAAAACACAAAAACAATATAAGTCCCCTAACTCCTTAAAAAAAAACTAAGAAAAATCTGTAATGCAAGAGTCTTTATAGGTAAAGGTACTCGAAAATACAAAAAAAAAAAAAAAAAAATACAAAAAGAAACAGGTACTAGTGAGATTCCCTGAGGGATCTCGTGGCGTCACGATTTCATAAAAGCCTGAGCAGCAGCTCCCCAATGAACATCATGGACAATGATGATGAAACTCTGATCTGGTGGTTGGTTTTGGTTTGGACTTTGGTAGTTCAAAAAGGTTTCTCACTCCTTTTTGTTTTCTTCCAGTTAGTATAGGTATAGTGTATTCAGCGAGTAAGAGAGATCTTGGAATTTTGTAAAAAAAATAGTTAAGAAATGTAAAAGAAAAAAAAAATCAAACTTAA
Organism: Leucozona laternaria; assembly: GCA_932273885.2. NCBI lineage: Eukaryota > Metazoa > Arthropoda > Insecta > Diptera > Syrphidae > Leucozona > Leucozona laternaria. Next base: position 99,253,445 of record OW026368.1, read on the forward strand.
AAATCTTTGTTTTTAGCTAAAAATTGTTCTTTGTGTTGTGCAGAGTTGTGACGTGATCAGGCAGAGATATACGAGTACTATTCGTTTGCTATTAATAAAGCAAAGGAGTTGTAAGAAGTGTGTAAGCACCTTTAAACAAAAAGGCAAACAAACAAAAATCAACTCCTGATGGAAATAAAAGGAACAGCAGGAGGAAACACAAAGGTTGATTGGCGAAGCACAATTATTAGATTATATGGAGTGCTTATGGCTCTCTGTGCATCATTGCAGGATGAAGTGAACAGTAGATAGATAGGAAGATAGATGATGGTGTATTGCCTGCAGAGATGTGCTGGAGTTACGCCCTCGCGCGCTGGTTTTCAGTTGTTGGTGTTGTTGTGGTTTTTTTTTTTTTAATTTTTCTGGACAGTCACAAAGGGGAATTTTATATTTCAGGTATTTTTAGTTCTTAAAACAATAGACTGAAGTAATGAAAAGTGTTGAGATCGTCTGAGGGTATATACAAGATCCTTACAGGTTATCGGTTTGATTTTATCGAAGCTGCTGTGGCAGAGGGATATTGGTAAATTGTCACGACTTTCACAGGGTACAACGATTTTTTTTTTAAGTTAGTTTTTTTTTTAAGATGAAATGTATTAATGAGTTAAGGAAAAGGATGGAGAAGCATTTGTTAGGTTTTTAAGGAAGTTTTTCTTTTGATCAACAGTGGGTAAAAGCCACTGTGCATGCAGCACTTGAAACACTAAAATATTATTTTAAGTTTACAAGAAAATTCACTGAAATTAACAATGTCATAGTTTGGTCTTCGGTGGGCTGTCATATAGTCGAATAGGGGAAAACCCTATACAAGAGGTATATGCGGTTATATTCTGCTGTAACAATCAACTATATTGCCTATAAGTGCCAAGCCTTTAATTATTTACGTTCTTCACGACCCCTAATAAGGTAGCAATTAATCACATGCTCCATGTATTTTTTGTTTACGACTTTTGGGCTATTAAAACTGCAAACACTTTTCAAGTAAGTATAATGACTTTATTGCATCATAGCATGATTCTAATTCACAAAAGGTAATTGACAGCGCCTTTTTTCAAAATGATAACCATTCTAAGCGCAAAAGGTACCTTTGTACATTGTAGGTACATATATTAACAAAAACTTAAAACAATCCTTCTAGCAGATTTGCCATAAATTTTCGGTGGAAAAGCATATTCAATAGTTAGATCCGACACTTACCCACGGGTGATTTGTGGGCTGCTCTCTTAGTTAACACCAAATGGGATATATGACCATACGTAAAAATATTTCGAAATTCCAACGATTTATTCTTTTTTTTTTTTTTACTATCGCAGCTATTTTCAAACTGTTTTATAGCTGACGCCAGCCACCGCCGGCCGTCGCCGCCACCGACTGACTGCTGCAGCACATAATATATACGTAATAAATAAGCAACTTTTCGCTTGGGCTGACAACAAAAACCAGATTCTTTTTGAAAGTTTACCGCTGCCGTTTTTTATGTGCACTTGATGGTCCTCTGATTTTGGGGATAAATCCTAAATGTTAAACTAACTATCTGTCTATATAAGTTGGCCTCAAGTAAACAATAATTTCAACCAAAAACAACAACAGTGATGGTGGAACAAAATAAAAAAAGTTTTTCTACTAATCAATAAATTTCAATTCACAAATAATTCAAATTCAAATCGATGAAACGAAACAAAAAAAAAATAAAACCGTCTATACAACATAGTTGCAGTAAATAATCACAGCGGGATGCTGTGAATTGTTCAGCACCAGCAACAGCAGCAGAAAGTGTCGGCACGTCTAAATGGAGCTCAATGGAGATTTCACAATCAAATTGTTTTTTCGACTGAAAGTTGCAGTGTTGAGTGTTGTGTTGCAGTTTTTTTGTTTTTTTTTTTTTTTTTGGTTGCGCACTACTGGGTTGCAATTGCAGAAAGAAGGTTCACCATAAAACTAACTCCAAAGAAAAGGTACCTCAGGATGCTAAGATGATGTACTACACTATAGCTGGAATGCAGCATCAGGAGGCTGGGAGTAAATAGAAGTATTAATTCAACATCCATTGGCTGGCAAAGAGCGGGAGCTTCTGTGGTAATAATTTTATGTAAATTATGGTATTTCGTAATAGGCGAAGAGATTAGCGTTGTATTATGAACAAATGGGAAATTTATCGATTTGCAAAAGGAAATTTAACTTAAAAACAACAACAGACGAAGAAGACGAAGAAGTAGAGAATGACAATTTGACATTTTATTGCAAATGAATGCTAATCGTGTGCTCAGAAGCATGAACAAATTTTTGGGGTGAAGTCAAACTAATGGTTGTAAATCATTTTCAATATTTATTATAGTCAATACAATTTTTTTCTTGGAAAAAACATACCATCAATGTTTAAGAATACCAAAAGATGGGCTGTAGCTAGAAATTGACACTCTAATTCAGAACTAAAACTAAATCGTTGGTAAAATGTTAATTCACGATTTCAAATTTCTTAGGGTCAGTTTCTCAAACACCAAATAAAGCAAACTTTTGTTCTTAATCATTCCTCTCATAGTTACGTCTGTCAAGTTGGCACTACACTTTTAGTAATTAAAAAAATAATGTTATTTTTTTTTGCTGTAAATTAGTTGTGAAAAGAAAAAAAAATCTGAAAATTTTGTTGACGAAGTTGACACTATGAGTCCAGGCATTAGAAAAGGAAATTATAAATTAAAAACATGCCAATAACTGTAGCTTTTTTTAAAAATTAGTTGTGAAAAGTGAAAATTAAAAAAAAAATGTTGGCGAAGTTTTTAAACAAAAACTGGGTACATATTGTTTAGTTGACACTGTGAGTCCAGGCATTATAAAAGGAAATTAGAAAATGTAAATAGTGCATTAATTATATCTTTTTTTTGTTGTAAAATTGTTGTGGAGTGAAAAATATTCCAAATTTTATCTTCGCGAAGGTCTTAAACAAAGACTGATGGGTAGGTGCTAAGTTGACATTATGAGTCCAGGCATTAGACAAGGAAATTATAAAATGTAAGCACAGCATTAACTGTAGCTTTTTTGTTGTAAATTAGTTGTGGAGAGTAAAAATTCTAAAAAAAATTGGCCAAAAACTGGGTAGCCAGTGTTAAGTTGAGACTGTCAGTTCAGGCATTAGAAGAGGAAATTAAAAAATGAAAGCACGGAATAAATTGTAGCTTTTTTTTGTTGTAAATTAGTTGTGGAGAGTAAAAAAATAAAAAATTGGTGAAGTTATAAACAAAAACTGGGTAGGCAGTGTTAGTTTGACACTGTGAGTCCAGGCATTAGAAATGGAAATTAGAAAATGGAAGCACGGCATTAATTGTACTTTGAAATTTTTTGTTGGCAAAGTTTTTAAATAAAAACTGGGAAGATAGTGCTAAATTGTCAATCGATTGTATTTAAAACTAGTATACCCGTGCTTGCGTTGCTTCGCTTACTTTTTAAACTAAAAATCCAAGTATTTAAATCATGACTTAAATTCAGAAATTATTTCATCTCGCACTTCATTATCATGAATGCCTTTCTGGGGACATAAGCCTTGAAAGAAATTATAAAAAAAAATTCATCTCAATTACCCCAATAGTTCTTGTGTGATGCATGTTCAGAAGCGACACGCTAGTTATAACTTTGCTTAGAAAAAGACAACGTTTGGAAAACAGTTGAAAATAGCTTTAGACTTTATTAACTTTGGAGTGTACTTAATTAAAATTTTATTCGTTTAAATTTATGCTGTTAACTTTTAACAACTCATTGAGTGCATTAAGGATTTTATACATTCCTCGAGAATGGAAAGTCTTCCAATTGATATTATTTCGTTTTTTTTTTTTTTTTTGGGAATGAAATGTCTTTTTTAGGTATTTTTTTGGGGAAGATGAGGCAATTGAAATGAAGCTTTCTTATTAAGTTGGCTGAATTCTTTCATCTAAGCTTCAGGAATAAGCACTCAAGGTTTGAATAAAGGACGAGACTTTGGAGAAATGTCAATTTTTAAGGGTTTTAACAGTTTATCGCCATTAAAAGTAAATGGGAGAGCCATTTATTCGATTCACTTTTTCACAGAACCGACATTGGCCCTCGTTATACTCAAAGCCTTAAGTTGCGCATCAGCTAAATAACAACTTCAAATTAAAACAGGGTGGCTCAAAAGAAATGCAAGATTTTTGATCTGTATATATGAAGACTTGGGAAATTCAAAATCAAAAGATTTGAGAAGTGGACCGTGTGTCACCTCGGAATCAACGATATTACGAGAATCCAAAAAACTTTCACAAGAGGAGACATTTAACGCCCTTTGAGTTTTCGTGGAGTTCTTTATGAAGTGGAGCTTGTTAAAGAGATAAAGCCCACAGATTTTCGCAAACTGCTTGATTTTTCTGTTTTTGTTTTTTTATACGCGCTCACTCAAGGGGTCATGACTTCCCTTATAATGATAGACACAGTGCGAGTGTTAGGAAAATAGGGAGGGGTTTAATACGAGATATCGGTGCACATTGGTTTTGAATTTCTGAATATTACAATGGGAGGGAAAAATAGAGCTAGGCAAAGCATTCCACATTCGAGTTGTGCGGCTAAAGAAAGAATCTCTGTACTTGACTGTACGTGCGAAATTGGGCTAAAAAAACCAAAGATAATCACTTTATCGTCTTTGGATTAAACCACTTCTGATTTCTTCTATTGTGGATATTTGTAAAAAAGTATACGTAAATAAGCCAGATACCATTTGACATTTTGCGTAAAATCATGGAAAAAGTTTTGGCGAAGCTAAGAATGCGCACGCCACCTTTACGTCGATTTGTATACTCAAAAAAATAAAAAAATAATGGACCCTGAAATAAATTTGACCTTCTTCGTTTCTTTTGCGCCACCGACCGTATACATAAGGGTCTTCCAATAGGGACTTCCAAACTTTGACAGTCGATAGCGGCCATTATCATCGTTGAAGCTACTGTCAAATTGGCTGTTATTTCAGATTGTTTTGCCAAATCACGATGGACGGATGTAGCCATCAACAACATGTGCAAATGATAAAATTGTTTTATCAAAATGAGTGTTCTGTTCTTACAACGTTCAGCGCGCTTCGCCCATTGAAGGTCATCTTCAGCGATGAGGCCCATTTCTGGATGAATGGACACGTCAACAAACAAAAAGATAGGAATAAGCGCTTAATGAAAGACCCTGTAGAATCGAGGGGGTTATTTTCTAGATTATAACATTATTCGATCATGATCTTGTGGCAGAAAATGCGTTAGAATTGAACAAAACAAATTGAAAATTCTGTATGAAATGTTCATAGAAAATAGAAAATACCATTTTATTGCGATTTAAATAAAACTCTTAGGGCTTGTTTCACAATGTCTGAGTTAGTAAGTTAGTTATTCGACACATAAATATTGATAAAGGGTCATAAGTCCATAAGAGAAAAAATCACAGTTTTTCTTGTAAATGTAAATTCAAGAAAAAGATTGTTGGGACTCTGGACTTATTATAACCTGTGCAAATTATTATATATCGATTAACTAATCAGAAGCTTACTGAGACATTTTGAAACAGTCCCTTAATTAGTTATTTTCCGCTTCATACTGAGTATACAAGAAAAAATTCCATAGATTTTAAAAATGATACCCAAAAGCGAGCAATAAATCGTGCGCACATGTTTGTCATTGTGGTGGAGGGTGGCTTAACAAGATCACCGCAGCTTCCATGGTTATCAACAATAGTACCTATAGGTACAACAATATTCATAATACATACATTTACTTCGTATCTATCGTATGCTTGCTTTGGAGACCCCATGGAATATCTTCAATTCTTTCGCGGCGAAATAATAAAAATAAAAAACCGAATAAACAAAAAAAATTATCATCACAAATTATAAAACAATGGTTGTTGTATATTATGTAGTTGCCATAGAGTCCATTCTGCCCCAAAGCCCGAAACCATCACACCGACAATAGACCACCGCGCACCGCCTTTCTGCCTGCACTTTCTTCGATTCGCTGTGTATATAGTTTAAAAGCCTTCATCGGATATAATGGGTGATTTTTTAAGAGGTTTAGAACTTTAAAAAAAAAAAAAACACAAAAAATTCGAAAAAATTAATGAAATATTTATTTGAATCGATAGTTTGAACCTTGCAATTTAATGTTTAAAGATAATTTCATGCAAATGTTGACCGCGGCTGCGTCTCAGGTAGCCCATCCGCTGAGTCCAATTTTGGCATACTCTTTCACACATATCGGCCGGTATCTCACGAATGAATGCATGGATGTTGGCTTCCAGTGCGTCAATCGAAGCGGGCTTGTCCCTATAGACATTAGCCTTGACATACCCCCACAAAAAATAATCTAATGGTGTCAAATCGCACGATCTAGGCGGCCAATTGACCGGCCCGAAACGTGAAATTAACTGTTCACCAAACTCGACTCGCAATTGCGCCATTGTTTCGCGTGCTGTGTGGCATGTGGCACCGTCTTGTTGAAACCACATATCATGCAAGTCAAGAACTTCCATTTCGGGCAAAAAAAAGTTTGTTATCATCGCTCGGTAGCGATTCGCATCATCTTTGAAGAAATATGGCCCAATAATGCCGCCGGCCCATAAACCGCACCAAACAGTGGCTTTTTCGGGATGCATTGGTAGCTGTTGCAATGCTTCTGGCTGATCTTCACTCCAAATGCGGCAATTTTGCTTATTTACGTACCCATTCAACCAAAAATGAGCCTCATCGCTGAACACAAGCAGCGCGCGATGAACATTTCGAACCGAGCACGAATTTTGATAGTAAAATTCAATAATTTGCAAGCGTTGTTCATTTGTAAGACGATCCATGGTTAAATTGCAAACCAAACTGAAGCTGTTTGACAGTGACACAAGGTACTAAACACACGTCAGCTGTCAAAACCAGTGTTGCCAAAACCAAACCAGCCAAAAAATCACCCGTTACCTATGTAGAAGGGGAATTCAAGCTACAAGAGTTAAATCTAATAAACTAGTCGTTTGTTCAAATTTTCCTTCGAGGCATGGGGTTTTCCTGTATGGCTAAAGCCTTTCGCTTGAATTTCATCGATTCATCGAGAATTTTAAAATTTAAGTCGTTGTGTTTTATTTTTTTACTAAGAAGTACCGTGTGCTGATGCTGCAGCATGTGTTGAGGTCTGGTTGAGGAGGATGCTCTTGGATGGTGATGCTGGGGCTATAAAGAATCGAAAAACCAATAAAACTCGAACTCAGGTGAATGAGGAGCATTCCAATGGATATGGAGGAAGCCCACCACAACAAATCGTTGTCATAAAACAAGACCAACGAGCGGATAATTCCATAAGAGTTTTCCCTGTTTTTCATTCGGTTTTCTTTTAAGACCTCTCTCAAAACGAAAACCATACACTACACGAGCCAAGTGCTGGCTATTGCACTACTGCTGCTAAGGCTGTTATTGTTGTTGGTTTAGTTGAAATATCTGCGATGATGTTTAGTGGAAGGAAGTGTATCTATGGGCTGCATGGATATACTTCTGCTGTTGCTACCATGTTGCACGCTGTCCGAAGATATGACCACTATTTATTTGCCCCTTAAGAGATCTTCCTTGTTTGATGGTGGCACAGCTGATAGAATTTTTTTTTGTTTGTTATTTTTCTATTTTCAGTAGGACCATTCCGCATGTGATGCAATGTGTTGTTTTTATTTTAACTTTTGCCAAAAGAACTATTGTTGAACTATACCTCTTTGGACAATTGTAACTGCACTCACTTACATTGGTCTATAAGATCCAATATTGCCAGATGATGATGATGCTGATGATTGTATATAGCTGGTCAGTGGTCAGTCTATGGGCATGGGCAAGGAGAGGTAGTTCCATCACCACATGCACATCTCAGCTCAGCTCAGCTCAGCTCAGCACATGTGTATGTGCAATTCGCAAAAACTTGTGAACAATGTTAGAACACAACATGCACAAAACAGTTATACCTTTGATGAAGAAGGCATATAAATATATGATATTGCAGCAGCACAGTATACATATACATATACATACGAGTATAGTGTGCACATGAATCTATAAAACTGCCGAGCGGAACTTTCACGATTTACCTTGGCTGGAGATGTTTTAATAGGGAACATGCAAGAAGTGATCGCTGATCACTGTGAAGGCTTGGCTTAAAGAGTTTTATTTTGTTTTTGATTAAATTGGTCTAATTAAAGGAATAGGTACATCTAATTAGGCTGCGGAAAAAAAGATTTAAAATGCTATAATCTTGGAATTTCTCTTGTATTTTGTTTATGGTTCGATTTAAGCATTGAAAAAAGTTGTTCAAAATCTTCAAAGAGGTTATAATGTTTTTTTTTTTTAATCTGCGTGCTCTCCTATATGTACGTGTACTTTTATAATTTTATGAATAGCTTGGTATTAAATTGGTCTTCATGTTTAATCAGCTTCCTTGATATATTTACCATCGGCTTTCGAACAGGGGATTTGTTGAGTTTAAGACGGATACGAGGTATAGCCCTGTGTATATCTCTACTATTCCTCTCGTTGGAAGCAGCCTAATCCTTTCTCTTGTATTGGTGAAGTTGGCTCCATAAACGACAAGTGGAGGAAAAGATACAACAACGAGCTGTACGGGCGCGGTACCGAGATACTGACCGAGCCAAAAAAGTAAAAAGCCAACGACAGATGTGACTGGGTCATTTAGAGCGAATAGACCCAGACGCCTGAAGAGCTCTAAGATCCGACCCGAGGAACGGTGCAGTAGAGGAAGACCGCGACTCAGGTGGCTCACGGAAGTAGAATAGGGCTTCAACCAACCAAGCTTGTAAAAACTGAAGATTACTACCTAGGCCTATATAGGTGGCTGAAAGAAGCTTCTTGGTGGAGGTCCTAGTTCATTCCAAACGAGGACCTTAAGTAAGTAAGTAAGTAAGACGGTATAAGCAATTCGTTGAAATTATCTTCCAATCTCTCTGGAATGATTTAAGAACTTTAATTATCAGGGTCAATTAGAGCAAATAGACCCAGAACTGAAGAGCTCTTAGATCCAACTGCAGGGACTGCGTAGCAGAGTAAAAAAAGGCTCAGGTGGCACCCGGAAGTAAAATAGGGCTTCAGCCAACTTGGCATGAAAAACTGAAGACAAGTAACAACTAGCTATAGGGACCAATAGCTGGCTGAAAGAAGCTTCTGGGTGGAGGTCCTAATCCACTCCAGCCAAGGACCTTAAGTCAGTAAGTAATTAAGACTGGTAAGCAATTCGTTGAAATCTACTTCTAATTTCTCGGGAATGTTTTCAGAACTTTAATTATCAGATATCCCTTTCTGTCTTCACAGTATTTAAAATATGAAGCCTACTGCTTAATTTATCGGACTGATTTGTAGAGCTGATGCAGATTCACTCTCTGTTTTTTGTTTGTTAATTTTTAACACCAAGCCCTATTTATATTTCTCTTATGCTGCTTAACCGGTGAGTTCTTAGTCCCTATTTCCTATAGAATTTGGAAGTTTCTAAAACTAAGATCAAAATCTGATGTCTATAACTCGTAAGATTTTAGTGAAAAAATTAGCTAGAACTCAATCAAGTTCTTAAACTTCGCTAAACTGAGTCTTATGTGTTAGAACTTCGACAAGACCTCGGGCGCATTTGCGTTGGGCTCTGGCAGTATTCTATGAGGTTTCAGCGATGCTGGAATATTCTTGAAAAGTCGTCAGTTGTAAGTACCAAATCATAAAATCCAGTCGCTGCTTTCAACTACAACTGGCGACCTTCTTAGGTGGAAATTCACCTGAATTGTCAAGTGAATTGTCTTTGATAATTCAAAAAAAATTTCATGCTCCAGTCACCATTTTAAAAAAACGCTTTTCAACCAATATCTCTAGAACAACTCATGGCACAAAGCTTTTTTTTGTAAATTGGAAACCAAATAATCTTTTTTTTTGTCATCAACAGTTTCCATAGGACTTCTGTTAAAACCCTTTTTTTTTAAGGCGAATTTATGTTTCATGGAAAGTGAGTAAATTCGGACTTATAATTTCAAGGGTACTCCCTCTGGTGAGGAATCGACAAATCATCCAAGAATATCTCTTGTCATAAAAAGTTCCTCAGGGATTCGGCAGGTAATTGTGGGTTCCTTCCATTCCTGCCAACTAACAAAGTAGCAACACGCACACATGAAAAGTTGAGAGTTGTAAGCCACTAGGCAATGGTTCTTCATGAGCTATCAGGGCACGAAATTTATTTTTATTTATTTTTATACTTTCAGAGATGGAGTCTGGTAAAGATTTTGGCATGATCTACAAACCCCAATTACTGCCAATTATGACTGGCTTTGAGTGTTGAGCGATTAGATGAAGGTGAAATATACGATACTGGGATCTTTTGAAAGACAAATCATCTGACAGACATATAGCCACGTCCACTATTTCTGCTGAGCCAAATCGAGAGAATGTAGAACAATTCTCCAACCAAGATAATCTTCGAATCTTAGCCTACAATTTCGACAAGAAACACTGAACTTCTGGTTGAAAGACCAAGACATTGCGGATGTCAGAGCGTTTGGTCTTAATGATTGAAAGCAGCGTGGTGCTCAAGACCGTAATGAATGGAAAGTTGCCTTTTATCAACTAGAGATCCCTTGCCAGTTAGGAAGCCCATTGCTTTACTTATTCAAATTTTTATTATTTTATTTTGTGTCAAAAATTAAGTGGTACAGACTCAAAGAGGAAAACTTTTAAGCTCTCTAATTCTTAAACTATAAATCCTATAGGAAAATGTATTATATAAAAAGGAAAGGCAATTAGATTTACTCTAAAAAGGAGAGCAACATATTTCATTTACGATGTGCCGTTCTCGAGATATTGGCTGAAATGTATTTTCAAAATGGCGGCTGAAGAAACTTACAAACAGTCGTGGTTTTTTTTTAAATATTAAGGAACAATTCAAAGAACATATACCAGCTGGCTTACCAGGGCCAGTTTCACAGTCAGAAAAGTGACCCTTAAGTGGGGGATGTGAAAGATTAATTCCCAATGTCACAGCGCACTGTTACCTGAACAAGTGATGGCACTTAAGTCTCCGATGTTGGTGACTTAAGTTCCACTTACGCTGGCTATGAAATTTTGCTTAAATTCCTCATATGGGAAACTTAAGTGCTACTTATTCCTGTAAGTGTCGACTGTGAAACTGGCCCTTAATCTATTTGTCTACAAAGGTGTGAGTCCTAATTCTAACTCAAAAGTGGTGTTTTCGTTGCGTATATTACATTCATGATCGGCAAATACAATAAGGCTCACTATAGATACATATTATATAAAGACTTGGCTTACCTTGATGTACCTTCAAGTCGAGTGTCAAAAAAAAAAAATATTATTATAATGTAACATTTCAAGGAGTTTTCTTTGGACACTCGCTGCTCCCAATATAAAGCTCAGCTGCTTTTTAAATTCACACCGTTCGGAAGTATCCACAATTAATAACAAACTGAAACCCTTTCATTAACGCTTCTCTTAATGGCCCATTCTCACTTTTTTTTTTTTTTTTTTTAAGTCACAAAGTTAAAGTATCAATAACACACTTTGTGTCTGAAACGGGTAATTCAATTTAATCCTCGCCCGGATTTTGACGAGATCAGCAACCTTTTACACCATTCAACCTTAATCCCGAATGTTATTTCTCATTTCCACATAATATCAATCTTTTGTGTTTGTCGGCTTGTTGCTCCATCAGCAAAATGTATGGGTAAGCTGTGTGAACCCTATACATATATATAAAGTCTGGAAGAACATAGCTTGCTGCTGTAGCTGTTGCCTTAACTACTTATCAGACATATTCAGACATACATCTCTCATCATCAGGCATTTAGGCAATTAACTCTGAAAGAGCAGCCAAACTCATACCAAAAAGTGGATCTGTTTTTTTTTTGGTGGTTGATTTTTTGGTGGTTGTTGGTTATGTTTCCCCTTCTAAATTAAAAACGAAATGCCAATTTAAATTAATAAAACGAAAATTACCGATTTGTATTTTTGTGTATTTGTGTTTTCTTTTTCGGGAGGACCAAACAACAACAACAAGAGCAGAAGATCTGCTGAAGAACGAGGTGCGTATGGGACTGGGACAGCTTCAGTGAAGCATCAGCAACATCAGCGAAACGCCACCTTCACCATGAGAAATGGACATACGCGCCCTTTTTTTGTAGCTAATTACTATGCACCCAGTCCTCTACCACTAGCCTCACACACTCACCAAGTTGATCATCGTCTTCGTCATCTTGGTCGTTGTCGGCATCACCATAGCCTGATGCGATAGCCATAACCATTTGCCTGTGCACAATGACACATTTGACTGGGGGCACTCAACTCTAGCCAGTCGCCGAAAAGCCAACACCACGAATCCCTGAAAGCATTCGATCATCTTCAAGGCAACATCAACAGCAGCACCCCAGCATTGGCCCAGAGTTGGCCCAGAGTTGGGCATCACAGTATGCTGACGAAGAGTAATTATCAATATGTGTATACATAGGTATGAGGTATGAGGGCCCTGGTGCTCCTTTTGTGAGAATTCCCCAAACTCCATCCATCCACCCGTGCGTCGCATTGCGCCGCATCTGTCGGCGTCCTCACTGGTCCATCCAATGGACAACGGAGAGATTGGTGTGAGGAGAGCAGAAGGTTTTTTTTTTTTTGGAAAAGATTCTCGTCATGACGACGATATGTAATTTTACTTTTTGCATCTCTGATTGGTCTTCCATGCTCGCTCACATGGATGGCAAGTTGCTGTTTCCTTTTTTTTTGTCAATGGAAATTCCATGGTTGACTCTGGATGGCATAACTCTTCATAATTTTTCAGAATCTTTGTTAAAAGGGGTCGAAGCGGGGAAGGACGTTTGTGTTTATCCAAAATTCATTACCTGGTTGTATGGCTTGTAATGAGGCTGCACTCTCTGGAGGAGAAAGATAGTTCTTATGTTTGCGGTGTGGTTCGGTGATGGCTGGTGCTTGCGCGAGTTCCACACGATTTTTCTCCATATCATCAGAGTCTGGCACATGGATTGGATAGGATGACATCAGACAACCAAAGGGGGGAGGAGAAGTGGTGTTGGCGTGGTGGGATTTTGAGAAAACTTGAAATTACCCAGCAGAATAAAATTAATTGCTCGTTTAGTTAATTTATCATGCGGGATGTGCTGTGCGCACTCTACAAACCGACAACAACGGCCGACTGACAACGACGCGACGGTAATCGTACTGAGGTCGAGTTTCGTTGCAGTAATAAAAGTTCAGTTCAGAGTGTGGAGGTGGAGCTTGGAGCTTGGTGCTGAATGTGGCAATAAGAGAGGTTGCTTTGGCTAAGACGCGGGCATTAGCATTGTCACGGATTAGTAATTTTGCTAAATTTTATTAAATTGGAGTATATAAAAAATATATATGTATATAGGTATCTAAATGTATGTGAAAGCACACTAAATGTTTTTTTTTTTTTTAATTTTGTAAAAGGCTTGAAAAATTGTAAATGACTAAAGCTGTATAAATTATCACCAGCCGAGGAGTTAATGTTTGATCGGAATTAAGTGGTGCTGTCTAATTGGTGGACTGTTGTTTGAATTAGTGTCTTTTTAAGGTTTATTTATGATCTAATCATGTTACACACTTACAAGTGCATATCAATGTATACATACAATATAGTGACACAAAGCCAAATGCCCTAGTCTGAAAAATTCGATATGTCTAAGTGTCAGATCGCCTTAAACAATTTGGGTGATCAGTTATGAGTCCAAAAAGACAAGGGACAGAAGAGTTTCTAAAAATCAGTTTTTTCATCTCCTATCCTAGAAAGCAAAAACTCAGAACCTTACACTAATTCTTGATATAATGAGGTGAAATTTTCGGTACAAATACTTGGGTGCCTTCCTAAAGTTGCCTGAATTCTGAATGAATTTCAGAAAATCGCTCAGTTTGTCGAACAAGCATTTAACGAGGGTTGATTTTTTAGTTTTGCACTGGGGCTACATCCTGACACTACCGTCCTTAATCAGATGTGCTGAAGCCCATTCAGATCTTGTGGTTCATAGATTTCATCCATTATCCTTTAGGATTTCAAACGAAGAGAGACAGTTGTGGTGTGTTCTCTTTAGATATGAGAAATTCTGAATAGATAGAGGAAATTATCTCTCATAAGCGCTCATTTAAAGGTAGCCCTAAACGACGAACATGCTCGCCGAACTTGTTCGTGCTCGCTATATTTTCGTCGTATAGGGGCTGGTTTGCGAACGGTTCGCTATTGGCTACAAATTTCGATTTTGACGTGTTCGTTGCCTTCGATGTTCGCCGTGTAGGGCCATGTTCGAAAGAAAACCTCATTTTTGCTGTGAATGTCGTTGTGTGCATATCACGGATTAAACACATCGCACATGATGTTTATTCTTTGAAGAATCAGAACGAAATGAATGTTCGCCGTGTAGGGGACAATGCAATAGAATAAGTTCGGCGAGCATGTTCGGCGAGCATGTTCGGCGAGCATGTTCGGCGAGCATGTTCGGCGAGCATGTTCGGCGAGCATGTTCGTCGTTTAGGGCTTCCTTAAGCTTAACTCAGCTCATATTTTGTTAACGAGAGGGAGTAGTTTTCAAAAACTCACGAACGTGAGTGTGAGCAACAGTAGAATATGAAAATGCTCATGCTCACTCATAAGTAAATTTTAAAAGAGCATTATAAGATGTTAATCACTCGTGAGCATGAGCATTTGAGCAATTCGTGAGCAAACGGTGAACGTAAATGATTTTGCTTATACAAAACGAATTTATGAATTGGTTGACTTTTTCATAAAATTGGAATACCATGCGCTTACAAGAATAACGATCTTTACACAAAAATCCGTTTTCAGAAATAGAAATTCTGGTTTTTCCATAATGTAGCTTAAAAGAGCCGGCTATGCTGTATTATGAATTTTATCTTCTATGATTGCATTGGCGTGGTTATCCATATCCATAGTGGTTTTTCCCAAAAAAGAACGTAGGAAATGCAACCTTTTTTTGCTTAGGTACATGATTACAGGATATTCCGCTTTTAGGGAACTATCTCACCATAGGAAAAACTTGAATTAATGAAAACGCAAAAATCTGAATTTATAAGCAGAATATGTTGCATAATGGGTTTTGGGCATTAAGCGCACTTTCCATAACCAAGTTAAGAACAAAACTGTCAAAAAAATCTCTTGCAAACATTCTCGTTTACAAATTTGATTACGGTTTGATGGAAAAATAAATGAAGAAATACAAAATTTATACAAAAATAAAAATATTATACGAAAAATTATTCAATGTGATGTTTCAATTCTAAAATGTTAATTGCTCGCGAGCAATAAATTGACTCGCTCTCGTCCCACGCTAATGAGCCAAACAGATCGATAGATCAAACGCTCGTGAGAAAATGAAGAACAATAGAAATGCTCACAGCTAATAACTCGTGAGCGAGGGAGCTTCACATAAGTGCTCGTTCGGAATTGCACATCCACGAGCAGCTCATGAGCGAACATTTCCGTATCCTGGTTCTGCGTAATAATGGTCTTAATTTTGAGCTATGCCGGCTGAAATAATTAATTTTTTACCGAAAAACTTTATTCTCTTATGTGTCTTATAAATTTTTGAGAAAATAAAAAATAACTTGATCTTCTTTACTACCTACGTATACTGGAAATAGAATCTTTAGAGCAACTTAAGCAATGGACTTTAGTCAAATTAATGAATTTTTATTTCTGTTCAATTTTCTAAAGAACCAGATGAGAATTTAGCATCTGGTTTTTGGTTTTCGACTACAAATTAATACGGGCATTGAATATTAAAAACAAAAATACTACTTAATAACGTACAGTTTTGAAAAAAAAATAGTTTGAACAGAATTTTTTAATTTTTTTTTTAAAAATGTTTAGTTTGAAAATTAATTTTTCAAAAACGGATCACTAAAACAATTTTATTTAAAAATAAAATAAAAGAAGAGATTTTTAGCTTTACAAAAAACGTAAAGCATGTCATTGCAAGTGTTACCGTTGTTTTTTTTCTTAATAATTTGTTTTCTGTTTTAAGTCATTAATTTTTTCTACAACGATCCTAGTGATCTGGTAAATGTTGACATAATTAATCTCACACGCTTCGTAAGGAGCTCCAAGTGGTTCGAAGTATAGGAGGGGAAAAGTTCGTGGATTCTTATGGTATCACAATGGGCCAGCTATGGTCTAAGTGTTGCAGGCTTCCTGCTTGGCAGCCACCTTAACCTAACCTAAACTTAGTCATTTTCCTATACAATTTCCCCTCCCGGCTAAACGGGGGAATAGGCACCCCCTCCTATATGATTTTTTTCTTGTCTCGACCCAAACTACATGCCCTAGCTTTTTATCACACCCTGTGTATACATACATACGTATGGGTATATAAATTCAGGCTCCTGAGGGAGGCATTCCTTATTTGCCACTCTTCTTTATTAAGTGGTTAGTTCCGCTTCAAAAGAATTTTTTTTTTTTTTTAATACCTATATGCATGCAGGTATCCTGGTAGAAAGGGGGCCCAAAACTCTTGAAGCCGTATTTTCTCTCATTAAATATTTTTGGGGCACCCTGAATTTTAAGTCAAATAAATACTTCTATACATAGTTTTAAAGTGGACAGTGAGAATGAGGGTATATTAGACATAAAATAATCCCAATAGTTCCCCAATCTTTCCGCAAAAAAACGCTTATGGTTCAAAGCATCTCATTCTTTTCATATTAAACATCAGAATGTAAACCTCATTAAGTCTTAAAAGACATCCGAAGCACTCGAAACCGTTGTCCAAACACTTTTCTCTGAACATCCTTCCGCACGGATTGGCGCCTATCGTCGGTCGTCGGGTGAAACATATATACATATTTATCCTTTCTAAGTGAATTTCTTCCCAGGCCAAATCATTACAAAATTCTCCCATAAATTCTAATTTAGTTCTTCGCTTATAGTAGACTAGAAAAAACCTCAAGACACAACAGCAACAATAACAAGAACAACCAAAAACACACATGTCTACCAGCGCGCCCCAATCGGTAACATGCAATTCAAAATATTTCCGTCATTCTAATGGGCGGTCACCCATGTTCCACTCACGTTCCATGGCATTCAATTTCATAATAAGAAGCGAGCTACTTATAAACATCTTTTGCCCGCAGATTGCGCGATCTCTCGCCTCTACGTATAAAGCAAGAAGCATCAGAGCCTATAGTTGTGTACATCATCTATAAAGCTTGGATGGAATGACGCGATTAGAAAAAAATAAGTGTACACAATATACACACAAACATAAGTGTTATACTTTGAAACGATCGGTTGTAGAGTAGAGACCAAGAGAAGAACACCAACTTTATAGACACACTCCCGGAAAAATCTCACCAGAACACTCTTTTTTTTAGTTGAGGACATTAATCAGCACGAGAAAATGTTAACTGCGTCTTTTTAGTTTTTCAATGTGCTGTGCTAGTGCTCGGCTCTTCGGCTTGGGGATACCTATGTGCTCTCTCTCACTTTGGGTTTGATTTTACATGAAACTCAACAGGAGTATAGCCTTTAGCCAGCCATTCCATGCCATCTCATATAGCTTCTTGCGTTGATAATTCAAAAGAAAGTCTCCCGTCTGCGCAGCTACCACATTACACCCGACTTACAATGTAAATTCGAGCATTACATTCAAATGTCGTCGAGGAGTAGTCCTCTTTTTTTCCAAATGAGCTACTATTGGTCCGGTCGTATGGTGGTGATCGCAACCGCTCGCTCCCCCACCCCCGCACTAACTTAATATTGACACGCACAAGACATAGAACCCAAATAGTTCTTATGGTCTGTCCTCAGATTGCCTAGAAGGTAGGCATCGAGGTTTGGTATTCCAACAGAAATCACAGTTTCTGAGGTAATTCTTCTGGAGACAAGGAGGCCTCATGCGTATATTCGTAAATTTCAGACTACCAGAAGCTTCAGGAGCGCACTTTTGAAAATGGAGTTTTGTCGGTGGATCATCAACTGGATCGAAATCAATAGAAATCTATTAATATGAACCGTTATGCCCATCTAACAGTTTTACAAAATATAAGGGCAGGTCTGTGGATACGTCGAAGAAGAGACTTTTAAAAGATCTTAAAGCTTCACCCTAAAGCTTTCAATCTGCGATGCAGGTTTTGGTTTTGAATTCAGAGATGTTGGTTGGCTACAAATAATCAAGGTAAGACTGTTAGGCCTAAAATTCCAAATAAGTACCAACCTGGATTGGGTCATCCTCTCATCGGCTCTTTACCAGAAACCTTTTATAGAATTAAGAAATGATCGAGATCAGAGCTACTATTTTTGTCATTTCCATAGAACCATTGTTCCCCCATGTGTCTAAAGGTTTGTATATGTGTGTGAGTGTATCATCAGGCAATATTTGGTGGGTTTGAGATAGAAAATTCGCAATGCGTTCCCGGATTTCTTTTGTTCTCGTTGCGGTCGTCGGTCGGCGTATACCTATAGTCATCGTCGGTCGGTCGTTGTTGTATAGCCTTCGATTGTCGTTTATGATTGGAGAGAATGCAGTGAGAACAACACCGCATCTTGTCGCCATGTCTATCCTTGATAAAATTGGAGCAAAACTAGGTAAAAGCGCATGATGTAGCCTATAGGCTATAACAAACCAAACGGAATTTTGTGTTTGGCATTCTGTTGTTATACCTTCTTTTGGCCTGTGTATTGCTATGGCTAAGTATATTGTCATAGGGATGTGCGATGTTGGCGGAAAATATGAAGATCTATGCACAATATGCTAGTAAGCCCTAGTTTGCATTGTACAAAATGTAAATTGTTCTTCTTCGAGTCGCATAGAGTGTGTCTTGAGTTTTTGACTTTTCGAGGGGCTCGTTAAGGATTTGTTGTTATGTTTGACCTACTATCGCTGACTTGAGATCTGCATATATTTTTTTTAACACAATAGCATCGACAGCAGTAGGTAATAGGTATGTGTGTAAACCTAGAAACTTCTTGTACAAAGCGGTACATATAGGACAAAAATGATAACGATGACCAAGAAGTTGCGATGATGACGATGTTTGATGATGGGATTCACCTTTGTTTTTTTCGTTTTTTTTTTTTGTTGCGAGAGAGCACGGGAAAAGGGTCAATTAGAAATGTCCAAAAATAGGAAAAAGGATCGAAATGTGCGATGTAAAGTCTTTTGTTGAATAACGATGGCAGGAAGTATGGCAGAGTGAGAGGAAGGTGAAATTTATAGGTTGGAGGTTGAGAGTATACTAAATCAAATAACTGTTAAAGTATATTTATGGGGTAGGTACTAGAGATTTGTGATGGTGTCGAAGAATGAAGTTCATCAGTGTGAGAAAAAGTTAAATTGCCATTATTCTTTTATTTAACTTCCACTTGATTTAGCGACAAAGTTCTATAGAAGAGGTCAGGGCTCAGACATAAGAAAACTAAAATCAAGTTCAGAAAAATGAAAAAAGAATATGGAAGTAACCAAAATTCCGCCTATTTTTAACTTATTGGAGATTTTAGCTAAGAACCTGAAAAACAAAACAGTTTATTGCGATTACTTTAGAAAGCTAAGGTGTGAAATTAAATCAAAATCAGGTAGGCAAAGTCTAAGTTCCTCACAAAACTTCCGGCAATCACAGACGAGTCTGGCAATTTACGGACGAAATCGGCAAATCACATATGAATCTGGAAAATCACGGACGAATCTGGTAAATCACGGGCAAAGCCGGCAAATCACAGACGAATCTTGAAAATCACGGAAGGAGCCGGCAAATCACAGACGAATCTGGCAAATCACGGACGAATCCGTCAAATCACAGACGAATCTGGCAATTCACGGACGAAATCGGCAAATCACATATGAATCTGGAAAATCACGGACGAATCTGGTAAATCACAGACGAATCTGGCAAATCACGGACGAAACTGGCAAATCACAGACATATGGCAAATCACGGACGAATCCGCCAAATCACAGACGAATCTGGCAGATCACGGACGAAGCCGGCAAATCACAGACGAATCTTGAAAATCACGGAAGGAGCCGGCAAATCATAGACGAATCTGGCAAATCACGGACGAATCTGGTAAATCACAGACGAATCTAGTAAATCACGGACGAAGCCGGCAAATCACAGACGAATTTGGCAAATCACGGAGGAATCCGGAAATTCACATACGAATCTGGCAGTTCACGGAAGAATCCGTCAAATCACAGACAAATCTTGAAAATCACGCACGGAACCGGCAAATCACAGACGAATCTGGCAAATCACGGACGAATCTGGTAAATCACAGACGAATCTGGCAAATCACGGACGAAGCTGGCAAATCATGGACGAATCTGGCAAATCATGGAGGAATCCGGCAAATCACAGACGAATCTGGCAATTCACGGAAGAATCCGGAAAATCACAGACGAATCTTGAAAATCACGGACGGAGCCGGCAAATCACAGACGAATCTGGCAAATCACGGCAGTTTGAAGTCAAAATTCAAAGAGAGTCTACATGAAACCTTAAACAGCACCAGATGAATAAAAATATATGTAACGCAAGTGTTGTGTAGCTAGCTGCTTCTATACCGAGGTGCAACAACTAAGTTAACATTTTTCTTGACAAAAATTTTCTTGGAAAATAAATTCCTGATGAAACCAGATGTTCAATTGAAAACTGCTGAATTTTATGACCTTTTCGATTAGTTACGGAATATGACAGTTACTGTGCTGAAAAGAAAAAGAAATTGTTCTGAATTTGATTTCAGAATAGGAACCAGAAGCGTTCAAACGAACGTATCAAATTTTTGTTCCAGATTACCAAACGAAAAGCCCATTAAATGGGTAATTCCTCAAAGTTTGTATTGAATTAATATTATTACACCTCGCTTAAACTTTTATCTGACAAGTTTAAGAGTTTTTCTCACTTCAAACGTGAATCTAAAAATTAAGTTTAAAACTTCCATAGTTTAGCATACGTAATAGTAAGTATTTATACGGTAAAATATAGTTATTAATCACGACCTAAAAAAGAAAGTGATTTAGAAACTTTGTAGAGACATAGAACACACCTAACTTCTCCTTGTGTGTTAACCGTAATTTCCACTCTATTTATCCTAATTGTATATTTATAACCCTTTTTTTTGTTCTTGTCGTTGTAGGAAGTAGGTACCTATATTGGTTTTATATTTTTGCCAACACGCACATCAACATCATCATGAACTGAAATGATTTGCTTTCACGCAAGACTTGAATATATTGGTTAGTTATTGCTTGTTACTTTAACTTAAGTACTCTGGGGATTTCCATTTCCTTTTTAAAACAAATCTAAATTATGTGAAGTTTTCGGCTGAAATATTCATTAAAGTCTTTTAATTATGAATGGTTTACGAGAACTATAAACCTGCGATTCAAGGACCAATCAATATTTACACGTGTAAGTCTTAAGAGCCGACTTTTCAGTCATGAGTGAAACATTCAGTTAACTATCAGATGAATAAAAAGTAACAAATGTTTGCTTTATCTGAAGAAAAAGTACCTACTATTTGATGTTTAACTGATTTTTGAAAAATTGGCCCTTAGTACCGTATATTTATAGTTAAATGAAATAATTACTGTAATATATTATTGTATGTGTGACAAGTGGACAACTGGACACACGTTGGAAATGAAGCTCCTTATGCATTTGTATGTAAACCAGTGTTGGGAAGCGTTTTGAAGAGAATTCCTTTCAGACACTCGGGAAATTCCCTTTTTGTCCCATACATTTTTTCTTGTTTCCCTTTTTATTTTCCACAGCATTAAAAAAGATATTTTCTTTATATATTTGGATTTTTTTGAGTAAATTAAATTCTTTGTTAAAGAATAAACAGGATTCAATTTTATCCCAGAAGTCTTCTATATTATTGAAGGAATCTTTTGATTTTCAGTATCTATCATTAAAAACGAAGGAAGTGGTCAAAATTTAAAAATATATTTTAAAAAGGTTTCTAAATAAATATTTTATTGTTAATTTTTGTTAATTTTATTCTTTTAGTTAGTAATCTATGAGAGGAAATCGATTTTTTTAAATTCTGATAAAAAATATTTAGTAAAACTCATTTAAACGGTTATTTTTCGTCTCTTTCCCGAGCAAACTTTGATATACAAGGAATTCCCACAAAATGATTCGGTTTCCCCTTTCTCTCTTTAGAGGTCAAAATTCTCAGAGAAAGGGATTTTTCCCATGAACTACTAGCACTGATGTAAACATTTATGATGTGATTATATTTAAGAAGCTGTCTTTCCTTTCTCTCTCCCTCATTTCCCACCGAACCAAATATAATATATTTAAGCTTATTTCTTGTGAAATCAGTATACCAGTCAGCTCCAGTCCATTGAAGTTAAGAAATCAACGACCCCTTTAGTATTTAATTGATTGCCACTTCCCAAAACTGTTTATACAAAAATGTAGCCTATTCTGACTTAATTTAAAGACCCAATACCCTTTTTGAAGCTTTAAAAAGATAAACATAAACAATAAAAAAGAGAGATAAAAGAAAAACCCATTTTTAGTTGCCAAAATTCGTCAATTTTTCTGAAATGGAATGAGAGTTGTCAAAAATGTTTGTCAACAAAAGTTTGAAAAAAAATATTTTCACCTAGAGAAAAATAAACTCTGATTAATTAAGGAAAGATATACTCTGTTCAAGTGTAAGCTCACAACTTGGGAATAGATTATTTTTTATTCTAAGGTTTTCTCTGAATTAAATCCTTTTTTTTAAATTAAAATCAATATTATCGGTGAAAAATCGAATACTGAGCCACTGTATAAGACGATGGGATGGGGTAGATATAATTATGCAAAAATTACAAGATTTTTCATCAACTTTTCCATTTTGAAGAATGAAAATCAATTCGAACTCAAACGTCGCTCTGTAGTTTGGGATGGTATGTTTTCAGAAAGTTAGAGTTTTAAGCGTATATATAAACCGAGAAGTATAACAATAAGGGTATTCATGCAACGATGGAAAACCCGGATAAATCTCAGAAACCAGATAATTTTATCTCCGCAGAAACGAACTGCCAAAATTAGGATGGGAATATTTTTCTGTAGATCTGATATATTTATTTCATCAATTTGATGCGAAAAGCGTAAAGATAAACCTGATAAATTTAGAAATGACATTTGTGTTGTGTTTGATGTGACATTTCACAAGTATTTCTAAGGGGTGTTCATGCAAACGGCCTGCGGAAAGTTATATTTTTCTGCAAAGCGGAAATTTATTTCTTTGCATGAATAAACTTAATGTGTAAAGACAAAAATAGAAACTTTTACAGAAATTTAGAAATATTTTTTTTAACTTGCTCTTCGTGTAAGAAAACTATCAAAACAAACACTACGATGATCGAGAATTCCGAAAAGGTGGGTTTAGGCAATCGTCATGCCCGTCCGTGTGTCTGTGCGTCTGCACGTCCACTATAATTTGAGCTAGAGCCTAAACGCCAAGGCCACAAATTGCTTCAAATTTGGTACAAATAATTCTTTTGTGATTCTTTAGAGCGGAAATTCGAATTTTTGTTTTAGCTCACCTAGAACGGGTAGCTGACATACAACTATTTTGAAATTTTTCAAATTTTCTCAAAAAATGGCTTTAACGATTTTGATTAAACTTCGAACCTTGAATGACCAAAGTAATTGTAATAAAACAGCGTTTCAGGTTTTTGGAAAAAAATTCACATTTTTTCCAGGTTTTTTTTTTTAGAAAATGATCTTAGTTTCCGATAACTCACGTAAGTCTTTTTAACAGATTTCACTGCCACTGCCCGATGCGATGCCTCAAGCCTCAGTGGCAGTAACAACAAATCAAAAATGTTTTTGCTTTTTAAGTTTGTGAATGTGAAGGACCATCGTCCTAAAAGTTAGGAAACTAGTGTATGAAAAAAAAATTAATTGAAACCTTTTAATAATATTTGTTTTCAAATGATTGGACATTAAAAAAAACCACATACCTACTCGTAAACGGCTATTAAAAACCCTATCATTAAACAAAAAAATGCCCCAAAGAAGTCACTTTTAATTAATATCGCATTTATCAAAAATACAATAAACAACCAACAAAAAAAAAAAACATAAAACAAATTTCGGGACATTTTTAATCCAAATTTGCTGCTGCCCATCTCATTTGATATGCAAATGAGAGACTTCAGCTGCCGCGATATTTATCAACTGATAAAATCGGTTGCACAAACGACCATTATAGTCATCATTTAGTTTGAACATTATTTTTATATCCGAGAAGACATCATTCATAATTTTTTGTCAGATGAATAGCACACTAACTTTAGCTTCATACACAAAAATACTTAAACACAAAACCCATATATACAAACACACAAAAGATAAAAGATATAAAAACAACTAAAACAAAATTGAAGCTGAACTAGCACAGTAAAGAATGATGGCTGCGGGGAGTAAATTATGGTAGTTGGGTTGAAATTTTTAAGAGAAACACAAAAAAAAAACCCGAACTTGATCTTGCCCCAGAGTGTAAAGGTATCACTGTTCATATATACGGCACACTCTGGTTGTATGCATCGCGCACCAAGGTGGTTGTTGGGATTCATATTTTTTTTTTGACTCCTCCCTAATGGTTGAGTTTAAGCCGCCTTTCGAATGTACACCAAGAGGATCATACTGGCAAGGATCCCATCAAAAGGGGGCAACTTGGAATGCAAAATCACTCAGATGAGAGCTAATTCCTTCGTTTACTCTCCCCTGGATGCTGCTGATGCTAAGGAAAGATGACCGACATGAAAGGCCGAAACAAAACAACAAAAGTGGGGAAACATACATTTCAAAAAAGCTCCTGGCAATACGCAAATACCACAGTGCAACATGTCATCTGGATTTGATCTGATGCAGCAAGAATCAGCAGGCGCAGATACATCGCGCACATGTGAATGAATCGAAGAAGGAACACTGCTGTGCACCCAGCACCCAGCGCCCAGAATCGTGATTCCTCGCATCTTCTTCTGGCTGAATTTTGTGGCCTTAAGATAATACGTTCGGGTAATTACAGTAATTTGTAAGTGCGCATGTGTATGTGCTCTGCTGCACAAGAATGGCAAGAGACTATGCGATGGCCACGGGAAAATAGGTAACACTTGAATTCATGGTCGTTATGAGCGATGCTCGCTTAAATTCGCAGCTCGCTTAAATTCGCAGCTCGCTTCTCCTGGTTTAGATTTCATCCCTTGGGGGTCGAATTGTTAAATTTGCGTATCGTGTGTAATTTCACTTCACATTCTATACACTATACCATGCAACTTGTATATACTCGTTATACTTTAGGAACTTACCGGTGTCCATGGCAACGAGGGTGAGTGTGTATTCGGCTTGCATCTCACGGTCCAGGGCACGCAGCAAGGATATCTCGCCAGTTGATGCATTAATGCGGAACAAATCGGCATCGCCCTCCTTGAGGAAGTAACGAACTTGCGAGTTAAATGGCGGCGTATCGGCGTCGTAGGCTTTCACTGTTATAACATAACCACCATTCGGTGGAATAACATTCTCCATGACATACGCCAGGTAAGGTGAATCCAAGAATGTCGGCGGGTTATCGTTGATGTCGGTGATGACTATAGTCAATTCGGCTGTATCATATCTGGTCTCGACTGCCGTTCCAGCAACATCAGCAGCACAATCTTCCGCACGTACGGTCAGCACATATCGGGATTTCCTCTCGTAATTCAGATTCTTGGCAACTCTCACGACACCCGAATCCTCGCTGATACTGAAATCACGATTATTGTCACCAGCTGCTATGGAGAACCGCACCCTGCCATTGGAGCCCTCGTCAATATCGGTGGCAGACACTTGCAGCACCATCGCCCCAATACTGGCATTCTCTGCCACCGATGCACTATACTGCTTGGGGTCAAATACCGGGCTGTTGTCATTTTCGTCGAGAATCTTGGCAGAGATTTGAGTTTGTGTCGAACGTGGTGGTTCACCACGGTCTCGTGCCGTAACACTCAGCAAATAACTGGAACGTATTTCGCGATCCAAACGGCCGGCAACTCGCAACAAACCATCAACTGGGCCCAATGTGAAGGGAACTGATTGCTCCGAAGCTAGGATGTACTCGATGTAGCCATTGCGACCCTCGTCACGGTCAATGGCTTTCACAGCCATCACAACTGTATTGACGGCTATGTTCTCCATAATTGATGTTTCGTTGGATGATGTGAAGATGGGCGATTCATCGTTGACATCTTTCAGGACTACAGTCACCTGATGATAGAAGAAGAAAAAAATTATTTAATATATTTAAGCTAATGAAAAATGTTCAAAATTAAAAAAAAAAAAATATTCAAAATACTAACACATAAAAAGCTTAAAAATATTGCTGCGTGAGATTTGGGTTTTGAAACTATACACAACCAGAGAAATGTTGTTATACACAGAGGATTGCGATTGTTCTGCGTGTGATTGATTGATAATTTGTTATTTGTGCTTCTTGGTGAAATATCCTGTGGCGGCATAATTAGACGGACTACACCTCTCGGAGTTCGGAAGATCGCACATCATAACCTATTCCATAAAAAGAAGAAGATTTTTTCAGAAATATTGCGTCTTGCGAGGTTTTGAAAGAGAATATCTTATCATCTGAAACGTTTGAATTTGGCAAAAAATTGTAGGGCCCCTTCATTCCTTCTGTTTGACATTATCCACACAGGAATGGTTTAGAGTTGTAAGTCACTACGCCATGGTTCTCCACGACTTATCGTGCCACACATTTTCAGAATGTTTTTCTTCTTGTAGTGACCTTAGGCCTAGAACACTATACTCTGTCCAACAAAAATTGGCAGTGAAGGCAAGATAGGACGTTTGCTTCTCATTCTGGCTTCAGTGGATTGCTTAAATTCTGTCCTTAATTTAAAGCTTTTACAGGGTTGTCGTAGTGTACACGATAACACTCATCATTAAAAGCTTTTACTTAAAGCTCGAAAATCAAAAGCACCTTAACAGAAACTCAAGGAAAAAAAGCTAAACGAATTACCAAATGGACACGGGTAACTCTGAATGTACATCAAGCAGCAGCCAATCGCCATTGGCCACAGCAATTCAGTGCACATGGACACTCAGATGCGCCTTGAATAGGACGTTGGGTCTGTGTCCGATGCTATTGGAAATTCACGAGCGGGCAAACACTTTTTGTGGAGGAGTTATATTAATTTAATATGGTGTACAAATATGGCACGCTACTGATTTTTAAAAAGCTTTCCCATAATACGTGTACTGCCTATTTTTGTTAGACAGAGTATACCTTGCGGAACACCTTATTGGATTTCTTTTAGTTCCGAGTATTTATGATCATATCGAAATCAGAAGTCAGAGTTGGTGATATACACATACTCTTTTGGTAAATACTTATTTTTTTAGGGGCCCGTTTACAAGAACTTCTAAAAGGCTAAAGCAACAGTTAACAATATATCGAGCAGACTTATTTATCGAAAGTTGGTTTTTGTGTATTATCACAGAAAAACCAAATTTAGTCTGTCAAAGCTCTTCAAATCCAGAAATCTCACCATAACTTCAAAACTGCTGCTGTACAGGATCATGGTCCTGCCAGTACTCACATATGGATCCGAGACTTGATTGCTTAGCAAAAGGCACTCCGACCTTTTAGCCGCATTTGAGAGAAAAGTGTTAAGGAGAATTGTTGGCCCCATATGTGAGGAAGGACGATTCCGGAGACGGTACAATCATGAATTGTACGCAATCTACCTTGAAGCAGATATCGTGACAAAAATTAAGCTCGGTAGACTCCGGTGGGCAGGGCACCTAGCTCGCATGAGCGAAGAGAAACCTGCTCGGAAAGTTCTTTGTGGTACATTTTATGGTAGACGACAGCGTGGTAGACCATGCTTGCGCTGGAGAGATGGCGTAGAACAGGACGCCCGGAGCCTTGGGGTGAGCAACTGGATGGCGGCGGCTCGAGACCGGGATGGGTGGAGAGACTTGTTGAAGGAGGCCAGGACCGGACCCTGGTTGTCGAGCCGACGATGATGAAGGAGAAAAAAGAAAGGAACCAAATGTAAAACAACCAGCCTGTAGCTAGTAAAAACTCTAGTTGATTCAAATGCAATGGTCAAACAATAAAACCTACATTGGGTTGGACCGTAGTGCGATTGGCTCTGAAGACTGAATTAAAGTTGATCGTAAATAGACTAAGCCCCACTTAAAGGAGTCTGATGATCGGTCTGGCAGCCGTGAAATAGCTATAACTCCAGTCTGTAATGACTTGGTCGTAGCTCACTCAAGTGGTTATTGTTTCATTCAAAACCTTCAGACTTATTTATCTTCCAAGGCTTTTTCAACTATTTTCGTTATCCAATTTACTACACAGATCGTATAATGCTTGTTCCTTAATTGGGGTCATGAACTTGTGTGCTCTTTGAACCAAACAGCGAAAACACATACAGAATTTGCTTCGAACTCAAATAGGGACACTTGTTTGCTGAAATAATGTGCACGATTATTCGAATATTCCTCTAAAAACGTCAATTTATGGGTAAGATTGATCAGAATTCAACAAAATGTGTGATTAAAAAATTTCATATTGTATCGTAATTTCGCAATATTGAAAGGCGCAACATTAAATACCGCAAAAATTAAAATGAAATAAAATATCTATTGATTTATGCGCGAGATTTTTAAATGAAGATGTTTGATTACGTGAGATTTTGAAAAGTATAATTTTGCAAATGCTAAATATCGTTATTTTGAAAATGCGAGATTTCAAATGAAAATGCGAGAATTTGTTGCAAATCAATTGTGACAGATATCCCAGAAACCACTCTCGCACTATACCTACTCGGCGTTCAGACTAGTACATCAATTGTGATTGCGTATATGAGAAAACTGGTTCATGACTCGGCATCATCTTAAGGTTACCAATTTTTGCAAGGAGGTATAAGCGATATCGGTCTGTATGATGTGACCACAGTTATTGGTTACTCTTCTTTATCAAGTGTAATTACTTCAGGAATTTACAAATGAATGGTTCTTCACAGAGAGCTTTAGGCACTTATCTAAGGGATATACAGTGACATTTTCTGTGTAAAATCTGCGCAAATTTAAAGTTTTTCCCGGGAGATTTTTATTTCAGAACTTGAAGTTGGCAGCACAGTTTTCATTTTGTCATCTGTCATGTGATTTATCTTTAGTTTGGTTTGGAATTTCATCATGAATCGACGACCATTGGGCACGCCCGTAAGCGTACATGCGGTGAATGGGAAACGAGATGTTGATACCGATTTTCACAAGAAAATTTTGTTCAGCGATGAAGCTCATTTTTGGTTGAATGGCTACGTCAATAAACAAAACTGCCGCATTTGGAGAGTGTAAATAAACCTCAAGCCATTGTTGAGACTCCGCGCCGTTACACCCAGAAAAAATCGACAGTTTGGTGTACTTTGTAGGCTGGTTGAATCTTTGGACCTTAATTCCTTAAAAACGATTCCGACCAGAGGGTTACAGTCAATGGAGACCGTTATAGAGCCATGATCAATGACGTTGTCGTTCCTGAATAGAATTTCTTTTATGTGGTTTCAACAAGATGGCGCAACATGTTACACAGCGCGTGCCACAATTGATTTGTTGAAGGAAATGTTTGGTGAGCGCATAGTTTCACGTTAGGACCTGAAGAGTTGGCCTTCAAGACCCATGTTCTGTAACTCTCGCATCATATGAGTTTTGTTCCATTTTCCATCGTTTCTTGACTGATTTTATCGATGCGAGAGTTACAGAACATGGGTCCAGGATCGTGCCGATAAGCCAGAGACGATTGACGACTTCGAAAACAACATTCGCCGCTATATTGCCGATATACGATCCCAAATGCTCCAAAAAGTGATCGAAAATTGTTCCTCAAGATTGGACTACATCCGAGCCAGCCGCGGTGGCCATATTTCAAAAATCATATTCAAATAAAAATGGCAAAGAATTATCTTTCAAATAAAGTCCATTTTTTGGCAATTAATTCAATTTATCTGTGTTTTCTTCATTTTATAGTTTTATACCTCTTAAAAAAAACATGCTTACTATCGTCATTTTTGATTTCATTATCGGTTTGATACATCTTCTCACTTGTGAAAGTTTTCAGAATTTCTTCAGATGTTTTGTTGGTGTAAAATTATGGCATCAAGAATGTAAGGAATTTCTTACTGGTAGAATACTGTCAGCTGTTTCAATGCTGAACCTTTTAGCTCTAAGTTAATCCCCCTAGATATCCCCCAACCATCTAATTCCCCCAGATTACCCCAAACGATACAAAAATCTAAATCTTGGGGGGGGGCACCCAACCCTGCTTTGGAGGAACAATAAAATGCTAATTCCAGCCTAACAATCAATAGTTGAGGCTGAAGAAATGCATCACTTTCAAGACAGAAGTTTTTCTTATTTGCATAATAATAATTGCAAAGTGATGTTTTTCCCACAGTTAATTTTTCGTATCTCTTATCACTTGCAATCACAAACACCTGCCTACATGCAACACCCTGTATTTCAGGTTCACTATAGCTTGCTAAATGTATACAACTTTTAAATCTAAAAGCCTTTACAAAATTCTAAAAGCCTCTAAAATATTGAAACCCACGTTCAAAATTAAAAATTCACGGAACCCTTTTTTTTGTCGGTATACCTATGTATATCGTATAAATGTATCTATAAAATTAAAGCAGCTAATCCATCTGTCCGTTTATCTATTCACTTCTTCTTCCTGACCAAAAATCAATTTAATTAAATGATATCTCCTTAAGAGTTACTAAAAGCCTTACATGCACTTAAGAGGCTCACATTTTGAATCCCAATTATACTATCAATTTCCATTTGTTATGCAAAAGTCTCGTTTGTTTTTCAAGAAAAAAAAAGGAAAAATAAAAATAAAAATAAAAGGAACTTCAACCAAACGTAAGTATTTTTTTTTTCTTATTTATCGAATTAAAATTCAACTCATGAAACCTCTTCCATTAATTAGACGACGGAAGAAAAATAAAATAAATAAAAAAAAACAAATTAATTTCATATCCCTATTGAATTTTTTGTTTTTTTTTTGTCGATTTTTGAAAATCGCGCCCCCTATACTTTTCCAAAGACTCGAAACGAAACGAACAAATGATAAATCTTTAACATCACCTCAGAGATTAGCAGTGATTCCTATTCAATTTCATTTTGTACGCATTCCTGTCTCCGATGCCCTTATGCGCTTCTCCTTTCTGCTTCTGCTGCTGCTGGACCCTTGGCTGATGTGGTCCATCTCTAGGAAAAGATATCTTCCTTAGGAAGAACCAAATCCACTTAGATTTAATTTTATATCGCAGTCAGAATCTCAAATGCAAACGCAATAAACAAACAAAAAACACATATACACTCTATACCACACCCGCTTTATGGCGCGAAAGGGGTTTTACGATACGACAACGCATTTCAGCTTAAGCTGAATTATATGGCAGCTATACGAGCTGCGATTGCGGCAGCATCAACCCAACAACATGTTTATACCAAACAACTTCATTAATAATCGCAACATGTATCTGTGACTGTGAAAGATTATCTGCCACTAACTATGAGAGCCCAAAGATTCAAAGATACACGCTCTTATCCGAATGTATATATAAAAAAAAAATAAACAAAAAACACCTCGTTCAATTCCCCCCAAACGAGGTACAAAATAAATCGAACCAAATTTTTCCACATTTGCATAATGTGTGTGCGTTTTCAGATTTGTTTTTTTTTTGTGTGTGTTGGTACTTATCTAAAATCCGAATTTACAGGGTGAACAAAAATCTATTCGTCTTGTTTATAGGGATTAGAAATTTCAGCCAGAGGAGGTAAATTCTTTCGAAAAAGAAGAGGAACAGTAAATTGCAGGAATGGGTATGAGATTTCGATTGAATTTAAGTGAAAAAAGGCGTAGATAATAATTGTGGTGGAAGATCCAGATCCAGGAAAGCTAAATTCAATTGAAGAAGGCTCCAAATGACTTCAATTAATTAAATCTTTCTGAGAACTTTGGGCAGGACATTAAAGCCAAATTATAGGCGAGTAACAAACCACGCCTGTTATCAATGTTTTTTTTTTTTAAGTGAAGCTTCTTCGCGCAAGCTCTACAACGGAGAGATAAATTGCAGAAAAACCGACCGACGCGATGCACAGTTCGCAACAGGTAGAAAAAACATAGTATTACAATAAAGTCCTTAATTTTGTGTTGTGATGTATTTTTCTTACAGTGATCCGGCTGTGGTAAAAATAAAAAAAAAATAGTATCGCATTATGATTGGATTACAAAGAAATATCGGTTCACCATTTTGACTTCGGGTGCGATTCAGACTTGAACTGCAGTACAAAAAAGTTCCACCTTTCTTGGGTATAGCTCAGTTTTTTTTCGTACTTCAGGGTAGTTATGAAAATCTATATAATATAAAAATGGATTCTGGCGAACTCGGATGCCTAAAACTTGAAAACGACTGGACCAAATTCGTACTTCCTTCTGCCGTTTGTTCATTATTGCTGCATGAATGTTTAGGAAAAAAGATGTCGGAAAATCCTCAACAGGTGGCGCTGTAGGCGCACATTTCGTTTTTCAGTAAAAAAAAATTGTCCGATTTAGGAAATTATTTTTTTTAATAACTTTTTCTCAGGAAATAGCTTAAGGGTAATTTTTTTTTATGTTTGTTATGTGTAGGGTGAAATGGGGTATAAATAAAAAAACGTGTCCGATTTAAGAAATTCTTTTTTAGTTTGGAAGGCATTTCATAGGAAATTGCCTTAGGGATATTCTTTTTCAAATTGTGTAATTTGTAGGGTGAAATGGGGTAAAATAAAAAATTAAATGCTATTTATGGAGTGAATTAGGATAAACACAAAAAAGTGGTTTTTACTACAGAAATTATTTCTGTGTTGGGAAAGTAATAAAGGTTGGACTTAGTTGAATATTTTTTTTTACGAATTTCTGCCCATAACGTGAAGTGGGTTTAACCCAGAAAGTAGAATTCAATTACAAAAAGTAGCTTAAATATTTAACTATATTTTCTTTTTTAATTTTTAGTAACAGCTTAGGTTTGTATACCGGTGCGAAGCCAGGCGGGCCCAGCTAGTCCCGTATAAATTTTATGAAATCATTAATCTCTTATAAGTCTTCACCCGATCCTTAAAAAAAAATTGTTGTTTTTATCGTTTGCCAAGCACAAGTTTCAGTGGAGAGAGCCCGTTGTTTATGCAAAATATCCGAAAACTATCAACATTTGTTTTCTTTTCGAACACTTTAACTTGAATTCTATCAGACGGATCTTCGAGGTTAAGGCCCGCAACTAAAGGTTAATCATAAAGCTTCACCTTACATTTACGTGTACGGTGTACCTACGTATTCAAAAGGGCTGTTCTATTTTTAAAATTTTTTGTTTAAGCTTAAACATGTTTTATTTTTTTTGATTATAGTTCTAATCGTTTATTTAAATTTTTTCAGGGGCAGATGTACAAACGTGGTCCAAATTTTATCGGCGGTTCAACAAAACTCACCGATTTCGGCAGATTACCTGAGGTTTCAGGCATGTAGTTGAACCTTGAACCATAGTTGAACCGCCGATATCGTTGAATTAAAATTGGTAAGCGACCGATCAATATTTGAACCAAGTTTGTAAAACTGGCCATTAATTTTTATAACTTTTAATTTTAGTGTTGACTCTTAAGAACTTTGAACTGATGAATTTTTGGAATTTAATAAGAGGTTTTCTTCAAAAGTGGTATTTGTCCATTTCTGATGCCGTACAGCACACAAAGAGGAATAGTTTAGAGTTGTAAAATTCATTAGATCGTGCCACCAAGTTGTATCCGGAGTAAAACCAGTTCATAACTTAAAATACAGTTCAAGAAACAGTTTTAATTAGTGATATATGAACTATGAACATTATGTATATGTTTTTAGGAGAAGTTCAAAACTTGTATAAAAAAGGTCACGAAAAAGGAAATATTATTATTTATGTTAGGTATTATCGGGCAAGTTTAGGATTCCTAAACCAAATCGAAGTCGATTAAACATGACATTACGAATGATAGAAAACACGAAAAAAGTGGATCCCGGAATTCTGTCTGTCAGTTTGTCTGTACCTTACCTTCTACCTACAGCCTAAACTAATTGGGCGATTTTCTTGAAATTTTGAACTTAAAGTTTTTTAGTGATTCCCCTAGAGGGAAAACTGAAATTTTTTTTCTGTCCAAAAATACCTGCCACACAACCGTAATGAAAAAAATAATTAATCTCTGAAACGGCTTTAACGATTTTGATCAAATTTTGTTTGTGCACTATTGTAGGTATCTATAGCATACATTTTGAGAAAAAGAAACTTTACCAAGAAGTGTTACTAACGGAACTTGTCATAGAACCGTTTCTTTGATTTTCGACTTCTTAGTTAGTGGCTCCACCGATTTCGACCAAAATTTTAACACAGGAAGTATTTTAAAATTAAAATAATATTGCACACGAAAATTTTCAAAAAGTAATTTTTGGATTTAAATTTGATTTTTTCAAAATTTATTTTTGCTATATGATTTTTTTTTGACAAGAACCTTAAACGCAGTTCTATTTAAAAATGTTTTAAAAACTACAAATATGAATAATCAAAATCCTTAGAGTGATTTTCGAGATAATTTGAAATAGGTAACCGAAATCATTTTACCTGCATTTCTCCCTGTTCTTCTAAATGACGTATGTCAAGTTAACACTACACTTTCAGAAAATAAAAAAAAAAAACTAATATTTTGGTGTAAATTAGTAGTAGAAGGCATGAATTCTAAAAATTTTGTTGCCGAAGATTTTAAACAAAAACTGGGTACATAGTTTACGCAGTGTTAACTGTGCACTACCTTTTTTTCCTTTCAACAACTAATTTACAGCAAAAAAAATTATAAACTATTGTGTTATTAGTTTTTTACTTTTATAAAGTGTAGTGCTTACTTCATATCAAGTCAGCAGTACATAACATTTTTTTTTTGTTAATACAACTTTTTTCCACAACTGAAAAAAAATATAAAACAACGGTAATACATGCTTTACCTTCTTTCATTTTATTTTCTTTATAAATAAAATTGTTTTTGAACAATTAATTTTCAAACTCAAAATTTTGAAAAATAAAAATTGTAATTTTGTTAAAACTAATTTTGTGTAAGATTTTACGTTATTAAGTAATATTTTTGTTTTTAATATTCAATAATATTATTAGATTTTAGTCGAAAACCAAAAACCAGATGCTAAAATCTCTTGTAGTTCTTTAGAAAATTGAAAAAAAAAAAACAGAAATAAAATTCCCTTAATTTGACTCCAATCCGTTGCTGTAAAGATCCTATTTTCACTTCGTAGGTAGTAGAGAAGATTAAGATATTTTCAATTTCACAAAAATAAAAAGACATCTTTCCATCTGGTTTTCTTTTGTAGACAAAATATTTAAAACAGCATTGAATTTTAAAAATAAAAATAGTAAAGTACGGAAAATTTTGAAAAAAATATTTTTTTTTTTTTTTAATTTTGAGTTTGAAATTAATTTTTCAAAAACTTTTCATTAAAACAACTTTACTTAAAAATAAAATGAAAGAAAAAATGTTTGGCTTTACAAAAAAGGTATAATATGGCATTATTAGTGTTACCGTTCTTTGTTAATACTTGTTTTTCTTTTTTAAGTCATTATTTAAAAAATTGCCTCTCCCGGCTAAGCAGGGGGAAGAAACTCCCATCCCATATGACTTTTTCTTTTATTGAGATAACCTACTGTCTCTAGCTCTTTGTAACACCTTATGCGAATCACCCTGTATATAAGAACAGTGAAAACTAAAAAATTACTTGGTAGGTAACTCTTATTCTTACTGAATCTAAGCATGTTTTAAGAAAGCTCATCTTTAATCAAAATTTAGAATCGCCTAGTAAAAAAATGTGATCATGATTATTTTAATCCTCCCTTGGCATTTCTTTACCAAATGTGGGCTTGTCTAAATGAAATTGAAACTGATGTGTCTGTTATTTCTCGTTCAAAAGTTCGAACAACTGATTTCCTCCATAATTGTATGTGTTTGGAAAAACAATTTCTGTACAAAAGTACTTAAATCAAATAAAGGAAAAGAAAAGATTTTAAGGTAAACCCCCGAATCGGTCCAAATCACAGGAATGACCGGTAAAACCAAGAAATCACCCATTTATTTCCTATACCATTTTCAAACTTTTGCGATAAATTTACATGGTAAATGTTTTTCGATTTATCAAAAGTCATACATTCGACGGCACTGGCATAATATACTTCAGCGCACGTGCAGCGCAAACAGCTTCATAGTGGCTGATTACATGGGTCGTTTTACTGAAGAGCGCATCGCGTGAGAGAGGTAGATTTTATGTGCGTAAAAAAGAGAAGGTGGAATCAACCTTCTCTTTTTTACGCACATAAAATCTACCTCTCTCACGCGATGCGCTCTTCAGTAAAACGACCCATGTAATCAGGCACATACTGTGCTAAAACTATGTTTGTTATTTTACTTCCCAAAATTGCTACTTTCTAATAATTTAAGTCCAATTTTTAAGCATGTATCTGTTTAGTATCATATCATGAATCATGGCTACCTTTGAAAACAAATTTTAGAATAAGTGAGTATTTGAATAAAAACTAAAAGTTCAAGGTGATGGGGCTCTACTTGACCATAACCAATTGTGGAACACCCTTTTCTACTTAGCACATAATAATGATCTTCCGTATTTGACTCCTGGCCAAAGTGTTTCCCTTATTTTTAATTCGTTTCAACTTCAAAAACTTAAATAGATCAAACAGAAAAAAAAAAACATGCCTGCTGTTCCAATAATCTCTCTATCGGACAACCAACCACAAATAAACACACTGCTGACAATGAGATGAAGACAAAAGCCTAACCAAAGCAGTGATTCACACAGCATCCAAGAACAAAAACAACAAAAAAGTACAAATCCAGAGCTCTTGAGTCCAAGACTAGGGAATGTGTTACCATTTGACTTTCGGAAGACAGTTTTATTCACATTAAATTAATTACCCTATAAATTCAATAAATTATTTCTCTATACGCAATGATGCGGCACCATACCCCACCTCACCCTCCGTAACAATTTCACGGATCGCTCGCGCCATTTGCATTCGCAATATCGGAGGACTTCGAAAAACTATGGACGCTGCCAATGATGACAAAGACGAAGCCACAACGACACATCTCGCAGTCGGACTCGCACGACGAATGCAACGATGGTGACGCGAAGAGGATGAAAAGGAAAATTTAAAAGTTGCATTAAGGATAAGATAAGCCCCGACTAGATGGTTGCATGCTTAGAGCTGCCATCCGTTCTGCCGCCACTGGCATTGGCTGGGCGCAAGCCGCCAATGGCCATACCAGCACCTCTGCTTCCGAAGCTACTATCAACGGCGCGGCGCGGTGGCGTCCAAGTGTGGAGTTAGTTTTGGTGAGAGAGCATCCATTTTTATCCTCCAGGTTTAAGTAAAACCAACATCGGTGCTTACCACAAGGTAGGTATTCCATTGATAGCAGCGCAATATAATGATCAACACAACACACCACAGCCAGCTTAAAGAGTTTCTGCTTCGTCCACGGTAAATGGCCAAAATGTAAGAAATTAATAGGAAGAGTCTGACTCTGTGAACAGGCAGCAGGAGCCCGGCGGAGGATGCAACGCTTCTTCCCCTTCTTCGGGGGAAAATAAAATATATTTCGCAAATTTTATTTTATAGAAGATGTTGTGAGATTTTTTTATTTTTCTTCTACTTTTCATCTGTGACTGCGCTGTGACTCGCTGTACTTTGCAACAGGAAGTGTTAGTGCGGTGAACAGAAGGCTCGAGGAGGACTAATAGCGGAGTAGGAGTAGAAGGAGCAGAAGGAGGAGGATGATTCGTATAAGTTGGTGAAGGTGATGGTGATGGTGGATGTGGTGGCAAAGCTGCAGAGGATTAATATGCACATTGATGCCGACGTCAACCACTTGTTGACCAGGTTCGTAGTTATAGTAAAGCGGGTCCATTTATTTCTGTGATATCTTCATTATTTCGTATAAGTTCGTAAGGATATCTTGTTATTATTCTTTTATTCTTGTTCTGCTTTCGTGGATAGAATTTTTGTGTTATTTGCATGCGTTGTGTTACCCGAACCCAATGCACTTCGAAATGCATTCTCTCCCGTTTCTGTTTTTTTATATTCCTTCGGGGGGGATGCTGTCAATGATTATAGTACAACAAGGCGATGGACAGATGGACGGAGACGGACGGTAGGATGCTCCTATGGCTATTCCTAGTTCAATGCTGGAGGATTTGTGAAGTGTTGCGCACACAAAATGCGATAGTGGAGTGTCGCCATTATAGAGATTTGATGAACATTTTTTTTTTGCATTTTTTTTCAAGTGACTTGTCCTAATGGATATCTGACTATTTTGTGTTTTTTTTTATTTTATCCCAATTTACAGTTGTTTGGGTGAAAATATAACTTAAGTGTATATCGGTTGGTGTCTAGGCTTTTAATGGAATTGTTACATTTGAGTGGAGTGTGTGATATTTTTTTGTTTTTTTGTTTTTCTGGTTAAAAGTTAAACTAACTGAGTCTCTTTAATCTGAATTTAATGAGTATATCTTGTGAGAGATTGTGTTATTTCAGAAATGAAAATAGTGAAGTGCGGAGAAGACAAAACCCAACACCAACTTATGGGTCACTTAGTGCGGGAAATCAATGACCAAATAAATGATAAGAATGTAGTTTACTACAGTTTTATAGTTGGCCCCAGTTATGCACTTCTGGGAGTGGGTTTAATTGGTTCGTTTTATAGTCAAACGTTTTTGAACTAGGAGTTTCATGTGTTGGAAAGAGATTAATGGTTTTTTTATTGGTGCTTTTCATTTTATTTTTGTAAAACTTCAGAGTCTTTGTTGTAAAAATGTGCTTAGAACACGCTTCAACCTTATCATTACTCATTAGTGAATGCATGTGTTGGTGGTTAGTAAAATAATGGAAAGTAATACATGCAGTTGAAGCCTGAGTTATAGTGCGTAGGATTGTCATTGTGGAGGTATGGTTTCGATTCCCAGCCTCGTCCACCTAAAATTAAAAAAAAAATACCAACTACTCCCTCTTGCGAAGAAGTGACAATTCTCCAAGATAAAGGTTAAAAAAAAATTATAGTATAAATGATGTTGCAGATTTTAGGTGTATTAAGTCTGTTTGGTACTTTTTGAGGTTCAAATCGATTATGATATTTTTACCGAACAGACAAACAAACAAATAGATAGAGACAAGGAATCGAGGTTATATAGAAATGTGTTAAAAAATACTCATTAATCCTTAGGAGGATGGTTAGATTGGCTTTTTAATGTACCTGTTGATTAAATAAAGCAGAATGTATTTTTTAATAAACAGAACTGCCAAATTTAAGGCACGGAAAATAAAAGAGTGTTTCATCAGCGTCAATTACACCCTTCTAAATGGTCTGTATGGTGTGAAGATATGGCTGATAGGGTTATCGGTCCATATTTGTTCGAAGATGACATTGAGCATCCAGAAACCATATTTCTAGAGTTGGGGTGGCAGACGAGATCATTTCGGATTTTTTTTACATCAAGCAGTTTTTAATATTCTTCGCATATAATTTCAGCAAGATGGAGTTTCTTCTCATACCGCTGAAGCAAGAATAGAAAAAAATACTAATTTAGTTTGGCCATCCTGTTTTCTAGATTCAATTGGCCCACATTAACTTAAATAAGCCTCAGAGCATTCAGAAGCTAAAGGAACCAAAATATTGCAAAACATAAGCACAGTAATGATTTCCAAAGAGCCATTTTCCACAAATAGATTTAAAAAAAAAAATTGTGAAAAAAAAAGAAAATATAAAAACTTTAAGACCAAAACCGTTATGTGCATTTTATTCATTCAGTCGAAGCTGGGCCATCTGTATAAAGTCAGAGTACTTGGATGTAAAATAAGATAATTGACCAGCTATGTAACCAGAAAACAGCCATTTAACTTTCCCAAAAGTTTGAATATTGGCAAACTAGAGTTACCAGACCAGAAAGAAAAACCGAAAGTTTTTGTTATGAACTGTGCCTAAAGGGTTATTTTGAATAAATACTTTGTTAAAAGCTTTCAATTACCTTTTTCTCACTGAAGCTAAGTGTTTTTTTTTTCAGAACGACCATTGTGCTTGGTAAGATCAATATTTTTAAAGTCCTACCTGTTTTGGCAAAGATTGTTTTTCCGTTGACCGGGTCCACGGTTAAAAACTACAGCATGGTGTGTAATATGGGTTCTATTAAAGACCAGTATCTGGCAATCAAAATAAGACATAGACCTTTGAGTCATAATCAGGCTTTAAGGCCTTAATATTATAAGAGTAAAATTTAACATAAAAACTCTGACGGTTGTGTGGATCCCGCTCCAATGAAAAACAAACTCATAGACAAAATTATTGCCAAATAGAGTAAGACACATTTGTGCATATGACAGTCAATAGCTAAAGTGTCCTTTTTAACAAACCCGATATCCCTGAATACACTCAGTTCAGAGTGCGACTAATTATGAAATAGTCGTATAGATACTTTTTGTCTCTAAACTGAATGCGCTAAGAGTGATAGAATTTTTTAAGAAATACATTCAAGCTATTATTCGTCACATGCACAACTTTATCTTTATCACAACGTTATATTCACAGCCACATACACTAGAATACTATATCTTTTGACGTATTGATTAGTGCATTGGACTATCATGCCGTGACATATTCTCAAAGAGTATATCTTTTGTCATAATAAATTGGCTCTCAATTAAAAAGTTTAAACTTCGCAGATAGTTTAAGGTCACTTCCAGTAATTTTTGTACATGATGGTGATTTGGATAAAGTGTAAGTATAAGTGTAACTTGGGTCAAGACAAGACAAAATCTGATGGTAGAGGCGTCTTTTTCCCCCGTTTACCCGGCATACAGGGACAATTTTATAAAAAAAATGATTTAAAAGAGAAAATCAATTACAAAAAACAACAGTAAAACTTACAATACCATGCCATGCTTTTTCTTTTTGTAAAGCCAGGATTTTTTTCTTTTATTTTCTTTTTAAATAAATTTTTTTTAGGTAGTAGTTTTGGAAAAATTAATTTTCAAACTCAAAATTTTGAAAAAAAAATGTCACACTATTTTTTTTCTAAATTTTACATAATAAGGACCATTCTTGTTTTCAAAATTCAATGCTCTTATAAATTTTTTGTCAAAACCAAAAAACTGGATGCTAAAATGTTTAGTACTTTTTGAGAAAATTTAAAATAACTGAATCTACTTTACTATACCTACGTAGTTTAAATATGATCTCTAGAAGAACTTAAGCAACGGATAGGAGCATGAAAAACAACGGTGCTACCGTTCTTTTTTAATTTTTTTTTCTGTTTTAAGTCACACCATATGCGAATCATCCTGTATTGTATTTTTCTGATTTATAAAAATTGGCATCATTTCATCCAGCATTCTACTTAGTTGGCTTAGAAGTTGCAATATTATATAAATAATAATGTGTTAACTTTGAATGAATGTTATCCTCAAAAATTGTTGTCAAAAAATAGGAATTCAACTCTTCATTTAAAAAAATTGTGAATTTCAGCTCTCCAAAAGTGTAAAAATGTATCTTCCGGTAAAAAAAAAAAAACAATTTATAAATCTATTTATTATTTTTGTCATTTTCCAACATCACCACGTAAATTCTTCAAATTCTCAACTTAAAGGTTAACCCTTTATCGATGAAATTCACAACTCATAACCAAACTTATTATTTTTTTTTTTTTTTATCAAACCTTAAATCGAATCGAAAAATTCAAGTCACGATATTATTGTGTTCCAACAGCAAAACGGCAATGGCATAAACCTGCTCAAATAGCCAGTCTTATATACCTACACCTAGGTTTGGATGCAATTTTTATCTCTGTAGGTACTTACTCCAAAAATAAAAACAAAAACTAAAATGAAAATGAAAAAAAAAACAAAATAAAATCGAAGAACTGGATACTCTTGTGCCTCCAATAGCGAGAATCATGATGATCATAAAATTAATATCTTTATTCGTGTAAACATTAAAATCTCTCTGCAGCAATAAATTATCAAGCGAAGCATAAAACAAAATACAAAATAAAATTTAAACAAAAAAAAAAAAAAACGATTGAAAAAAAAAATTCATCTCGCTTACCTGTACTGTAGAAGATAACTTCCGTTGTTCGGGCTCCTTGGCACAATCTCTTGCGGTCACAACTAAATTGTACGAGTTCTTTGCTTCACGATCGAGTTCACGTTTCGTACGAATTGTACCGTTTTGTGCAATTTCAAAATCATCATTATCGTCACCCGCTGTTATGCTGTACTCAATTCGACCGTTATCTCCTAAAATAAATATACAAAAAACAAAACAGTCAAACTGTGTAATTTCTACAAGTACCCCGGAAAATTCGTAGCAATCAATAAAGTTTGAACTTAATTTCTATCAATTTGAAGTGATTTTTTTCTCATTGTTGTTGTGGTAAGTCCGAGATGGAAATGTGCGCTCAACACCCCCAAGATCTAAATATATGTACATTGATGATGAGAATTGAATAAAAATATAGTTATTGTAATTTTGTTGATCCATCAATATAGTACACCCGCCTTAGACAAAAAAAGAGTGCCCACAGCGTGCGCCTGATCTGTCTATCTAATGATGACCACATCGAGTGATGCGGTGCTTCTTCAACTCTACCATTTGATGCGACTCTTGGATAACATCGCTCAGACTTCAGATGATGATTATGATGGATTGATGTGATTTCGTGAAAAATATAAGAAAAATCCCCTTTCTTTTGGTTTTGTTTGTGTGAGCTTACGTGAATGTTTACTATCGTGGCGCGCCGCATTTCACTCTTGTGAGGCATCAATGATGTTGCGGGTCAATGCAGGTGACATTTATAAAAATTATAGTATTGCGAAAGTAAACACCATTATTTTGAGGTAATATTATGTATTTTTGCACATTAGTTAGTAATTTATAAAATACATATAAATTGTTTGTTATTCGTCTGCATTATGTGCTGACTTGAAATGAAAGAGCTGAGCAGCGAACTTTTGTTTGGCATTATTGCTAAGCGATATATTTAACATTCTCTAAATTTTGCAATACAATATACAGATGACATAGATGTTTATGAGGGAAGGTTTTTTTGGTTTTCTATTCAAACCATCATAGGTAAACCAGGCTAATTTCTTGGGTAATTATAAAGTTGAAAGCTGCGCGAATTTGTGTGTTGTGAATGCAGAGGTATTTTTGCAGGTGCAAAATTTGACACATTTGATTGATGGCAGTTTGTTACTTATGCTGCATATATTCGATGGATGGATGAAAATTAACAAATTACTTGAAATAACTTTCAGTCGTGTGAGACTTCAATTTGATATATATGGCAGATTTAGATGCTATAAATTATATTATCATTAGAAATATGGTTTAGTTCGAAAAAGGAGTTATGTGGTCAGATATAATGGTTTGATTTATTTGAAAAAAAATGTTCAAGTGGATGGTGTGTTTATGGCATGAATATGTGTTTTTATTTTAAAGGTTTCATAGGGGAACTTGACTTTTGAAATCCATTTTCCATTTTTGGGGTATTTATTTTTTAAGTTCCTTAAACGTCTTAGATCTTTGTTTAGCCTTGAAAAGTATAGGAAACGGGTTCCCTTTCATGGAATTCAGACAGAAATTGTCATTTTTTATTGGATGAGAAATAAGAATGCATGCAAATCTACGTCTAGAACTAATATTATGTATAAATGAATTTATAAGATATTTTATGACATCGCACCTACGTTTTTTTTCAGTGCGACCGACAGCTCTAAGCTTATTTAATTTATTTTTCCTATACATATAAATATGTGAAATTAACCGTATATTCAAATATAGGCTTACTATTTGTGTTGAACGTGGAACTAGATCTTATGTGAAACAGATTACCATGGACCAATTTTTTCTCTTTATAATTTTAGTACCTAATCTTGAAACTTCCGAAATACATTTTGATGTTTTCTTTTTTGTTTTTGTAAGTCTCTTGCTTACAAACACAAAGCATATCCATTGGATTTATTCAATTTTTATGGGCAAAATATCAAAACCACTAAAAGCTTTTTATTTATGATTTTGAAACTGCTTTCCAGTTAACGATTTTGGTCTTTGACAAAAGGATTTAAAAGCCTTTTCATGTTTATCAGTTCAGTTTTGTTTTGTATTTTTTTTTTTCATCCCCTCATAAAATTTTTATATTTTAATTCCATCAAACAACACGAACAGAGAAAAAAATCCCTTCAAATTATGTTTTATGCGCAGTAAAAAAAGAAACAAACAAATA
Source organism: Leucozona laternaria (assembly GCA_932273885.2). Classification (NCBI taxonomy): domain Eukaryota; kingdom Metazoa; phylum Arthropoda; class Insecta; order Diptera; family Syrphidae; genus Leucozona; species Leucozona laternaria. Next base: position 99,297,946 of record OW026368.1, read on the forward strand.
ATTCTTAATCCTCTCCCTGTCTCACCTGAATCAATATCTGTGGCACTGACTGTTACAACCGGTGTCCCAATCGAAACATTCTCAAAGATCTCATTTGAATAGCTCATAGGATCAAACACCGGTGCGTTATCGTTCAAATCAAGAACATTGCAGTAGACCGTTAATGTGGTCGATAAACTCGGATGGCCATTATCTTGGGCTTGTACAACCAGAATATAATGTTGCACCTGAAACGTAGAAAAAAAAAACAAAAATTAAAATAAATGAATTTTTCAGTTTGTAATTAAGAAAAAAAAAATAAGAACAAAAAATAAAACACAAATGAGGAACAACTGTCATCGGGCCATAACTACAGTTGAGTGGAATTTTTTAATCGTTTCCTCGAAACTTGCAACAGACCACAGGAGTTTAACTTAAAATACAACAGCTTAAATCAGCAGCAGCAACAGCTTTAACAACAACTGCAATAAAACAAGAATACAAAAATAAAACAAAGATTTGGCAACCTTACCTCCTCATAATCAAGACGAGCTGTCAGCGTAAAGACACCAGTTTGCGGATTCAGACTGAACACATCATTAGCCCAATCGGAGATTACCGTATACGAGACCATTGCATTATTACCCAAATCTGGATCCGTGGCCGAGATAACACCGACCTGATAGCCTCGTGGTGCGTTCTCTGGTATGTCAAATGAGTACACAGCTTCCGAGAATACCGGCGGATTGTCGTTTGTGTCCGTAACCTGTGAACATACAAAAAAGAAAAACAAAACATTACAAAATAAGTTTCAAAAAAAATTAGTAAAAATTCTTGCAAATAAAATGTATAAAAAAAATAAAAACAATTTGGGAGCCATAGAGCTCATTGTGAATTCATGTCACAATTCCATCAGCATGATGACGATGACGAAATTCAGCCAAAATTCGAGATGCTGATGGCCGAAAAGCCGAAGAGCCTTGATGCGGCCCATAATGACCATAAGGCGATAATTTCAGACTGAAGATCGGGAATTTTCACTTGTGGAATTATTGCTGGATTCGTGTTGCGGATCGATGGGCAATCGATGGTGGTGGCAGGGCTCGGGCCGGACAGACGGAAGGACATACTGGTACACAAAAATTTAACTGCACCTCATTTACAATTCAGAACAACAAACATTTTGTCTGCGGTCTTTATGTGAATGGTGGTGGTGGTGGTGGTGCTGAAGGTGGTTGTATATACGTGGTTCGTGGCGGACGACGCGACGATGATGACGACGACGACGACGACGAAGCGCGGTCGCCATGTTTCTTTTGCTGCTGTTTTCCTGGCCTGACTTTGGCTTCAATCAAATTTTACCGCTCGCACCAACTGCGAAAAAAAGGGACAAGAGCTTAAGCTCTGCTGCGTGAATAACTTAGAATATTCGCGTTTTTTTTTTTGGTCTGTGCACTGTGTGTGCTGATGATGTGCGCAGAGAAAGATGCCAGGAGTTAAATATCTTTGTTTGAGTTTTATATGAAAGCCAACATCAAATAATGCCATATTTTGGATTCCAATTGATATCTCATTTGAAGGTATCTCTCTCTCGATGCTATACCTACACACATATATGTACCTAGTTTGCTTTTGTCTGTGTCTCGAGTCTGCAGTGTTGTCCTTTTTGCTTTACCGAAATGGATTTCTGTTTTTAACGCAACGAAATATTTGAGATACATCGTGTTTTTCGTTTTGTGGTGCGTTTCGGATCGGTGCTTGATTTCTACGATGTGATAAGAAATTGAATGCCAGTTGATGAACAGAAGTCAAATATTTCAACAATTTTAGTTGAAAGAATATGGGGATACTATTTTATTGCATTTGCACATCAGCACAAGATGTTTGCGAGGGATATCTTTGGAAATAACTTAAAGTTGTGGTTATAATTGAATATCAAAACAGAGATGGTTTCTTTTGTCCAACATCAATGTAAGTTTAATAAAAGTCTAAATCCAGAAACAAGGTTCTTTGATAAAAAAAAAAAGAAAATATTGTCTAAGCCTTAACTTAAATAAAACATTTTGCTAAAGTCACTTAAAAAAAAATGTTTCGATCTCAATATAATCAGAGATTTTAATTTCAAATTCTAAACGCTATAAAATTTAGTTATCCGCACTCAAACTAACGTGTAGGACCGGACGTTCATGAGCTATATTAAGGTGTCGAGTTTAACAAAAAAAAAAAAACAAAGTTTAGCTTTAAAGTATTTTGGAAACTATCGATTAATACCCTTCTTTTAGCTATTCTCATAAGACTCCAATAATTTGTACGTTAGCTCTAGAAACCGTCCGTCGGTACTACTAAGATCATTTTTGTGTGATTATTTATTTTATTCTTTTCTTGCACCAATGGCTGATATGAAAGTAACGTAGTTTATACTTAGAGCTGGTTTTCTTTACAAATCAGAAGAGGTCCACAGTAAAAGAATATACATGCTCATCTTTCATATGAATACAACTGTATACCAACCAGTGAGCATCTCCTTCTTCACACGGAGCAGGTGCTCTCATACTTACAACTATTTTTTTTAACTTTCTAGATATATGTATTGTACATAGGTAATATATAGGTATGGTGACCATTTTTTCGGAGCCAAAAAAAAGGAAATATTTTTTATTAATGTTAAAAAGTGTTACAACAAATTAAGTTCATTTTCTATTACATTTTAAACCGTGAAGGGTAAAAAAACTCACAGTAGTAAAAACTAGATGAAAGAATTCAATTATTTAAACCAGTCTGTTTTTTATGTTTAAGTGATTAAGTACTGACTTAGTGTGATTTTAATAGTAGTAAAATGGTTCGAAAGACAAAACGAGGACTTTGGTGGGAAGTTTAGTAAAAGGTGGACAAAAGTAAAGCCCTCTTTAAAAACAAATAGGACTATAAATACCGACAGATAGGATGGTCCTTTCACAAAAAGAGGACGGATGGTCACCGTAACTAAAGACTAAGTTTTGGATTCGTAAACAAAAATCCAACTCGAGGTTTTAATCAAACATGAAATTACGACGATATAGAACACAAAAAAGTGGGTCCCGTAATTCTGCAAATTTGTCTGCACCTGCACGACTGGAGCGATTTTCTTGAAATTTGGTCTTAAAAAGCTTTTTTATGTTTCCTGACAGCATGAACAAAATAAATTAACACGAAGATGGCTTTACCGATTTTGATAAAAAAAATTGTGTCCTCTATTGTGGCTATGATATGCATTTTGGTAAAAAAAATTTACAAAAACTGATATCAACTGTAGGTGCCTGCCATATAACCATTTTTACTTGCTCTATAGGGCAAGTATTGGTTTCGTGTAAACAAAAAATTTCGAGGTTATAATCAAAACTAACACTACGATAATCGAGAAGTCCGAAAAAGTGGGTTTCGTCATGCCGTCCGTCGGTCTGTGCGCTAGAGCCTTAGTGGGTGGACCGATTTGCATGAAATTTGGTACAGAGCATTTTTATGTGATTCCCTAGAGGGGAAATTCGAACTTTTGTTTTAGCTTATCTATAACGGGTAGCTGGTTTTGGTTTCTTCAAATTTTCTCGAAAAAGGCTCCCACGATTTTGATTAAACTTCGTACCTGTAATAACCAAGTCAATTTTAAGAAAACTGAATTTCAGATTTCTTTTCAAAAAATTCACATTACGGAATTAGGTATTCAACGGTTTTTTGAGAAATTGGTCTTATTTTTGGGTTATTCGCGTATATCTTTGCCATGGTTAAATCGATTTTGTTATAATTTTGCAATCGGATGCTTCTCAGTAATTTAAACAATAATGCATCTAAAAATTTTTAAAAATATTATTTTAAAAACAAAAAAAAAATCAAACGAAACATCATTTTTTTAGTGCTTTTGACTCTTTTAATATTTACTCGTTAAATATATACATCATGTATCTTCTATGTTGGTTTACATACAGCATTTAACCACAAGAGCAGGTTCATGCGATCAAGTTGTGCATATTGTTTATTTTCGTGCGATCAAGTTGAGCATTTTATTTTATGTTATAGTCAGAAACTTTCATATAATGATTTGAAAAAAATGTTTATAAGGGCTAATATTTTTTTTAACAATTTTGCAACCTTTGTGATTTCCTAATTTCTATCAAAACGGATAAACATGATGTCACCTCGATACCATGTTTCATGCTAGATTTAGAATCTAATTTTTTTCTCAAAATTAAGAGCATATGAGAAAGAAATTTGACGTACCCTGCCATAGTTTACCACATTTTGTCCCATATATGTATTTCATAAATCGATTTATTTCAATTCCTATATTGGTCGCAGAGAGAAATTGCACAAACAAACATTTTCCAGCTTGAACTTTGAAACATTGTATTGCATGTCATAGGCCCAACTCTCTGTAGTAAGGGTGTCAATATGGTGAGAAGGGTGGGTTTTCAATTTTGGTGGTTTTAAACTTTGACGAAAAATAAAACCCAAAGTTCAACCTGTTAAATTTTTTTCTAATGTCAAAACTTACTCGGTCCAAAAATACAAATTTTTGAAGTTCAAATGTTCAAATTTCCCCAATAAAGGTTAAGTGGAAAAGACTTAAATAATCAAAAAATGTGTCCCTGAGTATTCGTGTTTCGTAACAAATTTTTGAAGAAAAGAAAATATTTTCATGGCAAAAACTCAGAAAACTAACCCAATTTCAAAGATATGGGTATATTGGATGGATTCGTGGAGGCTATTCATTTTTTGAAGCAAAAGTTTCGATATGACTTCTCTGGAGTTTACAAATCTTGGGCTAGTGAAGCATTTCAAATGGTAGGTATAGGTACACGTCTTTCCATTAAGAGTTGGCATTTTGGTGGCCAGATGGTAGATATTTTGAATGCTAAAAAACTATTTAGATACAAATTCTGTTGTTCTAAGGCGAAACCCGATATTAAACCAGAAAAAAAAGAAACCAGGAGGGTGCAGAAAATTAATTCTTAACATTGGTATCAACGCATAATTTTATACTCTCTACGTCTACAGCAGTCTTCCAAAATTCCCCTTTCCAACTTTTGTGTATCCGCTTTCAAAGAGGTGTCAAGTCTACGAGGGCTTCTGCCAAACATTTATGTTAGCAGCTATGTATACATATAACTAATAAAAAAACTTTTTTTCTTCACTTTCAAACAACTTTCATAGTACCTATACCATATTTCAATTGGTTTTCAAGGTTTTCCCTCACAGTCCCCAAGGGCGGCCAAATGGACTAGGACAACAAAATCCACTAAAACACTTATGGACAATGGAATTCCAAATCGAGCCATATACCTATACTCAAAGTATCAAAATGATTTTCTTCTTTTTTACTGACTACAATAATACCTGCAACCTCAACATACCATGCTGGTTTGTATTATGTATATTAACAAAGAAAAAAATATAAAACTTTAAACAAATCCAGCAGCAGCGCCGCGCCGCTCAGGAATGCATCACCAATAACCATCATCTGATGGTAACACAAGACCACGTAACGTAAGTAATAAATGTCACCTTCATTCAGAAGTGTTTAAAATGACATTTTCTTTCCGGGTGTTCACGTAAATTTAGTTTACTTATATTTCCTTTCATAAATATATACTCGCACATACACACATATACATAGCTACGTTACTCGTTTCTCTACACAAATAATCTCCGGGAACCGACTGAAAAATCAGCAAAAAAAAAGAAGGTTACAAGAGCAACAGCAGTCCTTAAACGCAACAACAATGAAGAAAAAAAAATATGTCGCCTTGAGCCAAAGTTGTTGCTTTACGTTGTTGTTTTTGTTTCGTCTTTTTTCGGATGATTTTTCGATCTTTTTATCGTCCAGATAAATCTAGATATCTACAGCTTGCCCCCAAGAGGCAAGAAATCTCAAACGCACACATACAGACATATTCAGTGCGACACGACGGATGGATGGCAATTTAAGCTTGTAATCCATATTCATACATTAAACATATTTTTTATCGCTCACTTAAAATCAAAGTGCGAACTCGAGCTGCAGTCCCACCAGTTCCAAGCTAAAGCAACCAGCAACGGCCGGACGATGGCAGCGGCCGGCGCGGCGAGTGATGGTGGTGGTGATGGTGGTGGTAGCGGCGTCGTCGCAGGAACAACCTCACCACCAACACAGATCACAGAACTTGTATCTCTCTATGCAGCGCATAAAGGAGGTGCAAAAAAGGTTGAAACCGAAAAACCATTGAGGCGGTTTTTTAACACGCGGAGCATCAAATTACCAAAAGCGGCAAAGAAATTAATAAAAAAATATAAACAAAAATAAAATAAAATTGGTTGGCAAAAAAAAAAGGAAGAGCGCCTATCGCAGATAAAAATAAAAGAAGCAAGAATCAGTTTCCTTAAAAGAGCACAGCAGTAGCAAGCACCACATGTGTACTGTTCGGTTGGGCTTTAAGGTTATTTCTCAGCCACGCATACCGAACCTCTCTAAGTAAGGCAGAGTCAAGTCTGGCTCCGTCTTAACAAAATCAAAAAAAAAAAAACAAAAAAAAAAAAAAACAAAACAAAAAATAAAAGAATAAAATATTTTTTAATGAAAACGGAAAAAACGGCTGCAACCATCAGCAACATAAACAACAACAACGAAACACACTAAAAAAAGGACCTTCAGGTCGGTTTTGGCACTCACCTGTACGATAACAGTGGTTTCTGTATGCTGTACACCATCGGTGACACGTATAATCAGGTGATAAACATCTTTGGTTTCACGATCCAGAGCGTCCTTTAGGCGCAATTTACCCGTGTCCGGTTCAAGTAAGAATTTACCATCGTCCCCATTGATCATGGTATAGGTCAGAGTTCCAATTGTGTCGGGATCGGTGGCACGAATTGTTGCGACTGTATGGCCAGCACCAAGATCTTCGCTAACACTGAATGTCAGTGGAACATCACGGAATACCGGTGGACTGTCGTTTTTGTCCATTACTGTCACTTTCACCTGAAAATTAAACAAACAAAAAAAAAATCACTATCAATTAAATAAGGTGAAAATGGAGGTATACGTATAGGGAAGTTAGGACAATTTAAATTTAAGTTTGGGACGTAATTTTTTAAGCTAGGATAAGAATTTTTAACCACAAAGTCATGGTCAAATATTAGGAGATAAAATATTATAACAATGATAATGAACTTATTCCCAACCAAAGTTACTTCAAAATGTATGAAGGATTTGGCTATTCTCTTGGGTCCTAAGTCCCAACTAAACTAACTTTTTAATTTATGAGCTAAGTTCCCTTGAAAAGTTATGGGGAGTGAATTCATTTCGGCTTGTTGGAGTTAGTTTCATCGAAAAAATTGGTGGCAGTGAATTCATTTCAGCTTTTGGGAGTAAGCTCTTCTGGAAGTTGGTTCGTAGGGTCTTAAGTCCCAACTTAATAAACTTCCAAAGTCATGAACTAAGTTCCACTAAAAATTTTGTGAGAGTGAACTCATTTCGGCTTGTGGGAGTTAGCTCTCCTGGGATTTAGATCTTCTAGGAGTCAGTTCGTAGTGTCCTAAGTCAAAACTAATTTCCAAATTTACTAACTAAGTTAAAGTGAACAATTTGGTGGGACTGAACTAATTTCAGCTTGTGGGAGTTAGTTCCTAGAGGCCTAAGTCCCAACTTAAGTTACTTGCAAGATTATGATTTAAGTTTTACTGGCAAAATTGGTGGGAATGAATTAATTTCGGGTTGTGGGAGTTTGTTCGTAGGGTCCTAAGTCCGAACTAATCTAACTTCCAAAATTATGATCTGAGTTCCTCTGAGAAATTTGGTGGCAGTGAATTCTTTTCGGCTTGTGGGAGTTAGCTCTTCTGGCAGTTAGCTCTTCTGCGAGATATTTTGTAGTGTCCTAAGTCCCAACCCCAACTAAACTAACATGCAAATTTATGAACTAAGTTATATTGAAAAATTTCGTGATAATGAACTCATTTCTGTTTGTGGAAGTAAGCTCTTTTGGGAGCTAGTTCGGAGGGTCTAAAGTGATATGTACCAAATTTTAAGCTAATAATAAATTCATCTGTTTAGGCTCTAGCTCAATGACACACAAACTGACTCTTATACCATCGTAATTTTAGGTTTGATCAAGAAACTAAAACGTATTTATAGGTACCCTATAGTAAGAGCAAGTTAAAAATTAATTGGGAGAGGGCTTATTATTTTTAAATGCTCGCTTGAGCCACAAAACAACCAATGTTTCACTTAAAAAATTTGAAATAAAACAGCACATCTTTTGACCAACTGTTTGGACAAATATTTGTATCGTTACAACTTACGCCATAAATGTTTTTAAACTTTTTTCATATGGTGAATCATTTCTCAAAGCAGTTTTTTTTTAATTGTATGTCTATTATAGCTATACAAAGGTCGTTTCAAGATACTTAATTTGCATATAGAGATAATCTTTCAAGCATCATATACACATGTTTACAGAGCAAGCATTAACATTTGGCAGAACTCAATGAACCATAACCGTAGCTGTAGCCGAATAGTGGAACCATTATCGTTATTGCGCAGCAACAAAAAGCGCAATAGCCAACCAACCCCAACACCTGGTCGCGCGGTATATTTTAATTTTTCTTCAAGTCTCACTGAAAAACGTCCATAGCGCACAAATGGATTTCCAGTAACTGGGTATTCAACCATTTATATCAGTGGTGGATATCGTATTTTGTTCGCATTCATTGGAATAATGTGACTTTTATTGACCACTGCTGCGCTGCTGATTTCCCCCGATCAGGGTGGCATGGCGCAGCCAGTTCAAAGATTGCGATTGACTCTTTTGCTTTTTTAGTGAGAAGAAAAAAAAATCATACAAAAAGTGAGATGCTCATGGATTTTATGGAAAAACCATGAAAAGCCATAAAACGTGTATGCCTCGCTTAAAGACTTGACATAGACACCGAAGACCGAAAAATCGATTCATCCTAATTGCTATTAAGACAGCTCATTTGTATTTTAATGTGTAGATTGATAAGATCCCGTTGTAATTTGATTCAATTAATAAATCAAATAAATTTATATAAACTTGTGTCGGTACTCCAACTCCGCATATGCAAGTGATATGGTGGGGAATTGAAAAATAATCAGTTAGGGGCAAGTCGAGAGTCAACTATGGTCAAGATGAAGATAAAGTGCACTTGTGACAACAAGCACTCCTATGTAGACATACAGTCACAGTCACAATAGTAAGAGGCTTATTATGCACTTCGCAAAGAGGTGTGAAAGTTTATAGTTGGTGGTTTTTAAGCTACGAATGAACTTATAGTGATCCCATCGTTTAGTATTGACATGGCTACTATATACACTTCATGTATGCCACAGGCTAGCCTATGTATAGCTTTTAGTAAGACCAACTCAATTTTATATTTTTTTTTGTGATTTGCAATTTTGATGAATGACTTTTAAAAGGTTATGGAACCAAATTTAATCTCGAATGAAAACAGAAACAAATATATTACTTGAAGTTCAGGGAAATTATTGACACATTTTTCGTATTTTGGCAGGGCTAATCATTTAATTAACAAAGTCTTGTACTGTATAGGCATTAAAATTAATATGCACGACTGGATCGCACGAACTTACTCTTCTGGCAAACAACTTATGTAACCAAACATCCATGATGCATGATTATTTGATATATTTAACGATAAATATTAAAATAGTCAAAAGCACTAAAAAATTGATTCTTTGTTTGTTTTTTTTTATTTAAAAAAAACATTTTTTTTTGTTTAAGAAAATGTTTTTTTTTTCAATTTTTTAAAATGTTTAAACGAAACGGTGTATTTTTTCAGACGTGTGGTTTTCAATATGGCAACTCTTTTTTTTAAAGTTAGGCTTTTTGACAGTTGTCACTTGATTTATGATCAATTTGGTTTGCCATTTCATAATAAATAGCCGAACGACCATCAAGCACGTCGCACGTTCGGTGAATTGGCCCGAAACGAGATGGCCACCGATCCCGATTTTCACAAGAAAGTTTTGTTCAGCGATAAAGCTCATTTTTGATTGAATGGGTACGTTAATAAGAAAAATTGTCATATTTGGAGTGATCGTAATTCACAAGCCATTGTTGAGACGCCGTTACATCCTGAAAAAGTCACTATTTGGTGTGCTCTATGGGCAGAGGGAATCATTGGTCCATATTTCTTCAAAAATGAAGACGGCCATAATGTTGCAGTCAATGGGGAACGGTATAGAGCCATGATTAATGAATTTTTCGTGCCTGAATTGGAGGATGTTGATGTGGACGACCTTTGGTTTCAACAAAACGGCGTTACATGCCACACAGCCAACAAAACAATCAATTTATTGAAGGAAACTTTTGGTGAGCGCATTATCTCACGTGGTGGGCCTGTGGCGTGGCCTCCAAGATCGTGCGATTTAACACCGCTGGACTATTTTTTGTTGGGTTATTTGAAGTCGCTTGTCTATGCAGATAAGCCTGAGAATATTAACGCCTTGGAAGCGAATATTCGGCGCGTTATTGCTGACATACGGCCCCAATTGCTATAAAAAGTGGTCGAAAATTGGGCCTCTCGGCTGGAATTTATTCGAGCCCGCCACTTGCCTAAAATTTTTAAAACATAATGGCAAACCCTTATCTTTATAATAAAGCTAAATTCTTGGCGATAACAATAAATTATTTGCGTTTTATTTCTTAAATAAAAACACCCTTTATAAAGAATATCACCAGGTTGCAAAATTTAACAAAATAGGTCCAACCATTGAAAAAAATGAATAACTGAAAATTAAGACAATATTCTCGAAATAACGTGAAATGTTTATTGCTGTTATTTGAATTGTTATTCAAAAACCTGAAATGCAGTTTTCTTACAATCACTTTAGTGATTACAGATACAAAGTTTAATCAATATCGTTGTAGCCGTTTTCGATAAACTTTGAAAAAACTAAAACCATTGCATGTCAGCTACTCGTTCTGGACGATTTTAAGCAAAAAATCAAATTTGTCCTCTAGGAAATCATCTAAAAATGCTTTGTACTAAATTTGAAACAAATCGGCCTACTCCTTTAAATTACAGTGAAAAGTGAAACCCTCATTTTTGGACTTCTTGATCATCCTAGTGTTAATTTTCATTACGCAACCTCGATGTTTTGATACACGAAACCAATTATAGGTATTACCCTATAGAGCAAAAGTAGAAAAACATTTTGATTCAATATTTTTTTAATAATTTAAAATTTTCCATTTTTAAGATTTATGTGATCAAACTTCCACATTTGCTGGGAGTACGAGTTTCATATCAGTTCATAAAATAATTTTAGAAACTCAAAGGTCGTTAATCACCTCTGTCTGCATTGGTCTTATGCCTGTCGTTATTTTCTGCGATATTTTGCGATTAAATAAATATTTAATTGCATAATTATTCATTTCAATTGATAGCGAGCTTCATTGAATCATATAAGTTCAGAACCTTCAATACGCGCGTCATTCGAACGCCACCCGACTTAAACAAAAATTTAAAAAAAAAAACAGTCTACATAACAATAAAACCAGAGTGTGCAGCGCATATCGCGATTATTCTCGAGCTAAAAATATAATGAAATAACAACCAAAGTTCTATTTGGCTATTTATCATTTAGATACATCATTTATCTTTGAGGAATATAGCAATGTGTTTCCTGCCCCCTGGACATAGCTTAGAACAAAACCTGATGACGAGACCAGGAGAATCCCCTGTATGGTGGTTGAATTTCTCATTTTAGATTTGTAGGTTGCTCTAGCCAGCCGGCCGGCGCGGCTGACGAAGACGAAGACGACGACGACCGACGTGACGCGACGCTAGCTGACTCAGTTCGCGCTGCAAAATTGCGAATTGAAAAATGACTGATAATGATGAATGAGGACGACGAAGCTGGCGGATGCTATTGCTCTCAAAAAACAAACACGTTGCATGTATCTAATGGATGCATGTAGTTAGTTGCAGTGCAGCTCTTCATCTCGGCATTTATGTATGTATGGATGTGTGTATGTTGTGTGTGGCTTAATGCTTGCGCTTGCCAAGTGATTTGAAAATCGAATGTGCGCTGCGCTCTTTGGCCCGCTCTGGCGTCTTGGTATGTTGCAAATATTGCCGCATGCATGCGCATTGCGGGCATCTCAAATCCATCGACTTGCGAGTCAAGTTGGTTTAGTTAGTCCATGCGTCTGTCTGTCCGTCTGTATGTCTGTCTATCTGTCCAGATGTCACTTTTGAAAAATTAATGTGAGTTCTGTTGTGTGTTGATTGTGTATCTGTGTGTGTGTGTTTGTGTTTGCTGCTCAGAAGATTCATTCCGGGATTACACTGTTAATGTAAATGATTTTCAGTTTCGGAGCTGGGACCTCGAGTTAGAATCCAGCCTCAGCCAAACAGAGCCTGCCAAAGTATCTTTGGGGATACGCGAGACGCCAACTTGAGAATTGGCCTTTTAAGATTAAGCAGATAATTGAATGGCATATCAGCTCTCTAGCAGGACCATTGGCAGTTCGGTTTGCTTTTCGGAAGGTGGATACAGAGAGGTGCAAACGTATTCGTATATTAAACGGAGGAGAAAACGGAGGAGAAAGCCTTTTGTGCGTAAGATAGTGTGTCTCTGTCTGAGGCTGAATATCGAGCGCTGAAAAAAGCAGCTAGAAGCCTATTACATGTCTGCTAAACCTATATGTTTTGCCCAGAAGTTGTTGCTGCTACACACACAGATCAACGTTATTAATCAAAGTGTTTTTCTTTCGTAGATATATCGATTTTTTGATTTTGGGTTCGTAAAAATGAGAAATCTATCTCTGGGGGCGCTACTTAAATATTTCCTCCTTCCGCGAGTCCCTATACATTTACTCTACTGATATCCAACAAGCATCATTGAGCTTGAGCTCTGTGTTGAGTTGTGAAAATAGGAAGAACATTTATTTCAAGCGCACAACTCCTTTGCGTGTGAATACAATTCTATTTAAGAGGTCATGATACTCTCTGTCTCTGTGGCAGTGATTTGTTTGAGAACGAGTTCTTTTTTCGAATCATTGTGGATTTTTCCATGAGAGAGCAGATTATGTTCAAGTTTTGGTTACAGAAAATTTATCAACAACTTGGTATTGAACTTGACCTGCAGTTTGTATGTGCATTAGTTAACAGATGGGCTTTTAAAGAGACATAGGTGCCTATATACATAGCATGGAACGCATGATATGCTAATGTTAATTCTTTTAATCTGGATTTGATGTAAAATTCGATTTTTGTTGCAAAAAAAGTTAAGGAAATTAATTACTTGAAAACGATCGATATGGTTGCTTTACGAAGACTATAACTTGAGTTCTACTTGTTGGATCCTGAAGATGAAAGTCCTTAAATGAAGGTGATTTCAGTCTATATTCTGTTGTAAATGAGAGTTGTAGAGCAAATCAAACTAGGTAGGGCTATGAAGCTATAATCAATTATTTAATTTAATTTTTAAAATTCAAATTTCAGAATTTCGAAACAAAATTTGTTCCACAAAGTTATTGCCACAGCTCCATTTTAAAAAAAAATATTAGTTTTTTTATAATGGTTATTGCAAATAAACAGGCTTCTTGGGCACTCTGTAGAAATTGAAGAAAAAAGTTTCACTTTTTAATAAGACAAAATGCTGCAACGATGGTGATATTGTTGCATTATGATGTCTGTTAAGGACTTGGGTTTTCACAAAAAGGGATCTTCGGTGATGTAGAAATTTTAAAATTGAAATTAAAGGCCAGAGTTAACTTGGTGTTGAAATATAGCTATTATCGAATGCAAACCATTAAATTTATTCTTAAAAAGTGGGTGTGAAATATCAATTCAAAAACTAAAGGGTTTTCCAATAAGATATTGATATTCAAAGAAAAATGGCATTTTTTGAGATAAATGATCGGATGTTTATTTCATTATAAAGAGGAAGGTATGCCGTTAATAATGGAACACAACATCAGCCAAATGGCCGCCACGACCACGCTTACAGGACCATATCCTTTTCATGAAATTTTCCATAACCAAATCGCAAAGTGGCTGCCCTATGTCCTCGATAGCCTCACGAATTCCATCTTTGAGGTCTTGAATCGACGCTGGGCTGTTGGCGTAGACCTTATCTTTCACGTGGCCCCAAAGGAAGAAGTCGCAAGGTGTTAAATCACAAGATCTCGGTGGCCAATTGTGATCACCTCTTCGAGAGATAACACGGTCCGGAAACTTTTCCCGTAAAAGATCGATGGTTTCATTGCTTGTGTGGCACGCAGCGCCGTCTTGTTGAAAGTAAACGTTGTCCAGATCAATACCATCCAATTCCGGCCATAAAAAATCATTAATCATCTCTCGATAGCGCAATCCATTGACCGTAACTGTTGCTCCAGCCTCATTTTCGAAAAAGCAAGGTCCAATGACCCCGCCGGATCATAAACCGCACCAAACAGTCACGCGTTGAGGATGGAGAGGCTTTTCAACAATAACTCTTGGGTTTTCCGAGCCCCAGATGCGACAGTTTTGCTTGTTGACGTAGCCTCCGAGGTGGAAATGGGCCTCATCAGTCAAGATGATTTTTCGATGAAATTCCGGATCATTTTCATGCATTTCAAGGACCCAATCAGCAAAGACACGACGTTGTTGATGATCAGCCGGCTTGAGTTCTTGTGTTAACTGAACTTTATAAGCCTTAAGACCCAAGTCTTTATGCAAAATACGGTGTAATGACGTTTGTGGAATGCCTAATTCCAAAGAACGACGAGGAATGGACAAACCTGGGTTTTCTTCAACACTTTGGGCTACAACAGCAATATTCTCAGTTGTTCTTGAGCGACGTGCACGGTTTTTATTCTTCACATCACAAACTTGTCCCAACAGCTCGAATTTGTCCACCAATTTCTGTATTGCGGTCCGACAAGGTGCTTCACGACGACCCAAAAATGTTTTAGTTTTACGAACCGTCTCTGCCAAATTTTCACCATTTTTATAGTGAATTTTAATAATTTCAATGCGTTGTTGAAGCGTGTATCGTTCCATTTTTATTAATGGCGTAGTTTCTACTTGTCAAATGTTAAAAAATGACAGCTTCAAAAGTGACAGCTACCAAAATAGCGGGCTATTCAAAATAACACCTGTTATTGGAAAACCCTTTACATTCCTACATTGATATTATTGCAATCATTTTCCACATGCTTGAGTGATACAGGGCTCCGTTTTGTAGCGGAATGTTTTTTTCTCATATTCAAATCAATGATCTTTTGTCTGAAACTTCTAATTAATTAAACTGATTTGCTGACAGCAATACCCAAAGATGTTAATTTTTTTTTTTCAGATTCACATCCTTATTATTTGAGTGTGAAGCTTTAATGGTAGGATATCATAAGCTTATTAAATTCTTGTTTCAACAGCATCCTCCAATGACGAATCAAAAACCGCTTAAAATTGAATGCTTCAAAAACTAAGTTCTATCTCCTGTCGTTAAAGCAAAACCAACCTCTCATGCCACTATCCATGCACGAAATCATGGTTTGGTTCAGAATTTTCAGCAAAAAAGTAGTAATGTAACTGTTAAACACGGATTTCCATCACGAATGCCCATCAATATACCATTTACTCTACTTTTGAATGTTTTGTCAAGTACAGAGATTCTGTTTTTAGCCTCACAGCACGAATTTTTCCTTCCAATTCTGATATTCAGAAATTCAAAACTATAATTTATATTGGCGGGATCTTCTTTTAAACCTTTTTATATTGTCCTAACAGCCGTACTGTACTCAATATATTAAGGGTAGTCATAACCCTTTGAGTGTTCATTAATTAAAAAAAAAAATACAACAAATAGTAAATGTTTTTGGAAATTTCTTAATAGTAAAAAGCAATCGAACGGTATCCCTAGCCTTATGCGTCACGGTGGTATAACAGCCTCCAACCTTGATGCTATCTGTAACTTATTTGTCAAACACTTTCAAACGGTCTATTTAGTTAGTTCTTCGTTATTACATAGAATTTTTGAGTATATGAAGCTTAAGCTTATCTTATCTTGAAATATTTAGAATCAGCTTTATCTGATCTTAGGGCAGACAAATATCCAGATTTAGATGGAATTCCTTCAATTCTTTTACAAATATGTAAGGAAGCATTCGTTGTACCCTTGCATATAATTTTTAATCGCTCTCTTCAAAGTGATGAATTTCTTGATAATTGGAAACGATCAACAATCACACCAATCTTCAAATCCGAAAATAGATAGGAGATTTCCAATGATCGTCGTATTTGCGAAATTTCTACAATTCCCAAGGCTTTTGAAAAACTGATAAAAATGACATGAGTTAGCTCCCATTCTCAAAGAAATTATTTCTCCTTACCAACTTGGTTTTGTAGCTGGTAGATCCACTACAACTAACCTTACCATTTTTTCTAATTATGTTTTAAATGGACTTGAGAATGGTTCTCAGTACGATGTTGTGTATACTGACTTTTCCAAAACGTTAAAATAAAATTAACATAAAAGCATTGTCCATCATATCCGTCAAAAAAGATCTTGGTGTAATTTTTTATCAAAATTAAACTTTGTGAGGCATATAGAGTTTTTGGTAGCTAGAAGCAATTCAATGCTAGGGTTTATCTTGCATAATTCTAAAGACTTCTCTGATCCTCATACATTAAAATGTCTATTGTTTTCTTTTGTAATATCTATTTTAGAATATTGTTATACCGTATAGAATTCCTCTTATGCAGTTAAGTCTTTAAGAATTGAAAAAATCATATTGATTGTCCTCACATTCTATCTTTGATTGGTTTCAATGTACCTGCGAGACTGCTTCGAAATCGGTTGTATTTTAATGTTCCATTCCATAGAACTGTTTATGCTATAGCAATGAACCATTATGCAGATTCTTTAGAGGAACAAATGCTGTGTGCGACATGATTGATTTTAATCCGAGCAGATTTATATTTAAAACAAAATTGTTATTAATTTTAAGTAATGTTTAAAATGTTAAATTTATTTTTTTCTGTATTCAAGTAATCATATTAAAGCTTTGTAACTTTGTTTGATGAAATAAGGTAAACTAAACTAAAAAAAAAAACAAAGCATTTTTCCGCATTTTCACATGTGTTGCGCATACAGCATTTAACCTCATCCTTCAAATGCAGTTTCATCTAACCACCTTAGTTTGTGCACAATCTGGAACCTTTGTGTGTGTTATTTGAACTCTAAGCGCATAAGTGATAAGGGCAGTCCTGGCTATCAAACCTATTAAGTCGTATTTATCGTGTTTTACTCCACCATCCACAAAGATTTTAATCTCATAAATTCCTGCTCAAAAATTTCGCCCCACTAATATTGCTCTCCTTGAGTCGTTCTTTTACTATTAAATACCAAGAAAAATCACACCTACCAAACATAGTCCCACACTGTCCACATTTGTTATTTTAGATATCATACAATGTATTTACCTCAATCTCGAGGCAATGTATTAAGGTCGAAGGCATGACTTGGCAGTCCAAAATCAAAATGAAACGAACTGTAAAAAATAACTAACCTCAAAATTCCTGCTCCCATTTTCATCGATGAATCATAAAAAGAAGACAGAAAATACAACAGAAACTTACAAAAAAAAAAAAACCAAAAGAACTCCATTGATCATGTTGTTATCCTTGTTAGCTTATCAGGCCATGAAATATGAACAAATTTTTGATTTATCCGATTTAAGGCTAAAAATGTATCTGCAACGTGCAATATATCTACACATAAGTCCATTCTTCAATAGCTCTTAGCTCAGGCTCTGAATATAATATACTTTGGGCAAAAGTTAACCCGGGCAGGCACAAGGAGAGGCAACCACACACCACACTCTCGGAACAATTGCTCAACAAAAGATAAATGTTTGCTTTTGGGATTCGTTTAGGAATTTTTTTTATTTTATTTCTCGTTGCCCCTTTAAGTTGACTCTGGTGCGCAGCTTCATAAGATTTTCATTGCTCATATCGATATTTTTCTTTTTATTTTTGTTTTGCTTGCTCTTGGTGCAAAAGTGCATCATACAAGGAATAAGCCACTGTAAGGATATACACTACATATCATATGATGGCTTAGGAGGAACTTTTATTAATTCTTTACTCCTGATATACCTTTTTTTCTCTTGTTCCAGAAGTCTGCAATTTCGGTTCTTCAAAGAGTGTCTCCCAAATATAAAAAAAAATAAAAAAAAATTGAAAGAACACAAAGTCGAAGATCGAAAATCGAAAATCCTTTCGGCTTTGTTTAAATATTTTTTTATTTTTATTTTCTTCTTCGAAACTTTGTGGCATAAGATGTCTTAAGGAAACCATGAAAATATCCATATTGCTTGGTGCGCGATGTGTATAAATATGGGAAAGAAGAGAGCATTTTCTTGACCCCCATAGGGTTCAAATTTGAGTACTCCTCGATCGATCGATATTTCGATCGTGATCGCCCTTACATCGTGAAGTGAATTTGGTCTGACAAAAAAAAAAAAAAAAACAAGAAAAGAAAAGAACTTAATACACTTTATGCTCCTCCGTATCTTCAATTTTTTGGGAGGTGAATCTTCTTCTGTGTAACTTTTTTGTAACTACGTCAAAATAATAATATTTTCGTCTTATTTATACCAGGGATTTGGAATTCTATGGTGATATATAGTACACAAGCAGAAACTAAATCTTTATGAAAAATGATACAGATAATTTGGTAAAATTGAAAACTGAAAGTTTTTAATTATTTGGGTGAGTTATTTCCATTTAGAGTGAAAACCAACCAACCAACCAAGTCGTTTTTGCTTTGAATCAAAATTCATACAAACTTAATTTTTTAAATATGAAAGGAATACCGCCCAAAAATCCCCATTTTCAATGGCTCTATCATCACATATTTTAAAATCAAAATATTATCTTTTTGAAAAAATGGCGCCGCATGCCTACGGCCCTGGTTGATATATAGGGTGATTCGCATATAAAGTGTGACAAAAAGCTAGAGCGTGTATGTTGGGTGAGGAGACAAGAAAAAAATCGTATGGGAGGGGGAACGGGGAAATGACTCTTAAAATGCCATGCTATATTTTTTTGCAAAGCCAGAAATCTATTCCTTCATTTTATTTTATTTTTAAATAACGTTTTGTTAGTGGACAATTTTTGGATTTGGAATTTTTATATTCAAAATTTTGTAAACAAAATATTTAAAAAATTTTGTTAGAATTAATTTTACTCAAAATTTATTTTAAATAAGTAGCGTTTTTGTTTGTGATATTTAATGCTCTTATTAATTTTAAGTCAAACACAAAAAACCAGATGCTAAAATTTCATCTAATTCTTTAGAAAATTGAAAATAACAAAAATAAAATTCCCTTAATTTGACTATTCCTCTACTTGGAAAGTAAAGTAGATTTATAGTTAATTTCAATTTATTCAAAAAGTACAAGAAATTTAAGCATCTGGTTTTCTGATTTTGACTAAAAATTAATAAGAGCATTGAGATTTGAAAACAAAAATAGTAGGTACTTAATTATGTAAAGTTTTGAAAAAAATTATTTTGAATTTTTTTTTAAATTTTGAGTTTGAACTGTTCACTAAAACTATTTTATTTTGAAAAAGGTTAAAAGAAGGCATTTCTAGCTTTACAAAAAGGTATAACATTGCATTTTAAGTGTTACAGTTGTGTTTTTAAAATTTTGTTTTTTGTTTTAAGTCATTTTTTTTTAGAAAATTACCCCTCCCGGCTAAAGAGGTGAATAGACTTGGAAAGTAAAATATAATCTGAGTACTAATTTTTATTCAGATCATTAGACCCGCTTGGGCACTCAGCGCTAATTGCCCCCCCCCCCCCCTTAGGCACACGTCTGGAAGAAAGTTATCAAGAAAAACCTAATTACATACTAAGTTTCATCCAAATCGTATTAGCCATTTCCGAGAGTAAAAAAGTGTATACAATAAGAAGGAAAGCTCGTTAAAGGCAGTAAGATTCTAGCTCATGAAAAAATTAAAATACAAGGCTTAGCGCAGTTTTTCGCTGGCATTATATGAGGTGTTCAGAAAAATACTTGTTTATATCCTAGTTAACCTCGTAAAATGATATGGCTCACAAGTATCATAATAATCTTGGAATATACTAACTGACTTTGCTTGCTTAGTATTTTGAAAAATGTCTTATAAATTTTTTCGAACATCTCAAGGAATAATTCATTATAGTTTAATTAAATAAGTTCAATAAACTCAACAACAACAACAACAAACAATAAAACTCACAGAAAAAACTATCTCTCCATAAATCATCCATCAGTTTCAGTCCACTTAAATACATAAAAATGTAAATTTTCATCTCAAAATTCCAAAACTCTGCTCTCTGCTACAGTTTCATGTTTTTTTTCTTCTTTAATTTCAATTTACTTATGCATGTTTTTTTCTTGTTAAATTAATAAATGCAAATTTATTTTATATTTTATTTATGGATCAAACAGCTTAATTCACACTCAATGGAGATTTTGCGGTTTGGCTTTATGTTGTGGTCTTTTGTTTTAATAAAAACAAAGAAAGAAAGAAAGAAAGAAAAAAAAAACACAAACAAACTAGTGTCAGCCTGTTTGTGGCTGTGGTTAAATTGGACATTGAATTTATATGACATATAACAAAATTAAAAAGATATAAAAAATAGCTTACGAATGTGTTTGATTAAATTTTTTGTTGGATTAAATGATTGAAGCTATAACCTAATAAAAATCAAAAAGTATTGCTTTTGGTTGATTAGATCTTTAGTTCTTTTTTGATGTGATAAGCGAAATTAGTGGAATTTATATGTTTCATTTATCTTTAATCTTAATTGCTTCATTTTTAACATTTTTAAATGAATATTTTGTTTTGTATTTTCCAAACTCAATAATAACATTTTTCCTTGAGTAATTAAATGTCTATGGACTTGCATATACTTCTTGACTAATTTTTTTGTAGAAGTTAATATTTATCGTAAAAATATTTATATTATCTGTAAAAATTGAGCTAAAAAACCACGTAAAATGAGAGAAAAAAACTCAAAAGTTCGCTGCTCAGCTCTTTTGTTTCAGTAAGATTTTCCTCTTTTTGACTTAAACCAATCATGATTTCACAGACTTGTTAAAACAAAACCAGTTTTCAATTCTATAAAAGTGCAAAAAAAAAATAAATAATAATCAATCGCAACAGCATTCACGATATTTGGTTTAACAAGCAATCAAATTGCTTATCATTCGTGCATAAGTATACCTACTTTAAGTCTTCATAAGGAGAGATGTAACTGTGGCAATTTACATGTGCCTCCGAACTATGTACCAATGTAAATACTTCTGTGGATGTTCGAAGGAAATTTCCCCCATAACTATACTACAATTTCAACTGGCTCATCATCAAGGAAATCACAAACAAAAAAATAACATTTTTATCTCTTCTCCCCTCAATGTTATGAATGATTTTGTAGCAAGACTTAGAGCAAAGAAGTAAGACAAATTGAACAATAACTTTAATGTTAATTAAGGAAGAGAATACACTTAATCAAGTTCTTTTCTGGGTTCAATTAAATCAATCGCCCGCAGGTGATACGTGGATTACATGCCCTTTCTTTTTTTTTTCTTTTTTATTTATTTTTGATTTGTGGATGAGTGTGCGGATAAATTCTTCGTTCGAACTTCGCGTCTCGTATAAAAAGTGTGTGCTAAATGTTCCAATCAAAACATATACGGTGGCGGCGGCGGTGTGGTAGCAATGCTATAAGGGTATCATTGTATTATTATTGAATGTTTTCCATAAAACTTACAATGATGATTGTTTTGTGTGCTGCCTCTGAGTGCCTGACCCAACCGCATTCAGTTGATTGGCGTCATCGACATCATTCATTCAGCAGGAGATTTCCGCAAAGAATAAGATAAATATATTCTGTGTTTATCTTTTGGATACAAATAAAAAAAAAAGTGGTGATGTGATGTGCTATGGAATGGATCCAAGCCCAATCCTTTGATTGAGGGATGAGAGAAAAAGAGAGGAAATGAGTTCAATTACGAAGATTTCTTGTGAGGAAACAACACACACGAGGCTTTTAATAAATAATAATAGTCTGTGCAATTAGGAACGAGTTTTATAAACATATTCATATGCTGGTGTGGTGTGTATGTTATTTCCAGTCGGCTGACGGTGAAGCACAATAACAACCTCGAAGTGAATCCAAAATCGGAATCCCAATCGGAAGCTAATTATTGTGATCAATCTGTTGCAGTAGCACACAATAACACAACACACAGAGAGAGCATCAGTTAGCATTTCATTTCAGAATCGAATGCCAAAGAGTTGATTTAATTGGGGTTTGAACAAATAATGTATGTTTGATTGCATATTTAAGAAAGGTCAACGACGAAGAAGAATAATTTGCAGACGAAATAAATTTGCATAGGCTTTGATTTTTAAGGAAAATAATTTATTGAATTTTCAATTTCATTCTTTTGTAATATCTTTGTAATTTTCAAGTGGAGTACATACCTACTGGACTTTTGATTTTTGACAGGATTCACAGAAATTTGTCATATACTTTGAACAATATCTGAGTCGTTAGCATCTATCTTTTTCATTCAATTCTATTTATTACAAATTTCAAGACTGAAATGTATAATGTTTGTTCTCCATTAGACATTCGAGCATCCACCAGCAAAATATCGAACTTGAACCCTACTCACGTTTCGCACACAAGGTGTGATTAAAGTCTCAACTCAACCAACCTCATTTCGCAAATCAACTTCAAACCATCTCTGTAATATGTCAAATTAATTAAAAATCAAGCAAATACATTTTCAAATAGAAGAAAACCTTGACACTATACTGACATCTCACTTCAATCATTCTATCCCGTATATCTACAGACATATTTTTGATGCATTGCAATTGAGGTGTGCGAGTTAACTCTATACCATACCAATTACTTCTCAAAAAAACCTGCTATCTGCTACACATTGCTCAATATTGCATCCAACTTAATTAAGAAACAATAGAATTGATTTATCTTTCACAAGAAAAAAAAATCCAAAACAAAATGAAAATTCTTAAGTAACATTCCATAACCCAATCGTGATTAGATGTCACTGAAAAAAGAGTCACAATCATTCGGAGGAATTCTAACACAATTGAGTTGAGTATAGATACATTTCCAGGTGTCAAAGACTTTGAATGGAATGTGTTTTATGATGTGATATTGATGCAATCTTTCAATATAGAGAAGCAACCTTTCAAAAATTGAATTTTTCTATAAACCCATATGTGTGCTGGAAAAGCGAAAGCCATCAGATATGATCAATCCAATCCAAAAAAAAAGGTTTTAAAATATTCAAACGATTTCAATCTAAAATAGTGTTATAGAGGATTCAAATATTGTAATCAGAGTTCTCTTATATAGCCGAAAGCTGTGCCGACCGAATAGCTTCACACTTTTCCTTCGATTTCCACGCTTTTTAAACAAAAAACGAGAGACACCAATAAATGTTTAGTATACTGTGGCCGCGGCGGCGCGGCGCATTAGCGCATATATCTAAGCTAAGATAGCATCTCTCCTCATTGGACATGGGTAATGTATTGCATTGTTTTTATCTTGTTTTCATCCACGGATTAGATTATGACGAAAAGATATAATATACTCGTAACTATACATATTCCAAAAATGGTGGCATATTAACGGTAAGTCCACACTAGTGTTGCCACATAATAAAATATGTCTTCGATTAGAATTTGAAAAAAAGTGTTATTTTCATTTAAACCTGTTTCAGATTTGAAGTGCAAATGAGAGATAACACAGTCATCTTATATTGGTAAGTGTATTGCTGAATTAAAAGCATCTCCTCTGGAGAAAAGAGATTTTAACACTCTCGAGTGACATTTTGAACAAAATATTTCATATATTCTTCAAAAATATATAGAAGGTGTTTTATTTTTCGCTAAGCAATTTTTTTGACAGTTTCATATTAAAACCAGAAACATTTTTATGTGAATTCAAAAGTGATTAACGTAACTAGATTCCTGAATTGTTTTATAACAGACGCGGTTCTGGGATATACCATATGTGGAACATTCGGAAAAAAAAGTATGCCATCTGAAAAGTCACTTCATCCTCATAAAAGGTCGATTAGTTCCCATTTTTCTCGTTTGACATGTGATTGTAATGACGTTGATAGGAGTTTCAACCGATCTTGTTTCTTGATTGCGTCCACGAATTGATGCTAAAGGGTCTTTGTATTGTTGCGTCTTTTCTGTCACCATGTTAGCCTTTAATTCTTTTTCCTGTCGGGTCTTCCTCTCGATGAAGGTCCAGTTTTTCAGTGCATGAGTTAACTCCGAGTTAGATCAGAGTTAGTTAATCCTGCAACTACTTAAATCCCGTGTTAAATCAAAAGGAGTGTTTCAGTGGAGAATTCAATTTAACCCCTTGTTGTCAAAAATCTATCGAAATCGAAGTGCGACAGTATAGAAATCAATGATTCGCTATTGAATTCGAGATGGCACCACTATGAAAATCACCCTTTCGATGGTGTCGTATCTCGATTTGAATAGATTTTTGACACGAATCTTTCAGAAATACCTGGTCAGCTAAGCCATCAGAGTTAACACACCAAATTAGTGGAGTTAACTCGGGATCTAAATTGACTAAAAAACATGATTCAGGAGTTAACTCGGGTTTGACCCCGAAACTATGATAACTTCTGGGCATTAGTGTTTAATTTTAATGACGTTTTCATTTGTATTAGCTTTTTTGAAATTTGCCTTGTTTTTTTGTTGCCGCAAGTTGGTGGAACAGGTCTCGAAAATTGTTGGTTACAGAAGGATGAAACAACCACTCAAACAGGCTCGGGCAACTACGTAGATTTTGAAACACTAATTTATGAAATTAATTTTGCCCCAACTTGTGAATTTTTTTTTTATTTAAATAATTGTTTATGTCACACGCCCTCTCTAGGTTTCAAAATAATGAATTATTTTGCAAACTAAGAAGCAATATTAGAAATTAATATGAAAAATTCCAACGACAATATTGAGTTTTTAATGCCAACAAATGATGGAAGAAACACGGAAGTCAAAGGACCTCCTAACCAATAACTTAGTATGTGCAAGGCTGAAGGCTGCTAGATACCTATAGATAAAGACCTAGTTGACCTGAGACACTTATTGGTTGTGGCCGAGGTCCAGTTGGGGCTGTAGCCCTACCTAAGTAAGAATAAGTAAGATACACTATAGACTTTACGAAACAAAAAACCATAAGATTATCATCAAAATCAACCTAAACTTCTGGCAACCCTAATCTTCGTACTGACAAATCATAATCTCGTCTACCCAGTGATGATGACGATATGTGACTGTGTCTATGATGCATAATGTCATCGCATAAAGATACATTATTTGGCAAAGCTTCCTTGGAACCTATATATAGTCTTAGCAGTTGGCACAATCTTTTCTGGTTGCCCATAACTTCTTTAAGTGTTATATGAAGGAAAATCCTAGATCCAGCAGATATGAGAGTCGGTTGATCTGTGAGGTTATGGTGCCTTTCGATTTTTCGAGTGAGATTTTTTCTCCAACTCAAAAACGTTGAATTTCTTCACTGTTTCTATATTTTGACCAGTTCATGAACGTTGTTAATGTTTTTTTTTTGGTTTTTATTAGTACTATGATTTATAACACCGATTAAGAGTGTATCATCTGTGGAGCGCACGCTTGGGATAGTTTTAAAGGTTCTCCATTGGGGGCTCTATCGGTAGCCGTCCAGCGCAGACATGTTGTGGAAAATAAAAAAAAAAGGTCTTGGTTTATATGGATGAAGATGGGTTTGATGCCGATGCGAGGTTATAGTAGTTGTCGGTAGCCATAAAAGAATTATGTTGCCTTTGAGGAGGGGACGTGACTTATCTTTTTCTGTTTAAAAGAGAGAAGCACATGATGTGCACAGATTATGGCAGAGATTTAGGAGTATACCAATTTCTCTTCGAAACAATATCTTCACCATATATGCAGGTACTGAACTGATGCATGTAACCATATTTTTTTTTTTAGTTTTCATCTAAAGATGGAGAAAGTTTTTTTTTGGATCATAGAAAGATATTCCATTTTTGGTGGAAAATTGGCCAAACCAAGAGAGGAAGATTATGATGATGATTGCAGTTATTTGCAGAATGGAAAAGAGGAAGTTAGGTTATGTAGGTGGGTTATCGCGATGGTGAAGTGGGACGAATTGGTTTGGTTAGACTAAATTTTAAAGGTTTTGGTTTTTGTTAGAGATATTGTGTGATGTAAGCAAGGAGAAGGTTCAAACCGTTAAATAACTTAAAAATGGATGTTTATTTCTTATCAGGCTAATAGAAATTGTTCATATATGGAATTAAGGATCAGGCGTTTTTGGGAATTTTTCTTGAGACGTGAAGACTTAAGAAAACTGAATCAATAGAGATTGAAGAAAGGAGCCCTTTTCATTGCACATGGCGGATGCAGAATTGTCTGATGTCATTAACCCGCGTGACTCTTTGGTCATACTTTTTCGAATACAAACTGAAATTTCTGGAATATACCTACCAAATATCTACCACATATTGAAGATGTTTAGGTACATACTGTCTTCTTTTCTTTGTGATTTATTATCTGTAGCTTCAAACATTATGAAGGTTAACCTTGAAAAATTTTTAAATATCCATGATTCCAAAAGAAGAACTTATAGTTTAACCATAAATCAGAAGCAAGGCAAAGTGAATCGTCAGGAAAACGAACCGAAAAAATAAATTCTTTAAGAAAATAACAAACAACAACAATGTTCGTCCCAAACGAACGATAATAATTAATTCTGTGATTTCTGATCTTGTTCGGCAACATTGTATCTGTAAAGTTTGTAATAGTCGCGCCAGAGCTGGTATAGAGTGGCAGACACACACGAAGCAACAGGCAGCATACAGCAGGTAGTGGGTAACCCCTCCTCCTCTTTCTACCCGCCACCACCACCACCTGCACCTTCATTCTCTTCTCCCAGAGATGGACATTCCTGTATTTCTATATGTTTCATGCAATGTCGGTCAGCCCTCTACCATCAAATCGACTTTTAAAAAAGAGGCGATCTTCTTTTGCATTCAAGACAAACTTTAAAGCAGAAAGAGAGCAAGTTTGTTTAACTTTTAATTTCCTTATTGGTCTGGCGGATATTGTTTTCTTAACTCGGTTCACCTCTGAAAACAAGGAGACCCACACACAACAAACAATCTTGAGACAACCAAATACCCAAAGAGTAAAGTATCATCCTTTCTGGATAAACCTTCATTGGAAATGGATGTGGATAAGATTGCTGCTTGCTCTCCGAGCGGCGCGCGCTCTTATGAATGGTGTGACTATGTCAAATCGGTGTGAAACATCTTATACGTGACTATATACCAGCAACGTTGATGGGTGCTTTAGACCCATGAACACTGGGAAAAGAATTGGCTTATAGCAATAAAATAATATTGAAAAAGCACATCTCTTCCACCGAGACGGGACGGGCTGGGCCGACCAAGTCCCATATCAAGCAGGTGAAAATATTCTCAACTAGTAAAACTCCTTTTTTTGAAAATAAGCTAAGTCTTCTCCTCCTCCTCGTCGTCGTCCAACGTCATCTGCTTCATACTCATTCTTCGGTTAAATTATTCAAATAAAAACGAATATTTATGCCATTCTTGTAAAATTCTTACATCTCGTACAAATTAAAAGGAAAACACCTTAGTGTCGCAGCCCAGACGATATCAGCGAACTTACATCTTAATTTATATTTCTGATGTCTAATAATACCTTCGTTTAGTGCTGTCTGTCCTTGGATAGCGACCTAACCTAATGTAGTTGTCACAATATTTTATTTTATTTGCTGGCGCAGATTCTTTTCATTAGTGCGAGACTATTATAAGAGTTTTGTTGTGCGATAAACTTTTCAATTTTATTACACATGCAACCAAAGGATGACAATGGTAGTTATAGGGTAGGTATAAGGACGGTTTATATGTAGAAAAGATACACGCATTCTTGGTATAATGAAACTCACATTTTGCTATCTTGCACTACCACTATAACACTGACCAAAAGAGTCATTCGGTTTTGAGAAGACCTATCTTAATTAGCTTTTAGAAATCTTCAAATATTAGGTTCAGTTTTATAGGTTAGAGTTAATTGAATTGCATTATTTTGTTAGATTTTAAGAAAAATATTAATTTTGTTTAAGGTTTAGTTGGACTTACAGCGCCATCATTATATCAAGAGGAATATTTTTGTATAATTTTCAAAAACGTAAATAATGTAAAGTTAGCTTAAAAAAAATAAATAGAATTTGTATGTAAGGTATAGCGATTGGTAAACGCCACCGCGCCGCGCCGCCGTCCGCGCCGTGAGAGAGGCATATGTATTGCATATTATTTTAATATCACGAATGCCCGAAATGAACAATGTGATATCAGTCACACAGGTTGAATATAACCCCAATGTTTTTTTTTGTTTGCCTCATAACAAAGTAACGTTTTTTAGAAAATTAATGAAAAGATTTGAAAGATTTATATTGAGTTTTGAAAAAGAACATTAGCAAATGTAGAACTGAATCAAAAATACCCAAAAACAACTCTTAACACGCACACATTACTCGAAAACGTTTTGGTTCTTCCAGCCAACAAAATCAGTGTGGACCTGTGAATCTGGCATTTTACGGTTTCTCAAAGTTTAAGGCATACGAATTAAATTGCCGTATTCCGCATGGTGCCGCTCCTAATTTTGCCTCTCTTACTTTTTCGAAATCGATAAATGTACATATGTTACAATTTTTTTTTGTCAGAGAGAAAAGGTATTCACAATTTGACATTTTAAAAATTTCTTGTTATAGGTTCGATTTTATCGGAAAATTAGATAGTTCTTGTAGAGGGGAGGGGTGAGGGGTGTACTACATACATTTTGTTTAGAGAGAAGTTAGAAAGGTTTTGACCCATCTATTCTTTAGTTTGATTGTTTATGCTTATATTCAATTTAGCCTCGAAAAGTAAAGTTGCAATTTTCCACACCTTTCACCTGGTATCTTAGCAACAACTTGGCGAATTTTCGGTGTCAAAACAATCTTTTGAATAACTCCAAAAAACAGTCAGAGGCCGTCAAAGCGCATGACCTAAATGTTTACCTAGTCCAATTATATCATAATATATAAGTTTTTACCTTTTGATGTTATTACGTTTTAGAGTCCTAAATCTTATTAAACTTTATTGCACTCTTAACAGTTCAATTAAGTCCAAAATTTGGTTTTGGACTTTGTTTCATGGCCAATTGACATAACCAAATTTAGAAATTACACAGTCTAGGAACTTGCT
The DNA here is from genome assembly GCA_932273885.2 of Leucozona laternaria. Taxonomy (NCBI): domain Eukaryota; kingdom Metazoa; phylum Arthropoda; class Insecta; order Diptera; family Syrphidae; genus Leucozona; species Leucozona laternaria. Next base: position 99,327,291 of record OW026368.1, read on the forward strand.
CACCAAAATTAGCCGTGTTTTGGACTTGTGTCGCCACGGCAACAGTGGTCTGATTTTTTTTAATTTTGGTGACAAAAATATTTTACATGCCAATTCTTCAAGAAAATAAAATACACTTAGGTCCAATTTTTCAGTGCGAGATTAAAATTGAACCCAATTTAACTCATTTAATTTGGTGTGTTAACTCAGGATTAACTGAACAGATACTGTTGATGTTTTATCCACCGAGTTCGTTTAGTCGTTCCGCATACATTTTCCACCTAAAACCTGCTTCTTCAGATCGCTGTGGATTAATTTAATTCTAGAGTAAGCTTAATCTGGTTTAACTCACCATTGAAAAACTGGGCCTTCTTGATTTGAGGATTGAATTCAGTTTTGTTTGTATTAATTTAGATCAGAATATGGTTCGAAATGTCCAATTTAAAAAAAAAAATTAATTCAGGAATTTTGTCTAATTTATATTGGAAATGTCTTAAAGTGTATTTGTGCTTGAATGTATGTATGTAAAATATATATAAGTACCTCAAAGGCAGGTACCTTATTTCGAAAAGCAAGTACAAAATAGTGTTATTTTTTCTGATTGCTGTATTAAAATTAATGTAAAAATTCTGACAGTTGACTACTGTTAAAATACCATTATTTAATTAATAGCTGAAATAATAATAATAATATAACTGAGCCAAAATCGATAGCCTTTTTTGTTTCGAAATATTTGAGATGAACGACATTTTACAACTGTTTTTATTTCTTTTGAATTTTTTTGCAAAACCTGCTTTGCACTCTGGGACGTATTAATTACCTATCAAATAAAACTAATCCAAAGTCGATATATTACCTAATTCTTTCTAGAGATATGTTGAACGAAAAAAACTATCACGAATAAAAAACATATCTACATACGTACAAACACATATTCAGACATCTGTCTAAAAATGATGGATTCCGAGTTAAGGGACCTCGAAATGTGAATATACATAATGTCTTAATTGTCGTTGTCAAAAATTGAACCAAATATAATAACTTCCAATGGGAAGTTTAAAATAGGGAAAACCACTGAATATATAGAGTCCCCAAATCATTAAATGTACTAAATGTCATAAATTTTCTACAACGTTCAAGAATTTTCGTTAGACATGATTTCTGTCGTCAAAATATAACCAACAGACCACTGTGCACCGCGCTGGCTGTCTTGTTGGAATTGTTGGAACTATATATTGCTCAGAACCTTAACTTTGATTTTTGACCGACAATTAAATGACTGAGAATTAACGGCACAATCACTTTTTCTTCGTTTTACAAAAGTGCATGCAAATTACCTTATTGCATGGGATTGTGGATTTATTTCCCCCCTATTTCAATTTTCTCGAAAACTAGAAGACATAATAGCTGTTTGTAATTTTGGTTTGACTTAATTGAAAAATGCATTGAATATTTAAATAAAAACATTACTTAATAACGTTCAATTGATTTTTAAAAAAAATGTCCACTCGCCTATACGATGGGAAAACATTTTTTTTTCTAATTTACACTCAACTTAATCATTCTAGCCTCTTAACGTATCTTTTGCAAAACACCCTGTATATAAAAAAAAATGTTTTCATACTAAAAAAGTATGCACGACTTGATCGCACGAACTTGCTCTTGAGGTTAAATTTTGTGTCTAACCCCACATTGAAGATGCATGATGTACCTATATATTTAACGAGAAAATATTGAAAGAGTCAAAAGCACTAAAAAAATTGATTTTTTGTTTGATTTTTTTTTTTTTTTAAATATGTTTTTAAAAATTCTTAAATATATTATTGTTTAAACTATTGAGAAGCATCAGATTGAAAAATTATAACAAAATCGGTCCAACCATGCCAAAGATATAAAAAGACCATTTTCTCTAAAAATCTGGAATTCCTAATTCCGTAATGTGAGTTTTTTGAGAAAAACCTGAAATGCAGTTTTCTTACAATTTACAGGTACGAAGTTTAATCAAAATCGTGATAGCCGTTTACGAGAAAATTTGAATAAACCAAAATAGTTGTATGGTAGCTACCCGTTCTAGATGAGCTAAAACAAAAATTCGAATTTCATCTCTAGGGAATCACATAAAAATGCTCTGCACCAAATTTCATGCAAATCGGTCTACATGTTTAAGCTCTAGCTTAAATTACGCACAGACGCCCAGACCGACGGACGGCATGACGAAACCCACTTTTTAGGACTTCTCGATTATCGTAGTGTTAGTTTTGATTATAATCTCGAATTTTTTTTTTTTACACGAAACCAATACTTGCCCTAAAGAGCAAGTAAAAAACCTTGAAATAATTTTACTTTTTCATTGTTATGTCTTTCCACAAATTCAATTTTTATTCTTAACCAATGGAAGGAAAAAAAAAAACAAAAAAATTCGTATCTGAATACATTCACTCGTATTTAAATAGTTGGCGTGGTGACAAACTCTAAGCTGGGGATGTAATAATTTAGGAATTTTTATTACAAATTGCAAATTCCACACCATAAATATTAAGAGGTTTGTATTTAGGTATCGTTTTACGATTTCGAGTGTGAGATTATTGCAGTAAAGTCATACAATTTATTGATCGTTGAATGTACGGTTGACCCTTCTTTGGATAGAGATGTTACGCTTTGAATTTTCATGAGTGAATTGGTATTTTTTTTTGTTAATTTCACACTGATTCACTGGAAACAAAAAATTTGTTTTGGATAAGAAGCAGTAAAATAAAGTTTTTAGTTGCAGAAAATTAAAAAAAAAAAATACCCAAATGCATTTAAATTTTAAAAATAATATCATAATATTTGGAAGTTGATTAGTTTTGATTTTTTTTAGAATGAAACTATTTAATTGTATAAAAATTAAGTTTTTGGAGTGTAGAAAAAATAAACATGAATGCAGTTTTTGAAAAATGCTTGTTATTGACATATACCCGAACTGGAAATTAGTGAGGTTTGTGGATTTTCTGGAAAATTCTTTCAGTGTAGGCGTTAAAATAAATACTTGTATTTATAAACAATGACTAAAAGAAGTTGGCTTGAATTTACCGTCGTGTAGTGAGGGTTTTTTACAGCAGAGTTAAAATAGTCTACTTATAGAAAATTGCAGATGTGTATTTTTTTCTTCAAATTTACTGCATACAAGAGTACAATTTAAAAATACACCCACTAATATTCACCATAAACCGACTCAAATTATTTAAAAATCTTGCACAAAGAGGATCAGAATAGCAAATAAAATCAAATCACAAACAAGTCTTTCTTAATCCTCCTCGTAAATACATATACATACATAAGTATTCTATTTGCTAAATTTAAAAATTCATATCATTACGGAGCAAACAAAAAAAATCAAAACAAGTATTGTTAATGTTGCATCGGATTGAAATGAGATTATTTTCGTTCCGGCCAAAGACCTACCGATTGTCTTGATTGTATATCTTCTAGCATCAAGTGCTTCCAAAAACAAAAGAAAAATTATTCACAAAACAAGAGTAGTTGAGAGTCTTTTATAGGTTTGCAATTTTTTTTTTCTTATTTAGGGTTCAAGCTGCTTTGAAGCCCTGATATTTCATTTGCTTTTATCGAAAATCGTGATTTATTGAAAAAATGATTTGTTTTTCTTTTATTTTTCAATAAATTCACGGAGCAGTGCACTTTTTTAATACCTTAGAGGACTATATACGTACAGTGAACAAATTTGCTAGAGAGATACACTCTGTGTACAGTGTACACACAATAATATAACAACAAAAGAAAAAATTGCAAGTTATAAGGCAGCAACCCTTTGAACGGGCGCACACTCAAAAGGCGAATCTGCACGCTATATTAGCGCAATAAATCAATAATGTTGCATGGAAAGCGAATTGCCTAAGCATGATTTTTATTTTTTTTTTTATTTTTGTCTTGTTATTGTTTAAAGTTCACAATTAAGAGAATTGAAATGAGTTGGCACAGAGGTCAAAGTCGAGCTGTATAGTATATGGTGGCTTCAAGCTTGTGTCAAGAAATCAGGTTATTGATTTATAAATATTGTTGTTGGAGAAATTCAGTTGCTGATGGATTATAAAAATATTTATAGAGATATCTTGTAAACACGAAAAAATCTGTCCATAGAATTAATAAGGCCCGCAAATGCTAGAGATTGTTAGATGTCCCTTCTACGAAAGACCTGACAAAAATTGTGCTAGAAGAGAGAGACCCTATAATTTGTTGATGGAGTCTTAGGCAAAAGGTAAGCAATGGTAAAATATTTGGAAGAAAATGTGCCATCATACCAACTATATTATTTATAGGCTGTAAGGTCTCTTTGGTCATCGAAAATCTTTAGATACCATTCTGTTAATTGGCCATTCCCAACGAAATAAGCCAAATAAAATTAGTCAGATTCCTATATGTGCCGAATATAATATTTCCTTTTACATGACCTTTTTTATACAAATTTTGAACTTCTCCTAAGTGGGCTTCAGGTCTATTCGAAGAAAATATTAATAAACAAGACCTAAAGTCTACTTAGGAGAAGTTGAATATATGAAGCTGAATATATGTTCATATCTCAATTGATGCCAACTAGGGCAGGGGATGGTTTGAACTGCCTTTCTTTCTGTGGGTGAAAGCTTCCATTATTCTGTCATGTCAATATGAGAGACAAGTGAAGCATCCGGTTGAAAAAAAAAACAGATTAATCCATATTTTTGAATTTTTACAGATTGACAAAAAACTCTTGAAAATCAGAAAACTAGATATTTTTGAAGAAATGTTTTTTTTTTTTTAAAGAGTAAATAATGGGTGATTTTTTAAGAGGCTTAGAACTTTTTTTTAAAAAAAAAACACAAAAAATTCGAAAAAATGAATGAAATATTTATTTGAATCGATAGTTTGAACCTTGCAATTTAATGTTTAAAGATAATTTCATGCAAATGTTGACCGCGGCTGCGTCTCAGGTAGCCCATCCGCTGAGTCCAATTTTGGCATACTCTTTCACACATATCGGCCGGTATCTCACGAATGAATGCATGGATGTTGGCTTCCAGTGCGTCAATCGAAGCGGGCTTGTCCCTATAGACATTAGCCTTGACATACCCCCACAAAAAATAATCTAATGGTGTCAAATCGCACGATCTAGGCGGCCAATTGACCGGCCCGAAACGTGAAATTAACTGTTCACCAAACTCGCCTCGCAATTGCGCCATTGTTTCGCGTGCTGTGTGGCATGTGGCACCGTCTTGTTGAAACCACATATCATGCAAGTCAAGAACTTCCATTTCGGGCAAAAAAAAGTTTGTTATCATCGCTCGGTAGCGTTCACCATTGACAGTAACGCTGCGATTCGCATCATCTTTGAAGAAATATGGCCCAATAATGCCGCCGGCCCATAAACCGCACCAAACAGTGGCTTTTTCGGGATGCATTGGTAGCTGTTGCAATGCTTCTGGCTGATCTTCACTCCAAATGCGGCAATTTTGCTTATTTACGTACCCATTCAACCAAAAATGAGCCTCATCGCTGAACACAATTTTTCGATAAAAAAGCGGATCCTCGGCCAGCTTTCCAAGAGCCCATTCACCAAAAATTCGGCGTCATGGTAGGTCGGCTGGCTTTAGTTCTTGCACCAGCTGTATCTTAAAAGGCTTTACGCCCAAATCCTTCCGCAAAATTTTCCACGTAGTGCTGTAACAAAGGCCTAACTGCTGGGAACGGCGCCGAATCGACATTTCGCGGTCTTCTGTCACACTAGCTGGTACGGCCGCAATATTTTCTTCACTACGCACAGTACGTAAACGTGTTGGTGGTTTAATGTCCAACAAAGTAAATTTGGTGCAAAATTTGGTCACAATCTTCCGAATAGACTGCTCAGAAGGTCGAGAATGCCGATCATAAAATGGAAGCAGCGCGCGATGAACATTTCGAACCGAGCACGAATTTTGATAGTAAAATTCAATAATTTGCAAGCGTTGTTCATTTGTAACACGATCCATGGTTAAATTGCAAACCAAACTGAAGCTGTTTGACAGTGACACAAGGTACTAAACACACGTCAGCTGTCAAAACCAGTGTTGCCAAAACCAAACCAGCTAAAAAATCACAAACAAATTCATTTAGTAAAAAAATACCAACTGTGACATTTTAATACAAGAAAGAGATGATTGCAGCAGAAAATTTGGTTCTTATAATTAAAATTCAATATCCAATTGCTATATTTCAGCAGCTGTCAAAGTTACCAATGACATATACAGCAGTCAAAATATTCAGTAAAGTTTGCCATTTTATCCATGCATCGTTTCAAACTTCCCAAACGTGTGGAATTTATCAAAAAAAAATTCGGGGCCAGAGATCCGGATTTTGGCCAAAAAATCATCTTCTCGGACAAGGCCCGTTTTTGGCTAAGCGGCTATGTCAAGAAGAAAAATTGCCGTTATTGGAGCGATCACAATTTACAAGTGTTCGACCATGTATCAATGCATCCACAAAGATTGACTCTTTGGTGCGGATTTTGCAGTATGGCGGCATCTTCGGTTCTTATTTCTTTTGAAATCAAGAAGGAGATACCGTTACCGTCAATGATCTCAGATATAAAGTGATGTTAGGCACCTTTCTGTGGCAAGAGCTTGACAACATCGATATATCCTAGCTGTGTTTCCAACAAAATGGCGGTACATGTCATAGCACCGACCAAACGCTCGAAGTTTGGGTCATCTCACGACAAGCGTTCATCAATAGGCCGCCATCATCAAGCGACTTATACACTAGTTGATTATTTTCTCTGGGGTTACATACATTTCTTAATCTACGCTAAAAACCCAACCATACTTTGGACGAGTTCGAGGCCAATATTCGATACACTATTGGTGGAATAACGCCACATATATTGGACCGAGTCATCAAAAATTGGACCGACCGCTTATAGCAATGCTAAAAAAGCCGAGACCGCTATTTGAATGATGTGATATTCCATACACATAATAGCATAAATGTAGCTTTAAATTAAAGCCAGAATCAATTTTATGTCTCAAACCGTTGTTGTTTTATTTAAATTTATTTTTATATCGTTTGTATCTGGTCACCCTATAGCTGTCGTTATTTAAAACCTTCTAGTTCTAGTTGAATGAAGAAGTCATTAGGTTGATAAAATTGGAACCACTCTCTCGAATTTGTTGAAATTTTCAGAGCGAATAGCCATACCGCTATTTTCATAAGATTACCTTTTTTGGAAATAGTGGTAAAGCCGCAAATATGTACAAAAAAGACAAATGTTGTCTTTTAGTTTTTGAGAAAATTAAAAATTAAAAAAGAATTACATATATTTTTTTTTTTAAATGATAATTTTGTTCCTAAAAGTATGGCCATAAAATATCCAAGTTGTGTGTTTCTATCACATCCCCCTATGGTGTCACTATTAATAAAAAAAAAACAATTTATTTCAAGTATATTTATGCGTTTATTGTTTTTAAAATACACACACATACGAATATTTGGATATAAGAACAATGTTTATGATTTTTCATGACAATGGTCTCAAAGGTCTCATTATATTGGATACAAAAAATTAAACCTCTAAGTGTCGGGACACACGGTTAATATGTGTAACCATCAATGTTTGTCAAATAATGCAAGCGTAAAGTTACGTATTACACCGGACGTATTCCACTTCTTATGCAACTCAATCTTTCCATTCAGTAAATCTTACACAAATTTCAGTCTTAATTTTATACTGAAAGAACTTCCAATGAATGTCACTTTGTACTTTGAAAGATAGCCGGTGAATTATATAATTATATAAAAAGGTTAAGATGCTTTTCGTTCCGTTATTTTCAATTTAAAACAAAATTATTTTAAACGTGTTGAGGGAATGTTTAAAAAAAAACTAAATAAAGTTCAAAGGAAACTGACCCAGGCATTCAGGACGTAGCTCAGCAGGCAGGCAGACAAACAAACAGAATTGCGAGATCTACTACTATTGTCTTCGCTATCAGTTTTTTTTTTTACTTTCCAGAGTACCTACCTTTAACGCACGTAAATCCTTTAGAACTTAAAGACATTGTATTGCTAAATTCTGGTCACTGAACACCCATACTGTCTTGTATGACTTTAAAAGCACAACATGACTGTCCCGAGAGTAATATTTCATTGAACTTTAAAAAACCCATATTCATTGCTTGTAAAAAAAATAAAATAAAAAGACATAAAGCATGCAGAAGGTTCATTTTTAGTAATTTATGACCTTAAAATAACCTCATCTAGCAACATTGTATTATTATTTATGAAAAATAATGTCTTACCGCACACAATATATTTACCTAGTAATAATTCTTACCGGCCATGAAAATTTTGCATCTTTTTTTTTCTTATTATTATTGTTTTAGGTTGAACCTATATAAATGTATAAGATCATATGAGATCCCTTTACACTAGTCACATAGGGAACTTAAAAAAAAATACTGCACTTAAAATAGAAAGACCAACTCATCATCCTATACCATGTTGGATGGATCATTCTGAACTTCCCGCATCTTGAATAATAAAAAAACAAAAAACAAAAAAAAATAATAATAGTAAAAAAAAAAATAAAACCCTTAACTATGTATCCAAACCATACAATGTTTATAACTATAACTATCTCAAGAGATATCTTTGGGCTACGATCACTTTTTTGTTGCTTAAATACTAAGAGGCTCTATGAGGCCGTCTGTCGCGCCGCACGGGCACGGGCACAGGCACAGGCACGGGCACATTTCATCTTTTCAACAGCATTTTTAGATACGGACATGGTATTATTTTAATGTAGAACCATTTTAACATAATTTTGTCGTGACATTGCATGCCGTGCATTTTTCGCACGTAAACATGTCGTTCTATGTGGGGTACAAATTTTTCTACTTCATAATCGAACAAGCCTGGCTTTATAGAGACAATCTGCGAGTGTGTAGCTATATAGCTCCTTGTACATATACTAGACCTCTATAAGCTTGAGTCTTGTTGTTAGACAAGGCAACTGGCCACAGATCTTGTCATACATATACAACTCACCATATTTATATATTTATGTCTATGTGAGTATGAGTTTATCTTAAACTTAGGTAAACTACAAAAGTACTTAGCCAGAAAGACGAATTGGCAAAGTTGGGTTTCATTTTTTGTATACGTTTGTCTCTAAGCAAACATGGAGTTATGGCCAAGGAGCAAAAGCAACATTTTGTGTTCATTGCTGGGGGCAATACTTTGATTGGAAACAGCATCTTATTCATTAAAGAAATAGTTTTACAGCAAATTGAGTTGTTTTGAGACTCTGGGCTAAATTCAGGTCAGATAGATTAATAATTTACTGTTCTAATGCATCAAAAATAAGTCGTGATTTCATTAAAAAAACAAAAACAGATCTTCTACGATTCTCGCTGAAAACATTTGTCCTCCATGTTTGTTATTTAAAAACAAAACCGCCATCATTGCCAAACGAATTAATTTCCCTATACTCTCACACATTGAGCTACAATATCTAAAAAAAGGTATATACACAAAAAATGCATCTTTAACTTCATTTTATTGTTCAAGAAACAACGAAACCATGACACTGTGATGGCATGCGATGATGACATGAGATACTCAGAAACCTTAGTTTGTTGATTGTAAATGTGTGTATGTAATGTAGGCATATCTGTGTTGACGCTCTGATGTGTATAATTTAGATATCGCATTTTAATATGAAGTTCAAGTTCTCGCACTTCAAGAAAAGGTTGGCCCTTTTGTATCATTGGTAGAGGGACGATGATGATGATGATGGTGAATAATATTTATTTCTTATGGCTGCCTTCATTTCTGTGTGGTGATGATGATGGCGGCAGAAACTACACATATGTTTACTTCTTCGTTTTTTTTTTGTATCTTTACTTTTTGTTAATATCGTGAAGATACATAATTTATGCATCAACCAACTCTTGATTATGCAAAAAAGTAAAATAAAAAAAAACGAATAACTTGAAAGTTAATTAGCCGTAATGGGAGGGCGTTACTTTTATTAACCAATCGTGTCGAATCTTGACTTCATTTTGGTTTCTTTTGTTTAATATACATATTGAGAGTGTATAAACAAAAGAGCTGAGTGGAGAACTTGTAAATGATATTCACCAGAAAAAAATTAGTTTATTATTTTGTTTTTATTGATTTTTTATTCTGTTTTGATGGCGATAAAATCAATCAAACAATGGTTTTAATCAAATTAGTTTTTTATTTCAAATTCGGCATGGGCCAGTGTTCAGAGATTTAAATGATATCAAGTTCCAAAGTGTATGTAAATATTTGCTAATGGGGTTTAAGTGTAGTGTAGTTTGTGACTAGTAAAAGTGCATATTTTATTTCTAAAATATTCATCACCATGTTTTTTTTAACAGAAGCTAATTTGTATATTCAAGAAAAGTATAGGGGGGAATTTATAAAAATAAAAAAAATAGACTTATTGTTTTGGAGGGGGATATAATTAATAAATCAAATTATTTTATAGTTTCACACCTTTGCAATGTATTAGATAGCTTTTACATATCCCTTGAAATATCTGTACAGGAAAAAGGATTGAATGGGCAATTCAATCAACTTTAAACCTTGTATGTCTCAGGGTGTATTAGATGGTGTTTCGCCAGTCCTTTTGCAAAAATAAAAATAGGAATTAATGCCTTACCTTATTAAGTATACTTCAAAGTAATATTGTACTCAAGCAAATACCAAGTATATTGCAAAAACTAAAATCATCTTAAATTGGGAAAATAGATACAACACATCTGAATGCATACAAATAAATAGGTGAATCTTAGATTCAAGAACGTCAAAAGCATACGCAGGACAAAGTAGGCAAATAATCATCCTAACTGATAGATACTAAAATTTAGTATAATTGATCTCTAGGGACGATTCCTCTCCTTGATAATTATTATGAAAAGAAATATAATATACAACTGTCACAAAATCTTACTTTTGTTATTATGCTGGCATCGTGCTTATATTATAGTGACATATTTTTATCATATCGCGAGTATGTACTGTTTATTCAAAACTCAATTATTTAAATTCTTGCAGATATATATATATATCGGAATTTTGTAAGTTTTGTGTCAAAAATTCTGACAATATGTAAGTACCTAAGGCTGAAAACACTGCAGATCAGTAGTTTTTATTCATAATCTGAGAAAACGTGTAAAAACATTGTTTTGTTTCACCTGTTTAGTGTGTGTTGGCTTATATGAATCGGTAGGTGTAATATTGTTGTTCCATAAGCCAGAATAAAATGTTTTAATTGATGCGATCCATTTTATACTAATACTCCTGATGTTCTTACTAAAACATAAATTTAATCAAAAAACGAAAACGCTCCCTTTTCAAAGTTACACGGGCCCCTCGAAGCGTGGGGCCGTGAGCACAAACCGCACACACGCCTTGCGTCGGCTCGTTCAAGACTGGAATGAAGTAATATACAAAGCTGGTTCTGTTTTCAACATTAAGGTGCAAGGGACAATTTTATAAGAAATTAGATAAATATGAAAAATAATTAAAATTATTCTATTAATTCAAAAAATAAATTTTGAAAAAAAGTTTCAAACTCAAAATTATCAAATATTACCTAAAAATGTATTTCTGTTTTCTTTTTCAAAGTAAAATGCTTGTTCTTATACTGCCTTGCTGCATTAAAGGAATACAAAATTTGAATCACTGCTGGAATAGTTATTAATAAAAAAGAAGTAAAACGATGGTATTATATTTGTATTTCTTGTTGAATACATTTTTCTCAGACTTATGTTTACATATTTTTTTATTTTTTATTTTTTCTTTAAGATGCAACGTAACATAACGTTCACAAAATAATCAAGTCATGCCCATCTCATTAACATCCTTCAACGAAGACGTGAACGATATTTCTTTCACATAAATCTTCACGCAAAGAAAAGAAAAAATACATTGATGATGAACGATTTACTTTAGTAGTTGTGAAGCAGGCAGTGTTAAAAATCAAATATTTCTTTAGAGTTGACAACAAATTTATTGATATAAATGTGTGTTTTTAGGAATTTAAAAATTTGGTAATCATATGGACATATCTGGATCTTGTAAAGTCTTAACGATATTTAGTCATATGAGTATTATTGGCATAAACAATGGATGATACTAGAGAAATACCAATTTATGACATTTTATCGCCATTAAAAGTAGGTACGCGTTAATGCGCTTAGCGCAATTTTCAAAAAGACTCTGGGTATCAAAGTATGCCCATCGGTGGAGGGCATAAACAGTACTTTTATAAACTTCCATAAGCAACTGATGTCAACGTGCAATGACCACACCACTATGTCAACTACAAACACTTTCTGCGTGGACTTTTTAACCGGCTGGCGGCACGGCGTTAAGAAATAACGCCCAAATGGTTTTTGGAAATATGTACTGCCATAATGATTTCTAACGCCCAAATGTAAAAAAAAAAAAATGGAAATACAGCCCAAAATATTAAAAAAAAGCCAATATTAGCGACGCCATCAAAGGAAAAATTTGACTTTTAAATAAAAATTATAGATAACAAGTACGCAATTCACTCCACCGTGGTCACCGAAAATACAGTTTTTTTCCGAGCTTAAGTTAAATCCTAAGAATTATCTGGGCTTAGTTTTTGTTGCATTTCACATGTAATATGTTTAGCACTGACCTGTTTTTATTCGGAAAGTTCCTTCGGAGATTGGTAAAAACAGCTATTTATAGCTATATTTTATCAATTTTTAGGCAGAAGAAACTAACAATGTTTTTTTTAAGAGGGCAGATTGTAAAAAAGTTATTGATCAAATACGGTTGTAAAAAACGTAACGGGACGGGACGTCTGAAATATTCAGGATAAATATTTTTTTTTGAAAATGTAAAGTTCATTCTTGAGATCAATAAAATGTCAAAACTAAGATATAACTACTAAATGAGCATTGTTAAAATCAATAACTTTAGTTTTTGATAAGTTTATACTCCCCACCTTGTGGAAATGTTTTTTACTTGCGAATAATTTTCAAAAATGAATAACTATGAACTGAGTGTTGTTATATTTCAACGGAAAAAGTGATTGTTAAGGTCAAAATCAAGGTAACCATTTGATCCCTCAATAAATGCCACTCATTCGATGACTTTGACATATTTTTGAAAAATATCTTCTGACAAAATATTCAGCCGCCCAGGACCTAATAAAAACCAAACCAAGAGGTATACAAAATTTATCGAAATTCGTTCAACCGTTTTTGAGAAAGTCGAAAAAAGCAGTATCGTTATAAGAGGTTTTTGGGAACTAATTTTAAACCAAAAAGTTAACCTATACCTATTTATTATAATATACCAATTTGTTTTTAATTTAAAATTGTAAGAATCCCTTTATAGAAAATAAAGATATTCTTTAACTGTTCAAAAATATTGATGGGATATGTACATACATGTACAGTAGGTGCTGCAAGTATGGCCCATGTTGGTAATACACTGTAAAATATTTCCCTAATACTGAAATAACGTAGGACACTCTTTCATTTTGCATTCATTTTGAACATAATCTTAATCGTTTTGATATATTTTAAAGTGGAGACACTGCCGCAGAAACTGTGAGCGAAATATGAGGTTTTAATTTTTGTACATTTTCCATAAAATTTGCTGGTAAATCCTTTCACCAAATTTTTTGCAAATATTTCAATATTTTGTTAAGACTATTTTAAGCTCAGATTTATATTTTGTATGTGAAACCAAATTAAAAGAAAAATAATAAGTAATATGGCCTAACATAATTACTATTTCTGCTACCCTGGCCTATATATTAATAACTGAGTAGGCCATATTAGCCTCACTTTTTGAAGAGTTTCGAAGTTCCTTTTAGCTTTTTATTTAAAGTTAAGACTGAACTGAGAATAATTTCTAGAACTTTATCCAAGTTAAAGTCACTGTTTTATTTCTGAAAAAGTTAAGGGTGGGCCTTATTTACAATACTTAATCTATTGTTATTTTTAATCCTTAAAACAAACTCAAAAAACAATGCCAAGGAATGTTAAAAAACCATACAGACCAGTTTAAAATATAACCCTCTTGCTAGTTAGTTAGTCTTCTTAAAGAGGTATCGTCATTTGATTTTTTAGTATTAATCTATTTTTTTAGTGGAGCACACTCCGACAAAGTCCCTAATTACACCTCAAAGTCAAAGTCTATAGTAACATTTAATACAGGTACTAAATAACAAGGTCATTATCTTATAGAAGGTATATCCTATTTGCTATCCTTAACATCTTTCTCTAGATCTTCTTTTTGCAGGAACTTGCAACATTGATAATAATTTTATTGCTTAAAACTCTAAATACCGCCGAGACTTTGTGCTGCAAACACGATTATAGTAAACATTTTTCCAAAGAGAGTAAACGTGTAAATATTCCCAAGGATTAAAAACTACACATGTAAGCATAACACTTTATCATTCAAAATTAATTTTATTACTTTACAGTATAAGGTTTCCCTTATTTTTGTTTTTTTTTTTTTAATTTCAAAATCTTTTCGTCTACAACAGATTTGCCACTTTTATGTGTGTCGGTATGTTGCAAAATCAAATATATTTGGCAAACAGGATAAAAAAAACACACACACACCTACAGATAAGGCAACAAAATATAGAGATACCAGAGTGTGATCATAAAATGTTTCATAATTTATCTGCATTTGGAGATTGTGTTTTTTATTGCATTTCATATCCTTAAGTAAGCATTTTTATTGGTTTTCCAAGTTGACTGTAGAGTTAAATGCAAATATTATAGAAGACTTTTGCGAAAGTTGCTGTAATAGTTGGGTACAAAAAAAAGAGATAGTGGCAAAGGTGTTTGAGGTCTCTTTGGGTTTTATTTCCGGAGAAAAAAAAAACACCACTTGAGGTGGAAATTTTAAGTAAAGAGATTAGTTTTATGATTCTAGCACATAATTGCTGATATAAACATTACAAACAAATTACTATATGGAGGAAAAATCACAAAATATTTAACAAACTTCGACTAATTGGAATTTTTATTTGTCTTAAATGTTTCTTACGCATTACAATAGACGAGAGGTTGATTGTGTTCAGTTTTACATACCTGAAAGAAGAAGAAGAAAAAAATGATTAGAAAAATGTATTTGAATAGATATTAAATTTAAATATAGGTAATGACTTTTTACAATACTAAATTTCATTATTTTAGACTTATGAATAGAATAAATAAAAAAAAAACTTGGTGTAGATCAACGAATCGCGCGTTGCGTCGAATATTCGGTGGACATAATAGCAAAATCGCATAAATTCGAGCAACCATGGATCGGTTTCGCACCACTTTTACTCTAGTGGATAATGCACATCCTCAGAGACGCCGTACAGTGCCCACCAAAGACGCTATTGCTGCTGTGGAGCTGTTGGAGCTGTCGAAAATTGCCGAAATTATTTTTAAAACATTATGGCAAACCCTTATCTTTTTAATAAAGCTTAATTCTTGGCCATAACATTAAATTATTATTTCTTCTTTAAAACCACACGTCTAAGAAAATACCCTTTAGAAACACCGGAGACAATTTTCGTATTACCAAAAAAATTTGTTATTTGCATCTGAATAGGCCAACAACACTGCTGGGGCTTTGCTTTACTTTGTAAAATTTACATTTGCCAATCGAAGTGTTAATTCGTGCCTATAGTTCGAGAGCTGTGATGAAAATCAGATTGTGAAAAAGTGTTGATTTTTCGCGCGATTGCGGCTTTTACCCCTTCTTTGAGGCCAAAAGTCCATCACTTGAAGACTCACTGATCTCTGTGCACTATGCAGTCAGGCAAGCGAGCGTTGGTGTCGGCTATGTGCGGCATGGCATTGTACACAGTTCGCACTCTCGCACCTTTTTGGTGTTGCAGCAATTACTATGCTTGCTGCGAGAACATTCCAAGGCGACTTTTTTTAAGTCTCAACTTTAAGTTTTGGTGATAATTGCAAAATAGCGCAAACTCAGTGCAGAAGCCAAAGCCCAAACAGTTGCAATTGCTAATGGAGAGGCATATGCCTAAATGTTAAATAATAATATAAACAAAAAAGTACACAAATCTGCACTACTCTGATATGGCTGGGCTTAATAGATGCGGCGAGGTATGGCGTTGGTGGATGCCGATTGCTGCGATGGTGACAGTTTGCCAATGTGCATTTTGGGATAACTATATACATATATATATATCTAGTCTCACTGTTTGGTTTTGTAAAGTTGCACAAAATGGGATTTATATCTTAAATCTAATTTGTGACTCTTGTTTGTCGCCTTTTTCAGATATTGTATCTTTGGCCAAAAATGAAAAAAAGGGAAAAACATAAGAAAAAAAAACCACAACCATTTTCTGTTTATATCTATGTGCTGCGCAGTGATTCGCTGCAATTCAATTGCAAGAGAAAACTTATTTTGCGCAGCGGTAAAGGAATAATCTGCTTGCAGAATTACAATCTAATATAAGATTTGCCAGTAAATTGTACACAGCACAAGATATATCCAATAAATGTGTCGCGCGTTTTCTATACGAAATAAAATGTTGTAATTAGTGTGGAAAAACGTTTTAAGTAAATTTTTTTATTCGATTTTATTTTTATTTATTTTTATTTTGTTTTGTTTTTGTGTTATCAACCTGTCTTCACGACTTAACATGGGTTTGATTATATATTTATTTTTTTGTTTTGTTTTTTTTTTTTAATTTGAAATCTTTAAGCGCCAATTTGAGTGACATAATTCAGCAGCCGCATACAATAAATGCTACCGCACGTATTCTTTCTTTCTCCTCTCTCTTCAGGTCTGCGCCAGTGATGTTTCAAAACAATAACTTTACATAAATTATCTACAAAAAAAAAATAAAACAAAGAAGTAACGTTTTGTATAAAAGTACCAAGTACCACACACAGCAGCGGTTTTCTGTGTTTCTGTGCCTTTTTCCAATGGGTTTTGTGTACTTTGGCAAAAGTTTACGAAGCCCCCAGGGGGAAGTCGTGTTAGTCATAAAAGATAAATGTTACAAACAAAATACAAAATAAAGGAACAAAAATAAAAAAATAAAAAAAGAATCGTGTTGGAAGCGTATATAGTATATTAAAGTAGCACTTGTGATACAAGACTCTCAGCATAATTGTACTGCTAATGGCTTTTATTGGATTTTCTTACAACCAAATGAATATGTACACATTGGTTTTGTGTTTTTTTTTTTTTTATTAAGGAACACTAAGATTGCGTTTAAAATATATTAAGTTTTTTATGTTTAGTTTAATTCGACCTGTTAAATGTTTTAACGAAACGCAAGAGCTGGCATTCGAACTTGTTTTCATTAAAATCATATCATCAATGGTTTTTTCACCTATACCATAGTCAAAGGGTATTTTGTAAACTATAATGAAACAAATTGCTTACAAGCTTCAATTTAATAGCATGTAATTATAAAACCAAAGCAAAGTCAGTTCAGCGAGTCTGTGGGCGTGATTCAAACTTGTTAAATTAAGAACTTTCACAATTTTTTTGAAGAATTTTGTCTGTTTGTTTAGAGATACATATTATTAAAATCTATACCAAATTGTTTTAAATGAAAATGTTTAAAGCACACAATAACAATAAAATTCCTCTGGAGGGAGTTTTAAAATACATACACAGCTTGACATGTTTGGTGTGAAACAATATGAAGCAAGTAATATTAAATTTCCATTATACAAATAAAATGCACGACTCGATAACACAAACTCGTTTTTTTACGTAAATTAAAAAGCCATTTCAAACACAGTTCTGAGAGAAAATGAAATACTGAAATAAATATGAAATAAAATAAAAGAATTCACCAACCCGCTTTTGAAATAAGTCGTTCTTATTCCTAGAAGCGGTTTTTCGTTCTAAAAAAACTATTTCAAAAAAATATTTGGAAATGCTATTTGGAACGATATAATATGTTATACACGAAAAGAGAATCACAGAAGAAGTCAAACAATTTTTTTTTTCATATTATTATCCTTTATGTCGTTTAATAAAAATCTCCAGGTCAATTTTTATCGAATGTTAACGGACAGTGGTTCACTTAGTGAATAGAATTGAACAAAAATTCCAATTCTTTGCTCGCATTTAAGCCAGTTTTTCAATGGTGAATTGAACTAGATTTAGCCTACTTTGGACATTAATTAACCTACAGTTAACCCAAGAGGCATTTTTGCACAGTGGAGAATGTATGCATGAAAACCAAAGGAACTTGAAGAACAAAAAATCAAAAGCATTTGTTCAGTTAATCCAGAGTTAACTCCCATAATATGGTGAATTAACTCAGGTTTAACTTTAATATCGCACTGAAAAGGTGGATCTTAATAATTTTAAAATGGTGGTACAAAACACTTGAGTCAGATTAAAAATGCTAACAGTTGTTGTTAACAACACGGATTCCTTAAATGATCACTAACTTAACAACTACTTTACTTTAAATTCAATGAAAAGTGCCATGCAGTTTAGCGATGCATTTGATAAAATCTCTACACAAATTTTGTCGTTTAAACTAAAGACTTTTGCATTTCTTTCTTTTTCTTTCTAGTATCGTTCAATAGATGGAATCATATTTAATAAATTGTAGATGTCAAGTCTTGTTTAGATCTTTAGTATCAGATACCTTAATTTGTAAAATTTGGCATCCCACAAGGCAGTCATCTAGGCCCTATTCTTTTTTAATCTATGGAATTTAGAACTTTCTATACGAACGTGAATGACATGAACACCTTAAGATTTATTTTCCAGATCCTTTTATTGTCAAATTTGGCAACCTAGTCCCTATTCTTTTAATCTTGTCAATCAAGGAGGTAGAATTTGTGGATTGGAACATTCCCACTTACGCGGATTATAAGAATTTCTTCACTTGACGATGCTTTACTTTTAAAAAACGACTTCAATAATTTATTTGTTTGCTGTCAAAAGAACAACTTAGAACTTAATGTTGGTAAATGCCAATCAATCACCATCGTGGGACTGTAATAGTATAAATAATTAGTTTCCTGAGTAACGACCGTTTGGTATTTAGGTGCTCAGTTTCACATCCTTTATGACAACATCTTTTGGCTTTGCCAAGCAATAGTTTTAGGACTTTTCAGATAAATACCTAACGAACACTTTATATAAGCCAAGTTTCGTCCCTTTATTACATACCTAGTTCTGGGTGAGGCTTTAATCTGTCGAAAAACGTCACGAGGTAGCTGATATTTTTTTTTAAATCAAATTTTGTCGGGCCTAACTGATTCTTCCGACTTTTTTGAAATAATAAGCAGTAACACCAACTCACATTCTCTCTGTATGGCACAAATTAACTTGTTCAGTTGAATATAATGTTAACACTAAGGTTTCATAAACAAAAAAAGTAAAATTTCTCTTGAGACCTCAAGCTGCTCAATGGAGACTTCAAATTACGTTGAAACCCCTTATAACTATAAGAATAAGAAATTTTGAATACATTACAGTTTTTTTCTGCCTAAAACCAAATTCATATAATTTTGTGTGCCAAAATCTACAACTGATGATGCACATGAATCATTAAACTAGCGAACACGCTTGTGAAATATGATTTGTTCGAAATACTTCTACAGATCTCGAAGCTCATGCTTAAGTCAAATTCCAAAAACCCCATGCAGTCGCAATCTACATACATCAAAACAAATCTACAAAGAACAACAGCAACAATAAAAACAATAACACACATGACATAATAAATCGCATTACTTTCATAACTTATTTCCTCGCAATATTTACTCGCCCATTGAGCCTGTGTCAGCTTTTGTTCTTTCAAATAATTGCAAATACAAAAGAGCTCGAGCTGAAAAATCACAGGGACAATCGGTGTTAAATCAAACTTCCATAACAAAAAAAAAAAACACAGAATAAAAGATACAACCGGCATTTTTCAATGCTCCGCTTGCTGCCTCACTGATGAACACTATGACCATTTGTCAAAGCTCCCCGTCCCCATATGCTCCCTACTCAAACTGCATTCATTTCTGCCACACATGTCAATGCTCTCCCGTGTGCCATAGTCGCCCATCGTAGTAGTTTCTGGCCGTGGTCTTTTGCATTTGCTTCCACTCAAAATTCCATACCATCGGAAAAACATACAAATTCATTTATAAAAGTCATGTCTTGAGGTTTTCGAGAGTCGAAAAACCAACAACAACAACAACAAAAAACCCAAAAGCGCACAAGACAAAACCTACAAAATAAAACAAATGAAAACATGGCCCAAAAAAGCACACAATTTGTATACAGAGTATGTCACTCGAAGGAGGAAAGCGGGGACTTAACGGGCGCCTTTGAATGGGGGATATTGCTGCCTCATTGTGTGGTGGCATGCCGCACACGCATTCAAAAGTGAAAGTCTTTTTTATAGATCTGTCAATTTCCATGACGAGACGAGAAGTTCAACTCAGGTGTGTGCTGTGTGTCGTGGGGAGAAGAGGAGGGGGGGGGGTCCTGTCCTTATGTTGATGCTGGTGCAATAGTTTTCCATTATCTTT
Organism: Leucozona laternaria; assembly: GCA_932273885.2. Lineage (NCBI taxonomy): Eukaryota > Metazoa > Arthropoda > Insecta > Diptera > Syrphidae > Leucozona > Leucozona laternaria. The sequence goes on from OW026368.1 coordinate 99,347,834, forward strand.
TTTTCTGACCGCATATGATTAGCCTGAATGTGTGTTTGAATAACATTGCAACTTTATATTCTCTGACATATATGGAGGCGTATCCAAAAGGTTTCTCTTTGCCCCCAATGTCGTCTTGAGATATATGAAAATCAATGTTTTTTGTGTTTTAGTATAACAAATCATTTTGGTTAGTTTTGTGGCAGAGATTGTGATCGGGAATATACAAATATGTGTTGCTTCCTTTGCTCTGCAGCAACATGAATCAATTTGCATGAAAATATAGAAAGGAAATTGTTGATTGATAGACATATGGTGTTTGGAATACACTGGAAGCTAATTTATTTCACAAGATAGTTTTATTTAATTTTTTTATTTTGTGAAATTTTTAAAATCGTATATATCGTTGGTTTAGGTTAAAATATTTTCAATAAATCTTTGTACAAGTTTTCGGCCATGAAAATTGAAAGTTTGTAACTTTGGCCACATAGCATTATAAGGTGCGAAGGGGATGAAAATCCTAAAACTCCTGAGGCCACTTTTGTAATACAAATGTCCAAAAGTTTTGAAGTGTAGGCTGTTAGGTCAATCGAGTCCCTATACGTTACTTATTAAGATTCTGCATAGAATGTTATTAACAAGGGTAAAAGTTTAAATTTTCACTGATGGAAAACTGGAAGCTTTTGGTCTCAATAATCACAAACTCAATTTTGGACTTTTGACAACATCCAGCAAATAGAAGAGATATCATATAACACAGTTTTCTAAGCTTTACAACAGGATCTTGTCAATATTGTTGTTTCCGAAATACAATATGACCTTATCCATTGACTTTGATGGACTGGCAAAGGCTTCAAGTTAAATCGAAATGCATCGACTGACAGGAAAATATTCCCATATGGATTCGTGTGCAGTGAGTTTACTTTCTTTGTAATTCGTAGACACAATAAATGCACAATCCCACACAAAACTGTGACTTCGATGAACTAGATTCTGCTGATGTCTGCCGCAAAGAGACAATCCACGACAGCACAATGTTAAGCGCAATATCCTATACCAGAAAAAAAAAAAGAAAAAAAACTCAACTTGCGCAGCTTCCTTATTTCAATTTTGTTTTATGTAAATTAAATTCAGTTTTTGAGTAACGAGATTTTATTTTTAAACCCCTGAAGTCCTACATTTATACTATATTCTCCTCGTAACATTGTCGAGAGAGTTATTTTCACTCATCGTGTTGAGTTCATGATGGTACGTAGGTATCACATACACGGCGTGTATTATATTGGCAGATAGTTAAAACCATCTAGCAAGCCAGCCAGCCAGACAGACAGATAGATAAACAGACATTCAAGACAAAGACACACAATCGGATGCTGCTGCTGCTGGTATATTGCAAAAACGTGAGGAGGAACAAAAACACACAAACCACATTCAACAAAAATGTCGGTCCTTTGATTAAAGCGCATTAGTTTTCAACGAAACGGTTTTACTTTCAGTTTTTATTTAAAGCAAATGAAATTAAGAAAATAAAAAAGATTCAGACTAAGCCAGTCTAGCTATAATATAAACTCTGTGCCAAAGAAGCTTAAATTGTCTGTAGACAACCTATCTATAGATGTGCCTTTGAAATTTTCGTATCATTAAATCCTGGCAAATTGAATATGGGTAAAGCTGTGTTTGGCACAATAGAAAGAGAGTCTCTTAGAGTATCTTGTGGGTGGTTTGTGGTTTCGATTTTGAGTAAGGATCTGGAGATTCAATTGATGCGCATTTTATTTTTTTTTTTATAGTTTAACGATACAAATAAATTATATTTTTTATATGATTTTAGAAAGAAAGTTGAAGGGGTATTTCAGATATTTCAAATCTGTTACAATTGTTATTGATGTTTCATTGACGTTTCAACAAAATTTCGAGAAAAAATGTTACTTAATTTTTATTTTGAAGAATTTCGTTTCTAAAGTTAAGAATAACATAAATGAAAGGCAGCGGGTAACAATTATATTTCCATTCCCGTACATAACACATTACGTACAATTACAATTTACAGATTTAATGATGAATATTTAATCAAATAACAAATGAAATTAGTGAATGCGCAGGAGAAGAAATTTAAACAATATTTCTTGGCCAGAAATTAAAAGCACAACATACAAGATTAAAAATAGGATTTTCAGTTAATTAAATTGAATTTTAAATTAATGTTTAGTAAAAATAAATTAAGGAAATAAAATTTCAATTTGAAAGGCCAACATTTCAGGATTATTTAGATTTTCATATTCATCGTCTTAAGCGGCGGAAAAAAAAGGAACCAATTAGAAGTTGAAGTAGTTGTATATTTTATGCGACAATAGTTACATACGACATTAAATTCGCTTTATTTAAAAACTTGGCGGGAACTACAATTTCAATTTTGCCTGGTTTCATTTGTATACACGCTAGAACAGTCAAACCCAAATCAAAGCGTGGCATTTACTACTAAATAAAATTGAACATTAAAAATTCACTTTCGGAAAAAGTGTCGCTTAGATTATAATGGGTGATTTTTTAAGAGGTTTAGAACTTTTTTAAAAAAAAAAACACAAAAAATTCAAAAAAATGAATGAAATATTTATTTGAATCGATAGTTTGAACCTTGCAATTTAATGTTTAAAGATAATTTCATGCAAATGTTGACCGCGGCTGCGTCTCAGGTAGCCCATCCGCTGAGTCCAATTTCGGCATACTCTTTCACACATATCGGCCGGTATCTCACAATGAATGCATGGATGTTGGCTTCCAGTGCGTCAATCGAAGCGGGCTTGTCCCTATAGACATTAGCCTTGACATACCCCCACAAAAAATAATCTAATGGTGTCAAATCGCACGATCTAGGCGGTCAATTGACCGGCCCGAAACGTGAAATTAACTGTTCACCAAACTCGCCTCGCAATTGCGCCATTGTTTCGCGTGCTGTGTGGCATGTGGCACCGTCTTGTTGAAACCACATATCATGCAAGTCAAGAACTTCCATTTCGGGCAAAAAAAAGTTTGTTATCATCGCTCGTTAGCGTTCACCATTGACAGTAACGCTGCGATTCGCATCATCTTTGAAGAAATATGGCCCAATAATGCCGCCGGCCCATAAACCGCACCAAACAGTGGCTTTTTCGGGATGCATTGGTAGCTGTTGCAATGCTTCTGGCTGATCTTCACTCCAAATGCGGCAATTTTGCTTATTTACGTACCCATTCAACCAAAAATGAGCCTCATCGCTGAACGCAATTTTTCGATAAAAAAGCGGATCCTCGGCCAGCTTTCCAAGAGCCCATTCACCAAAAATTCGGCGTTGTGGAAGGTCGGCTGGCTTTAGTTCTTGCACCAGCTGTATCTTAAAAGGCTTTACGCCCAAATCCTTCCGCAAAATTTTCCACGTAGTGCTGTAACAAAGGCCTAACTGCTGGGAACGGCGCCGAATCGACATTTCGCGGTCTTCTGTCACACTAGCTGATACGGCCGCAATATTTTCTTCACTACGCACAGTACGTAAACGTGTTGGTGGTTTAATGTCCAACAAAGTAAATTTGGTGCGAAATTTGGTCACAATCTTCCGAATAGACTGCTCAGAAGGTCGAGAATGCCGATCATAAAATGGAAGCAGCGCGCGATGAACATTTCGAACCGAGCACGAATTTTAATAGTAAAATTCAATAATTTGCAAGCGTTGTTCATTTGTAAGACGATCCATGGTTAAATTGCAAACCAAACTGAAGCTGTTTGACAGTGACACAAGGTACTAAACACACGTCAGCTGTCAAAACCAGTGTTGCCAAAACCAAACCAGCTAAAAAATCACCCTTTAGTTTGAATATTTTGCACGGGAATGCACTGAAATCAGTTTTGCGAGAAATGTGAGAGATGGTAACTTTTATGTTTATTTGTAAATGTTTGAGTGCAAGAACAAAGTCACTATCCTCAAATGAATTTAACAAAGTGTTGCTTGACATTAAGGAAACAAACTTTGTTCTAATGTAAATAGAGTATTAAGTTTTGATTATCGGTGGTGAGCACTATTGGATTGGTGATTTCCTAAGCGAACAAATAAAACGCTATTTTTTTTTCATTTTTTAGGGTTTATTAATCTTTTAACATTGTAACCATCCAATGGAATTGGACTCAAATTTTTCTTTAATTTTGTGTTGAATCACATAAATTCAGATCTTAATTTTTAGAATTTTGTGTAATAATTGTGCCTACCCAAAAAAAAGCAACCGTATCGTAACGAGCTACTTAGAACGTGTGACATGTGTAATTGGATACATTCTGAATAAATCAAAAGCATCTCCTCTTCCAATTGCAATATTTGTAATTTTCATTTAAATATCAATATCTAAATTTTTATTTAAATTAATTTTTGATATATCAGTTACCCTATACTCTATTCTATACCTACAAATTGCCCAAAACCTAAAAATTCCAAAACGCCTTAAAATAAAAATCAACTGAATTTGGGTGCTCTAATATTATTTGTAAAATTCAGTAGATTTGGTTTTTTATTTGTTGACACTTGGTCACACTCTAGATAAATATGTAGGTATGCTATGAAAGCGATTTACCTATCGAAAGAAAAAAAATCGCTTCTTCTTGCCAATAACTCGAGGAGACCGATTAATTTGTTAATTTTTCCATCGCATTTCATTTTTCTAAAACAGTTGTTTTTTTTCGTTCAATTGTATTAGGTTTAAATTTTTCTCTTTAAAGAGGATGGTTTCAAAATTACAAAGGTCATAGATATTATTGATTTAAATATTAACTTTTAAAATTTTAATTCCTAAAGAATTTGAATTGAAAACAAAACAATTCTGGTTGCCTAAGGCTCAGTTTTTCAGTGCGAGAACATCAGATTGTGAGATTCGAAGTTAACTTACATACTTACTTTGATGCGCTACCTGGAGTTTAATTCCGAATTTAAACCCGGGTAAAATATAAGTCCAGCTGAGAAACAACCCTCCTGTAAAATAATGTCATCCGATGTACCTGCTGTGGTTAATTCAACAGAAGATCTAGTAAGATGACGTTTTTAAAGAATTTTGATGAAAACAACAATTGGATTTTAATTTAAAAATAAAACTCCACGTGATTCCATTGGTCTAAAATATATAATTAAATCAGGGAAATGACTGACGCTTAGAAAAATTCTCTAGAGTTTATGGATCTACAGATCATTTATAATTAAAGTTATTCAAAAAAAAGTGTCTTTTATAAAGTATTCATACTACAACTTCACTCCAGGTTAACGTTTCCGTGATATAAACTTTCTGTGCTAACGAAAATAGTAGTTTGCAGAGGAAACTTTTTGAAAGATTAACCATTTGGATTAAAAAGTTAGCTTCTTAATTAATTATTTATAAATTATTTCATAAGTATCCAGGGGCCCATCGTACGATTTTTGTTCTAGTCAATACTTAAATTTTGGTAAAACACATTTTTGCTCAATTTAAATGTGCTACAAAATCTACTCAAACGAAAATGAAATCTTCCTGCAATTCAAATTCAACAATGCAAAAAAAAAAAGTTTGGTATTCATTGAAATTGTTTCACCCATTGTAGCACTGCCATCACCATCATCATGGATTGATACTCAATGTTTTCTGTCGTTAGTTTTGTTATGACATCAAGACGAATCGAATTGATTCATTAAGTCTACCATCTCAGTCCCAAACCAAACCATATCCGTTTGCCAAAAGCATCATACCTTTTCATTGAAGAAGTCATTTTCTTGTAAATAAAAATAAAATTATAAAAAAAAACCAAAAATATAATAAATTCAAGAGAGAAATTTGAAATAAACCACGAACGATGTTAATTAAGTGAACATGATTTTACCTTGATGAACTGTTTCGTCGTTTATTGCAATCAGAAAAACGAAAAGAGCGGTGAGAAAGCAAGGACTTTTGTGTGAGTGTTCAGTGTTCACCTATTCTCCATATAAAGCCCACACATCCACACAATCAATTTCTATTTGAATTATGTCGAATCTATTGTGAATTGGCTTCTACTCGTTTTTTTTTTTGTTGAAGAAGAAACAGCACTTTCAGAGTAAAAAACAATGATTCCATTGCAATCAATATAATACAGGAATAGAAAAATCGTTGGTTTGCATGAAAATGAAGTTTAAACTTCACGGAGTGTAGAAACGAAACCTACAAGGAAAACCTAAACCGGAGATATCTGCGAGGAAAATTGGGTTAATCGTGTTTTGGTGATTTTTGAGTGATGATAAAATTGAACGGATTTTTATGGGAATTATAAAAGCTACTAAACCAAATGCCGCCACCACGCCATCTTACCAACAAACCAAGAAACCAACAAACGACGCGACGCGCGACGTCATGAAGTCGTTAATTGTTCAAGCGCTCCTGTTAAATGATTTGTGGGTGATGTTGATGATGATGATGATGATGATGATGATGATGATGATGATGATGCTGCTGATGATGATGCTTTCACTGAAAGAAGACAGGCTTAATATAAGAAGTAGGTGAAGTTACTTACTATCTGGCATTTTGATAGAGATGCAGATTGATGCACAACATTGTTGTTAAGTGCAGCACGATTGAGCGGCATGTGATCGAGAAAATCATGTATTGACCTTAATATTCAAAGTTTTAATATCATTTTCGTGGTAGATTTATAATTGAGAAGCTAAAATTTAGTCTTCTGTTTTTATAGGAGGAAATATTTTAATTGCTCACGGAAAAAATATTGGTTTATACTTCAAGTGGTTAAGTAGATGGCCTAGAAAAGTGACTTTGTGGTTAGTTTTTTTTTCTCTTACTTTAGGGGGTCAACTTAATTTAAAAAAAATTGAGAAACAATATTTTACGACAAATTCTGTGCGTCTCGTTGTCCCGATTTATCAGTAAATCGTAAATCATTCCTTCACAGACACACACAACCGAATGGTTGAAAGTTGAAAAACACTACTCCCTGGGTCTTCACAAGTTGTCACTGCCTATCTTAGCATGCTAGTCTCCTACTACAATTATCATGACTGCGTGTGGTTTTCAATTTGATCTCATTAGATATGAGCTGGGATGCCCCTGTTATAATGATTTTTCATATCTATAGAAATCAATGTTAAAACCAAAGATCAAAAAAGTTTTATTTTTCATTTTTTTGAGAAAGAAAAAATACAAGAATCGATTTTGTATGAACTTTTTATATTCGTTTCTACATTTACTAATATTTTATCCACATGTGGATAATCAAAACTTTTCAACGCAATAAAGTGTTAAATAGTTGCAACTATAAAATCAGGAAAAAACAACTTCGATACGCCTTTTAAAAATTGCGTTATAGTAAAAAGAAAAAAAAAACATACTCTGAGACATTTTTATGTAACGATATTGTGATTTTTTTTCTGCAACACAGAGCTTGTTTCAATTTAAAAATTAATGGAATTCCATATGACTAGAAAGTGGGTGGCTATAAATATCGAGTCAGTTATGGACACAACATTTGCACGCAACATCACTATACCTAACCTACCTAGACGCACAAGTAACTGTGGTATTCAAACAGACAAACAGAAAATTGCCATGTGTGAAGCCATTGATTGTTTATGTTTTTGTCTAATAGATTCCTTTCAACTACAAATCAAGGAAATAGGTAGAAATAAAATTAAAAACAACAAAAGTTCGCTACTCAGCTCTTTTGTTTACAGGTTTGTGCAGTTTTTTTGTATTAGAGCAAACTGCGATGGTTGTTTTCTCTATTTTTCATTTGAATGTATAAATATAAATAAATGTTTAAGCTTTGTAACATCAAGAAAAGGAACAGATTTAAAAGAACATAGCAACTTTTAAAGTGAAGACATATTGCATTTTGGAGAAGATGTTTCCTAAGCAAAAGAATTTTAAAAATTCTATAAGACATTTATAAGTCACATTCAAATAAATCATCTAAGAACCCACTATGCAATAATTTACAGCAGATCCGTTAGAGGCCCTTCTAACCCCGAAGGTAATTTATTTCGACCCCAAAGAGGCGCATATCTATAACTATATACGACCGCATATGGCAGGATACCCATTCATTCATCTCTCGTTCTGCAACCACAATAATTCAAGTATCTGCTGTTGCTGCACTTAATAAAGTAGATCACGCGAAAGTAGCACCCAACCAGCGCCACTAAAACAGCAGCTTACAATTGAACTAACACCACTATATCAACCAAAACACCATCCCACAGCCACGCCGCAAATCGATTTCCATTAAATTTAGAATTTTCATCTTTCATCCAAGCGGAACAAACAACATTGCCCACATTATCACTGATCAAAAAGCAATTTGAATTTCAAAGAACAAAGAGAGATGGGGCCAGGAGTTTTTCTATTAAGTTCATAAAGTTTTAGGTCAACTTTTTTTTTGTATTGTTGTACGTGCATCAGGGCCTTCAGAAAATACCACAAAAATAACAAAACTAAGGAATGAATCTTGAAATTAATTCCTAGACCAGCCGAACAGCTAGACAACAAAATGACATCTTCCATCATGACACTGATCCGTGCCGTAAAAGTATTTAATGCCCACATATGCTTCTCCATTCCTTTTGACCGTCGCGTCGTCGCTCGTGGCGGCATCATCGTCGGTCGTAGAGATTTTTGTTGCCATTTAAACGAGATGCTGAAATCATCATTTTATAGAGTTATACCTTATAGCCCATCAGTGTGGCGCAGTCCAGCCCTAGACACACACCACGTCTACCGGCCGGCTGGCTGTCCACAAGAAGTAGTTAGTTAGCACGGTGTCTTGGATTAGTCCAACCAACCAGCAACCAACAACCAAGTCATCGTCGTCGTTAGTCGTTTGTTCGTCCAACTATTTCCCCAGTTCTGATAGACACGGCACAGACAGTAATCACAAGGATTGATCGAGTATGACTGTATCTTTGAGTGCGCGGTTAAATGCAAAACCCAACAGACATTGTTGCCCGTCGCGCGTTCCCCAGATACGCGCATTGCACGCAACGCTGCTTTACGAAAAATACGAAAAAAAAACCAAACGATTTTCGTAATCCTTAAGTTGGACGAGTTCAAGACTGTGTAAAGATGGACATTACTCAATTAACTCATCAAAAGTGATTCCAAGTGATAGGCAAAGTGTTAAAGATATTTTATCTGACAACTGAAATGACATAGAATCTGGTTGGATTGTGATGCCATGCAGCAAACTAGAGAGCTTAAGTGCATATTTGTGCATGCGTATATAATTTTTGTTTTGTTGTTGTTGTATAAGTTGATATAACAGAGAAGCAGATAATAATCTACGGTAGTTAAGAGATTTGCTAAAAACCTTTGTAGTATAAGGTCTTAAGGTTGTTGATATCCTTGGTAAAATATAATACAACAACAAAGTGCCATTCTATATGTGCAAAGCGAAAATCCCTTAATATGTGCATACAATTGGCGGTGAGGAGAACTACATTCATGGCAAGTAAGGCCACCTATTTGGAATATTTATTTTACAATACGATGAAGCTATCAGTTGGAAAAAGTGGGAAGGATTAACCAAATTGAAAAGATTAAATTTTATAAAAAAAATTATGAGGCATATGGAATTTACATTTATAGCGGACCTAGGTTTGTTTAATCTAAAAAGGAAGATAAATATAATTTCAGGTAAGATGTAATTGCTTTGCAGGCAGATCGAAAGGAATTTAAAATTTTTATATAAACAGAGTATAGTCCAGAAAAAATAGACAAAAAATGATCAAACTTCAAAAAAATCTTACAAAGCTAAATTTTGATAAAGGGCTTTGTTTTGACGTTTAAGCATATACATTCTTAAAATGTACCCTGAGTTTTCGAAATATTTAGCCACTTCACCCTGGGTAGTTAAGTGCATTCAAGAGGACACAAGCGAGAAGTCAGAAACTAGGTTATCCGATACCAGACCCAAGGACTAATATCCTTAAACGTAGATCTTCATACACCAGGTACTTATTGCCAGAATTCCTTTAGATGCATGGTCTATGAGTGAAATACCCGATTGGCAGGAACTAAAATACCAAAACCATCAACAGACCGAAGGCCGACCGTAAATTGATATATTTCTCTGTTATAAAATTAAGAGTTGTTTTTTTTTTAAATAAATATTTTCGCATTAAGGCTTAAAGACTGTTCGTGTATTGTTCAAAAAGAAACCATTGTGAGCAAAACCTCAGCTTGAAAGCAAAAAGCACAGCACAGCACATCACATCACATACAGTTGCTGAAGGGTTGCTATAAACAACATTTTGACGACTTCTGTTTGCTGAAAATATTAATTATTTAAGTTAAATGTTAAATGTAATGGGTGATTTTTTAAGAGGTTTAGAACTTTTTTTTAAAAAAAAAACACAAAAAATTGGAAAAATTAATGAAATATTTATTTGAATCGATAGTTTGAACCTTGCAATTTAATGTTTAAAGATAATTTCATGCAAATGTTGTCCGCGGCTGCGTCTCAGGTAGCCCATCCGCTGAGTCCAATTTTGGCATACTCTTTCACACATATCGGCCGGTATCTCACGAATGAATGCATGGATGTTGGCTTCCAGTGCGTCAATCGAAGCGGGCTTGTCCCTATAGACATTAGCCTTGACATACCCCCACGAAAAATAATCTAATGGTGTCAAATCGCACGATCTAGGCGGCCAATTGACCGGCCCGAAACGTGAAATTAACTGTTCACCAAACTCGCCTCGCAATTGCGCCATTGTTTCGCGTGCTGTGTGGCATGTGGCACCGTCTTGTTGAAACCACATATCATGCAAGTCAAGAACTTCCATTTCGGGCAAAAAAAAGTTTGTTATCATCGCTCGGTAGCGTTCACCATTGACAGTAACGCTGCGATTCGCATCATCTTTGAAGAAATATGGCCCAATAATGCCGCCGGCCCATAAACCGCACCAAACAGTGGCTTTTTCGGGATGCATTGGTAGCTGTTGCAATGCTTCTGGCTGATCTTCACTCCAAATGCGGCAATTTTGCTTATTTACGTACCCATTCAACCAAAAATGAGCCTCATCGCTGAACACAAGCAGCGCGTAATGAACATTTCGAACCGAGCACGAATTTTGATAGTAAAATTCAATAATTTGCAAGCGTTGTTCATTTGTAAGACGATCCATGGTTAAATTGCAAACCAAACTGAAGCTGTTTGACAGTGACACAAGGTACTAAACACACGTCAGCTGTCAAAACCAGTGTTGCCAAAACCAAACCAGCTAAAAAATCACCCGTTACAAATACAAATTGTAAAGATTCAGTAAATTGATTTAAAAGTTTGTGGGTATTTAGCAAGGTTGACCAAACAAGAGCTCAATAACTTCTTAATTTAAAACACTAAATCTTTGTGCTTTTACAGCAAGTAGTTTTGAATGCATGAAACTTCGTTGTTTATTCAAAAAAATGGCATTTGTTGATTTGTGTCGATTTTTGTCCCCAAGGTCCCCAAGAAGGATACTTTTAAGAGATGGTTAAATGAATTCGAGTTTTTGATGACCTATTACACTAATCAAATGAGTTTCTTCAAGACTTAGACCTATGTCCTATGGCACCTAAAAACAATCATATTTGTTACGGCTACTACCATTTCAGAGGTATTGACATGAAAAAATGCCTCACATCTTAGCCATTCAGATTTGGCAAGAAAAATGGTAGTTCATCTCCATTCCTGCCAAAAACATCTACACCTCAGGAATGGTTGTAAATTGTTAGTCACTAGGCTCTGGTTCTACACGACCTGTCACGACACCCGCATTACTTATTTTATTTTAAGCTTAAAATCCAGGTTAAATGCACAAGGAATTAGAAAAGAATATAAGCGTACATAAGGTGGCGCAAAAGTTATCACCAATTATACCGCAAAAAATGTCCTTAGATACAAAATATATGTACGTCAACAAGACATGAATCACTATACCTACTCCCAAAAAGAGCGAAATAATTGCTTCAATTTTTGTACGGAACATTTTTTTCGGTGGTGTTCAATATTGCGCCGGATAACAACTTTTGAGCCACCTTATATCAAAAATAAAGTACGTAAGTTTATATAAAAATGTTTTGGGAAAATAGTTACTATCAAAATAGAATGCTCCTAACAAAAGTTTCTAGTTGGTTTCATTTCAGATAACTCTTGTTTGCCGCATGGATTAACCTCCAACTCAAATATACTCATTTATGGTCTCCCATGGGAAGACTACTCTTCTACCTAACGAGCAATACATTATGCTGATAAAGTTATACCCCTGGGGTCATCAATATTGATTCTTTACAAAACTACCTCTGCCGAACACATGATTCTATAAAATATTTACTGTTACCCAACAAATTAAAAAAAAAAAAACAGAAAAGACGTTATGAATTAATTTATTTCTGTTTCTTATATTTTTTCTTCCCATCAATCGAAGGCATAGAAAGTATAAAGATTGTCTTGTTTCCTTTTTAACCCATTAGTGTCCTATCACCAGACATAATTAACACCTAAGTGTAAATTTATATTTTTCAATTTTACTCACGTTTTTCTTGCGAACTCTTTTATAAATCCAGCGATGACTAAGAAAAGTTATACTTTAATCCAAACATAAACAATTATAAAGGATTGAAAATAGAAAAATTCGTAAAACTAGAATCTTTAATAAAACAAGCAACTAGATTGTCAAACCAAATGGTAACTTCCAATACAAATAAACGTACATTATACCTTCTTATACACAAAAACAAAAAAAAGAATAAAAATTGCACAGAAAGTCCGGAGACCTGTCAACATTGTCAGTTTGTTGCAATGAGCGGTAAAGTTAGAAAATTTATCCTCCAATTAGCAACGAAGAGAATCCGCGCAATCGCTCACCTCAGTCATAGTAGTATACGATGTAGTAGACTCATCTGATGGATTGGCTTAGAGTTTAAGACTCTTGAAACTTGGCCGACAACCAACCAACCAACCAACCTTTTCTCGTTTTGTCGGCAAACAAACAACTCTTCAGAGATGAAAACTGAACTGATGCGATGGTACACTATAATGTATCTACGATTAGAAATCAATCAAATTTCTTCATACAAATCAATTAGATAAATCGTAACGGTAAAAATCATCATTATGTTTAATTTAAACTTTTTTTTCTAATATTGAGTTTGTATGAACAGATAGTTTGTTCGTATACCTAATAGATTGAGGAAGAAAGTCGGATGTGCTTGGATGTGCCTTCCACACGAACAATCGAAGGCTTTGAGAAGAAAAATTATTATTGTTCGAGGAGTAGTACCAACAAAACGATGGAATTAACCAAAGTAATGGGGGAATTTTAGTCCATTTATTATTATTAAAAAAAAAAAGTATAATGTTTGAATGCAATTTATCTTCATATCGATTTCCTTGAAGTTGTGTTTGGGAAAGTTCATGAACTATTTTGCAACAAAGATGGATGTGGAAGTTGTTGTCTATTAATATGGGATACTTACTAAATTTGTATCTTGTGTTTTTTAATGATTTATAGGAAAAATTTACTGATTTCATGTGATAACTGGATGTTAGTTGGCCTATATTATTCACAAGTTATCATTTCGTTTATTTAAAATGATTTGAAAATAGCTATTTTGGTACAATTGGATCAGCTTGTTAAGGATTTTAAAATAAGATAGTACCGCCATTATAAGTTTGATGATGAAAACATTTTGAAACTCAATAATAGTCTTAAGTGAGTTCTAATCAAATGATTTGAAGTGAAGAAGTGCCCGACTTCTAAATATTTTTAAAAACTATGATCCAATTTTACCACGAGTAAATTTAAAATTGATATAATAGCTTTTACAAGAAATTTTCTGTTAAATTTAAATTTTCTTTCTCAAAACATTTTAACTTAAACGAATATAGCTATTGGGTGATAGCTTATGTTAAACGATATTTATATTGCTTGTAACGAAGCGTTCCATGCTTCACTACCTTTTCTTAACAACCATCGTTGCGAGGATTGTAGTACAACACCATACGATTCACATCCACCCCAGACACGTGACGTCTCCGAAAAAAAACGATTATGATTTTCGTTCATCATTATACTATAGTTAACATTCACTCTGTGCTGAAAAGATAACAATAAGACCTACCCAGATGGATGAAAATCACCCTTTCGGTCATACGACAAAGATAAATTTGGTTTTGTTGATCAATTTAGCTCCGGTCGTAGACAAGTCGAGTCGATCTGGTCGTTATTACTTTTGTTTTCTTCGGAGCTTCCCCCACCAGTGGTAAGGAGTCTTAGTTCGAAGTCAAACGTCCTAATTGCACCAGGGTCTCTGGTACCTACAGATCTACCAGATTGACTTTTTTTAGATTCCAAAGTGAAAGGGGGGCATATTACATGCTATGTCACGGTTATCAGCTAAGCAATTTCTTATGGATTGAGTGCGGACCACCAACTAAATTCTCATAGTCTTCATAGACACATCCCCAATTTATACTTAAAATTGTCAGATGTACATCACCTGTCAAGCCAGCTGCTATCAAACAACCATTTCATCACGACAAAAGCTCCTCTCATGGCACTAATTTTGAAGAAATTTCATCTGTTTTGGAAGAAGCCTTGAGGTGACAGGTCTGTTTTCGAAAAAAATCGTAATTTGTGTTTAGATCAAAAGTTTTCTCTATAAGGCTGCAATCAAATATGTTGACGTCCAGAAGGAGGGATGTCTCCGATGATGTCTTAGGCCATCATTGAAAAGGAGGGATATCTCCGATAATGTCTTAGGCCATCATTGAACACTTTGTTCATTTAATAAGTTTGCGAGTTTTGTGTAAAGTTTATTTCACATAAGCTTTTTTAAGCTTACAAAGTATTAATTGCAGCACAATATTTTAGGTAAAATTGTTTCATAGCTAAATTTCTTAAATACTGAGTAAGAGTGATTCAACTAGTAGCTTTAAGCTTTTTTTATAAAAAAGTTATTAGCGCCGGACTTTAAAGTGCCATTTAAATTAATTTATGATTAAATTCATTGCTTCAAAGTGACATTTACTCTATATTTTATAAAAATATCTTTGTCACTTACTGTCTTTTTAATTAAAAATTCTGGATGTTTATTGGGCTTAACAATTGTTACCAGCAGGACAAGAGTATTACAAATATTGCAAGTTATTTTTGTTACATTTCTTTTCACGGAAAAAAAATCACTTTGAAAAAAAAAGAATTAAACTCTAAAAAGCAAAACAAAACCAAAACCACGAATTAAAAAAAAAAAAACAAACAACCAGAGAACAAGAAAACAAAATACCTCCCCAAAAGCAAAGTGTGGCATTAAGACATAGGTAGCAATAAAACTGCCAAATTCAGGCATGATAATCTGTCAATCCTTTTCAAAACTGACTCGTCGTCGCCGCTGTTGTCGTTGCCATCCTCTATCGTTGTTTGTTGGTTTTGTAATCGTTTTTTTTCGTGGTCCTCTCATCTTAGGCGTGTATGTATAAAGTGACCATGTTTTCCTTTTATTTTTGTTCTTATATTTAAATTGTTTTATTTTTTTTTTTCAGTGTCAGTGGTAGAGCAAGACAAAATGTCCTTTGTTCTTATTCGCATATTAATATTAGTTGTGTTGAACTTTATTTTCGTTTTATTTGTGAAAAAAAATAAAGACAAATCTTAAGGATATTCATGCCATTTATTATCCCTTAAAGAGGATTTATTTGTATATGTCGGTGAATATTCATATATTAATGATATAGGTGATGGTTAAAGGGATGCGACACTTAACCACCAGTTGATGTGATGTAAGAAATGAACAAAAAAAGAAAACAAAAAGGGCTTTGAAGTGAATAAACAGGAAGTACATAGAAGAAAAGAACTATTCATTGCAACGTGTGAACTCATTACTTTTGTTTATTTGAAAATGTTTGTTCTTTTTTTTTGTGATTAGACAATTTTTTGTGTCCAACTGCCTACCGGGTTTATTTATTAAGCTTTATTCCATGCATTCGAGTAAAATAAAAGTTCGTTTATCAGCTCTTTTATTTAAAATTGGTAAAACAAACTTTTTATTAACCAGCTGCTTTATTTCCCTAGATATAGTCCAACATTTCAGTTAAATGAAAAAAAACAAGTTCGTATATCAGCTCTTTTGTTTCAATTTACAACAAACTTCCTTATCATCAGATCGAACCGAATTAAACAAAAACTCAACTTGATCTCTCGGGTTAACGTTCGGTAACATGGCATTAAATAGAAACAAATAGGCATTCTTAAGAGGCAAAGATAAGTTTTCAAATTCCTCTCCTTTTTTTTCTATACCAAAGCTATCCTAGGGTAAAATCCTCTGAGACCAACAATCAACTGTGCAAGATAGCGATACGTTCAAATGTTAAAATATATCGATAGCAATTTATTTTAAACTTTTGAAGATTGTTGTGCTGCGTGTATTTTTATATCAACTACCATTTGCCAATGTCGAAGATTGAAAAGACTACTATTTACCACATCGGATCTAAATGAATGAAATCATTAAATAGACAAATGACACCTTCGGGCAATGTGATTAGTAAGATGTTTTCTTAGGGTTTTTCTTCTTCTTTTTTGAGATAATATTCTTTTTGTATTCTTTTTCCTCTTCCCGGGATAATCTCTTTTTATTTTGCTTTTGTTTATAACATATGTGTGTGATCTAACGAATTCCGTCTTTCATGGATAGAGAATAAAATCGAAAAGGTAAAAAATAAAGAATTCACTCCGATTGTAACAATAAGTCTTTGTCGCCGAGGGACAATTCAAGCCTCTGTCTTATATCTATTACCTAATACTTTTGTGCCTATAGATTCCTTCACCACTTCTTGGATTTGGTTTTTGTTCGTTTTATATACCTTAGACGAAGGGAGGCCAATGGGTTTTTTTAGAAGGAAGTAATTTTATATCACAATGAATCAATGACTCCGGAAAGAAGGTTCAGTGGGTTTCATTTTGTCGTATATGTGGAAATCAATACTGAACTATCTCAATTAAGTTTTTTTTTTTGTTCAAAGAGATGCCTGAGGGAATGTGAGTATCATATAAAGAATTTTTAAAGTACGGGAACTGAAATTGAATAAATAGATTGTTCTAATCTTTATAAATAAAAATGTATATGTCGGTTTTGCCAAAATCTTTAATCTCCAAAATCAGAAATTGCTATTTATAGGGTGAATTGGGGTGAAAAACGGGACTTTAAGTATGGCTTAGAGAAAGACTTTACAATTTAATATTTCATAAAAGATAACTTGGCCTCTAAAATGGCAGTTTATGGTTAATAACAACTTATATCATATTATGAAACTGAAATAAAATTTGTAGGTATACGTTGAGTGCAATTTAAATAAAATTCCATTTTTGTTGGTATTCAGTGGTAAATCATGTTAGTGATTCTTAAGTCTCTGAAAACTTATTTCGATAAAAAAACAATGGACCCGACTACCGAATGTGGTGGTAGGAGAGTAAAACTGTGATGCTTTTTTCTCAAGGATGAGGTGAGCTCGTCATATAGTCTAGTTTAACCATAAAATAGCAAGTTTAACTCAGGTTGAGAAGGAATGAACTTTAAAAATTTACCAGATTTATTTATAGTTCTTTATTTCAATAAGATACAATTTTATAATTTCATTAAAATTTCATTTTAAATAAACACAGTATTTTCTATTTTGTAAAATACCAAGCTTAGACGCGGAAGTAAATTCAGGTCACGAGATTCACTTAGATGAATTGAACCGGGAAATAATGGTTAGAATCTGATTCCAGTCCAAGGGAAAACAATTGAGCCCGCTGCTTATCTACTCAAAAGAAAAAGGGAGTAACGGTAGTTATCGGCAGCTATGGAACTTTTTAAAATTAAGAACGTTTTACTTTTCTGGTACGTGAAAGCAACAAGAAAAGGAACCTGAAAGATCGGTGGTTGCTGGTTGATATATGTTGGGGTTAGATGTTGATGTAGTAGCCGATAGCGTAATGGGTTATGGGTATGACTGTCATGTCGGAGGTCACAAGTTCGATTCCCAACCTCGTCCACCTTAAAAGAAAAACTGCTAATGGCTCTTGCTAGTAAGTGCAAATGACAAATTCCCCAAGAGTATTATTTTCATGAATAAGTGCTTCTCACGTTAGCCGTTCTGATTCGGCAGAAAATTGTATGTACCCTACATTCTTGCGAAAACAAACAACACGCATACAGAAATGGTTGTCAGTTGTACACCACTAAGTTGTGGCTCTCCACAATCTGTCGCTCTTCTAATTATATTTATTTTTATAATGTTGAAGAAGAGTGCTGGTGGATTTTTCTATGTCTATCTGACAATGTAAGGTACTGATGCCAGTTGTGGCCACGGTTGGTAATTAAATTATGGTAATGGGTTGGGGGTTCAAAGTGTAATGCGTCCTTGTAAGACTCACTTTTTCCACATTTCACAATTATCCAATCAATACATCAACGACCCATCCGTGATTCTTACAAATATATTTCACGTGCTTTGGCTTCAGCTTATTATTCGGGAGCTCTTTTAACTCATAATCGTGAGCTGTTTTTACTCGCGAAAGCAAGATTGAAAAAAATAGATGGATAAAAAGCACCAAATCCGTAATTATGAGAACATCTTATTGATAATGAAAAACTGCTAGGTAGTATTGATTCTGTATTGAATGTAGAAACTATAATAATTATAGAATATGAACAAAATATCGGGGGAATTAAAATAAAATATTATTCTTGAGAAAAAAAACTCCCATTTAGTGAAAATAAAATAAAAGTCAAAACACTAAGCATCAGTTACATTCTTTTGCTTTTAATTTTAAATTGCTGTGCGAAAAAAACCTAAATCTACTAATTGTACTTACATAGAATTCCAAAATATATTTCATTGTTATTCCCGGGGTATTGACTAAACTCTTCACAATCCGTGTCCAATGCACATGGGTATCGAAAATCTCAACATTAACTTAACTCACCGGGAAAATCCAGCTCGAGGGACCATTTTTACTAGCACTTGTAAGTTTCTTGGTTATTGAGTTCTTTTCGTGTATGTTTCTGATTTATTTTAAAGGGTTACTTTTTATAATTAATTGTATTTTAATTCTTTTTTTTATGTTACACTTTTACTTCAATTCCTTACTAAAATTTGGTTTAAAATTTAAACCTTTTTGTTCGGTGTCTGTCAAAAAAAATGAGTGAGAATATAAACATAGACACAATAGAAGCCATCAGACGGCCAAAAAAGGATTTATTTATTTTTGTACAGTAGGAAGCAAAAATAGTAGTACAATTTATACTATATGTTACTGCATCTGCGGATAGATGGTGCTTTTAGATTTACACAGGACATTAGGTTCAGACGTGAAATTTTTAGAACTTATATGAATAGAAAGAGTTTGTTTGTTTGGATATTTGTCCTTCATTAATTCAGATTATATAGCATAGTTTTTATAATGCGGAGTGATTGTGGCTAGGGAAGCGTCTGTATTAAAATAAATTAAATAAAATAAAAAAATCTTCTTTGGATTTTTTTACCTAACCTTGCTTGTCTAACATACTTTTAAGTAGTTCTTTGAGTGAAGTTAAAAACCCTCCAGTAAGTTTAGGTTGTACATGTACATATGTTGTTCTCAATTAATTCAATTCTAGATAAAATGAGAGCAAAACAATAACAAAGTTTCCCAATAGTTGATTGTCAATTTTACTTTCAGGGTTTCAATACTATTTAAAGTCTACATACAAAAATGCATTATTTTAGAATCAGAGTTTTTTTTCGCAGCTTCTCCACAGGCTCGATTTCAAATACTTTTTTTTGAAGAAGCTGTGGATGAGAGGGATGGGGAGGGTTTGGATTGTTGTTTTGAGGGGAATGAGAAGAAACAAAACAACAAGAAACTGTACGGACTATACAGCGACGCCGACCAAGCTACAAAAGTAGATGTCCAACTACCAAGGTGCATGTAGTTGGGTCATGTAGTACCGTGAATGGACACCATAGTTATCCAGCAACGAAGTTAACTCTTGAAAGACCACGCATAAAACAAAATTCTCAATTTCTTGACTCATTATACCTCATTTGATTACTTTAGTGTAGTACATTTAATAGACCCCGTTTTAAATCGTTAGATCATTTTTTAATTTTTGTGTATGTACTTATATTTGCTGAAATGTAATCATAAAGTGGCCCAGTAACACTTTTTTTTCAATGGGAGTTTCCCCATCGTCGTTCGTCCTATTAAGCTACTCCATAACTAAACTCCATATTTCCTTATCTATTTCTTAAACACTAAGTGGGCTACCTTCGACTAATTTGAAAAGACATCAGCCATATTTTTTTTTTTTCTTCGATTTTTCCAATTTTATTTTCCTGTCAATAGAAAATCCAATCCAATTGGTGCGACAGCCAAAAGGAAAAATTTAAATAGAAATCGAAAGCGATTTCTCCCCCGGAATTGTTTTGCTCGTTAGCAGCGCTACCTACGGTTACAACATTCCTCGACGCCACCGTCATCATACAATCACACTGAAAATATATAAAATGTGTTTAAGCCAGACACTTAAACAGTAGCAGCAAGAAAAAAAAAACCATCTGGTGCTGGTTAAAAAAAACAACAACAACAAAAACGATCCCAAAAAGTTATTCCATTCCGTTGGTATATAACCCAGCAAACATACATATCTCTAACTCAGAGCGTAGGTGCTTTTTTTTTATTTTTAACTTTATATCCATTTTATTCTCCGCCTTTTGTTCCCCCCACTGAGTGTGTCGAAATCAGGATTTAATTTCCGAGCACCTCAAACCCTATCGTGAGCTTTAAATTGTTTTTCCTCCAAAAAAAAAAATTATAATAATAATAATCAAATTGCATAGCTATGCGCTTGCGTTTTAAAGCTTGTCTCATTGTTCGCGGGGGCGAATCTGCTCTCTGAGGTACTTTTAACAATTTAAAAGTCATTCAGTGAGCCACTACTGTTTGCAGATTATTTTATGCCGAAAAGGGGCAGAATGTATGCAAAACAAAAAAAAAGAAGACAAAACATTTTTTTGTAAAGGTGTCGAAATGAATTTCTCAGTTTAGTGTAGAACGTCTGCATTTGAATGCGAGGATGCTGCAGGAGCAACCAATGAAGTTAATAAAAAAAATGTATCTGAATGGCGCGAATATAGTAAAATAACACCGAAATAAAATGAAAAGAAAAAAATAAAAACAACAACAACAACCTGCCCCGACACTCTGCTTGCTTTTGTTTTGGCTTCGTTTTCTCGGATCTTGTATATAGTGGTAGAGACACCGAAGACATCGAAGACACTCTGGTGTCTATTCGAGACCTAAGCAAAATGGAGTAGCAACAGCAGGGACTGACGACAGAAGCAGCATCAGCATCAGCATCAACAGCAGCAATAGCAGCCCCCCATTAACTACTTCAGCTTCAGCCCAGAAAAGGAAATTTGATATGTTATCTTCGCTTTTCATGCTTTATATCAATTCTTTGGCTTATTTTTATTTGAAATTAAGTTGAGGTGTTTTTATTTTTTTTTTTCCAAATATGGGTCACTATATTAGTTTGTTTTATGTCATAGTATGTGTGAATGGTAGATATTGTTGTTCAAATTTTATATTGGAGGTCTTTGTTTCGATATAAAAAGTGTGGTTTTTGGTATAAACGCTAACGATTGAGGTGGCATGTATCTCATGTTTGTTTGGTTAGATAGGCTAGTTGCAATTTTTTTTAGTTCTTTTTATTTCAAACGAAAGGAAGACATTTGATATACCTACACATTTTTCTTGTTGCGTTGAATTTATGTGTTAAATATATTATGAAGGTGAGAAAACAGAAACCCGATTTAAGCGTTAAAAAACAAACAACGTGATGAGACAATCCACTTTAAAGGGTATATTTCTAATGAAAGAAGTTGTTAGATTCGTTGTTGCTAGAGACAAAGGTTTAACTTGCAGTTAGTTAATGGAAATCTTTACAGTAAAAGCAAGTTAACTATAAACTTATATCAATTACATCACAGAAATCTTTGTAAGCAATTCTCCGAATTGGAGAATTCTGCAAAAGTTTTCATTACGTGAGAAGCGTATACGTTATGTTAGTGTAAGCCACAGAACAGGTCCTCTGGGTTTGAGAAAATTCATATTTTTTTCAAAATTTATTTGAGAATATATTTTTTTTATTGATGTTTTATGAATGTTTTAATAACAATATTTTAAGATTTCAAACTTGAAGATATGTTCAGAATTTTTAATAATACCATAATGATTGTTTTACGATAGATTTTTTCTGAAAAAAATCCTTAATCCTATATCCTAGCGAAGACTCATTATAGGTCAACGGATAATTATACAACCTATCTTGTTGATGTAACGTCTTATAAATCAACTAATATTTTGTTTTAGAAAAGGGTTAATGTTATTACAGGCATGCGCTTAGTGTTTTTGTTTCAACATTTCAAACACTTTTCACCAACTTTTAATCTTCTAATCGAATGGATTCATATTTTAAATACTTTTTAAGTTTGAATTTTGCTCTGATTTGGCACTCACTTTTAACCAAAAATGTAGACTGACATTGTATCATCATTTAAACCTCTATAGGCAACAAAATTGAACTTTGTTGAAACAGCTATGCCGGCCGGTGCGGCGGTAGGGTGAACTATATACAATAGGACTTACGTGTAATACAATCCATGTAAAATATTCTATGTATTATTTTCACGTTAGGATAGTTTTGTATCATTTATATTGGGTACGTTCAATAACAACAATTCCACACTCTGATGAATTTTAATGTTTGCACGTATTCTTAACTGTGAGTCCTGGCATTCCAATCGATTTTGTTTGTGGAAAATCGAAGAAATTACTCCCACACCATCCAATGGCATACGCCAGTACTGCTTAACCTTTATACTCAAGTTTTGGTTGCACATAAGAATACAGCGGTTAGACTTGCATGCGTTCCAGGAGGACAATATAGTTTAGTTAATTTTGAATTGTTTATTTTATTTCAAAATTATTTATACATGCATTTCTTACAAACAATTAAAAGACATGGCCAAAGGCCGTCTGTCTGAGTGGTAACAAGTTGACTTACTTCAAATATTATTAAATTAAATGTAGCCGGGCCATATAAAACATACTCTTCGCTCGTTATTGGCGTTTCATATGGAACCCCCCCCCCCCCCATTTTAAATAAGTAAATACTTTATTAAATATACAAGTTTAAGTTACATTTCTTCTGAAAACAATTCTTTACACTCTTTTTAATTAAAATTTTGAAACTTTTAAATAGCCTGTGGACTAGAATATTGCTGAGGTCTAAATACAGCTTTAAGTTACATTTAACATTAACATCAGGAAACCTAACAAGATTCATTTATGACATTTTTTCTATACAAAATTGCTTCCCTAAAATAGTCTATAAGTAGTTCCCAACACTGTCCATTAAGGATTTTTATAATTTCATCTTCTCGAAGAATGGATTTGCTCCAAAAGACTCTTCTAATGTTCTAATTTCTTGAAACAGGGCATCTTCCAAGAAAATGATGGACGTCTTCTCTTTAACTCATATTGCATATATATACTGCATATTTGTTCTAGGTCTGCTGTATGTGCAAGTTAATTAAGTCCTAGCAGTTCCCCTCTAGCTTTGAAAATTAAACTGATTTCAAATGTACTCCAAACACCGCTGAAAAAGTCGTTCCTATTGAGATTGTGGTTAAGGCTAGCATACATGATTCTTGTCGTCGATTCTTGAGCTTGTTCTTTGAATTCTGACCTTCTTTTAGCATCTAGGTTTTGCATAAGCACGTAGAGTTGGGGTTTTCCATGTTATATTCAGAGATAAAGCTACTTCACATTGGCTTGCTAGTTTGTGACACTCTGCAAACCAGATTGTATTGGTTCTTTTGACTTCCTGGGCAACTCGTTTGGGCAGACGATTATCATCCATGTTTAAAACACGAAGCAGGTATAGAAAATCCCAAACCTTATACAAAACAAAAGATGGAACAATCTTTGAACCAAAGAAAAAACATATCTTATGGACCGATTACTCTCCTGCCGGCAATTTCTAAAATACAATGTGGCGCAAAAATTGAACAACACCGACGACTCATTCCGCAAAAAAATCAAAACGATTTTTCAGCGTTCTTTAAATACAAAATACACGTCAACAAGGACGCATGAACCACTATACTCCCAAAGGTTTTTTTTTTGCGGAATAATTCTTCGGTGGTGTTTAACTTTTGCGCTGGGTGACAACTTTTGCGCCACCTTGTTCTTGAAAAAGTTCTACTAACCATGTGCTTCTGATAAAACAGATAATAAAATAAATGTGATTTATATCTAAACTCATCAATTGGGTTTCATTTCAGGAGTAGGTATATCCAATGAACAATTGATCATGTTCAAGCTTTTGTTGTTTGATATTTTCCAACTCTTAGAACTGGTACGGTTAAGTTAAACAAGAAACCGAGTACTCAGGATTTAATCAAATGAATTTAACTGGTTTTCCATGAATTATTCTTGACCATAAGTCTTGTACGTTTTCTTAAAATGCTAAATTTCTTTTATTTTTTCCAAAAAAAAACATCGAAGGGTATTTCAAAATTTTTGAACAGAAAACCTTACATGATGCTCAGGCGAATTAAATATTTTTATGACGTCCAACAAGAGAACGAAATGTTTACGAAAAATGAGCTGATTTATATACATACGTGAATTATTTCATAAGGCGCACACAAAAAGAATTCTAACTCTAAATAATCTACAACAATTTTAAAAATGTCGACAGCATAGTGCAGAAATTTGATATCTTCTGAAGTCTATGGATATAACTAAAACCATCCGAGAAATAAAAAATTGAAAATTTCCAAAAATGCTGCAATTGACAAATTACAGAATATTTTGCCTTCCACATTAATCCACATTTTACATAGTTCATTAAAGATTTAAAAAAAATGTCCAGATTATCCTTCAAATTAGAAACTTTAAATCCATATAATTGACAACGAGTGTGTCGGTAAGCACTTTGACTATGAAAGTTTAATGAGTTGAACAAACCACTGCCCACCTATAATGTGTCCACTATAATAGCTGTCAAATAACTTTAAAGCTTAGGCAAATTCCTTAAACCACATCATTCACACATTGCCAAAGTAAATTTTCACAATGTTGACATGAAAACTCACAGCGATTAAGAAATTAAGAAACTAAAAAAAATTAGCTCCTGACAACTGAACCAGAAGCTCTTTTAAGCTGCAATTGCCCCTGGTGACTGCCGCTTATCACCTTTTAAAACCACCACTCAAAGAGACATGAATTATACATAATATAGATGTGATTGTTAAGCTCGAAAGGAGACAAAATTGTATTAACAGACAAAAAAAAAAAAAAAAAAAACCCAAACCTCAAGTAACATAAAAACATGATGAAAATGATGTAGTGCACCTGAACGATCTCAAAACCGCAAACTCATGCATTTATATTAATTACATGGTTGAAAATAAATCCAAGTGGGTGCAGTACCTCACCAAACTGGTGTTGCAAGTCTTGATGAAATCCTTAAGTCACACACAGCGAGTGATCGCAGGACAGGAACGATTTCCGTGATGAATATGTTAAGATAACACACCGCATCATTCCGATGGCATGCCACTTAAGACCGAGAGAGAGATTGATGAGTGAAATGTCCATCTCCGTTTAATCGCAAATTAGAATCCATAGATCTCTCACTTCCTGATCGTCGGAATTTTTCTGTGTACTTTTATATCTGAAGAACCGAAGAACCGACAACGATATCTCCATCGCAGTTTTGTTATATTTAAACCTGAAACGCATAACGATGTTGTGTGACTGTCACATATTTGCCACTCAACTCGATAAGTAGAGTAAGTATCCTGGTTTCACACACAACACACAAGTCTTCCTAATGAATTGACTTGACCAAACGTAGGCCTCAGATGATGAATGCACTACAATCTGGAGCTAGGCAAACGATGGTGATGGTGACGGTGACTGAAAAACGGTCTATCAGCAACATTTTTCTGCATGAAAAGGAAATTTCTATTCGCGAATCAACAAAAAGTATGTATCAAGTCATGTCAAATGTCTCGCGCGCTCTCTAGCGAAGACTGATCGAGTAATGTGTTGAAAGTAATAAAATACCATTTCGGAATTTACAAGACACTATTTTTTTTTCCTTGTTGTCTTGTTTTGGTCTCAGAGTATAGGTACACAGATCTATCGCTATCCAGAGAGAGACGCATTGAATTTCGATTTATAAATGGTAACGAACCATTTTCAAAACTGGAGCAGTAAAAAATCTAACAAAAAGAAAAATTAATACCACCGCTTTGCTATATAATAAATTCTATCTATACCAAGAGTTTGAATAAATCAACAATTGGAATAAATAAAAAAAAAAAATAACTATCCCATAGCAAAAATATAAAAATATCACACATGCGCTATTTGGATGGATAAGGTAGAGCAGCTCGCAGTGGGCTAAGCTTTGGATAGGTGTACAATATTTTTATTCAAATTAGTTGTAAGCCTTGTGTTTTGTCCAAGTTAGTCAATTAAGAAAATTAATTCAAAAGCCAATTCAAAATGAGCTGGAAACTTGGAGTTTGGGTCGCGACAGATATTTAAGTATTTGCGGAGCGGTGTTAATTTGTAACGGGCTTTGGAAAAAATGGTTATAGTAGGGTTTTTACAAGCGCGTAATTATCGTCACCGTCGTTGTCGGGTAGCCAATGTATAACAACTTACCGGGCGTATATCGTTTGAATTTTATTTTTGCTTTTCTTTATTCTTTGTGGGGATATTTTTTTTAACGACTTGTTTTAGGTGTTGTTTAAGTACGATTAAGTTGACAGTTTGATATAAGCTTACCTGTAATGAGAAAGAGAAGAAATTAGTTAGTTCAGTGATTTGCTTACACAAGATAAATGTATTTTTTTTTCTTAAAGAATTTGTATTAAACGAAAGAGTTGACATTCGAACTTGGTTCTTAAAAACGGTAGATATTTTTTTGTGTTGAAGGGATTTTCTTGAAACAATACTGAAAGTTTGATTATTTTAAATATTAGTAATAGAGGGACATGGATATTCCTATTTAATAGAGCAAAATATCATATCAATTGACATGATTAAAAACAACTAACTGTGTATTGTTGCAGTGCTATTCCAGGTGAAACAAATGTTGCCTTCAACCTAGCTCTAACCATCTTCAACTTCAATGGAGTAAGGAAATTTTAAAACAAACTGTCAGGAATATTAATGCCAACAGATTCAGAATCTATGCCAGCTCTGCAAATATCTCTAAGGAAACGGAAAGTAACTTTTTTATATAGTAAAACCCATTGAAAGAAAAAGCTACTACGCCAAGCCTCTTCTACATGTGAGTAAACATTACTTTCACTGAAAATTAGTTCTTCACTGCACAAACTGTCATCTAACGAAATTGCTACTGCTGCTGCTACCATACTGCTGCATTGTAATCTAATCTCACAGTTATTAATACAAATGAACAAACTTTATTGTGTTATAAGAAAAAAAAAAAAAGAAGTATTTACCCCGCCAAGAGTTGGTGTATGCCAAACCACACCAGCTCATAAGAGATATCATGTCGGTTATGATGCAAAGTTGTGTTGGCTTATATTGTATAGTTGGTGGTATCACATGCAAGTCGCCTTCTCATCGCAAATATAAAGCCCTGACTCTTGTTTAGGTAACAACTTTTCCCTCTCATTATTGTCATTATTAACAATTTTCGTAATCAGCCAGACAGCAGTAGAATAGCAATATAGCAACAGCAAGTAGTACGGTGGATAACACCTGGATGCATGAATGAGATGTGAACCACCAGCTACCTAACCTACCAATAGTTGTTTTTTTTTTTTTTTTTTTTTTTTTTGCTGGCTGACTGGCTGGTTTGGTCAGGCGGAGGTACCTACATACCATAAAATCAGTAAAATGCTTGTAATAAATCTTCTGAAAGTTTTGTCTGCATTTTATTTTTTTTGGGCTCAACATCAATTGAATATCTGGCTCACAATTTTATTTGGCTTAAATACATTGTAAATCTTTGTTACACGATTTGTTGTTGGTGGTTTTCTTTTTGTTTGCTGTTGATACGTGTGTGAAGGCTGGACTTAAGATTTATCTTAAATAATGTAATTTTATTCACCTATATGAAACTTCTTTGACCATTTCACCCACGGAGATATGAGTCAACTTGAAAACTATTGTTACGGATTCAACTATAAATAATGTTTGATTGTCGAGTTAAGTTTTGGGCTTGAAATTAACGTAAGAGTGTATTATAGCTATGAGATTGAATGGAATTTATTTTCTGTCTGGCATGATTTTTTATTGTATGCAAATAACAAAGGTGTAAGATATATGCGATGTTATTTTGATAACGTCTAATCAACTAGGATACTCAGCCTAAAGACTTTAACTTCTTTTAATTAAAAATGAAAATACTTATAATGAAGGGTACCCCTTGTTAATCAGACCAAGTACTTGTCATTAAGAAAAAAAGATCTGTAAAAATATAAGGTCTGAACATTCATTATATTTTTTTAATGCAATTATTACGTAGACGAGTATTAGCCCATAACAACTTTGCTATTGCAATATCGCGTGACTATAAGGGATTAGTTCTGTAAGCTAGACAAATATGTTTTAATGGGTTAGGTAGTTTTTTTCTTCTCTGTATACTTGTGAGAAAAACAAATTGTTGATTTGTTAAATGCAAATACAGTTTCATAAATGGATTGGAAACATTACAATTAAAATAAATAAATATTTTTTTTTAAATTATGTAATCTTTTATTTTTTTCACATTTTATAGTTACATTGTTTTTTTTAGCATATTTAAACATACCTGGTAAATGGCTACCATGTTTGCAGCATATCTAAATAAACTGGTGCTATGGTCTGAACTAGAACCTAGGCATAATAATAATAATTAATTTTTGATACAACTTTGAATACAAATTATGAATTTTGTTATTTTTCAACAATACAAAATCAAATGGACGACTTTATCGCAAAAACATGCTCTTGATGTGGTTTAAGTTTATTTGAAATTATAGGAAATATGGTTAAAGAGAATTTAAAATTGCTAAAACAACTTCTTGAGTAAGTTTTGAACTGCGCAGGGGCTCATTTAGATGAAAGTGCTTGCAAAAATCAATTTTCCGTTAGGTCTATACATAGAAATGTATGGAAATGGTGCTTGTCTCACACACAGTGTACGTGAGTGCGGCACGAAACCAATAAAATACATAATATCTCTGTAATATCAACGGGCCCAAATGTTGGTGAGTGCAAGAAAGAGATAAAAGCAGGAGAGAGAAAAAAGTACAAATCTTTGAAGTGTCAAATTCAACATTTGTAAACAGGGATTGACCTGTGCATCTTGAGGTAAGACAATATATTCATGATTATAAGAAGATTCAAATTAGAACTGTCAGCACAAAGCATTAAGATGAGTGTTTTCCGGTTTCAAAATTAATAAAATAATGAGACTTCCATCAGGGTTTTCATAATTCATTGACATCGTAGCTGAGCTGAGTTAAAGATTTTTTTTAATAAAAGACCATAATGTATTTTTCAAAGTTCTAAATTTTTTCATCAACTTTTGAATTTGAAATGGCAAGAATCAAATCAATTTTCAACTAAAACACCTTCTAGCAACGATTTAAATACAGATATGTAGCTTGATATTTTTAAATTTTATTATGGGGCCTTAACCTTGAAGATCAAACCATTACAACTTAAGTTATAAACTTCTTAAGCCAACTAGATTTATATATATGTATATTTTGGAGGTTTTGCGTAAAATAACGGAATTCTCCTACTGGTTGATATTTTACAATCGACCAAACAGGAAATTTGATAAATTTTAAATTAAGATCATGACGGTTGTATAGACCTCATGAGCAATTGCTAGTAGACGTAAGCTCTCTAGTATTATAATACCGGGTGTTTTGCATCAGATGCGACAAAAGTCTTGGGCGTATTGGATTGAGTTATTTCACCCTGTTTAGGCGGGAGAAGCAATTTCCTACAAAAAACTTGAAATAGCTTTAAAAAAACATAAAAAAACATAAAAACCAATGACAACACTAACAATAACATGTTATATGTTTTTTAAAGCCAGAATTTTTTTTGTTTTAATTCTGTTTTTAAAAAAAACTATTTTAAGTGAACAGTTTTTAAGAAAATTAATTTTCAAACTCAAAATATGAAAAAAATTTTGTTCAAACTAATTTTGTTAAAAAATTTACTTAATAAAGTAGTAGTATTTTTGTTTTTAATATTCAATGCTCTTATTAATTTTTCGTCAAATATTTCAAACCACATGCTTAGATTTCTTCCTGTTATTGAGAAAATTAAAAAAAAATATTGTTATTGTTGCCGTTGAATTTTAATTCTATTTCTATTTCAAGTCCATTTTTGTTTAAAATTTTTCGCCTTCCGCCTAAACAATGGGAAAAAAACACCAACTCCTCCTGTACGATTTTTTCTTTGACCCAACCTACGTGACACGTTCTAGCCTTTTGTCGCAACTTTTGGCAAACACCCTGTATATGAATATGCATATCAATAATTTCCATCATTATTTGTCAAAATTTCAGCCCACCCACCTTTAAAAATTATTAAAGCCCATAATGTTGTCATTTGAAAATTTTAATGATTTCATACTAATAAACAAAACTACCCGGTTAATATGGGTCACATTTCACGCGTGGTGGATGTTAGACGATCCGAAAATAGTTCGCGCCACTATATCTACCAAATACCAACTGTATACCCTTTCTTTGGGGTCGCTCGTGTGTCTACAATCGCTGTTAGTTTTCCTTTTTCCTATGATGAACGAAAAAATTCACAGATAAGAGACGCATTCTCATATTCTCATAGAAAGAGTTCATTAAGCCTTACTAGATTAACAAAGCGGTGTCTTTTATCGCACAAGAAGAATTAAACTCTTGCTATAAGATCAAGAGGCCCCCATAACTAGTCCATTTAAGGCTTTTAACAATCTTATAAGAATCTAGAAGAACTCCTCAAGAGTGCATTTAGCTCCCTAAAATAAGTCTAGTAAGGCTTTCCGAGCATCTTATGAGAGGAAAAATTTTAGTTGGGATATCTTTCCTAAATGTACCAAAAACGATTTTTAAACTGACATACATCCTCTATCCAGACATCAGTAATCAACCTATCTTGTCATTCGTTTTTTTTTAGTTTTGATAATCTGATCTTGAATTGATGTCACAACAACACAACTTTTTTTGCAAACCACGTTAGCATCAAAAATCAGTTACAATCGTTCTACTTAAAAATAACCACGCTTAAATTGAAGCCTTTTCTTTCCTGCTGTTGCTATATACAAGCTACATGCTCGCTCTGCCAAAGTGCAGTTACACCCATATTTTTCTTAAACCAGCAACATTCGAAAGAAAACACAACCAGAACGCATAATAATATTCACTCATGATAATCGCATTATAGATAAGAGTAGGTATATACGAAAAACCTCTCCCATATGAGCACTTACTCCATTAGAGAGCTTGTGTGGTACTCCTGATCTATTTGGACTTTGCAATTTCAAATTATTTCGGATCTACCTACACTTGAATCTGGGATGAACTGAACATATTGCGAGCATGCATCAAGGATGAATTGCAAAGCAGCTGCAATATTTGTGTGTATCTTTGAATTTTATTTGCTGTCTTGCTTCCGATGGAGGATAACAAAAGAAGATTGGTTCGCACATCCTACGCAAAATGAAAACGGTAGCCGGGATTAACAGATTTTGCACATGCGGAATGCGTTTGGTTTTTTTGATTTTTGAAATTTCGCACGATCTAGTACAAAATGACGTTGCATCAAGTGGGCAGAAGCGAACACACTCGGTGGCAGTATCGCAGGTATTATTGAATAATATGACAAGAAACTTGTAGAACTTTCAAAAAGATTTCAGGAAATGCTATGCTAGTGGAAGGAATGCGTAATTTATAAGAATTTCTTGGTCATGTTGTGTCGATGCAAATCATTTAGTAGTACATTCTCGAAAAAATTGGACTATTTTTGTTTCAGTGATATTTATTTTTCAAAGCGATCCTTAATGATGCCCTTATGGTGGTGTAGCAGAATTCGCAAGTGTTGCATTCAACTCACGTATTTAATGACTTTGCATTCCAGGCTATCTTGCCTTTAAAGTGCTGTCACTTTGTTGCTAAAGGAAGACCTGGAACTTTTTTTATCAATTAAAAGAAATAATTGCAGTCTTAAGAAAAAATGCTTTTGTCATGCCAAAAAACTAAAATCAACTTAACCCCCTCTGTCAACAAATCAAGGTGTATGTGTAGTGTATATCTGACTTTGACACAAAAAATTCTAGAAAAAAGTCCATTTAATGCGATATTCAATTTTAAACCACAACTTTATATAAATTTTTAAAATACTTAACTTTTATTGGTGCCGTCGTCACCACCGTCGTCGTCCATCGTCAAGTGACGACAGTCATTTTCTCTTTATATAGTTCGACAGTATGGAATTCTTACTGTCACAAATCGGATCTGACAACTTAACGTTGGTATAGAATTTTTGTAAATACAATGAAAAATGAGAAAAAGGAAACTTAATTCACCCATAAGGACCTTTTGTCAATATTCAGAGGCTTTCGACTCATTTGCAGCAGCTATTTTTAGAGATAAAAGTTTCTTAAACAAAAAAACTAAAAAATTGTCCATCAGATTTAAAGGAGAAGAAGAAGAAGAAGACGTAGGGCAAACGAAAAAAAACAATCAGCCGCCAGATAAGACTGCGAAGCATGCTTCCAGTGCTGTTGAATTGTTGGATGTTAGCTACTGATGGTGCCTTGGTTGGGATAGTTCAATAAATTCCTGAAATATTTTCCAAAAACGTACCAAAGGTGACATTGTAGCATAGAGAGGTATGGTCTAGGTCCTTTCGGGACAGACAAAAAAAAAGATCCCTTCTGAATGCAGGCACTGCACTTTGAAGACGCGAAATGGAAAAATAATAATAGCAATAATAATACCAGGCTCGTTACTGGGATTTATATAAATTCATTTTTTTTGCACCTCTTGTTGTAGTTATACATATATATAGATGTGTATGTATAGTAGGTATGATGAGGAAATATTTTGTGTTATAGAACAAAACTGATTCCACGATTGGAAACGTGACAATATTAAACGCACAATTATTGTGCGCTATAGCGATAGCGATAGCATTCAGCGAAGTTTGTTGCAAGAGAAGAGATACAAAAGAACATCAGCAAAGAAAAAAGTGTTGGTGGTATATCTGCAAAATGCATGTTGCAGCACATGGCGAATGTTATTATATGGTAGCGCGCATCATCAGATGTATCTTGTTGTTTTTTTATCGATTTCATTTCAACAAGGAGAAGAATCCAAAGGGAAACAATGAATTTTGTTGATGGAAACGATGGTCATACACAGCATCCGTGAAGTCAGGCGGGCAATGGGGCCCCATCAGGATTTTAATTTTTCCTTCTTGTAGAGTTGTTTTTGTTTGAAATGGAACTATTGCACAAACGTTCGTTGTGGGTTTCTTTTGTTCTATTCCTGATTTTTGTATAATAAATTTATTTAATTTCTGCAATTATGTGCGAGCTGATTTAAGTTGTTTAAGGGAGTTCGTTAAGTTGAACTTTGTATTGTAAGCCCGAGTCTTGATATACTTGTGAAGGTCATGCCATGCAGATTTTAGAAGCTATGAACATTTTTTGAAACATTTGAGCAATTTTGAAACTATCGAATCACAAAATAAATTAAGAAATGTATAGAATTTTTAAAAAATTAATTTCTTTCCAAACTTCTTTTTGATTTTTTGATTTAACTAGAAATGTGCTTCATTCTTAAATTTTAGTTAATTTTATGTACACATACTCATTATGTGTATACTTTTTTTTTCTTTTTACATATACGATCTCTTATAAGACCTCAAGGCCCTCGAAACTAATATGCTGGGTTTGACAAAAATTGCCGACAGTTATACGCCGCCAAACAAGCTACGAATTCTTAGCTACACTGCAGGAGCTGACGAAGGCATCTTGTGGGTTCTTCCAGGAAGAAAATAAATGGAAGGTTTAATGGCTTATTCGCAAAGAAAAATATAGAAGTACAACTCCAGGAATAATATTCAGAAGTTCACCACGGCGACCATCAAAAGACACCTTCAAAGATGAATATGGAAATATTGTAGTAGAGTCACTTCGGACATTGTTAAAAATATAAAAGAACAGCTGTTTAGCAGTGACGAAGACTAAAATACCACTTTAGCCAGAATGAACCATTCAACCGAAAAGATGATAGTATAAACTTCTGTCTATCTCACCAAAATGAGTGTATACCTGATGGACTATGAAGGAAGTCTTGGAGGTTTCGAGCGAAAAATCATCACTAATCGTCCCGTTTTAACTATGCGGTGCAGAGAACCAGGGCCGTTTTTAAGGTAGATGAGAAACGCTTAAGGCTAATTTTGAGAGGAAAAGTCTACTTCAACTTGGAGGAGGATAAATACTGTAACGAAATGCCTAGTTGGGCTTGACTAACGTACTTTTAGAGCTTTGAGCCCCACTCTGGGCAGCATTTTTTGTATACCTCAAGTTTCAAGTAGAAGGCACCTATGGGTTTTAATTTCTAAGTCCACAATGCCATATGTCTATGTCTATTCCTTCTATTACTAGGTCCTTAGGTCTTACAGGCATATGTGTATAATTAAAATAATTATTAATATAATAATCCTAAGCGGGCTTTAGGTCTTTCTTGATTTATTTTTTGATTGTTATTAAATAGACGACGTTTCGTACGTGCTTACGTACTTCTTCAGGTCTCTAGAGAAACTTTAAATTAAAATTTATTTTTCGTTAAATATATAATACTTACATTTAATTTATCCTAAAAATATATATAAAAAACTAAAAGTGATGTTGTGTTGTATTTTCTTTGTTTCAAATAGCCTTTATTATTGAAATTATTATTTTTATCTTAAAGAAAATTTCTTAAATAATTAATTATTATTTGAATTTTACAAATTTGAAACGTCTTTTTCAAGATTTTCAAATTTAAGATAAAAATAATAATTTCAATAATAAAGGCTATTTGAAACAAAGAAAATACAACACAACATCACTTTTAGTTTTTTATATATATTTTTAGGATAAATTAAATGTAAGTATTATATATTTAACGAAAAATAAATTTTAATTTAAAGTTTCTCTAGAGACCTGAAGAAGTACGTAAGCACGTACGAAACGTCGTCTATTTAATAACAATCAAAAAATAAATCAAGAAAGACCTAAAGCCCGCTTAGGATTATTATATTAATTAAAATAAAAAAAAAAAGGGTCACGAAATAGGAATAATTAAAATAATTATTAATTATTATTATATGCCATGACGTGAGTCATTTAAAAAAACAGCACAACACTCTATTCCGGAAAATCATTAATTCCGCCTTCAAAAGATTTCGCATTAATGGAAGGTGACAACTCAAATGAAGCACGCAAGTGAAGGAAGACTACAACTTTCTAAGTCTCAACAACAACTAACCTACAACCCACAAGATTTTAAAAGTATTTGTTCCGAAACCATTTTCAAGCTTGGTACCATTTGAATTTCACATATATCAATATTCATCAGTGTGAATCACAACCACCATATCTTAAGCTCTATACTATTAAAAAATCAAAGACAAGTTAAGAGGTAAACAGGCCATCTCACACTTGTCATCCATCCTACCTTCTCTTGTCTTGTATTTACCCAACCCAACCACCATTTCTTCAGCTCTATACTATTATTGAAATTTTCTCATCATTAATAAATATTTATGGCATTTAGCATTTAAAAGATCCATAAGACTTATAAAGAAGAATAACATGAAACAAAAGAGCTGACCCCCGAACTCGTTTTTTGTATTTATTTTCGTTTAATTAAATAAAATTGTATCAATTTTTTTTTTTAATTTGATGTATTATTACAATTAAATGTACAATTATTTGAAGTATATTTATGGCCATAAAAACTTGTTTATTTTAATAATTTACTTTCAAGAAAAATTCTTCCTAATTGACTTAAAAGAAAAAAAAATGAATATTTGCAACTTTCTGATTGCTCAAAAAAATAATATAACCGAGTACTCGTTACTATTCAAGGCCACATTTTTGCTTGTATTTCAAAAACTTGCATCACTCAACATCTCACTTCTAAACTATAATTTACTCTATAACTATAAGCTCCGAGAATAGGTTCCTGCACAATCTATTGTGTTGGACACTAACAAATTTGCAACAATTTCCAACTAATGTGTTGCATATAGTTATGTTATTGCCCCTTTAATTACGCCCCAAATGATAATCATGTGTCAATGAACCATAACCACCAAGTACACACAAACACACTCGTATTAAAATCATGAGCATATTCTATGTGCAGCTAATTAATCGAGAACTGCATTTAATCAAACAAAAGCAGATCAGTTTTAGAGTAATATTTATACCTTACGACGACAACGTAGACTGGCAACGACGACGCGACACGACGACGGTCCACAAAAGACCAGTAGTCACCTGCATGGACCGCAATATGTGCTATCTGGTGGTGCTTGCCACACCCACTTTCCTCGTACACCATAATTATTTAATTAATGGCCTTATATGTATCTCAATTCTTTCTTAATCTACATGTAGAAGGTATGTGGTGGACCTATTTTACAACCATCACGTACATACGTTGGGGCAGATAACTGCACTTGTAGTCTGGGAGGTAATGTTGCAATTCTTATGGTCATTGTGTGATTTTTTTGGAAAAGAAGTATTTTCAACTATGGAACGAAGCCCCTATTTCTGATGTTGTTGATCGCTTGATCATTAATTGCACTGACAACAATCATCACCTTTGTTCGATTGCTTTTCTGATCGACACTAGGTACAAGTACAAGATGGAGCAAAATAATGTCATTATATCATAAATTGATGTTTCAAAATCTCCATCGTTGTCCTAGCTATGTGAGCGGATACTCCGTTTAGATGGAACCATCAATGCTCGAGATGCAATTCAGCAACTTAGGGACAAAAAAACTCGCCACTTGCAAGAAAAAAAGGCAAATTCACATTATGAACTATGCATTTTGCCCCACCTTGTAAACGCATTTTTGTGAATGAAAAAAGAATACATGTGATGATTACTTATACTAACATACTGGTTTTGTACTTGCTTCGAATGTATAATGATCGGTAGTAAATCTCAACCCAATGTTTTCTATTCACTCGCGAATTCTGTTTTGATAAGAAATTCAATATTCTTGTTTAGAGAAATACTGAAACTCTACCAGCCTGACTATATATCTTATGCATCAGCATCTCCAACCCGGGCGTTGCAGTTTGAAGTTGCTACCGCTCAAACTGCAGCCGCGATGCTGCGTAGTAAAGAACTACTGTTCGTGAAATGATGTGGCTTCGGTGGTGGGCAGTGCAGAGGGCGCTAGTGTATACGTTATCAACAACAAA
Source organism: Leucozona laternaria (assembly GCA_932273885.2). Classification (NCBI taxonomy): domain Eukaryota; kingdom Metazoa; phylum Arthropoda; class Insecta; order Diptera; family Syrphidae; genus Leucozona; species Leucozona laternaria. Next base: position 99,385,399 of record OW026368.1, read on the forward strand.
TCAGTACTTGAGCTAAAACAGCAAACAGCAAATGCTACACATGTCCCCCACAAAGTCCCACAATCAAGAAATTAAAGCTTACAGCTTTGTTCAAGAGCGATAAATTTTTGTATTGAATTTCAATGTATCTTGCACATTCGTCATACATTTTTGTAACTATTTTATTTCATAACATACAAACTTGCCATCACAAACGTGCTATTGTGCCACGGCGGCCAGCGTGATGTAGACGGATCATAGAATATGTGTGTTCAATTAATCCCCAGCTTCTGGTTGAACGCGAACCATCTCGAAGCTATACATAAATGTGATCAGCTTCTTTAATTTCAACAAGTAATTAAATCGCAACTCGATTTAATTTTCAATTAGTCAATCTCCGCTATATGTTCTAACCGGCTGCCTCAGCCCGGCAGTGCGCGATGTGTTGTTTTTGATTTGAGAGCTTGCCCTTGTCAGCTCAGTTGGTGGCAGCCAGTTGTTGCAGATACTCGGGACGGATTGTGGAGAAAAATAGGCAGCCATTCTGTATTCTGTGATGGCTGGCGTGATGGAGATGAAGAAGCAGAAGCAGACAAATGAATTAAAGAGCCGCCCGATGGCCTCTGATAGAACATGATCTATGTTTGAGTTGTTGAGCAACAGCAAGTCAAGTATAATAAGCTGCATCTAGTTGGACCAACCACCGCACCATTGCCATCGCCAACCATTATTATGGGCTGTGGTGTGTTGAATTACCACAAAATAGGTGTGTGTTTTAATTTTTAAGTTCGTTTTGGAATCCAAGCGAGTCTCGGGTACACGGGCAAGTTGGGAATATCCGATGGGAAAAGCTATTTCAATTATTGGTATGAGTTGTTGTAAGACACACTGAAGAATTCCAAAACATCCAAAGTTTTGTATATATCTGGGTCAGTCTGATGCCTATATACATTCATTTATAAAATTCGCAAAAGGTGAAGACAATTTTTGTATAGCTTGCAGTTTGTTCCTATAATTGGCCTTAAACGTTGATTTGTAGAATGTTCATATGTGTGATAGCGACACAGTTTTAAGAAAAACAACACAAAACACATGTGAACAAAACAAAAAATATTTCTGTGACATTTCAAGGTGCGACATCGTTTGACAAGCATCCAAATTTGCTTTATGGTTGTCTTGTTATCTCAATGTTTTCTTCTTTGTGCACCACCACCACCATGTCTTGCTGGAAAATTAGCAAGTGATTTGGCTTTTAAGTAATTTTTTAATACCTAAGTGTTCTGTTGTTTTTGCTTTTTTTGTTCGTTTAGTGTCTCTAAACAGTGCAAGTTGGCAGTTTGGTGGTTGTTTATGCTATTTTTGGAATGCGTTAACGTTGTTTTGAGAGCATTTAATTTGGCACAAGGTTTTTAAATTTTGTGGAAAAAAAAGAACCACATAAGTAAGTGTTTCAGTTTAATAATGGAAACAATTCTTTGAGATTTTTGAAGCAAATTTGACTAAAGTAGAATATAAAATACGTAAAGAAGGCTTTGATTTGAAAGGTTGTTGGCCTTCACCGTATTTTATCTGTTAAAAATGAAAAATGTGGGTGTTATTGTTATTTAAATACCGTTTGGAAAAGTGAAATAATAACTAACGCATAAAGAAAAAATCCCAAATCATTTAGTCCGTACAATGTCACCTTTTTGCTCACTCTCCATTATGTCAGTCGCGGGCTTCCAAAATTCAATATTAAGCTTTAATTTATATTAAAGTTAAAGTTATCTATCTATATATCCTTTTTAGGGCTACCATTTATATTTCAAAAAAAGTATTAAAAAAAATGAAAACTTGCCCAAATCTTCATATTAAATATAAACTTTTAAGACTTAACGGATGTTGATGATCACAAAAAATGTCAAAAATATGCAAAATAATTGTATCACTCCCTTTTCTGAAATGGAAAGAACATGAATTCAAAATTCCGTTATCTGAAAAGGAAACAACACAAACTTTAGGCAAGGACGACGTAAAAATTTTCAGGAGCATGGAAAAAAGGCTTAAAAACAATGATTTGATAGCCTTATAGAAATAGGTCTCTATGCTTTGCTATAAAGTCTCAGGATAGAGGGCAAAAGCTGTTGAAAATTCACCTAGAATGCTGAAGAAATAAAAAAAAATTGTGTGAGTGCCGGGACTCACGGTTAATATGCGTAAACATCAACGTGCGCGGATCCAAAACGGACTTGTTTTTGCTTCAAAGGGTTCTTAAGATTTTTTTCACTGAACGCACCCATCCTAGTAAGCAGATCGTAACGTTGCACACCGTAACGTTGCACACGAACGTTCACGTTTTTTTTTTCACTCTACCGCCAGCATAGATGTTTACACATCAAAAAAATACACCCTACACACTCCATTACACCATACACCGCTGAAGACGCTTTTGCTTTTGTGAAGGAGCTTAATTGACCAAGCATCAATAAAAACACCTTTAAAAAAAAGTGCCAAGGAAAGAGATGATAACATTGTCCCTATATATGACAACATTTTGGAAACCAAGATAGCGTGTTATCCATTCAGCACCTCTAGGACAATAACAAAGACGTTTTGCAAAATTAAGCTACAGCCATTACTTGACTTTACTATACTATAACGTATAAAGTATTTCTGTCGGCGCATGGCTTTACATTTGTGATAGTCGATTGGAGCACGGTGATATAAACAAAAAGTTTCTTTTGCCCTGTGTCCCTATCGGACACCTGTCAGACGATGGTTTAGAAGCCTATCAAAAAGATGGAACGAAGCGTTACAACTCGAAAGGTGCACCCAGTTTTGAATTTAAACGAAATCTTAAATATCAAACGAATTTGAACTTCCCCACTTTTTAGTTCACACTCACTTATGACCAAAATTCATGAGGAAGTAAAAAAAATTAGAAAACTTGTTTCTTAATCTCGTACACGATGTACAATGGTGTATTCAGTTATCGAGTAATACGTGACTGAATTATGTGCGTTTGGCATTACCGCTTACGTTATGGAGCCATCATCCCCATAGGTTTTACTCCTTCAATCGATCACTGATGCAGGGCAGTCGTTTCACTTTTGAGAAAACAGTACTTCAAGAAATAAAAAGTAGTACACGGTAGTACGCCAGTCAAATACAAACTTTTTCATGTAATTGTTTTTATTTCGAAAATAAGGAACACCAAAATCAGTCCAGTTGATATTCTCTAGATAAGTCTGTCTAAAGATCAAAAGAGCTCTTCACTCATATTAGAGACGCTCAATGCTTTTGTTCTCCGTAACGTTTGGAAATATAGATATGAGCTCTACTAAACAATTACCAAAATTTTTTGGGTTTGCATTTGGAGTAGAGTTTCGTCGTGAAAATCAAATCTTTTTCTTATAGCCTGGCAAATATTTAGTTTTGATTTTATTTCGAATATATGTGTCGATATTGGCCGACATAGATATCTTCAATACCTAATTGAAAATGGTCAACATTTGGATCGATGTCATAAACATTAGGCTCCGTTTTTGGTGTTTTTAGCTTCATAGTCTGTATCTTTGTTAGTAAGTTTTAAAATCTTAATAAATATATAGAACAAAGTCGTTTTAGTTACAACACTTATAACTCAAGAACGACTGGACCGATTTTAATGATTTTTGATTTGTTGGGTTCGTCTCCGCCCTGTATAGCAGAATGACTATAAAAATATCGTAAAAATTCACTTTGTAGGGTGAAATGGGGGTAAAATGCAAAAGTCATATCTGATTTCAAAAAAAATTGAAATGGCTTCAAGGATATTTTTTTTTAAATTGACATTTGTAGGGTGAAATTTTGTGAAAATAAAAAAAATTGTCAGATTTAAGAAATTCGTTTTTGTTTGAAAGGTTATTTCGATTGGATGGCCTTAGGGCGTTCAAAAATTCTATTTGCGTTGGAAATGCTATTTTCAAAAATTTTATATCTATAGAGTGAAATAGGATAAACCCAAAAATTGGTTTTGGATTACAAAAATTCTTTGTGCGTTCGGAAAATAATAATGGTTGGACTTAGATGATTATATTCTTACGAATTTAGCCATTCATAACCTGAAGTGGGTCAAAACTCAGTAAGTAGATAGTATTCAATTACAAAAAGTAGCTTAAATATTTATCTATATTTTCTGTTGTAATTTTAATGCGAAGCTTAGGTTTGCCTACCAGTGCGAAGCCAGGCGGGTCGGCTAGTATGGGAGCAATAAGTCAAGCATATTTTTTTGTAGAATTCAATATTAATAGCATCTCCTATGTCACAATCAGTAAGAAGAAAAAAATGTGTTAGAGACACTGCTGTAAGACTCTGTTGGCAACGCCTTCAAGAGACAGCCATCTTGTGAAAGACAGTTAAATTTATGATTTTTCACATGGAAATACTCCTGAATTGTTTTTAAATCTGTTGGATTTTGTATGTAATGGCTATGAGAGAAGAACTGCGCTCAGAGAGCAGTAGGAATAATGAAAATTATAGATTTTAAGTTTTTTTTTATGAAAAAGTAGTTCAGGAAAAATACAAATACTACAATCACAGTACTTTGACAGCCCTTCTGATGGCACTCACTCGATCAGTCACTAATGCTGTAATTTGGCTCCAGGTTGACACAGGCCTATATACTAACTGGAAATAGGATCTTTAGAGCAACTCTTAATTAACGAATTTAAGTCAATTTTTTTCAGAAAATGTTTGTTCTCCAACTTGCTCAGACAATTTTCCGCATAATTGGTTGGAAAATTTAGTTCGTAGCATTTACAGTTAAAAACTTATATCATTTCACAAAACACAAAAATGTTCAACTGGAACTGGTAGCCCTCGGAAATAGATAAATCCAATAAAAGGCATTAAAATGGAGTTTCAAATTTAATATCACAAATTCAATTTCAACAAATAATTTGGAGTAACTATGGGTACCTAAATACTTGGTTATATTACTGCATAACAATTAAAAAAATCGAACATACTGTGACTTTAATATACACTTCTAGATTACGAATATATAACCTTTGCGTGAGCTAATTTGAAGCAAATTACTAGTACAGTTCAATTCTTCATAAAATTAAAAGAAAAAAAATAACGGTTTATGATTAAAATAAAAAGAAAACAAATCTAAAGAACAAACACTAAAAAGGAACTGCTGCACCTTTTAACCGACCGTGCGGAAGAGTTGTTCGACAAGACATTGAATAAACATTTAATGCCATTCCGCCATAATAATATATTTCAGCACAATATCATGTGGCTTTGGCTTTGGATTTTTATTTAGTTTTTTTTATTATTATTTTGAATTTAATATAAAAAATTTCAATAACAATTAGGAAAATATGAAACCAGCGCAAGTCAATTCACAAAAAAAGAATCTAAACAGCTTTAAATACCGATCGAGGTGTGTTCACTCCCCAGAAATAGGCAAAAAATCCAGGAGTGGTTCTAGTATAGGCTTCCATATGCAATACTCCTACAAACCTAAAACGAACATATACCCGCCATTCATCGCCACCGCCATGCCGCGCCGGCCGCTGCGCCACCGCACATGGCTACATCTATGTAAGTCAAACTATAGTGGCGCGCGTTTTCAAACAAATTTAGACTTAGGTCGTCCATCGATCAAGATTATGGCGTACTCGCTGAACGGTTTCATTGTGTGTGGTGCAATTGAAACAATTTTTTTTCCATCTTGCCTAGCAAATGGTGGCCACACAACGCCAACAACGGAACATACGCTCTAGATAAATCTCTACAACAACATGTTGCTGGCTGTGTTTTGTTGGTTGGCTCGTCTTATATGAGTCTCTGGTGATCACTTCTAAATGTGTGACTCTAACTGAGAGGCTATACAAATCCTAATGGCAGGGCAGACTTAGTCGAGTCCTAGTGTTACCGCATGGAAATAAATAATTAATAGCGTAGATGCCATTTAATTAAGTCATTTACTTGAAATGGCTAAACAATTTGACTCAGGTTGACGATGTTCGTTCGTCTCGAGATGAAGAAAGACTCTGTGTTGTCGAAGAGGTATTGTTAACGTTAGTCGTCGCGTTGGCTGTGTACGACTCTCTTGAGTATGGTACATATGTGAGGTCCACGAACAATATTTTCGGAATTTCCATGGAAACCCTAGGATTTCTCAAGCCATTCTCAAATTGTTGAAGTTAGGTAAGTATGCTGGGGAATTTATATACATATAAGAAATCCATCCTTGTAAGTGCGATCATATTTCCAGTTCCAGAGAGGTTTTGCAAAAAGTCTTAACTCATTTGGGACATGGTATTTTGTGGTCTTTTTTTTGTTGTTGTGCTTTAACTTGGTTTTAATAGTTTTTCCTTTTCAGAAAGTTTTTTGTTGTTATTTTTATTTTGTATATTTAGAAAATGTGATTGAAACAAATTGATTAGCAAATAGGGTTACTGAATGCGATGTGGTGACTCTGTGTAGTTTACCTACCTAAGTTTCACTTTCGATTGAACTCCAACGATAAGAAGTCATTATATTTACTATAAAGATTTTTTTGTTTGTTCATTAATTAAGTTGCTGAGATTGATTATTGTTTTTTTTTTGTGGCATAGAATTGTTGGTTGACTTTCAAAGGTTTTGAACTTACATATGTAAGTCTTAGGTTAAATTAGGAATAGGTATCTATATGACTTTGCACAAAATGAATTACTGTTTCAAGTAAGTACATATTAGGCTAGAGCCTTTCTTATATGATGTAATTGTATATTCTTTTTTTTGTAATTCGCTAACCGTTGATTGGATTTTTGCGGTAAATTCACTTTTTATGGGCGCAAAGTTAAAATTTTTTCTTAAAAATTTTACAAAAATGAAAGAGCAAGTTTATTACTAATTGTGCCCATTACAAAATATCCACACGTTGCCCATAAAATGATAGTTTCTTTAATATAAAAACCTAAATGATATTTTTGAAGCCATTTTTGAGCAAGTTTGAAAATTCCAAAATCATAAGCTACCTGTTTTAGGGTTTGGCTAGAAAGTGTCACAAAATAAAATCTCACATTCAAAATGCATAGAATTTTGAATGCATTGCGAAATCTTTCAATTACAAAATGGCTTTTTTCATAATCTCGAGATTTCAAAATGTCGCTTCTTAATATTTTCGCAAGTAAAAAAATATCCATTACAATTACTTATATGGCAAAAGTTCGGATTTGATTGCAATTTTAAAAGTCAGCAGGAACCTATGGGTACAGTTTACTTGGACAACAGTTTCTTGAGTTCGTGGATTGAATTTTAACGCTAGTCCTCAGTCACACTCACGCTACTCCATTGCTCCGTTCAAGATAATGTTCAGTAGTCAGTGCATATGTCAACTGTTTCCTTGAAAAATTGGCATTCTATAATTGCGAGATTATGAAAAGAAGAATTAAATATTTGCGAAATGTATTTTTTCACGATTTTAACAAAATGCGAGATTTGATTTTTCGAGATTTTGGTTCGCGAGCTTATCGGAGACCTTCTCCGTTTTAGATGAGCTAAAACAAAATATCGAATTCGCCTTCAAGCAATTACATGAAAAAGATCTTTATCTACCAAATTTCAAGCAAATCGATCCACTCGTAATGGCTCTAACGCGATGTTCATTTACAGGGGACGTACAGATGCACAGACCGATGGACCACAGGTCACTGTTTTGGACTTTTCCATTATTGTAATACCAAGTTTGATAAAAACCTAGAAATTTGCAGCAATTGGGGCCGTATGTCAGCAATAACGCGCCGAATATTCTCTTCCACTGACACAATCATGTCGAGCTTATCTGCGTAGACAAGCAACTTCACATAACCCCACTAAAAATAGTCCATCGGTGTTAAATCGCACGATCTTGGAGGCCACGCCACAGGCCCACGACGCGAGATAATGCGCTCACCAAAAGTTCCCTTCAATAAATTGATTGTTTCGTTGGCTGTATGGCATGTAGCGCCGTCATGTTGGAACTAAAGGTCACCCACATCAACATCCTCCAATTCAGGCACGAAAAAGTGTTTAATCATTGACTGTAACATTCATCATTTTTGAAGAAATATGGACCAATGATTCCCTCTGCCCATAGAGCATACCAAACAGTGACTTTTTGAGGATTTAGCGGCGCGGCGTCTCAACAATGGCTTGTGGATTATGATCACTCCAAATACGACAATTTTGCTTATTAACGTACCCATTCAACCAAAAATGAGCTTCATCGAATATTGGACGAATATTATTCTGGTAATAAATTTGCACGATTTGCAAACGTTGTTCAGGAGTAAGTCTGTTCATCATAAAATGAGAAACCAAACTGAGCATAAATCAAGTGATAGCTGTCAAAAAAACCAACTCCGAAAAAAGTATTGTCAGATTGAAAACCACACGTCTAAAAAAAACACCCTTTAGAAGTGTATTTGTGGTCTTACGAATGGAATGTTTTAGAGGCACCAAAATCCTTAAAGTTGAAATCAAAACAGTGAAAATGAGTTCCTAGCTATTGAAAATAATTTTTTTTTAAATTGAATTTAACATCTTGAAAATTTGAGTTTACAGAAATGTGCATATTCGCCCTTTTTTATGAAGGCCGCTGGCTATACATTCAGTGAGTCAATGGTATTCCAAATGTTTAAGACTTAAGACCCACACTATTTCAACACTTAACTTAAAAACTTTCATGTGGTTCTTGTAAGTTGCAGTCATAATTTACTGAAATATGCACCCCTCAAAAACGGTGATTAACAATTTAATGTTTTTTTTTATCTCTCACAATAATATTTAATCATCAATTTTCCCAATAACTTCTGTCTATCACGAAATAAAAAAGAATAAAAAAAACTACAATTTTGCCCAACTGGAATGTCAATAATGAGTTTACTCCTCGTACGTCTGTAATAGAGCTCTGAAAAAATTGGTGTCGACAACCGATACAACCGAAAAAAAAGCCAAATAGTTTACTTAACTAGCAAAGCAACACAGCTCAGCTCCAACAAGTCAGAAAAGTGCGATGGTGATGATGGCCTTAGGATAACCAAAGTCTGGTCGGTATATTCGTTTCAGTGTTATATTATGTTCACTTTATTCTGTTTACAAATTTACTGTTAGTGTTGAATTATAATCTATGATTTGTGTTGGTGGCAGAGTGGTAATGGTTATTTTGAAAGAATTGTAAGGTGGTAGTGCGGTGGTAAGTGGTAATTGGTTAAGAGTCTTTGGCAATTGTTGTTTTCGTTTATCAATTTTTTTTTTTCAATTTGTTACTTATTTTTAACCATGTTCGTTGAACACACAACGCTACCCTATATTATTATAAAAATCGAAGAGATATTTTTGGAAGGGCAAGGAGGGAGGTGAGTTTTTTTTTTTAATTTACTGCAGCAGCAGAGGTTGGCCATGTCACGAATTATTCTTTTTTCTTTTATCTCTAGAAGGTAGTAAATTTTCTTTTTGGCAAATATTGATTTGAAAAAAAAAAAAAAAAATATATTAAAACCTGCAATTATAAGGTAAAGACTCAATTTCATTTTTAAAGCCAAAATAAAAATTCTTTGATTGATAAAAGGAGGAGGGCGTAATGTTGTTAATTTTTATTTGAGCTTTGGAATAAGGTTAGAGATGAAATCCGTGGGTATAGGTTTGGGAGAGATAATAACATTGTTGCAAGCTGCATTTGATGATGAAACTTACATTTTTTGGAAATTATTTGAAAAAAAATCCGGTCTTACCTGAAAAAAAAAAGAAGAGAAAAAATGGTTATTCGAAAAGTATAGACAAGAGTCAAATAATATTGTTTTATTGTACGGACTTAATAAAAAATGTGTCTCGTCTTAAATAATTTTTTTTTTAAATAATAATATCATGGAAAAATAATCGTCGTTGAAAATAGAATATTTTTTGTCTGCAAAATTCAACACTTTCACTCTGAGAAGTATAAAAGGGTTGCATAATAAGTGCCCTTATTTTGATTATTTTTACGGACGATTATAAAGCTTAATTGCAGGTATTCTATAGAATGGGAGAGAATAACAATAAAAATTATATAGATTTGCGGCTCCAGCCATTCTGCAAGAAGTGATCCAGTGACTTGAATTTATTTTAAATTCAAGTCCCAGAATTAAAAAAAAAATGGCGATTATTGAATACAGATTTTTTTAAATATAAATACAAAATGTATAGAAACTATAATAGAACTTTTGTGTTCCTATTTTTATATTTATCTTCTTCTATCTTCATTACAATTTTGAAAAAAAAGTTTTAAATTAATAAAAAAAAACCTCAAAGGCAAGGCCATATAATATACTTCCACTGTTCAGCAACAGAGTAAAACTTTCTTGTTGAGTCATATCCATTCAATTAATTTAAATCACTTGACCATGAGAATACGATCTAACTGAAATGTTTGCAACATCTGATATGAAAATTGTATATTACCCTCATCAGGGGAAGATAACGTAAAACAACATAAATCCAAAAAGGATCCTCACACAACAACAACAACAACAACTCAAACAAAAAAAAAAATAAAAAATAAAAAGAAGAAAAAACACTTAATCTTCATTTTCAAGACCTCCTTGAGTTGGTCTTTCTGTCGGTCATACTAAACATTAAAAAAAAATTACTAATTTGGACATTTACAGGGTGACGTAAATATGAGTTAGGTAAGTGTATTTTTAAAATCTACAACAGTTTAAATTTTCAACGTCCACTCTGGCAGACGTTACATTAAATATGCCATATATATTATACCTAACTAAAGACTTATGTACAATCAATTTAAATACAGTAAATAAATAATAATAATTATAATGAATCTATACAACAACAGGTAAATATTTTTTCAACAATTTGGATCAAATTCAGATTAAATATTTAAATTTTGAGTTATGGTTTTTTGAACAATCCCACAAGTGACTTCTCTTTTAACCTTATATAGCTCAATTTTAGGGAGACAACATGAGCTTTGCAGTCATTTAAATGTTAAATGTGTGAAGACTATTGATAGATAGTGGGATATTCGCAAGAAAAAGTATGACATTGGACAAAAAAAAGTCAATTAGTTTCAGAAATTGGTCAGCAATAGGTTTTGGTATAGATTGTGATCTCATCATTAAGAATAATTAAAAAATAAAACTATGGCTGGGCAATTTTTGACACTAGTTGACCTTTTATACGGTTACTAAGACCTTTTCGACGTTATACTTCTTTTTGCGAATATCCCACAAATGAAGTGCTTAAAATCACTCGATTTAAAATTTTCTGCATGGCTGACCAATTTCTGAAACAGTTGAATTTTTTGACTATTTACTGACCTTTAATATGTGATACTTTTTTTGTGAATATCCAAAATTTGTGGTGTCAAGATCTCTTATATCATAAGGAAAGTTCTACTAAGTGAAAGATCTTAATCTGTCTAAGTTCCCTAAATAAATTTTTCGTCGGCTTAAAAAAATATGTTCCTGTTGTACGTATTTATTTTGTTCTATCTAGGTGACATAAAAATGATATCTATATCTATTTAAATATATCAGGCCCTAGTAACTTATAACTTTCAAACTTTCCTGTCTTAGTCAGCAGGAATTCGTTGTTCCTCATCACAAAGTAAAAATAAGTCAGGATTTAAACTTTCATGTTTTTTAAATTAAAAATTTAAGAAAAACAGGGCTAGCAAGGGTTTACTAGCTCTCCGTAGTTTTAATTTAGTAAAAGACGATGCAAAGATTATGAAAAATTAAGTTAAATTTAGAAATAAAAAAAAAATATTTTCCGACCACCCTGTAGTATCATGATGGAAATTTATTTCTGCTTTCAATAGCACCAGATAATCCAGAATTGGTGCATCAGTCAACATAATATATTTCTCTTCCGCACCGCCATCGCCATTATATAAACCCAATACTCACTATTTTTTTCATTATTTTTTTTTTTGTTAAGTGAAAAGTATATCTCTTTCTGTAGTATGGAAACATTAATTTTGAAAAGATAACTTTTTTTTTTAAGTAACTGCAACAAAATCCAAAAAAAATAAAAAGTTATCTACTTAATTACCAGCACAAATGTCAAAATAATGTCAGTGATTAAGAGCATGCGCGTTGCCACACCGCTACTTCTGCTGTGCTGATGGCTGATGCCAATGCAACTATGTATGTAGGTATACAAGATTTGAGTGAAATGCGTGCAAAAGACGACAAATTAAATCTCTGTGCGGTAAAAAGCTGAAATATTGGCGGTAAAACCACACTTATACCTACATAATATACATTTTAAGAGAAAGAACCCAACAAAAAAAAAAAAGAAAAGAAATATCAAATTGAAACATTGAGTCGAAAATGTGCATCCATTTGTATAGCAATCGTATTCTGTTCTTTTTTTTTTGTACATCAAATATTTAGAACTCACGAACTATGGACCACTGGAAGTATAAATTCAGACAAAAAAAAAATTAATAAAAGCGTGTATAACCCAGGGGTAAAATATAAAATGAATTAATTCAACAATCTTCTTAAGTTGTCATATTGTTTTGTTTAAGTTTAAGGATGGGTGACCAATTATTTGTGCCAGGAGATAGGTTTTGACGAATCTCTACAATAAACTCTACACCTACACAAAATTAGCAATTATCAATTCGAATGAAATGAAATTCGGAATTTCATACAATTTTTTCACTTCACATTCACTATTGACGAAAAATAAAAGGAGTAAAAAAAGCAAAAAAATTGTTTTTTAATCAGGTCCAGTGGTAAGTATTAATCTAGAGTATGGAAAATAGAAGATCTGATTGACACAGGCCTATAATTCGTGTGACGACTGAAATCTGAAAGAGCGGCACCCTGCAGTGTTCTTTGTATTACTTACGAAACCACTCCGAGATTTGTTTTAAATATATTTAGTTTAGGGGTTTTAGATTAATTAGATAGGCTTTTTTAAAGGTTGTCTCATACGTGTTTGGCCATAGTATTTAGTTTAATCAAGGTTTCTTTGGACAAGGTTTCTCTTGAGGGTTCTGACCAGAACGTTCCATAGATTGTCTGTTACGGACATGGCTTCCCTACGACGATTCTGACACTACTTCCCTTAGATACTCTCTTCCAGATCTCCTTGGAAAATGATTCCGACAATATTTTTCGTAGCTAATCTCTTCAAGGTTCCCTAGAATAAGGATCCCCTTGAGATTTCGGCCAAAACTTTCCCTCGTTTGTATATAAGGAACAAGAATTTTCAACGACGATTCCGTAGTATTTTCCTTAGGTATAGCCTCTTGGACAAGGATTCCTACAGTATTTTCATTTGGTAATCTCTTCAAGGTTCCCTTATTGGACAAGGTTTCCCATGATGGTTTCGATCCAAACTTTCTTTAGTTTGCGTGTTAGGGACAAGGAAAGGATTTTCTATGAGGATTTGGATAGTACTTTCATTGGGTAGCCTCTTCAATGAATGACTTGCAGATTCTGGAACGTTCATGAGGAGACACCGATATTAAGTAGATGTAATCCACTTGTGTACCAAAGACATAAATATCTTGGACGTCACCAGACAGAGAAGCGAGCTTATTATACCCTCTTTAAAAGTAGGTATACTCAAAATTCCCAAATTTCTCAACGGAGGATAAAGTGCTATAAAATGAGCAACCTTTCCAGCTTATAAGCGCACATTATAGTTACCAAAAGGTCGAAGTCTAATTAAACTTCATAAAATTTTTAATTTTAATTCATCAAGTAACATATCGAATCAAGATCTATATTCTCATGACAAACTCTGATCATGTAACATAAAAATCACTATTAAAAAAATCCATTTTACTATTTTTTGTTTTGTCCAGAAAAAAATCCAGCTTGTCCCACTGTACATCGATTACAATTCAAAAGAATTCGTTCAGGAACAACGCCTGCATTACTCTCTACCGCTTTAAGCACCACCTCCAAAAACTATAGGTACTCTCTGCCTCTACCTCTTTGATGCATTCTTAATCCTCCGCACAGATACATGACAAGCATTTCACATTAGTTCGGGCCTTGCTCTGAAATACATTATTTTTGTTTCGAGAGGCAAGATTTTCGGGTAAATCTTGTTTCTGATGCTTTCTGCTATCTGCTCTGCCAGCGATGATGAGACGATTGTGGGACGGAAAGTTTGTAATAAATTACTAAGACTCTGCTGCAGTGTTTTTCCTTTCTTTTATTGGACTCACAATATTTTTTGTTTTTGGCTGTTTTTTTTTTTGAAGATCGAGAAAGGAAGAACTTTTGTGTGGAGAGTTCTAAGATTTCATTATTTACCCTCCCCGTTAGCAATTTGCGATGAAAAATTGAAGGTCAGTTATATTTAATTGAAAAAAGTTCAGTGGTGGTCAGCGGCGGCGGCGGCATTCGTCGTCGTCGTCGTAGTCATCTTCGATGTTGTCGATATACCGCGTGTTTAGCCTGAAGAAAAATAATATTTCTTATTCATTGCAATTCAATTGCAACAAACATCGTGTCTTGTGTCGTGCATTTGGGAATAATACAACCAACACAAATCTTCGCAATCACAATTCATATCTTTCTGACAATTACACGTGTATATCTGTGGCAGAACGAGTCGATTTTGCACACGATCACCATCGCCATGATCGATGGACAGAGAATAACCAAAATGTATCTTTTATTTTTTTTTTTTTTTTTTTTTTGCATTAAGACTTTTTGTAAATGAGAAGATACATCACCATCGCATAGAGTCTTCGATTAGATGACAGAATAATCTTGTACACTCTACACAATTTGATTGAGATAGCATTTTCCATTTTTCTTTGTTTTTTTTTTCATTCATTTTTTGAGAAAAGATGGCTTATTCCTGAGTTCAGTATAGCAACCTTTACTCACTGATGGTGCTAACAAACCCAATTTTAATGTCAAGTTCAAACATCTTCGGACCAACTATTTAGTATCTATTTTATAACTTAATTTACATAGGTAGATATACTAGATACATTCATTCGGAATGATCATAAAATTAAATCTGACTATAATCTGGAGCTCATTTAAGTATTCATAGCCTGCCCTAACACTTATGTCATCGGAATTCAAAAGTTTTGTTAAACTTGTCCCGTTAAATTAACTAAACAGCGGACTAACTTTAATCAACCAACACCGAGTGTAGACATCTCTTTTACCACCGAGAGTTGTAAGTTCGCTAATTGGTTTTAAATTTACAATTGCTACTCGCTTGCCGATCCTCAAATTCGTGGTAATGAACGGCCTTGAACGTGTTGTTGTAAATAGTACTACCAACAGTAGGTATCTGGATGTGAAAAATAAATATAGCGACGCGACGTTAAAGTAAAAATATATTTTTCCTCCGTCGCATTGGTCAAAATTATAATAAAACAAAAAATATCTGTCCATCAATATTGTTGGTGCGCATGTAACCATGGTGCAATTGGCACTCGTTTATTATTTTTTTTTTTTTTCGAAAATCACATATTTATCATTCAAATTGGTCTTGTTCACTGTGACTGTGATTTGTATTTATTTCTCTATATAGCCAGTCATAAATATTTAAATCAGGTGATGATAGCGATCGCGGGTCTTGGTGTGTCGTGATATGTTTACGATATTAACCTACTTGAATGGATATTATTCATAATTCTTAACATATAGAATGGCATATATTATGCTAAATGAAATATGTCACAGCTCGAAGCGCAGAAATAGTCAGTTTTGAAATACAGTGACGAATTTGATTTTATAATGATAAATGTTTGTTTTGTTTGACAAGAATTTTGTATCGTAGTTATTGTTTGAATTCGATTTTTAAAAATAAGTTATCTTGATCTTTTAGAAAATGATTGTCGTCTGATGGATCTGGGCACATTTAAAGATAAAAAGAATCATGAACAGGGTTGTGATTTTGTTGACCTAAAAAAATATAAAAAAGGCAGAATGAAACATCAAACTAGGCATTTTTAGCTAAAATCGCCAAGTATTATCCCTAAAACATGCTCTAAATGAGCTAAAGGACTCTTTTCTCTTATCAGTAAAAATGCTTGGAGCCTGATTTAAAGACTGCATCAATATATTTAATTTTAATATGTTCAATTACTTGAAATGTGCTGATCTAACATTTTTGATGACATACGTTTGCAATTGGCCCTCTCGCTTTCCTCCAACAAAGACCCTTATTTCCTTAAATTAAAACGCTTAAAGCGTCAAGTTCAAGCGTCAAATGAATTTTTACTGAGGCACAACTCACGGTTGGTTTCCTGCTTATAGGATTTACATCTTGTATTTCATACTTCCGATCCCTATCTGCTGTCATCTCTCCCGTCCAGTTCCTATTCAACTGCCTACGTCCCTTCCTATAGCTTTAATAAAAATGGAAATAAAAATAATCGCCAGAGATACAAAATTCCGCAATTTCTTGCAAAAAAAAATTGAAATTGTAGTTTTTTTGAGATTTATCCTCTAACATCCAGTTTATTTTAACTGACCGGAAGTGCACTTTTCAAAATTAAAACGTAACTGAAAATTTTTGTATAAAAGCTACAAAAGAGAATAATTATTTTCGAATGTTTGTCTACTAAACTTCAATTGTTTTTAACGAAATGTTTAATAACTAAGAAACTATGGCAGCTACAATTTTGCTACAAGATTTGCGCAACAAATTAGCATAGAAAAGCTTAAGATTCAGATACTAAAAGTTTTTGTTACCGCAAAAGTAAGAAACGTATATATCTGTTTATATACAGGGTGATTCGCATAAAAAGTGACAAAATGCAAAGCGCGTTTAGGTTGTATAGAGATAAAAAAAAATATCGTACTAGAGGGGGAGTCTATTCTCCCTTGTCAAGGAGCGAAGGGGAAATTTTCTAAAAAAAAATTCCTAAAAACAGAAACGAAATCTTAAAAAAAAAAAACAACGGTAACAACTACACTGCTAGGTTATACCTTTTTGTAAAGCCAGAAATTCTTTTTGATGTGTAAACATCTATGCTGGCGGTAGAGTGAAAAAAAGGGAACGTTCGTGTGCAACGTTACGATCTGCATACTAGGATGGGTGCGTCCCCTTCAAGCAAAAACAAGTCGGTTTTGGCACGTTGATGTTTACAAATTTTAACCTTGAGTCCCGGCCTCACACAATTTTTTTGTTATCTGCTTTTCAAATTTGTTGTTTTAATGAATATTTTTTGAAAAATTAATTTTCAAGCTCAAAATTTTGAAAAAAATATTTTAAGAAAATTCGATTTTTTTTTCAAAATTTCACATAATTAAGTGCAATTTTTGCATCGAACATTCAATGCTCTTATACATTTTTAGTCAATAACAGAAAATTGGATATTTAACAACTTTATTACTTACGTATTGGCATTTAGATCTTTAGAGCAACGTAAGCAACAGATTGGAGTAAAATTAAGAGAATTTTATTTATTTATTTAAAAAAAAAAATTAGAAGAGATCTAAGCATCTATAGTGATTTAGTGTTTCAGTAAAAATACAACTTAATAGCGTACAATAATGATAATGACCAAATAATATTGAACAACATTTAAACAAACATTTTTTTTCTTCTTCTAAATTCTGAGTTTTCAAATAATTTTCCAAGACTATAAACTTAAGCAATTTGATTTAAAAATAAAATAGAAAAATTGATTTCTGACTTTGGAAAAAGATATATATACGGCAACTTTAAGTTTTTTTTAAGGAAAAACATAACCCTCGTAGTGAGTATAAGTTAAATGTGAAAGAAGAACAAAATTAAAGTATAATTTCGGTTCTAAATGAAAAAAAAAGGAAAAAAAATATATCCAACTGGATCACACGAACTTTCTCTTGTAGTTTAAAACTTCATGTAGCCGCACATTGAAGATGCATAGAGTAATGATACCTTTAAAGGGAATATATTAAAAGATTCAAAAGAACTAAAAAGTTGATATTTTTGTTTAATATTTTTTTAATTAAAAAAAAATGTTTTTTTTTCAAAATTTATAAATGCAATATTGTTTAAACTCTTAAGAAGCACAAGAACGAACAACTGTAACAAAATCGGTCTAGCAATGAAACACAAATACAAATTTCTCAAAAAAGGTGGAATGCCTTTTTCCGTTATGTGAATATTTTGCCAAAAACAATATTTTTACAATTATTTTGTTCATTACAAATACAAAGTTTAATCAAAATCGTTTTACGATCTAGATGAGCTAAAACAAAAATTCGAATTTCACCTCTAGGGAATCACATAAAATTGGTCTGTAACAAATTTGAAGAAAATGGGTTAATTCGTTCAGGCCCCTAGCTCAAAGTAAAGAGGACGCACTTTTTTGGACTTCCCGAACATCGTTGTGTTGGTTTTGATTACAACCTTGAACTTTTTGTCTACACGAACACAATACTTGCCCTATAGAGCAAGTAAAAATCGACAACAATTAAACATTTAAGAAACAAATGTTCGTTGTACAAAAAATTCACATATATTCAAAAACAAAATTAAAGATCAATTTAATTTATCTCTGCCTTTAAAGAAAATACACAACTTTTTTCTAGAAAATATCACTCTGATGATTTTTTCCTCCAACATCAATTTTTCATTTTTTTTTTTGACTATCCAATGCTTTCTATCTCGAGTGTTAGATTTGTCAGAATTGTTGTCTATATTCAACGACTTTCTTGTATTTATAAGATCTATCGATTAGAAGAAAAAAAAAACTCGGTTTAGAAAATAGATTTTTGATATTTATCTTTGTTAACTTAATGAAACTAGGAATTTCCCGCATTATTTATTTGCTGCTGCATTTTAACAAAATCAAACATCCAAAAGTTATTCCAAATTCAAAATCGCTCAAATCCAATTGTTTCAAAGATTCATTAAAAAATATTGAAAATTGAAGATTTTAAGCCGAAACAATACTTTAAATTAAAATATCCTATTATCCCTGTTCTGAACAACTACCCCCCCCCCCCCACATTTCAGAAATCATAAATCCAAAAAATTGTTCTAGGGCTCTTCTAAATTGTTCCACAATTTCGTTTTTTAATATTGATTATATACATATATGAAATATTTCAAAGATGCTTGTGAAATTAATTTTTTGGAACAATGTTCAGAACACTTTTTAAAACCTAAAAAAAATTAAAATAATTCGATTTTCGAAAAAAGGAAGGCTAGAATTTTTTAGAATTTTGGCCATTACTTTTGAAATTTTGATGATAGAGATGAAAAAACTTATAACAATGTTCAGAACAATCTAGAACAATTTTCAAAAATTCGATTTTTGAAAAAGGGGGCTTAATCAAAAACCGGTTTTTGGGCCTAAAGAACCAATTTTTGAATATTTTTCAAAAACAATTTGGAACTATGTGAAACACATTGGGAACAATGTGGAACACATTGGGAACAACTTGAAACAACTTTCAAAAGTAACAAATTCGAAAAAAGGGGGGCTAACTTCTCACACTCTATTTGAAAACTAAATGAAAGTTAACCCTTGGTCAATGATTATAAAGGGTCCGCCAAATAACTTTTTTTTTTTGAAAATGGCGCAAAACATCAAGTGTAGCTTCGGCTGTGTGGCACGCAGTGCCGTCCTATTGAAACCAAATGTTGCCAATATCCTCCTCTTCAATTTTTGTGAACAAAAATTCGTTCAACATGGCCCGATAACGATCGCCATTGACTGTAACGGCCACTCCTTGCTCATTTTCGAAAAATGGCCCAATTATGCCTCTGGACCAAAATCCGCACCAAACAGTGACTCGTTTTAGGTGTATCGGCTTTTCAATGTATGCGTGCGAGTTTTCTGTGCCCAAAATGCGACAATTTTGCTTGTTTACTACCCGCCAAGATCAAAGTAAGCTTCATCTGAAAAGATGATTTTTTTGGCAAAATCGGCATCTTCTCTAAGTCGATCGCAGGCCCACTTAGCGAAGCGTATACACAACCATATTCGTTCAGCGGAAGGATAAAACTAATTATCTGTCAAATCAGACATGAGTTAAGTGTAACCATTCACAAAATAAGCACTAGTTGAAAAAAACGTTAGATGGCGGACCCTTTATCATGTTCCTAAATTAAAAGTGAGTATAAAAAAACTGATTCAGTCACGTTAAATTAGTCCAAACTAGTCTATCGCTAAGTATTGTACTCATTAAAAAAAAAAAATAAACAGCAATTTCCGAATAGGTACATAAACAACTCCATCAGATCTGTCTTACCTTTTTTTTTCATTTAATCAAAACAGCTTTTGCAATATAAGCCAATCAATCAAAATTTCGTAAAAGTCCATCGACACTATACTTCACATCACATATAGCATCCAATCATTGGTGGCACATCAGTCATGCTGCATATTAAACTATACCATGGCATGCATGCATATATTATTTGATGAATATAAGCCAGCAAAATGCCAAAAGCATTTTCCATATTCATTTCGCAGTGGCACAATTACTTGAAATCCATCAATCAACTTACAATTTAATAATACCAAAAAGTATCTATACATAACTATGTATACTATACTCGTATAGATGCAGACAGACAGACAGACTAAGCAATTCTTTATTGTGGTGGCGTATAGATATAGATTTACCTCCTTCACTCATGAACATTCTATAGGAATGGGACACAGGAGACTTTGAGTCAGAAGGTACATAGGTAGGTAGAGTAGCACTCTGCAGTCTGCACTGGGGATAGATTAGATACAAGAAATAAAAGTATAATGTCAGACGAATATTTCTCATGGGCTCCTTTTCGGTCCAGACCCCCGACTCACATCAGCAGTTTTATGTTTTTTTGTCTGATTTTGTCAACTTCCTTCCTAACCATTTGCAATTTTAATTGATCGCATGATTTCATTCATTCCAATCGATCGGTTCTCTCTTCATCTTAAAGCGCGTCCACTTAGATTTTCTTCAATTTCTTCCCTTGAGTGGCTATGCGACGCTTACTCTTGTATCTAGTATTATATCTATCTATCCCTTGGAATAATTCTCAAAACATATCTCAGATATCGGGGACAGTGGTTCAAACATGCGGACTAAAAATCGATTTTTTTCTTTTGGTAACCAAGTTGCTTTTTTTTTTATAAAATGTGAATTATTTTTTGTACATATATTTTCGAAGAACATACAATTTATTCAACTAATTTTTCGACAAAATAATCATTCATTTAGTAAAAAAAAAGCTACTGCTTCATACAAATTCCTCCAAGAGTATTTCGTGTCATAAATAAGTTCCTCTCACTTTAACCATTTGGCCAGAAAATTGATGGTCCCCTCCATTCCTTCCGATAACACGCCCACAGGAATGGTTGATAGTTGTTAGTCATTAGGCCTTTGGTCTCCACGAGGTGTAGCTTCACCAAAATTTATTTTTTTAATAATTCATTAAAAAAAGGGCGTGGTAGTGGGCGGAAATTAAATTTAATAATCTCCCCAACTATAGTCCTTATTATAACGTTTTAATATCACTAAGTTCCGTATAGGAATGTATTTTTACATATAAATGAAATGTTAAAGGGGGCGTGGCAGTGGGTGGGATAAAGGTCTCCTCATCTTGCTTTTGTCATATCTAAAATAATCATCCAATTTCATACAATTTGACCCACTGTACAGGGGTTATATATGTCAATATTTTCGTGTAGGGGGACTTTACCTTAAAATTCTTCAAATCCTAGGATTTCTGCGGTTGGATTTTGTAAGGCGCTGCATAGTAAAATCAGAAGAAAATAAGAATTCAAAACGAGATTAAAGAATATCAATAATATTCCGCAGCTGCAGCAGCCCCAACAGCTTACTAAATTCGCTCGAAAGCCAAACCAACAAAAAAAAACAATCAAAACCATTTGGTGGTATTCATAGACAAAGACAAAAATAAATAAAGTTACAGCCAACCATCCAGAGACCATAATAAGAATTGGCTGCTTCGAGAGCGTTGGCTGCATTATTCGGCAGAGTGTGCGGGGCTTATAGGGAGACACAAAATGTGGCAGCAGCAGCAGCGGTAACTGCAGCATGCCATTGCAATTTACTATAAGCCCAATGAAATGGCATAACCAAAGAGTTTGGAAATCTATATGCACCCTAGATTCCCGGCCCAAGATGGAGTTTTTTTTCTTTGTTGGTTGTTGGTTTGAGCTACAAATCCAATAGATACACTCTGGACCGCGAAAAGGGGGTAGAAATAGAAAATCTCCCCGCGATATTGAAATAATAATAATTTTTGTTTAAACTATGCCATGCAGCAGCCATTCTACAATATGTTATGTTGCCGCGCTGCCTTTCGTCGTCGTGTCGGCCTCAGCGTCATCGTCATCGTGTCGCAGCGTATAGCTATACTCGTCGTCGTTGTCTTTTGTCGTTCGTCGATACTCAATCGATTGAAAGACATTTGAGAAACAATTGAGAATTATTTTAGCATAAGAGAGGTTAAACGTTTTTGCCAATAATAATGATACTCAGAGTTGGAGATTTAGCTGTTGTTGTTGTTTTTGTTTTGTTTGCTTTTTAGTCCAATCTTGAATGCTATACATATATAATGTAGGTGCTTAACTTTGTGGTATTTCATTTGGAACAGCGCAACGCATATAATTCAAACGATCATCGCAACCAAAGGCTGCCGGCAGAGCAGTTTATACCTACATACATACGATAGTAACTCTGAGTTTGTGGTGGCAGCGCAGTGATGATGGCCTTAGGGTTAGCAAATTTTAAATTGTTTTTGTGTGACGGGCAATTGAGACAGCTTCAGCTATCAAACCTGCAGGAAATATATATAAAAACTAATAACATTTTCGAAAGGAGTTCGTTAGAAGTTTTATTTTTGTTGTTTCGTCGGAGAAAATAGATTTTGTTATGTCCTTCAGACGCAATAAGGACAGCTTTTGGAAGTTAAATAATTTATTTGTCTATGAAATTTAGCTATAACTTTAATGCCCAGAAGTGATTGTGGATTGAGAAAAAAATTAATAAAAATTAAATATTTAGTGAAACAAGTTTTTTTGATGGATTTTTACAAGCTATTTTTTTTAAATTGCGTCATTTAATTGTTAACAATTTTCATATTTTTAATTATGCATATTTTAATAATTAATGTTTACGTGTTTTAAACCACAGTTGTAAAACTGTAGTTTTACTTTAAATATACATTTTGTGCTTAAATTATTTTTAAAAAATAAAATATAAACTCAAAACTTTGCTTTAAAATCTAAAATGCAGTGAATAAATTTTTGCATTGAAAATTGGAATTTTTGTATTAAAAATAAAATTAGGGTGACCAGAGAGCAATGATAGGTTTTTCCAATTTATGAATATGTTTCAGCAGCTATCAAAGTTACCAATGACATGTAGCGTTCAAAATATTCAGTCACACTTGCGCATGTGGAAATTATTAAAAATATTAGGTATCGAATTTCGGGTTTAGTTGTAAGCACGCAACGTGAATTTCGTAATGAGGTCGGTCGACATCATGACTTCAGTACGCAGGCAATACGTCACACCGTGAAAAAGTTTGAACGTGAATGTACACTCTTTGGGACACTAAGCCACCAATCAGACAGAGATTGGTGCGTAATGAAGAAAACATAGCAGCCCTAGCGGCCAGTATGGAAGAACACCCAGAAATGTCAATTCGGCGCCGATCAGCTGAATTGGGCATCGCCAGAGAGTCCACCCGGCTTATTTTGCTGTTGAATTTAGGCCTACTCGGTATAAGATTGTGCTGAAGCAAGAATTGTAGCCGGACGACCGTAGATAACCCACGCCGTCCGCGAAGTTGCTAATTTGGCGCTGGAAATGTTTGCCAGATATCCGGATTTTCACCAAAAAATCATTTTCTCGGACGATTCCCATTATTGGAGCGACCATAATCAACAAGTGTTATTGACCAAGCATCAATGCATCCACAAAGATTGACTGTTCGGTTGGGTTTATGGCATGGCGGCATCATCGGATCTTATGAGTGATATTTACCTACTTTCTGTGCCAAGAACTTAAAAAACATCGATAATATATCCGAGCTGTGGTTCCAACAAGATGGCGTTACATGTCATACAAGGAACGCAGCACTCGAAGTGGCAAGGAGAAATTTGGCGACGATGTCATCTCACGGCGAACGTTCATCAATTGATCGTCGCCGTCGCGATCATGCTTGACTTTAAACCACTCGATTATTTTCTCTAGGGCTACGTCAAGTCTTTTGAAAAATTAATTTTCAAGCTCAAAATTTATTTTGAAATTTTTTTATAAATTTCGCTAATAATTGCTAACTAATTTTGTTCAAAATTTAACGTTACTAAGATGTATTTTTGTTTTATAAATATTCAATGCTATTATTTATTTTTAGTCAAACAGCAAAAACCAGATGCGTATACATCTTATCTAGTTTTTTTTAAGAAAATTGAAAGTAACAGAAATAAAATTCCCTTAATTTTACTCCAATCCGTTGCTTAAGTTGCTCTAAAGATCCACTACGAAGGTAGTAAAGTAAACTTGGTTATTTTCAATTTTGTCAAAAACAAGAAGACATTTAACCATATGGTTTTCTGTATTTGACTAAAAATTTATAAGAGCAGTGAATTTCGACCACAAAAATAAAACTTAATAACGTACAAATTTGAAAAAAAATTACGACATTTTTATTAATTTTTTTTTTTTTAAATTTTTAGTTTGAAAATAATTTTTTCAAAAACAGTACACTGAAACAACTTTATTTGAAAAAATAGTAAAATGGGGCATTTTTGGCTTTACAAAAAGGTGTAACATAGAATTTTGAGTGTTAAAGTTGTTTTTTTTTAACTTTTTTCTGTTTGTCAATTTTTAATAAAATTAACACTCCCTTCTAAACGGGGGGAATAGACCGCACCTTCCCATATTATTTTTGTTTGTCTTTACCCAACCTACCCATCCTAGCTTTTTGTCACATCCTTTCCAAATCACCCTTTATATAATTGGCGTTTTTCTTTTTTGGCTCTGAGCAAAGCTCTGAGCAGAGGCTGAGCGATCAGAACAGAGCTCTGAGCAGATATGATCAGAGTCCTCAGATATAATTATGAAACACACTTGAGCACCGAACTGTCATTTTATAAGGAATCCATTTTTAATTTTTAGTTATGTGTGAAGTTGGGGATCGTTAAGAAATCCCGCAGCATGTTGGTGATTCCGAATATAATATTTTTCTGGATTTCTGGACCTGGACGAAGGTGGTTCTGGACAGAGATGGAAATTTTTTTTTTTTTTGGAAAAAATATTTAAAAAAAAATTAACTTTTCTCTTGGAAAATGGTTTAATTTCCCAAAAAAAAAATTTTCCTTTGTCCAAGTTCCAGGCTTACCTCCAGAATTTTTTTTTAAATTGCAAAAAAGTTGTTTCCAAAAACAAAAAAAATTTGTCCTTTGTCCAAGTTCCAGAGTCACCTCCAGAACTTTTGTGCCGGTTCCAGATCCACCTCCAGAACCTTACCAAATTATCTGGCAAAAACGCAATTTTTTTAAATTTGTAAATTAGTAAAAAAAGTTGTTTCCAAAAAAAATTGTCCTTTGTCCAAGTTCCAGACCCACCTCTAGAATCGTTTTTTAAATTCTAAAAAAGTTGTTTTCAAAAACAAAAAAATGCGTCCTTTGTCCAAGGTCCAGACCCACCTGTAGATCTTTTGTCCTGGTTCCATATCCACCTCCAGAACCTTTCTTTCAAAAAAAAATGTGTCCTTTGTCCAAGTTCCAAACCCACCTCCAGAACTTTTGTCCTGGTTCCAGATTCATCTCCAGAAATTTGTTTGAAAAAAAAATGTCTCCTTTGTCCAAGTTCCAGATGCGGGATTTCGTGATAAGGGATTTTGTGATGCGGGATTTCGTACCCAACCTGGGAAGTCGGCTTCGCTCAGCGTTTCGCTCGATTTGCTCGATCATTTTATTCTAAGCTAATTGAACAAACTCTGAGCTAACTCCGATGGAAAAAAGAAACACACTTTTTATGCTCTGATATGTCTGAGCTAAAAAAAAAACATAGATTTTTTCTTTGACAGTTCCGTGATCTGCTCAGAGTTAAAAAAGAAAAAAAAGAAAAAATGCAAGAATTTTGCCGCACACAGATACACATTTTTTGGTAGGAAAAATTCAGCCGCTTATACTTGGCTATAGATATACAAAATTATCCCTACTCCACTTGACATCGAAATTCACCTAAACGAATTTAAACTGTAAAAATGTTTTCGATGTGGAGTACCTTATTATTGGCCCAATTCATCTTCTCACGGTATACCGGTGCACGCGGTAAACATTAAAAGCTAAATTCCTTTCCAAAAATAAAATCACCAAATTCAAAAATTTTAAAAGAAGTAATTAAAAATTTCATTTGCATTACCTACTTAGTAATATCTCGTTAAAAATAGCAAAAAATTTATAATTCAAAAAAAAAAACATAAAATATATATATTCCACTCTCTGCGGGGCCATTAAAGTCTTACGCAAAAATTAATTTAATAATTCAATTAATTTACGACCAAATTCACAAATGTGTGTTACCTAAGCTGATGGGGACAAAAATTAAAAGTTGTCTGTCATATTTAAAAATTATAATATCCACATGCACATGTGTTTGTCCCCCGCATCATACGAATAAAGTGTCCAGTTTAATCGCCCACAGTTTTAAATATAGATTGTATAGGTTCAACCTCTTTATGGCTACTTAATAAAAACACATATTATACATACATGCATTGCATATGTAGCATGTGTTGTATATGAATATGAATAAAATATTGTTTATGGTGTCATTAATCACATTTTGTTGGTGAATTTATTAATATGCGTTTGCCACATATTATGCGCGGCCTCTTCCTCCTTCACCTACTTCTATCCCTTGGCCATTTCATTTTTATAAAGAAAACATGTTATTATATCGAAAATATCTTTGAGGAAAAAATAAAAAAAAAAATAAAAGAAATCTATACAACCCTACTCAATCTTTGCACCAAATTGAAATTGAAACTGAAAACTAATCCACTTGAGATAGTGCGGTTATCAAAGTGCGATTTCAACAAGTTCGCATTAGATACCTACTTTAAGTCAGTCAAAGATGTGGGGTCGTTCGGATTCTGGTCGATGTTTTTCACGATGAAAACGATGCGAAGTATCTTTTTTCCTATCTCTATCGTCAGTCGAGTCGAGTAGCGCGTCGGCTACGAAAGAGATAGATACCAGCCGATATCGAAATACCAAGCCAGGGTGGAGGCTTTTCCATATGTGTTTCTACTTTGACTGCCAGGGCAGTCAATCTTATATGAAAAGTGAGTTTATTTATAGCCCATCATGCATGAATATGGCTGAAGGAAGGAATATGCTTGCATTAGATACTCCTGGGTATCGCTATCTTGGTGTTAAGCTGTTAAACTTGGCTTCATCGTTTTTGTTGTCGTCGTCGTTTTCGTTGTCGTCGTCGTCAAATTGTGGCGATTATCTATGAACAAAGTCTGATGGAAAGTGAGAGTTATAATATGATGTCTCGTTGTTGATTGGATTTCTCCATATCAATAACCGCCATGTGGTAGAATTTGCGGTGTTGGTGTAGCTGCTGTTGCTGTACATACAGCTCGGTTCACTTGGTTAGAAACACTTTGGAAATTTAAAAAAAATTAGAAATCTTAAAGAAATAAATAAGTAAGAATCTCTATAAATCAGTTTCTGGTAAGTTCCGAACACCTCATGAATCACTACAATGATTTTAATAAAATTTTACGTTTTAAGGGATAAAGAACTAAGTAAGATTAATGCAACACACACATGATTTGTGATATTAAAGCTTATGTTCCTATAGCGTGCTGTAGGGTAATAATATTGTTACATTTTTCAACATTTGTTAATTTTTATACATTTTTGCAATGATATCTAAACGTTAACTGAGTAAAATTAAATAAATACAAAAAATCTTTACAGGCAGATATCCTTACCTAAATTAGTAAAAAAACAAACTTCATTTTTTTAACCGTGCTAAAAATTCCTTTTTGACGAAACTATTTCTGTTCGTTACTGGAACCGGTCTTAATACACATTTTTCTTCAGCATTTAGATCCCATTTGAGTTTAATGAAATATATTGAGGAGTTAAAGATTATTATTATTTTTGAAATGGTCTAAATAAATTATCCACACTGTACGTTGTTTTCTATTGGAGAAGGTATCAAATCAATCGTAGTAGGTACGTTTGGTTTTCTATCCATGGTAAGATCATAATTTAATTTTATCGCATAAAACTTAAGAAGACAAAGATATGAGAAGTAAAATTGCATTAATAAATTTATGATAATTACGTAATTGTTATTGCGCATATCACTGCAAACTGTCTTATACTTCGTCACACAGGTTATGTAGTTATATTTTTTTTTTTTTTTAAGCGGGTGGACATTGATGAATTGAGTTATTTTGCAGAAATCAAAATTATAGCGGACGGGTAGCGTTAAGGGTAAAATGGGTGATGCTACGGCAAGCCGCACCATCTCACTCGGATCTCAATGGATCCATTGCGCTCCCCGGGGTGGGAGGAAGGTGTGGAGAATGGGTAAAGAGGGGAGTGAGTGGGAATTTTAGGTATGGGTAGCCTCCCTAAACCATCCTTAATTCTGGATGAATTTCAGGATGCTTTCCAGTGGAAAGGTTGAGATGTCTTACAGCTCATCGAAGAAGTATTCTGCAAGGGCAGTTTTCCTATTTCTGGCTAGACTAAAGCAGTCGCAAAGGAACTTATATGAGCCCTTTTCCGCCTCATCATCTTGACAAACTCTGCATAAGTCAGATGTGCTAATGCCCATTCTGCTCATGTGATTAGTTCTCATTGAGTTATGACCCGTTAGGATTCCAACTAGGAGGAATAGTTGTCTGCTTAGTCCGAGTAAATAGTTTTTTTTTTTCGACAAGTGTCTGTCAAGTGATGACCATCTGTTGTTTGCGGCTTTGAGGAAACTTTGGTGAATTCTGTTCTTTTCTAACTCCAGTGGCATGAGTACCGATGATTCGATTTGGAGGAAGGTGTGGAGAATGGGTAAAGAGGGGAATGAGTGGGAATTTCAGGTATGGGTAGCCTCCTTAAACCATCATTAATTCTGGATGAATTTAGGATGCTTTCCAGTGGAAAAGTTGAGATGTCTTACAGGTCATCGAAGAAGTATTCTGCAAGGGCAGTTTTCCTATTTCTGGCTAGACTAAAGCAGTCGCAAAGGAACTTATATGAGCCCTTTTCCGCCTCATCTTCTTGACAAACTCTGCATAAGTCAGATGTGCTAATGCCCATTCTGCTCATGTGGTTGGTTCTCATTGAGTTGTGACCCGTTAGGATTCCAACTAGGAGGAATAGTTGCCTGCTTAGTCCGAGTAAATAGTCTTTTTTTTCCGAAAAGTGTCTGTCAAGTGATGACCATCTGTTGTTTGCGGCTTTGAGGAAACTTTGGTGAATTCTGTTCTTTTCTAACTCCAGTGGCATGAGTACCGATGATTCGATTTGGGTTGGATCTAAAGATGAGTTGTTTTTGGTAACATCATCTGCCATTTCGGAACCATCTTAGGGTAACTGTGTTTGTGGCACTGAGTAATTTCAAGTTATTACTGAGAGTCTGCAGTGGCCACTGAGGAGACCCGTAATTATTCTTATGTTGTTTCTAGTTAAGCTGATGCAGTTTTTGAAACAGTCTTGGTTACAATTATTACAAGTAATAATTTTGCCTGCCTAAGCTTGGGGAGTTCTTTCCAACTTGATGGTATTAGCTTTGTCTGGCTACTTAACTTCGTTTTGAAGTTTGTATTGAAGTTATATTTTGTTACTGTCGACTTTAAAACGCATTTTTTTTTTTCTCTAAGACTTATACACCTGGCAGTCCCAGTTCCCTCCTTGGAAAATCTCATAATGGTTTTCTCAGCTGTACTTACGATGATATAGTGTAAGGGGGACAGATGGAGAATAACCTCCATCGCTGCTAAAGGGCAAGTTCTCATTGCTCCCGTAATGCATATACATGTGAGCCTTTGGATCTTTTCTAGTGCTTTCCTAGGAGTTGCTTATTCCGTTGTTTTGCGCCACGCAACGGGTAAGGAAAGGGAGATAGTGGAGCTTAGGAATGGGGACAGCCTTAACCACAGGAACGATTTTCTTTTAACTCGCAAGTTAAGATTGTTTGGACAGATTAAATTCCATTAAATTAAACCGAAAATAACGGTAACTGTCATAGGACCGTTTTTTTTTTATTTTGGATTTTTTCGCTAACCGATTTCGATCAAAGTCTGTATACAGACGGTTTTTTAAGCGAGTGCTTGCTATGGTCACATTTCGGAATTTCGATGAATTATGGGTTTTAATTCTTAATTTCTTGTTTCTATATGACTCATAAATATATGTGTTTTTCATCAATAATGTTAATCTTAACATTACTCTCGTCTTCATCTTTAATGTTGCACCAAATGAACATCGTACCCCGTGGAAACACTAAATAGTTTGTACTTCCAGAATGCATTCCTGCAGCTTTCTCACAAAAAAAAATTATTTGAAATTAAAATAAAATTCCTTCGCCGCAACCACTCGATAAAGTGACTCAAATTTTTTAATCAAATGCACGACTTGGCCTGGCCATGCAATGGAGAAGAAGAAAAAGCAAAAAATCATCATCCATTCAATATTATCATTGTACGAAAAATTCACACAACAAATACCCAAAGATGATGCGGTTCAACATTTTAAAACATTTCTCCACTCAAAACTTACAGAAGCTCTTTGAAATGATCATATATTTATCTTCAAGATTCAAGAGCCAGCAGCTCTCCTTCAATTACAGCAACAAAACAAACACACGCATCTTTAGCAGTTCGTTAAAATTATTTATCAGTTATTCTTTTAATAATTTTTTTTATAGGTAGGCATATATATTTTTTTTGCCTGATGCTGGTTTTTGCATCCTGCCAGAGAGGAGCGAGTGCTGCCACTACCGAACTGCTATTGTTTTTTTTTGCACACAAAAAACAATTAAAGTAAACAAAAAATAAATTTTAAAAGCCTTTCAAGTTTATAAGACAGAGATCCTCGCACGCCAAGAAGAGAACATTGCAAACGACAAAAATTCACTCATTATGGCCAATTTATCAAAATTCAGGTAGCACCGTTCGTTGATTCCACGGAGGATTGCTCAAAAGGAAGCTCAACAGTTTTTTTTAAAAGTTGAAAAAAAAAACAAAATAATCGAAAACAAACCAAAACACGACGAATATACGAATGTGGATATGTGTGCCCGTGCCTTTGCAGTTGTGCATATACAAACATACATATTAATGCAGTTTTCGCTAACCATAAACATTTAAATAGCCATGCGTAACGTTGTTGTGAACAAAACGGTTTTTCAAAAACGACAACATCAAATTCAAATGGCCTCACTAAACGCTGCCCATAATGGCGATGGTGAGGAACAAAGCAAAAAAAAAAGAACAAAAATTGAAAGGATTTACCACCATCAGAGAGACAACAGCAGTTCGCGTCTCGAGACTCTCGAAAAAGAAGCCTTGTTTGAAGAAGTTCGACTGGAAAGAGGCTTTTTGTAGGATTTTTGTCGATTCGTTTTTTATTTTACTGTTTCAGCCTTGAGTCTGGACTTCTTGTAGCCAGCACTGTCTCTCCTTTGAGGATTCTTATAATTATGCTTTATGTTGTTTATGTGTCCATTATCATAAAATATCGAAGACCAAAAACGAATAAAATAAAACAAAGGTCGACGGAGATGGGACGGAGAAGGAGACGGAGGGCAATACACAGAACATGGAAAGGTGTATCGGAATCGGACCAGGACCCGGACCCGGCACTGAGTGCATTTTTCGGGAGAGAACACCAAAAGTAATCCTCTGGAACATCAATGGATATACTACGACAACGCACGATGATGACGAACGTTGAACGTCGAACGACGCCGACGACACTCCACCACCAAGTTGCCAAGGCACGCAAACACTTAGTAAAAATTCGCGCAAACCAAATTTCGTGCGAAGACGATCGATGATGTAGGCAGAGACAAACCTTAAAGAATTTTTTCGGCAAAAGTTGCTTAGGACAAATAAAAATTAAAACAAATCCAAATGAAAAAAAAAAAAAAATGAAAAGCAAGGAGGCAAAAAAGTCCTTGTGATGCGAGGATGTGTTCTGGAAAAAAAACACATCACCGATAAAAAATAATAATCGATGGTTAAATGCGTAGCTACTGCAGCTTGCATATGAAATGTCGAAATCGAAATAAAGCTACAAGAGTGTATCTCGGCGGATTTATAAATATCGTGATGGAAGATCGGAGGTGTTGTTGGTGTTTTTTGCTGGATGATGCAGATCAAACTCTGAATATTTAATGGTTTTGCCAAAGATATAGACATTGTTGCAGTTGCAGTGTTCTTAATTTAAATTACTCATAAGAAGCAGAAGGATGAACTTTATTGCGGCTTTAATAAGTTGATTTGGAATTTTTCTAATTTGAATAAATCGTACGGATTACAACAATTTATAAAAAAAAATGTATTAGTGTAAAATACTTCAAGACCACATATGAAGAAGATATGGACTTTGAGATGAAGATAGTTAAGCTGTGTGGAACCATTTGGTGTGCTAAATATGAATCTTTGAGCTCCTTTCTAAAAAGTTTTTAACTTCTTGATATAACGTTTAGAGATCTCCTCGGAAGCTTCTGACAAGTGAAACTCTTTCAAGCATTTGGGGTTCTTTTTGAAAATTGCAAATAATGAGCTTAATATTGACTTCTAATAGGCTTTTATAGACCAAGTACTTTCCATATAGCCCAGGCGAAAATTAGGTAGGTAGAGGGTGTTTTTTTAGTGGTATAGAACTTTGAAATGGAACAAAACAAAGATGATCTTTTTAAATTGACATGAAATTTACTTTATTCAAAAGATAATCTTCTGGCATTATAATTTGAATATGATTTCTGGCATATGACCGCCATGGCTGGCTCGGACGTAGTCTTATCTGGGATATCTAATTTTCGATGACTTTTTCCAACACAAAATTTGTGGCCGTATATCGGCAATAACGCCGCGAATGTTGTCCTCCAAGTGGTCAATCGTTTCGGGATTATCGGCTCGGCGTGGACTAGCGACTTAACATATTTCCACAGAAAAAAGCCAAGCGGCGTTAAATCGCACGATCTTGGAGGCTTATTTACGGGTCCGTAACGTGAAACTTTGCGGTTACTAAACGTTTCTTTCAATAAATCAATTGTGGCACGAGCTGTGTGAGATGTTGTGCCGGCTTGTTGAAACCACAGCTCCTGCACATCATGGTGGTTCAATTGACGAACAGACGTCAGTCTATTCATGTTGAAATTCGAAACCAAACTTAAAATAAATCACTTGACAGCTGACAAAATGGCCACCAGTTAAAATAGTGTTGCCAACTTAAAGTTCTATACCTCTAAAAAAACACCCGTTACTTTTAATGAGGAAAAGATACAAGTTCAGATTTTCAAACGTAATTATCTTTGTTTTGGCAAAAGTTTAAGAAGTCTATTGAGAAATCGTGACCTTATAAAAATTATTCATGGTCAAATGTCAAAGATATGGTTTTTTTGCCTATAATTTTACGATTTCACCATTTTTAAAGTCACAATATCTTGCAACTGATGTTCGTATGGAAAAAAGTCTTATAATATTTTCTATTGAAAATATTCTTATCTTTAAAATAAGACTAATTTTATTTTTAAAAATCTTCGTTATTTGGAGTTAAAAGCAATAAACAGGATTTTTGACAATTTTTGTTTTAGTAATTATATTTTTGGAATTATCCCTAAATGTATTTGTGCTTTCTTGTAGACGGTAGAATAATCTTTAAATTTTGTAAAAAAAAAGTCGATGAAATTAACTTCTTAAGGTCCAGTTTTTCAGTGCGAGATAAAACTTGAACCCGACTTATTTGGTGAGTTAACTCAGGATTAACTTAACAGATGCTTATGATGTTTTATCCACCGAGTTTTTTTAGTCGTTCCACATGAATTCTCCACCGAAAAATCGATTTATCAGCACACAAGATCGAAAAACTAGTATTTTTGACTCTTGACCAAATTTTTAAATAACTATATATCTCTTAGGCAAATTTGCTGAAAAAATACAATCTATTTTATAAAAAATCGCATGATCTTCCTCATTTGTATTTATAAGATGTAATCGAGTGGCGTCAATTTATGCAGTTTTTAGGATAATAATGCAATATATCATCTGCATCAATGTCGAATATAAAATTATTATAATTGAGGGCGAAATTTTTTTTAATGTGTGGTTATATTGACAATTGATTGTAATTTGAGATTTGTTTTTTGAGATTTGGCTTCAAAAGAAGACCAAATGTGGCATATTTGGAGAGTTTCTTAAAAGTTTAAGTTTTCTTCTTCTTACTACATTATTTGATGATGACATCATTATGTAGCTAGTAAATTATTTTATAGGGTGTATTTTTGTAGTAATGAACAATACTATATAGAAGAACATCGTTTTACCGACGACGTTTTAAGAAAAGTTTTACTTTAATGTGCTCTAAATCATGTTAACGCAAATAGCTCTGATAATACCAATGGGAAGCTCTGTAAAAGCCTCCCTTTTTAGAAAAAATATTACTCGTTCTAACTTCATTTTAACAAAATCCATTATTTGTTTGAATTTGCAGATATCAAATTTCTAAGCCTGTTACATTTTGCTGCCGATGTTAATTTTTGAATTTCCAGTCATTTTGAACAGTAATAAATAAAAAATATGCACGACTGGATCGCACGAACTTGCTTTTGCGGCTTAAAGCTGTAATTTTGTCACACATTGAACATGCATGTTATATTGTTTCAATAACGTATAATAATTATTTCTCAACAAACTAACATAACTATAAAAGTGATCGATACCAACCAATTTAAAGGCTTAAATGCTAAGAGAAAAAATCCCAGACCTTTTTTATTGACATTTTGTTCTATTGTTTAACTCCAACAAATGAGGCTGCTTTCTGATTTCAATGAATCCAATATCTTACCAATAATTTTTAAAGCAAAAATAGTGAGAAACAAAAGAGCTGGGTTACAAACCTTAAAATTTCAATTCATTCTTTAATTTGACCTAGATGCAAATTAGTTTAATTCTATGTCCCAAAGGGGGTGTTTAAAGAATTATTTTTTAAAACAATTCAATTTTTCTTTTAATTTCACCTAAATCGTGACGCCGCCCGAGCAAAATAATATACAGAAAATCAATTCAAATTGCAACGTATATTAAATGCCTTGAAGTTTTCTTTAAACAAAAATATGAATAAATAAGAATACTGTGAATATATTTGTTTCCTTTAAAAGATTTGCATATAAATATAGTTTGACCATATACATATTTTGCAATGCAATTTTTCTCTGAACAATTTTAATAGCTATCAATTGTTTAAAGTCACATTGTCTTTCAAGGCTTCATATTCCCACGCTCTTGCTTTGTTCTTAATGCACATTCAAATTAATGAGATATTTGTTTTTTTTTCTATAACGAAATGAATTTGTGCAGGAATATTTATAATTGCCAAGCAATCTACCCCCGAGTGTAGCTAGTTTATAATTATTTCTAGTCCTCTGGGTAAGCCGGCTAAGCGGCGCCAGACTATCTCTTATATTCTTATATTATTCTGAAAAATATAGAATGTTGATTGAGCTAGCGTGAAAAAAAAAAAACAATTTATCTATGTATAGACTTTGTATGGGTGGTGTTGAGGTATCTAAGGGGGATAATTTGTTGCAATGACGTTAAGCTTTGATAAATTAACATATAACATATAAAAAACTTTAATATCAACGTCAACCTTTCAAACATGTCAAACGGTTTCAAGAATAAAAGATATCATGATAATATTATTGAAAATCCCCGCGCTCTTAAATTCATAGTTTCTTGCTCAAAAATTTAATTTGGTTTATTATTGAAACTCAAAATATTGCTGAAAAAGATTTAAATTGTGTAAAAGGTCCCCCTTAATCAAATTCATGGAAACAGGTGTGTGACAATGAAACGAACAACCCCGGCATATGCAAGTGCATTGTACACGCCACGCAGAGAATATAATATTGTTGGTTGCAGATTTGTTTGATGATGGTGTGTGTCTGCCCGTGAGGAATGCATTTAAGTGATTAATTAAACAGAGTTTTTCAATTACCATTTATTGATACAATAAATCAATTTCTGGTCTGCGCTCCACCATGCTAGTTAACCCCAATCTTATCATTGGTACTTGGAACTTAGGACACATAAAACGACATTAATAAAAAAAAAAAACAAAAAAAAAAAACTTCAGTTACACTCTTAATGAGTTGAGCAGCACTGCTGCTGGATTGTGTCCTCGATTGGATGATGGTAGTTGGTGTAGTTGGTTGGTTGGTTGGTTAGTGATCAAGAACGCGAGTTGCTAAGACTCTCACATGCAGATGCAGATTTTCTACTTGTTTACTGCTTAATCTTTTCATGTCGAATGAACAGCCGCGCGTATTTGTGGTGTGTGCTGTTGTTGCACACGTATAGTGCGGATAGGATTAAGGATTAAGAATTTGTTTCGGTGCATCGCAGTGCAGCAACCAACACGTTGAAGAGATGGACGACCGATGCAACACTACTGCTGCTGCTGCAGCTATAGTGATGATGATGATGCTACAGCATCAGCAATTGCTAATGGTAATGGCTGACTTGTGCATTGGTAATTTTAACTGATGTGGTGTTGTTGTTGTAGTGTAACTCCCTTTAGATGAATGACTTTCCATTTTAAGTGACATTGGAAAATGATAGTGGCTTCACGGTTGTTCTGTTTTTAAGTGCATTCCATTTGATTCTGTATGTGATTTTTCCACTCTGCATTTTTTTGTTGTTGTTGGTTTGCCATCATCCATCTCTAGAGATCAGCAGAGAGAAGGATAAAAAAGAAAACAAAAATTTAAAGAAACACCACTTGAGAGGTGAACAGTAAACGCATATCCATGGGTCAGTCAATAAAGTGTTGTTGGGATTTAATTTATTTTTTTTTTTATATATTTTTCTTCATTATTTCACTCGACTCCATTCTTTATTTGCATGCAGATGCCGCTGTTGATAAGTAAATTGAAAATTATTATCCTGTCGTGATTCGAATTAAGAGACAACAAAACAAACAAAAAAAAAAAAAATAAAGAGTTTAAAAATTCGCTTATTATGCAAAAAGTGTTAAAAGTGCAATAAAAATTAATATATTCCTCAACTCTCTTATTTGTACCTATGGAGCTATTTGTAATTAATGAGGTCATAAATCTACTAGTGATCCTAAGAATATGCACCTAGAATAAATCTATAATCTCAATTATTGAATAAATAGAGTTCGTTGCTCAGCTTTTTTGTTTTATTTTATTTTATTTCATTTTATTTTTTTTATTTTATATTATTAAATTTTGTCTTATATTCAATTCGTTTATTTCAATTTATTTAATTTATGTTACTGTTTCAAAAATAAACACTTTAAATATGTACAATGCAAAAGATTGACTTTTTCGTTAACTTCTTTCTCTATTTTGAATTTATTTCAATCAGAATATTTAATGTAAACAAAAATGTAATTAAAAAAGAAAACAAGTTTTCTTCTCAGCTCTTTTGTTTAAATTTTTAAATTACATTTGGTCGGATACAAAAGTATTCTGAATTTCATATATTTATTTTGGAACAAAAATAAGGTTCTGAACATACTTTTTTTCTTTGCAGGAAACTTCATTTGATATTGTAAAACTCTAATATTAGTAAAACAAACCTTCAAGAGTAATCAAGTGATAAACATATGTTAAAATCTGAAAAACAATTTATTAGATGGATTGATTTCTAAAAAAATTTTATAGCATATTCTACCCACCAGCTAAAACAATTTACAATAAAAACTGACGGCTGTACATCAAAGACTTCTTAAGAAACATTTTTTCTTCTACGAAAACCCTTTGAGAGTGTACGCTATATAAAATCCGAAATAAAGCAAAACAAAAAACCTTTAACATCATAAATTTCAGAATAATAATAAAAATTGGATTTTTATAAATCTTCGTGAGTACCTATTATATTTCATCAAATATTATCTTATTAGCCGACACAGAACACAAAATGCCACAGTAAGCAGATTTTTGTATTAAAAAATATATTTTTTTTTTATTAGATAGTAAAAAAATTTATGAATCGTAAAATATTTTTTAAGTTGAGTGTGAAGATACAAATTTTTATTCTTTAGAAGCTTAGAAGTAAGTACTGCAGTAAAAAGT
The DNA here is from genome assembly GCA_932273885.2 of Leucozona laternaria. Taxonomy (NCBI): domain Eukaryota; kingdom Metazoa; phylum Arthropoda; class Insecta; order Diptera; family Syrphidae; genus Leucozona; species Leucozona laternaria. Next base: position 99,423,636 of record OW026368.1, read on the forward strand.
GTGAGTTTTATGTATAGGTATTGATTTTTTTTTTTTTTTTTTGGAGTATTTTTCATCAAGGGTATTTTTTAATTTTTTTATAACTGGGGAACAAAGTATCATTTTTTTTATAATGTAGTTATGACTAGATTTAGAAAACAACTATAAACAAAAACAACCGCCTTACTCTTTACACATAATACGACTTATAAATTTTCATTGATTTTAAAATTTGTTAGCATAGCTATTTATTTTTAGAACCAATAAATTTTCCAATTTCCTTTTATTTTTTTTTTGGATTAAATTATTATTTTCTTTATGTTGTCAACCTTCACAAAAACAAAAAACCAATTAGTTTGTTTTGTCAACTAAGACCAGAAAAACAAAACAAAACACTTAACGATTCAAGTTTGAATCACTAAGTGGACATATTGAAATGTTTTTTTTTGTCGATTTCAATTTAAGATAATGCAAACTTTCGTTATGGTTTACAATCAAAAAATTAGTAAAATATTTTATATTTTCAAGAAAATCGTGTGATTTTTATAAATATTTATAAGAAGACCCAACAAAAAAAAAAACAACAACCCAAACTAAAAAATCTAATCGGTAAAATCAATCTTAATTAAAATTTTAAATGTCTTTTAATTAAATCATGTTCGTGTTATGTGTTGATATGTTACCTTGTGATAGATGGCGTTGGAAAAACTACAACAAAAATATATATTTTTCGGTTATGGTAAAATATATAAAAATGTGTTGTAAGTTGAATTGATCTGCATGAAATGTATGTACATAGGTACATGCGTAATATGTAAACTTAAGAAAAACTGAGTTAGCTCTGTTCTGATCACATTCTAGATATGGAGATTTATTTAACATTTTAAGTAAGTTTAATACCTAACGGAGCTTATCTATTATATAAGCTAAGAAAAAAATGGTATTAGAATTTCTATTTTTTTATTTTTTTGATTTTATCTTTTTTTTCGTTTTTATTTTGTCATCCTTTGAATTTTTTCAATTGATCGTACGCTGCCAAATGAGAATTATGGGGTGAAACTGATTGCCGAACCAATTTATATTTCTCGTTCGATTGTTGTTAATTGATATTCAAAATTCACGAGTTATTGCTGTGAAAAAAGTTTTAATATGCGGTAGTGAAAATTTGTCGATTGGACACAAGAACAATAATGTCCAATTAAAAATCATTCTGTGTAGTTTTTTTTGTAGTTTGAACATTCTATAGGAGAATTGTTCAACGTAGTGATGGGAAAATATGAAAGATCTAAGGACTTTATACTAATAACTTCAGAGGATTTAAAAACAATCCATTCTTTGCTGACCAAAACGAAATACTATGCAGATCAAGGTCTATGGAGCTAGCACAATCTTCAATATGAGACCAAGGGGACAGGTTTTAAATAATTTGACATCATCGGCATACGTTTGGACCCAGGAAGTTGAGATAAGTTGAGGGAACTCATTTATATAGAGGGAAAAAAGTAAAGGACCCAATATTGAGCCTTGTGGGACCCCTCAAGTATTGGGAAGAACAGCAGACAATTTACTTGCGAATGCGACCGAGACAGCTTGCTTTCTATCACAGAGATATGATTGGAATAAATTTATAGACGAAGCAAAAAAACTTGTGTAACATCAGGAACTTATTGCTCAAATTAATATGGTCTACGGTGTGAAAAGCCTTGGAAAAATCGAGAAGCACCAAAAAAGTAACTTGACCCTCATCCAAAGCCTGCCTGATATCCTCTTCAACGTTAATACGAGCAGTCATACAACTATTTTTAGGTCGAAAACCAGATTGCATGGGTGAAAGAATTTTCTGATTTCTAATGCGAGCATTTATTTGCTACTGCATTATCCTTTCAAACCACTTTGGAACTGCAAGGGAAAAGGGAGAACGGAACGATCTATATTCATCATCCTCAGGGTTTTTGGGAATAGGAATGACCTTAGCTAACTTACATTGGCTTGGGAAAACCCTTGTCATTCATTTAGTATTAAAAGTGTGTGTAATAAAGGGTAATATAATTGGAAAAATTGCTTTAACAAAATATGAAATCCGCCAATCAATAGTTTATTTGTTATAAAACAATGAGAATTTTTTAAATCAGATAAAACAATTTTTTTGCCCCTCTTCACCCTATAAATAGCTAAATTTCTAAAATTATATAGCCCTTGAGTAAGTTTTGAGGTCTAAACTATTCTTTTCAAAGACAAAAAGAATTCTTCAAATCGGATAACCACTTTTTTGTTTACCCTATTTCGCCCTATAAATAGCAAAACTTTTAAAAATAAACGTACATATGCACTATTAAAGCTATCCCTTTAAAATTACCTTTTCTGGCAAGTGGTTTCTGAGAATACCCGAAATAAACAAGCAAACAACTAGTTCAGCTTTATTAATATAGACAAATTTGCCTTGCAGGGAGAAATAGACACCCCTCTCATATGATTTTTTTTTTTTTGTTGTATGGACTAAAAGAACAGGCCCTAGCTTTTTGTTGCATCATATGTCAAAGTTTGCTCTGAAATAAATTGATTTTTGCTTATAAGAAAATTGTTGCGAGTCCCTTTCGAAACATTTCTGCACTTTAAAAGTTCAAAGTAAAAACCTTTATTGATTCGACTATTGTTAAAAAATTGGCTTATTTCAAAAATTTTACTAATCTGAAATATAGTGTTGACGGTTTGTTTTTGCGAAAAAGACAATACAATTTTTAGTAATTATACTTAGTTTTAAAATTATTATAGAAAAACATTTAATTGAGATATTTGTTTTTTTTTTTAGGCTAATGCGACATCAAATGAATCATTTGGTTAGAAAATTCTGAGCCTACTATTCCGTCGACACAATTCATTGGCTACATATCTTATACACGCTTATTATGTGAAATTCTTTAAAATTAAAAACATTTTAATAAAAAGCTTTTAAGTAATAAAATTGAATATCATACGAATACCTCAACATCAAGCTGTTTGATATAATTTATTTATTATTTTTTGCTTCACTTTTTCAATAAAAAAAAATATTTATAATAGTCAGAAAAAAACGTAAACATTCATAGGCATATATAGGAGAATGTTATGCTTTAATTTCATACAAAGCCACGTCATCAGAACTTACCAAGAATTTATTTCAGTTCTCGATTTTTTAATTAAAAAAATAAATTTCAAATCAACCCAAATTAAATTAAAGCTCTATGAGAATGTTCCTTTTTTTAAAAGTATTTAAGAAAAAAATACACATTCCTAACCAAAAATATTCGAAACACCGTATAAACATAATAACTAAAGCAAACAAACCTTAAAAAAATATACACAATCACCGACACAGACAAAAGTCCAAGGTGTCAGAAAAGTCAACGATCGTGTTATTAGTCGCAGTCAAAAGATAAGGTCAAGAAAAATAGGAAATCATTGTGGGACGCACTTTATTGTTTGTACCATGCGTATAAATATACGCATTTTGTGGTACACCTAACCAAACACAGTCCTTGCTATGGAGTTACACTATAACCACCATACCGTGCGTCGGTCGTCCGTCTCTATGAGATGCTGATGGAAAATAACATCTCAGCAGAGCGGTAGTAAGTAACGCCAAAATAAAGTACAGAAAAACATTACAACGATAACAGCAGCCGCTACAACAACGAGAACAACAACAATAACAATAAAAATAATAATACAAGTTCCACAATGGTGATGTGCTAAAGAAGAAAAAATTAAAGAAAAAAGAAAAAACAGCCAGAGAGCAACTTCAAAACATGACTAACACACGGAAGGCGCGGCAAAAGAAGAACACTCAAAATCTGTTCGATGATGGCCGCCTATATCAGATCAGAAGTATACCTATACAAGAAGCAATTCAAAGCAGAAATACACCAAAGAACGCGAAGATTGAAAATAAAAACTAAACTAAGAATATGAAGATAGTAAAATAAATAAATACCGTCTTTCGTCCATGGACCAAAAACTCATCTTATACCGCATGTTGTAGACTGTAGAGGGTATAGAGGCATGCGAAGATACACACATGTTTCCAACTCTATATACGAGAAGTAGGAGGAAGGTGTTACGAATCGAATCGAAGCAAAATAAGCCAAAGACAAGAAGACTACAAAACCAAAAAAAAAAAAAGTGTAAAAATACAGAAATAAAACACAGACCAACCAACCAACTGTGTGTTCCAGAAGACTTTAAAAAACCGGATTCCCCTCGAACAGGAATCATGAACTATAAAAGTACGGTGCAAACTAGCCACGCGGCAATCTGGAAGAAAATTATTTTTATATTTTTGTCAGGGCTGCATTTATTGATTTTGATCGAAACCGATTGTTGAGCAGAAAACTTATTAAATACATAAAGATAAAAAAATCATTTTTGAATAAAACTGTTATACTAGATTATCAACCTTATTTTTAAGGACAAGACTAGATAAATGCCAATTTATAACGGACGAGACTAGAGACATGCCAATTTATAACAGATATAACATTTTTTTTTACCATTTAAAGTGAGAGTGCGTTAGCGCGCTTTGCGCGACTAGACCTGCAGGGCCACATAAACAGTATTTTGACCAACCAATACTGTTATACCAATACTATTTTTTTTAATTTAAATTTCGCGCTCAAAGTAAAAAACCCACCATATTACTCAATAATTTGAATTCGCTCCAAAAATTCACTCGACGATTGTTTTCTACGTCAAAGTAATTTTTGCTACTTATTTCGGTTTTTTTTCCTACAATTCGGAAAGACGGAAAAGTTTTTAAGATCAAAACACGCAGCCACCAGAATCTTCTTATCCTAGTTTTGGAAATATAAGAGATCCTGGGTTAAAGGTCAAGTAATTTAGATCGTTTACCGATGAAGCCTTAATACTCGAGCCAGCCGGCGCAATGCGGACTCGATCTACAGCTCCAAACATTTCATTGTGCTTCCTCCAACAGTGAACGCAACCAATTTCCCAGTATTCCACAAATACTGGTTATTGGTTGTTTCATCGGTGGAGGCCTTTTTATTGTTTAACAATCTAATTTTTGGGATTCGCCCATGCCTGAACACGGACGATGCAGCAAACAGCACCTGTCAGAAATATTTGTTCAGGAAGTCGAGAGCTAACTCTCCAAATTTGTTGAATTAAATTGGGTTCAACTCGCGGGATCTAAAGTGACTGGAACACTCATTACAACTCGAATTTAACCCTGAAATTAGTATGATCTCCCACTGAAAAACTGCCCACAAGAAAACTTTTTTGCGCCTGATAATCCATATTCCAAGTATGTATACAAAATTCAACCCTGTCCACTCTGCCGGGATGTTGATGATGAAGACGCTGATAATGACGAAAAAAGGCAAGCGAAGCTACTCGAGATGATGTTGATGATGATGATGATGATGATGAGAAAGATGGTGATGGTTGTGGAAGTGCCCGTTTGTGGTGGCGATTCTGGAAGAGATTTTACTCCTAAAAGACTTCACGTGAGATTCATTTTTCTGTTGATGAGATATCGAGATTATTTGTGGTGCATTACCTCAGGAAAGATAATAAATTCTTTCTGTATTTTTGTTTTGTTTTTGAATATTCGTCGTTTGTTTTTTTTTTTTTAATTTTTTTTTGGTTTGAAGTGGGTTGTGTTGAATTGTATTTTCCTTTCATTTTTATTTGATTTTTTTTGTATGAGTAAGTAGGTATGTTGTGCTTACTGTATCGCCCTTTTCAAATTTTTAAGGCACACACGTACGTCGAACGAGAACGAAGACAACGACGACGACGACGACGACGACGACGACGAAGACGCACGGTGACGCTGGACGATTGTGAAGTTACATCGGTTGGTGTTGTTGTTGTTCTTTTTTTCGTTTAATTTTTATTTTTCAAAAAAAAAAAAAATTCGGCAGACAAAAAAGACCGAAGAATAAAACGAAAAAAAAAAATAACAAAAGATGAGATAAGGGCTTTTAAGCGGTGACCTAACCAAATCACGCACATGGATATGGGTATTTTGGAAGGCGACAACATTTATTCATTGGATGAAGGTTATTTTTTTGTTTCTTTATTTGATTTTTTTTTTCTTCGAATGAATTTTGTGTTTTTTATCCTATTTTTTATGTGACAGGTCGTGAGTGAAGTTTATTTGGTGGTAATTTCTTAATTATTTACTGATTTTCGAGGAAAAGGAATCAAAGGTAAGAAAATCATTAAATTAGTTAAGTGGTTTGGTCTTGGTCTTGGGGATTTGAAAAATATGTTATCAATTACTTTTGTCATATCTTTAAGTTGTGGTTTGGATGAAATGTTTTTGTGTCTTTTCCCTGACAAACGACAAAAAAAAATATTTTTTCTAACGACCTCGTAAAGAAGGCTTAACGACTAAGCCGATTTAGACTTATCACAGTTAATAAGATTATGCGGGAAGTAATTAGAATAATTTTTATTTTTCTCTTTCCTAACTGCGATTGTGGTTGATGGAAGAGGTTATAGATGGTGAAGTTTGATATTTGTAAATAGAGAATAGGTACATATTTATACTGTTAGTTTTTTGGTAGGTATAAGTAAATGGGAAGATTTGAAAAATTTAAATAAATTTAGTGGCGCGACAGCTCGTTCGTGTGGAGAATCAGAGCCTAGTGACTTACAACTATCAATTATCTGATGATGAGTTTTTTGAGTTGTAGAATTTGTATATGTGTAGAATCCCCCAAGGTATATCTGAAACACCAAGACCTAAAATTTCAAACAATTATGCAGGGTGATTTGCATAGAGTGGTGAGACAAAAAGCTAAAGAGCGTGTAGGTTGGGTCGAGAGCAGAAAAAAATCGTACGGGTGAGGGGGGGGGGGGAGTGGTATCTAGGTGGTCTCCTCAAGTTCTTAATAAATTTGTTCATTTGACTCCAATCCGTTGCTTAAAATGCTTTAAAGATCTAATTTTCACTATACGTAGGTAGTACAGTAGATTTAGTTATTTTCAATTTTCTCAAAAAGTACAAGACATTTTTGCTTAAGGTTTTCATTTTTTAACTAAAAATTTATAGAATTTTGTTTTAATTTTTTTTTCGAAATTTTGAGTTTGAAAAATTATTCTTCAAAAACTATTTATTAAAATGACTTTATTTAGAAATAAAATAAAGGAAGAGATATCTAAATTTACAAAAATATATAGCATGGCATTGTAAGTAAAACTCTCGTTTTTTACTGATTTTTTTTTTCTGTTTTAAGTAAATTTTTAGAAAATTGCCCCTACCGGCTTAACGTGGTGCTTTCGCATATGATTTTGTTATTGTCTCGACCCAATCTATACTGTCTAGCTTTTTGTCATACTTTATGCAGATCACCCTGTATAATAAGTCCACGGATCCGGGGATACCACATGCATTAAATTGATTCAACAACAAAATAAGCCCGCGATTTAAGCTTTATCTTTTAAGAGCAGACGAATTGGTTAGTCAAAACTCAGCCTTCCATAGAACAGAAGTTCTTGGTAGTTGGGGAACAATATTTCCTAAATTAGTTTTAAATCCACAGACTGAATCGCAGAAAAAACTTTGTCATATCTTTAGGGATTTTGTCCATACCATCATCCCGACCTAATGAACTATTTTACAAGACATAATTATCTTGTTAAAAAAAAAGGAAAGCTTCATATCTTGTCATAGGGTAATATGAATTAGAAAAAGCTTTTTTGGAAGAAGCTAAAGCTAGCTAGTCATAGTTTTCACTAGTAAAGCTAAAGCTAGACACTTCTAGTTTTAACTTTATTTTGTGTTATTTAAAAATGAGATTATGCTTAATAGTTTTAGCTAAGCTAAAAAATTCAAGCTTTAAGCTTCATATTTTTATTTTCAGTTTGTTTATTCACATATTCCTGCTTAAGCTAAAACTTTTAATATTTATAGACCGGAAACTAAAGTGAATTCTGGATTTTATTTTACCAAAAATGTTTATTTGCTAGAGCAACCATTGCTTTTCTTGTCAAACAAGTCTTAATCCCAAACCTGTGAACTGATTTTCTTAAAATTTGATACAGTACATTTCATTTCTCCATTGAGTAAGCTCAAACCATTATGAGTAAATTTTCAAACTAAAGCAATTTCGATAAAACTGCGTTTCCACTTGACGGAAATCCAAAATGAATGTGTCCTAACATTCGCTTCAATATATCAGTTTCAGCTTCAGGTCTTATTTTTATTCACAAGATACTTGATACGGTATAATTTATTGCGGAGACAATTGCAGTTTTTCCTTGGTCATTGACCATAAAACTTCTAGTTTTAATTCTGAAATCAGAAATATTCGGAAACATTCCCCCCTTTTCAGACGAAAAACTGCCATTTGGAGGGTTTCAGAAGGCTTCTGGGTGATCAATGGTCTCATTTTTTTTTCTTAAATATAAATGTTTATATCTGTATGTTAATATTAAATTCCAGTTTAAAAATGGAAACAAGACTTTGAAAAATTGTCCAAAATAATAATATGAAAATGTTACGCATGTGACACTAAGGTAAGGTTACTGTTGTGAATAAATATGGTTTTTAAGAATAAATCAAATATAAAAATCAGTATTGTCATGGTAAATTATTGTCAACATAAGTGAACGCATTTTCCACACGAAGTGGAAAATACCTCCTTTTGAAAAGTTGCTCTTACATAAAAAATAAAAATAAATTTTTCACTGCAATAATGTAAGGATTAAAATTTACATATTGAAGAGATTTCCACTGACTTATATTTCTACTCCGTTAGGTCCATAAGTATCCCGTTTTAGCTAAAAATTACTTGAAAAACGGGTTACGGGTGTGACAGAAATTTTAAACTTTAAATTCAGGCTCAGAATAATTTTGAAATTAAATTAATTTTAATCTGACGGTAAATTACAACATTCTTCTGACTTTCCAAAACTATCAGTTCAATAAAAACTTTGTGTTTGTAGGAATAAATTTTTGTTACGATTGTGACACATTTGACTTTTTGCGTCAAATACATTTAAAATCAATTTGTACTTGGTACTAACAACTCTAATGATTTCTTTTGTGAGTATTGTTAGATGGAAGAATGAAGGGGACCTACAAGTTTTTGCCGAATTCGAACGGCCAAGATGAGAGACACCCTAACGCGACTAAATGTTCCTGAGCAAAAGCTGGAAAGTAACAATGGCAGCACCATTTCTATCGAATTTTCTTTGTGTAATGTGTTGCAGGAGGAGCGCTTATTGTATGCACTCGGAAAAATTATTAAGGCGGGCCATAAATCTACAAGCTAAAATTCCACAATATGGTCTTTTGTCTCGCCTGATTGGAGTTGAAGAATTTTTACCCTGCGCCAAAATGTATACTTTGTATTTATTTTTCAAAACAATAAAACCAAAAAATGATTTTATTCTTTGAGTTCATATAAGAATTCTAACTGTTTAACTACAAAAAAATGATTATTATCTAACTGAATTTTTGAAATTCGCAATAGCAATCAACCGGCTCTTTAAGTTCCTGTTTATGTCGAATGACCGACGCGACGTATAGATGTCAATAAACCTCTTTTATCTAAAGCACGTAATTTTGTGAAATCAAGTTGAGGTAGGTATACATTCAAACGTCGGTCAGATTGCTAATAAAAAAAAAAGATATAGCTTATGATGAAAACCCATGAATTATTCGACCATAACCATACTTACTTGTCACTTTAATTATACAACATGCTACCTCTACAAGTTAAATATAATCAGCTTGTCACAATAAATTGCCTTCATGCAGTTATTCTTCTGCTTTAAGCCTTTAAGTACCATAGGTCTAGGTAGTTACATTGTTACAAAACAATTTTTCAACATCATTTACCAAAGTAATTAAACTTAAAGATCTGCCATTTCCTTTCTATCTGTAGGTATGTATGTACTTTTATTTCTTTCTCTTTCTCTCCCTTGTTCACGCACTCACTTACTCACTCGTTTATTGTGATCTCAAGCTTTAACTATAACCCAATCAAGTTAAATGGCAAAAGCCATCTTTGGCGACAAATGACTAAAAATCTACGACCCACCCGCTCATCTCTTTCGCCTCCTTCATCCTTCTCACAATCATCACATAAAATTATCAAGTTTTCCATCACTTTGATGCGCGGCTTGTAGGTATAGAAGTACTACTTTTGCGCTGTGGCTATGAAAGATTCCAGATATTCTTCTCTATCACATCTCCTAACTATGGTCAAACATGCTTTTCCTATAACCACACCAACAACCAACAACAACATACCAACACGAATTACTAACTAAATGTGCTGCACGGAACAACAACAAAAAAGTTTATAGATATGAACGATGCCAAAGTATCTACACACAATTATCCCAATCAAAGAAACGGTTTTATTCTACGTATCAGAGTATCTTTAAGATATACTCAAAACCAAACGCATCTTCTCTATGTGTATAGAACCTTCCTATATGTATCTGCTGCTTCTTCACCACACGCCCGGCCCGCCACCGCCACCGCCCGCCCATTTCAAAATGTATACTTCAAAACGGACATCCAACATACAGAAGCTGCGGATATGCTATTGAACACAAAAAGATACAAAAATAAAAATCCGCACATCTATTTCAATAAAAAAGCAGCAATGCGAGTAATAAATGAGGGAAAGATATCAAAATGGATAAATTGATAAACTTAATTGTAGTATAGTTAAGGATTTATGGGGGGAGTTTTTGCTCACTCTGTTTCGTTTCGTATAGAGTAAAGACAAAGGACGGACCGCGCTTGCTCTTCATCAAATGGCCATGGGTTCGAATCTTGCTGATGATGATGGTGATGCTGATGGTTTGTCCCGGCAGATGGAGGAGGTGGATCTTATTCCACACCAGACATAATAGAACGAGAAGAAGACTCACCAAAAAAAAAAAAAATAAATCTAAAGAGGCCCAAGTTCGGGTTCGAGTCCGAGTCGAAGTTGGAATTTTTCTTGCACTTGTTCTTGGATATCTTTTGTGTTTTTTTTTATCTTCTAGATTTTTTTTTGTGTCGTATTGTGGAACCTCTTGTTAGGTCATTGATTTCATCTGTTTCTAGTTAGTCTTATACCTGTCTGTCTCTTTTGTTGTACCACTTAGATATTTATTCTACCCGCGTGGTGTGGTGTGGTGACGGGCCCTAGAGCATGCAATCACAAAGAAAGGGGGTCTCTCTATTGAAGTGAGAGATGAAGATTTTAAAAAATGAAAACTACAAAAAAAACTAAAACGAAAAAAAAGAGATGTAAAGATACACTAACAAACAACAACAACAACAAAAAAAGATCCCAATAAACAGCCAGAGAGAAAGAGTTAAGAAAATAAAGTGTTATGTTGTTGTTTGATGGAATAACCTTTTATAGGTGCAGTAATATTGGTTATTACTTCCAGTCGGTTCGAATTTGATATCTTCATTACCAACAACCAACACGAGTATAAAGAGACAGCGGGAGAGAGGAGTGACGAACAAAAAAAAAAAAAATACAAGGAATCATCCATAGGGACGATGATGCTATGAAGCATGAGTTAAAAGCATAGTTCCTTCCCCCACATCTTGACAGCGCAATGGTAAAAAATGTAAATTAGTACTGCTGTGGGTGTTGGTACTTTGCACTTTGGTGTGGATGTTTATTTGATTTAAATGATTGTTATTACCACGAAAGGGGAAGATAGTGTGTTAGTTTTTTTTTTTTTTTTTTTTTTTTTTTTTTGTTAATGTGTTAAGCCACTCTCTCAAGCGATTGGAGTAACTTTACTATTTTTTTTAATATAGTATTTTCAATGGAAAACCAAGCACAGCATTAACTATGGGTGAGGTGTTTAAGAGATTATTATGACAAACAAAAAGGTCTTGGGGATATTTTATTGCTTTATTCAGACATTCAATTCGAAATCAAGCTGGAAAATATCATTAAAATAGAGTTTTTCTTTTTTTTTTATTTTTATTGAATTCGTGATGGTGTGATCGAAAAGTTAAGTGACATGCCACAAATAAAACGATAAACCTTAAGATCAAAGAAAACAAAAACAAAATTAATTTTATAAGGAAGAGTAATTCAAACATTAACAAACAAATATAAGAATGCTGGTTGCTGTGGTTGTGATACTAATATAGACGAGTAATTAAATCAAAACAATGAAATACATTTCTTCCACATGCATGTTTTTATAATTCTAATGATTGTATTTTGTATATCATGTACAAGTTTTGAAGAATATTTGAGTTTTGAGGTCTATTAAAGTTATATTCATCTAAAATGTTTTTCAAAACAAAAGATTTGTCGTGCGAACTCTTAAATGGACTCATTTAAAAAAAAAAATGTATAAACGCTTAAAATTTAATTAATAAATCATAATGATTTAATTAATAAATGAGGTGATGTGATAGCTCTTGGAGTAGGTACCAACTACCATAACTCTCAATCGTTCTTATGTACGTGTTGTTAGTTTGAAGGAATAAAGGGGACATACAGTTTTCTGCCGAATCCAAGATTCTGGGAGAATTTCTCACTTTCTTTCAATATAGAAAATTCTTCTGAAGAGAAAGATATCTTCCTTGGGTGGCTTAGGCTGGAATTTGATCCCAGCCCTTCGGGATGACATAAATACCAACTTACTAACAATTATGCCAATTAGGGATAATGTCAAGTTGTAATTGCAGTTTACAGCAGCGCAGCGTTTATAGATTTGGCTTACAAAAATCAAATCTATCTCCTTTTCTTCTTAGATTTACCTTCCTGCGGTGAAAATAGGATACATAAACTTTAGCTACTTTGCTGAAACGAATATTAAATATTCAAGTCAACTCATGCAATCATTTCCTTAAAATCCTAAACACCATCTATTCTGTCGTTATATGTGAAGGTTTTGTCACAAATTTAAATATTGATATAAAATTAATGGAAAATGTCAACAAACTGTGGCTATAAAGAACCCACAATTCATGAAAATTTCAGCAAAAAAAAAAAAAATATTGTGAAGATAGTCCAAGAAACGGAGGAAAGAAAAAGAGGATTATACCCGCTGCAAAAGATCGGGAAGTTCGAAATGTTTGATACATATGTATGTAATTAAATACGGTTTGTAGATGAAAATAACAAATTTCCATACCACACCCATTTCGAGCCTCTCATATAGTTCTTAAAAAAAAACACCGAAAATTATTATTTTCTTCAGTCTTTTGCCAATAAATTTTTATGGTTCAATTTTACGAAAAAAAAAGTTATACACCCACTTGTAGAAAACACAATTTTTCTCCATATAATTTGAATAATATTTTTATACAACCAATACAAACGTCGCTATGAAGCTCCCACCCAAAAAAGGCTAGAAAACTGTTTCTTTTAAAATCAATTTTGTAGAGAATTATAACCTAAAAATTGTATGCACCACTTTTTCTCTGGTGATCCGGTGAGGCTGAGGATTGAGAAAGTGTTTTTTTTTAACTTTTTTTTACTAAATCGCATTCCTCTCTGTCCGTCTGTTCGATACAAATTATGTAACTGACTGTCAAATAACTTCCCGATAAGCCACATACGTTGGGCGTATTCATGCTACATAGTCTCTACACCTTTCTATTATATATTGCATGGGCCCCATGTTTTCGCTTTAAATATATTGCTGATTAAAATGGTTTTATATTTTTTAGTTTATTTTAAAAATTAAAAAGGAAGGCTAATAAACCTGACAACCTGTACGCACCCTAATCTTTAAATTGCAATTTACTGGAGAAATTAATAAAAATAACAATGTTTTATTTAAATTACTTAAAAAACTATTTTCAGGAAAATTTTAATGCATTTGTAGCATCATCTACAGCTCCTCATATTCCATAGATGTACAATTGTACATGTGCCAAAAAAATTAAATATTTTGAATGTTAAGTATAGTTCCACAGCCCTACTTCACCGACAGCTCCACAGATCCGTAGAAATAGAATACAGATAGCTCCCCACTCAATTGCTCCACGAGAGCAGAAATCACCTAAAACACTCTACTTGTTCTACACAAAAAAATTTGAACAATTTTTTTCGATGAGAAATTAATTTAAACTGCATTGATGTGAAAAAAATCGCTATAAAACAAACAATTGATATTGTTACGTTTGCACACGTTTTTATGAAAATTGTTTTCTGCTGCTTCTCCTGATATAGGAAAAGTGAAGTTTTAAGGACGTTAGAGAAGCTTTTGGTAGACCAGTTTCGATGTGCAGAACATAGTTTGGCGTGTTATCTGGTAGAAGGAAACATCCTTTTATAAAAAATCGTTGCAATTTTTTAACTTGATTGTGTTCACAATATCCCCATACTTGTGCGCTGTACAACATTATAGCCCTCGAAGCAGCATCATAGATTTTAAATTTTTTGGAATGTTACTCAACTATAAACGCATTCAAACGTAGCGTGCTTTTTGGATAAGGCAAAATGTGTTTTTCTGTCTTAAGAAACAAGAACCCATTGATTTTATGAACCAAAACACATCCATCAGGTAAAACGTAAAGAGATTTTTTTTGTTTTCTTGACTGGTTGTCAAAAATTACACATTTTCAAATAATGGGTGATTTTTTAAGAGGTTTAGAACTTTTTTTTTAAAAAAAAACACAAAAAATTCGAAAAAATGAATGAAATATTTATTTGAATCGATAGTTTGAACCTTGCAATTTAATGTTTAAAGATAATTTCATGCAAATGTTGACCGCGGCTGCGTCTCAGGTAGCCCATCCGCTGAGTCCAATTTTGGCATACTCTTTCACACATATCGGCCGGTATCTCACGAATGAATGCATGGATGTTGGCTTCCAGTGCGTCAATCGAAGCGGGCTTGTCCCTATAGACATTAGCTTTGACATACCCCCACAAAAAATAATCTAATGGTGTCAAATCGCACGATCTAGGCGGCCAATTGACCGGCCCGAAACGTGAAATTAACTGTTCACCAAACTCGCCTCGCAATTGCGCCATTGTTTCGCGTGCTGTTTGGCATGTGGCACCATCTTGTTGAAACCACATATCATGCAAGTCAAGAACTTCCATTTCGGGCAAAAAAAAGTTTGTTATCATCGCTCGGTAGCGTTCACCATTGACAGTAACGCTGCGATTCGCATCATCTTTGAAGAAATAGGCCCAATAATGCCGCCGGTCCATAAACCGCACCAAACAGTGGCTTTTTCGGGATGCATTGGTAGCTGTTGCAATGCTTCTGGCTGATCTTCACTCCAAATGCGGCAATTTTGCTTATTTACGTACCCATTCAACCAAAAATGAGCCTCATCGCTGAACACAAGCAGCGCGCGATGAACATTTCGAACCGAGCACGAATTTTGATAGTAAAATTCAATAATTTGCAAGCGTTGTTCATTTGTAAGACGATCCATGGTTAAATTGCAAACCAAACTGAAGCTGTTTGACAGTAACACAAGGTACTAAACACACGTCAGCTGTCAAAACCAGTGTTGCCAAAACCAAACCAGATAAAAAATCACCCGTTATTACACAAGCAAACAAAAAAAAAACAAGGAAAAACAGAAAAACAGAAAAACATGTTTCGTTGTAGCTGAAACTTTATTTTTCAGAATCTAAACTTCGTTGTAGTCGCTTGTTTGCTCTTTGTGCCAAATGAAACAGAAATGGAAATTATTTTGTTTGCTTTGTTTCAACATACACCAACCGAAACACAATGAAACAAATAAAATCATTTCACTTTTCTGTTTCGTTTGTTGTGTTTTGCCTTATAAAGCAAAAACATTTTGTCTCATCCGGTGTGTTTTCAGCATAAGATATCAACACAAAACTCGCCCCCAGAATTTAGATTTGTTGTAAGCCTGGGCCAAAAATCAAAATAAAAACTGTGAAATTAAAAACAAAATCTATTCACTTACTGCTTAAAAGATTCAACAATAAAACGTTCACATACCTGAAAATAAAAAAAAAAATTCCATTAAAAAATGAAACAATCAATACGACAAATAAATTTCATTTGATTAAACTTAAAACAAGTAACCATTTAAAAATATAATTAGATTTTAAAACACTTTCAACTTAAATCCCATCGCATGCAACTATGCAATTATTTCCTGTATTTCCTTTCACACAACACATTTTTTTTCGATCGAAACATTTAAGCTGTGTTCAAATACTTTCGCAATAGTATATGTCCAACTAACAATCATGTAACCTTTATTCAATTTTCTCAAAACTCCAAAAAGTCGGCACAGAATCAGCACAATCGCTTTGAGAAGAGAGAGATTCCCAAAATAGATATGAAAACAATTTATTACTTAAATATTAGTTTGACCCTAAAAGATGAACTCGATTCAACCTTTCTATAATAATGGTGAAAATTTAAGACTCAATTCGGGAAAATTTTCTCAAAAAAAATAACGAATAAAATCCAACTCCATTATGATCTAGATAAAAATAAAAATAATATAAACATCGCCTTGGGCAATATCTCACGCATTTAATGTGGCAGCGGTGGCGGTGGAGTAATGGTGGGTTGGTGTAGTTGAATCTCGATCTGGCGAAAGTATTTGCACAAAGATTAAACTGAGGCAGCATATAATTACACCTCGGGGAGATTTTTGGCACTTTGGCCTCTCAGCCAATGAAGAAGTCTCATTAAGCTGCTGCTGCTGTTGCACTGGACCGTTTGGCAATTACCTTTAATTTTTTGTAACTTTTTTTTCTGATATAGTTTCAATGACTTGAGCTTATCTCAAGACCGTCGCGCTTCTATGTGTAGTCAGTCGTCGTCTATTATTATTTTGAAAGTGAAAAATTGTTGAAAATTTCAATTAAACTTTTGGAAAATCGGATTCTCTTCTGTTTATTTTGCGGGGATACGTAATTTCATGGCCTTTGAGAGCTTGCTCGAAGAAGCAGGCTTCCGTATGGGAGAAATTATGCGGAACCTGCCTGAACCTGGGAGCAAATCAAAGCACATCTGAATTCACACTCTGTACACATCCCATATTGCCATATCCCATATAGGATATAGATGATGCCTACTCTTCGACGGGTTTTGTTTTTTTTTTTAGTTGTTTTTCTTGAGCTCGCAGCAGAGCGTTTGTAACAGTAAGGATAATTTATTGCTGCGCAAATTGGATAAATCTAAGCACAGTAGGTAATGTGAGATGTCGGCCATTTATGGTCTGGCGGTAGATATATGCGCGCTCAATCGAGGATACTAAGGCCGGGTTGTTCTTGTCGGTCTTGGATATGTGTGTGATGGTGCGGTGGTGATGTTATTATCTCTCCCAGCCATAGTCCGGACTGGTTCATTGTTTTTTCCCAATTTTTCGTTGTATTTTTTTTTTTTTTAAGAAAAGTGCTTTGGCTTATTCCCCTCATTGAAGGAATTTTCATTGATAGCCAACATGAGCATGTTGTATATAGCCTTAAAGCAAGGCTCAAGAGGTGAGGTTTTGTTTTGACCTCGATTTGGTTAGAATGGAAATTCCTTTAAGCAGCTTTCAAAGACTTGATGATAGATGTACGCATAACCTGCAGGCGATTTTATACCGCCATCCGCAACCAACTGGCTTGTTGCTTCGTATTGCGACGGCTGGTGGCAGCGGGTGTCTTTGGATGGAACCCACTTTTGGAATAGATGTATGCGATGCTGGCATACACAGACTTTGTGGCTAACCTACATATATGGAAACTTTTATATTATAGTTAAGGGTTAAGAGATATATGACTTTTGATTTGCCCTGCTGCTGCTAACGGGGTAATTCAAATGCAGATGGGTAATTTGTTTTCGTTATTGTTTTCAAGTTTGGTTTCGAGATGTTACGAGGGCAATAGGTTTTAAACTTCAATTTAATTCTATAGAATAATGGTGAAAAAAGTGGTGGTTTTGTGTTGAAATTGGGTCTTTCAAAGCTACTGACTAAGGAATTCATACGCAATCTACAAATCAAAGGATATTTTTCTTATTTTAAGCTGCATTTACATGAAAAAGAAGAAACTAATGGGAACGACCATGTAAACAAGAATTTCGGGGCAGGGCAACATTTTTATAACATTCTCTTAGGTTCTGTTATTATTTTGTAAATCTGAAAGAGACTGACAAGCTTTTAAGGCGAGTTAAAAAAAACATTCGATAGACAATAAAGAGCGTACAGCTGGTACTCCAAGACAACTCAGCTAGGAGGTACTGAAACCAATGAGCGGGTGATCATTTTCAAGTGTAAGAGAGAGTGAATAGAAAGCTAAGATGCCCAGGAGTATCACTTTCCGACTCAATTTGGTGAACCCCAGGGAACCCTAATGAGGCCTTTATACTTTAATATAATAGTAATAAAATTGGCTTAGTGGTAGACCACCAGCAACGTGGTCAGTATAATGCTCTTATAGTTTTCTCTATGCAAGTCACATTCAAGGAGTTAATTTTCCGCTTCAAGGACTTAAAACCAACTTTGAGTTTTGAAAGCATTAAATTGCAGACAATAATGCATACTCCATTAACAATGCTGGATCAGAGTTTAATGAACTCCTCATATGCTGCCGTTAAAGTTCCACATTCAGAGAATAAGGAGACTAATCTGGACATGAGTACAACAAGTTAAGGGTGCTTTCATAAAATAGTAAAATGGAACTAGAAGTTTCAAAGAAGAGATCATTTATAAAGATGAGAAACAGAATCGTAGACAAAACAGAGCCTTGCGGTACACCAGTATTGATTTTGTGAACTTCAGACTTGATACCATCCGAAACAACTTTGATAGAAAAGTTACAAAAAGGTTACCAATTACCAATTCAATAAGGAAGTTATTCATGGAAATAAAAAGCAACCATTTTTGATAAGAGACCTTGATATTTCATATACTCTCTCCAAAACTATGTAATACGCCAGGTTACAACATTGTTCAATATTTTCCAACGATTATTGCTTAAATGAAAAGAGTTATCCTTCCGATTAATTATGGAATATTATTATCTCACTGGTATTTCGTTGGCAGTATGCAATCCTGTCAATCCAAAATTTCAATACATTTTAGATGGTTTCAGTCGCTATTTCACGAATAGCATGACGCATATTGTTATTAAGTGCCTGAATCATCGGAGGGTAGAAGGTTTTATAATACAAATTCTCTACAAAAAAAAATTGTCAGTATTCAAATCACAGCTCCATGCGGGTTAAGCATGATGACATAAAACTAACTGAATATACAAGATTATTGAAATTAGTGTGCAATAAATCGATAGCCACAGTTGCAATATTCTCCATTCAGGATGTAAGAGGGATTTATATTTAAGCTAATTTTTGTAATCGAATACTACTTTATGGGTTTTAACCTACTTCACGTTATGAATGGCTATATAATTAAAAACGTGATCCTCTTAGTCCAACCTTTAGGTATAACTTTGTCAACACAGAGAGAATTTTTGTAATAAAAAAATACTTCTTTGTTTTTATCCCATTTTACTATTTAAATAGCAATTTTTTTTTCGCATAACCTTTCACACACAAAAAGAAATTTCCAAATCAGATGCTATTTTTCGCCCATTTCATCCTATAAATGGCAATTTTCTGAAAAAAATCTTGAAGGCCATCCACTAAAAAACAACCTTTCAATCAACGAAAGAATTTCTTAAATCGGATATTTTTTCTATATTTCACCCTGCAAATAACAAAATTTGAAAAACATTTTTCCTAAAGCTATTTCCTACGAAAAAACCTTTTAAACAAAACAAGATTTTACTAAATCGGACAGTTTTTTTTTTATTTTGACCCCATTTCTCCTAAAAAATATTAAAATTTTGAAAAAGAATATCCCTAAAGCCATTTCTAACGAAAAACCTTTAAAAAAATAGAATTTCTTAAATTCGAATTTTTTTTTTAATTTGTTCACTCTACAAATACCAAAAGTTAAAAAAGAATATCCTAAAAGCCATTTCCTAACCACCTACAGCGCCACCTGTTGAGAATTTTATGACTTTTCTTTTTTCCTAAACCTTCGCGGAGCTATCACAAACAAACCTGTAGAAGGAAGTATCCAAATTGGTTCAGTCGTTTTCTAGTTTTAAGCATCCGCACCCACCACGATCCATTTTTAAATATATAGATTATTATATCAATCAGCAAACGAGTCTCACGAACTTTCTTCACAAACTTTAATAAAGCAGCTGCAATTTGTGAATTCTTTCGACAAAAAATTCTATTCAAAATGACTCGCACTGTTTTGGCAACCCATCATCAGGAACATTTTTCCATCCATTTTGTACTATATAATACTGAGTTTTTGTCAAGTTTTTGAGCCCATAAGACCTGTCAGTGTCAAAATTGCATATATGATTCAAAAACACACCAAAATATGAACTAGCCGATACAAGTTCGGTACAATTATCAAAAGGTGGATCCATAGAAACTCAATCTGTTAAATCGCTATCATCACGTAAAGCCATAATAGATAGCTTGTTGTTACTGGAAGAAACCAATGTTCACTTATTTGATCATCTACTGATGTGCAGCATAAGCTATCGGAGCCTTATAAATTTTAGGGATAACATGATACAGATGTTACCAAAATTTACCTCAGATCTATTTCATCGAATTGAGAAAAGAGATCAGGTCCTTGATTTTCAGCGCTGAAAGTTCACTGCAAGGTTAGCCAAAAAATGTTCAATAGTGTGCCCTTCCAGACCAGGAGATTGACCCAGCAACTGAACGACTGTCTGCTTTTCTGGCTGATCACCACCCAGCTTTGTCACGGATGCTCCTATATTAAACATCGATTACCCGGGTCATATCAGAAAGTTCTCGTACTGTTAGACCAATTTGTCTTAAACATACACTAGCTTATAAATTTTCATTCCAATTTTTGTACTTTTAACATACAGCAACAAACACACGTCTCATAAAAAATATGGAACTTTTAACTCAGTCACTTGGCATGATTTAGATACACCATGCCTTAAATAAACAACTAAAACTGACAAAGAAAAAAAACACATTCCATAAAAATAAAAATAAGAAATAGAACGATCCACTCTTAATTGCATTCGCAATGAAATTTTCTAAAATATTTTTCACAAATACCTAGATCCCTGTTTTGAGAATCCATAGAAATACTCCGAGGAAGCAAAAAAAAAAACGCCATCCAGATCTTCACATTCTTAAAGACGTCAGATACACCATCATATTATTATAAAAAAAAACTCAAACTGAAGCCAATGAAACCCATCCATTCCAATCCAATCCAATCCAATCCAAAACCACAGACTCGTTTTGTCTTCTCTCACTTTAGACAACTGAATGAGCCTCAACATTCAACTTGCAGCATTCATCCTCCAGAGCTATCCAAACAAACACACCATAATGCCAGCTGAACTGCATTCAATGGCATCAGAAGAAATAAAATACGATACAATAAAAAAAAAAAAGAAAAAATAGAAACAGATATAGAACCTGCGGAGCTAAACCAAAGGCAAATATCATGTCAATATGTCATGATATTATCCCATCATAGCAATAATAATATTTACCACGTTGGACCCTGGTGACATCGAATTCCCCTCGTCTCGATGATGGTGAAAAGTCTTTGTGAAAAATTGTAAATGCAGTCCTCATCTCGCATCCTCATCTTGCATCTTTGAATGATGGCTGGGTTTTGCTTTAGCACCAAATGGCGCGAGGCAAAGGAAAACGTTCTATTCGCGGTAATAGCTTGAGGCAGGCATGATGGGATCGGTTTTACCCCCCCGTCCACTCACTCTCACCATACAAAATTAAAGAGCACGGTATTGGCAAATGATATGTTCACCCGATGGCAGAAGTTAACGACCGACCGACTGACATCTAGACGACCGACATTACCTTCAACGACCGACGTCTTCGGTGAACGCCGCTCGTCGACGACATTGTGGCTGCTGCAAGTTGTTAGCATAGAAATGCAATTATTATAACTCTTTCCACCCCGCCCCATGGCCGAAGAAATTTTCCGGTGAAAGCAGGACACAGCAGCGGCAGCAGCAGCAGTGCCTGATGTGCCTGTATCTGAATCCGAACCAAGAGAGCGAAAAAAAGGGATGGGCACCCGAGGAACCATCATAAAAATAACAGCTACAACAACAACAGCGGAAAAGTAATAATAACAATAACAGCATTCAGCGCCCAGGAGGAAGAATATATTCAAAAAGTTTGAAAGACCCGCTGCTGCTGATGCTCATAGAGAGTTGCAGTTCCTAACGGAACCAGAAATGATTTGATGTTTGAGAACGATTAGAGAAAATCCATAATGACAATCGGTGGCGGCGCGGCGGCTATGGACGTGGAGAGGTCGCTCCTCTAGGTGCACTACCTTTATACCTAGTACCTACCATCATCAGCTCCAGAGAGCTCTAGACATGTTCATGAGGACAAAGATACTACGCGACGACCGACGGCGAGGATGATGATGATGATGCCCAAAAGGAGGCATTAGACTGCTGTAGTCATGCACACCTCTATCACAAGAGCAAATTCAGTGACGATCATCCAGGCGAGAGAGAACGTATCTTAAGAACCAGAAAACTAAAATATCTTTCGAATAACCGCAAAAATCTTTGAATTGGAGGTAATTGCATCTGATGATACCAGCATTTCGTTGCACTACCACCGGAGTTGGTTCAAGTCATGTCTATAGTCCTATAGTGAATAACTTTGGGTATAAAGAATCTTCATAGTATACCCACTTAAATCTATGAATATGGGGATCCCGAAAAACCAACAGACGGACAACGGCGACGCGGCGCAGCGCCATCAATGTTTGCACAAGGAAATGAGCATGTTCACATATAGGTGTTTGCATTTGTTGAAAGCTATTATTTTTGTTTAGTTTTTATTCATACCTTTTCATACCCATAGTGTTCTGTTCATCATCATTGTTGATTTACGGTAATTTCAAACACCTATAACAATTGGCTGAGAAAATGAGCGGGAAAAACTATCTTTCTATCGGAGTTGGAGATGGAGATATATGGTTTTTTTTTTTTTGGTGAGAGAAATTTTTCGAATCATAAAAATTGGAAAATTCTTTCGGACGCCATCTGGCGAACCACTATGGTGCTGTAATGAACACAATTATTGAGATGAGGCAGGGACGTAACCTAGTTAAATTATTTCTCAGTGGCGAGGTTGATACAGATATTAGTTTGTTGCACTTAAGACATATGTTTTAAACTAGTTTGCCCGCCCAGCTTTGCACGGGTAGAAAATCCTAAGGGCCAGTTTCACAGTCAGAAAAGTGACACTTAAGTGGGGAATGTGAAAGATTAATTCCCAATATCAGAGTGCACTGTTACCTGATTAAGTGACACTTAAGTCTCAGATGTTGGTAACTTAAGTTCCACTTACGCTGGCTATGAAATTTAGCTGAAATTCATAATATGGGAAACTTAAGTGCTACTTATTCCGGTAAGTGTCTTAGCTTCGCTACTACTTTCTGATATTTATATGATCCTATGATCCTCTAATCCTCTAAGCCCAACCTTTATTGCTTTCCCAACAAAGAAAGCATTTTTGTATTCGAAAAATACTGTTTTATTTGTATCCCATTTCACTCTATAAATTGCATTTTTTTTTTAAATAACCCTTCAAACATTAACAGAATTTTTTAAGTCGGGTACCTCGTTTCGTTTTTACCCCCTTTCACCCTATGTATACCAACTTTTTGAAAAAAAAACATATTTCAAACACACACAAAATTTCTTAAATCGGGCATTTTTTGTGTTTACCCTATTTCGCCCTACAAATAACAAAATTTGAAAAAGAATATTCCCAGATCCATTTCTTTAGAATATCCTTTTAAACGCTGGGAGATTTTTTTTTTATCGGATAAGTCTATTTAATTTTCCCCCTTTTCACCCTACAAAGTGAATTGTTCCGATACTCAAGGTAGAGACGACTAAACCGACTATGTTTTACATATATGTATATTAAGATGTTTGGTGGATTTAATTATTTTGAACGAAAATGGCAATTTTTTGAAAAATGGTGATTTTTATAAACATCCATCCAGATCCATCAGATCGACACAAAAATCGTCATTGAAATCGACCAACTAATACTCCCTCTGATATAATCATCTTCGATACTTTTTCAAATTGTAAATAAGAAATTCATGAAACAAATTGATTAGCATCATCTGCAGCCAAATTACCATGCATCTCGTATGTACTCATCATTCAAAAATGAAAATTCCAATATTAATGTGTATCTATGTATCGTAAAAATGTGTTTCTATTAATGCGCGTTAAACTATATAGGAGACTCCTTTTATACTACTATACTTCTGCCTTGCATCATCTAATATCGTTCCATCAGGGAATTTATTTTAATTTTATTTCATTCGAAATGGTTTGTCTAGTTTTTGTTTCGCCTTAACTCAAGAGTCAAGACCGACCGACCGAAGCTACGATGGCTACGATGTCTTGAGCAAGGGACTAAAGAATTCTAACTAATTATAGCATCGCATTAGAGCGATTGCTTATCGCTTTACAATTCGAAGCCTTTGGGCAGTTTTCATTTTATTTGTTTTCATTCAAAGAAAGAAGCTTAAGAATGCGACATGGTAACGGTGGCTGTGTTGGTAATGCTTGAGAAGGTGGCGGCTTGGGGACAAAAAAAAAAAAAAAGTGCCATCGGGTGAAAATTATAATTTGCTAGGTTTTCTACATTTTTCTTTTGATAGTTGATTTGATTGTTGAGATTTTGCGATGGAAGATGTTTTAGGAGAAATCATAGAAGCACGAGGTATGAATTTTTCCGGAACTCACGGAAATTGTAAATAAAGGGTCCGCCATCTAACGTTTTTTTTTTCAACTAGTGCTTATTTCGTGAATGGTAACACTTAGCTCATGTCTGATTTGACAGATAATTAGTTTTATCCTTCCGCTGAACGAATATGGTTGTGTATACGCTTCGCTAAGTGGGCCTGCGATCGACTTAGAGAAGATGCCGATTTTGCCAAAAAAATCATCTTTTCAGATGAAGCTGATTTTGATCTTGGCGGGTAGTAAACAAGCAAAATTGTCGCATTTGGGGCACAGAAAACCCGCACGCATACATTGAAAAGCCGATACACCCAAAACGAGTCACTGTTTGGCCATTTTTCGAAAATGAGCAAGTAGTGGCCGTTACAGTCAATGGCGAACGAATTTTTGTTCACAAAAATTGAAGAGGAGGATATTGGCAACATTTGGTTTCAACTGGACGGCGCTAGGTGCCACACAGCCAAAGCTATACTCGATGTTTTCCGCCATTTTCAAAAAAAAAAAGTTATTTGGAGGACCCTTTACTAACATGTAGGAATCTTCAAGTTTCTAATTTTTTAAATTTTGTTTAATTTTGATATATTAGGGTGAATTGCGGTAAACAAAAAACAAAACAAAAAACACAAGTTTAAAATGTTGAAATTGGAGAAGTATGGATTTAGGTTCAGATAGCTTTCAAAATGTATCTGTTTATAGGGTGAAATGGATTGAGAAAAAAAAATTAAAATAGTATCCGATCTAAAAATTGTTATTATCTTATAATGTACTTAAATAAATAAATAAAGCATGGCTCAAGGGATTTTTTCAAACTAAGCAATTCTAAGATGAAAGCAAAAAATCCTTTTAGAGCTATTTATTGTTTAAAGTTAAGTTTAAAGGGTAAAAACAAAAATAGTAATACATATCTAATTTTAAAAATTATTTTTGTGTTTGAAGAGTAATATTTAGGGAATGGATTTCGAAGAGTTTAGCTATTTATAAGGTAAAATGGGGTAAAACAAAAAACTTTGCCGTTTTTTGAAATTATTTTTGTATATAAAATGTAAGTTTAATGAATGAATTTATTTAGGGCTAGATGTTTTTAAAATTTAACTATTTATAGGGTTAAGTGGAGTAAAAAAAAAAAAAAACTGGAAATGATATTCGTGGAAAAAAATATTTTTTAGTTTCAAAAATTAAACTTAGAGTAGAGCATAGCTTTAGGACTAAATATTGTTTTTTAAATTTAGCTATGGTAGAATGTGATAAAAATAAAAAAAGTGTTATGCGATTTTAAAAATTATTTTTGTGTTTAAAAAATTGTATTTAGAGGATGGACTTAGAGAATCGATTTAAAGCCAGACATTCAAAATGAGGATATTTATAGGGTGGCCTAGGGTAAAAATAAAAAAAAATAACTTAATTAACAAAATTCTTGTTGTGTTCGAAGTAAAATTTTTAGTGCGAATGGACTTCAATGACCACCTGAAGGCTAGATAGTTTTCAAATTTTAGTTACTTTTGGAGTGATTTGGGATAAATAAAAAAAATAATTCGATTTTAAAATTTATTTTTTTGTTTGAAAGAAGAAAAGATAAACAAAGAACTTTATAAAGTGTTAAGTGGCTTCAAACTTGCCAAAAGACTAAAATCCAAACGACTAGGCTGTATGGGTTATGTAGAGATAGAATGGACACTATTGCTTCAATCAGGAAATTTTACCTTTTTGGGGTGGCACTCTAGAGTAGACCAAATCAAACTATGCATAGAGCTGACTGGAGAGTCTTGTTTATTCAGACACAAGGCCTGACTGTAGCGCCTGCTTTAAATAAGGAAATTTGAAAAAGTAAAATACGCAACGTACAATATGCTAAAAAGATTGGATAGGATTCACCGCAATACAAACTAGAAACGTATTGGCCAAAACGTTCAAACGAGAATATTGTCCAAAGCTCAAACTTGAACAAGCTCTCTAAGGAAGTTTTATTCGAGATCCAAAATCCAAGCATTTATACCGCATTTTTCACCTGGGGAAATAGTGGTCAAAGCCCTTTCACGGTAAAATTTTTCCAATAACATCATTGAGAACGCTGGCCAACAGGGCCAGACCAACCATATGTGCAAGATGTGCAAATGCACAGGACGCGAAATTCTGGGGGCGCATTACTAGGAGCAAAAAAAAAGTAATCTGATCTTGCGCAAACAAATATGAACTGCCATTTGCATTTTAACCACAAAACTTGTTCAAATAATCCCTGTGCTAAATTATTTCTTGCACACTAACTAACATCACTTTCATTGTTGCATTCAAGGAGAATTTAGCTCAAAATAGGTGTCGTAAAATTAAAGATCACACTAGAACTCTGCATTGAAAGTCTACCTCCTGGGTAATGTAGAAAAGTCTTATGCATGTGTATGTATGTATGGATGGAAATATAAAAAGGGGCGCTTTCTACAAATCTTGCATAGGGCGCAAGTTTGTCTGGGGCCGGCCCTGCTGGCCAAGGAAGTATTGATGTCTCATTTAACAACAATTAATGTCTACCCGCTAGGGACCGAAAAACCATTCTGTTCAATAATAAATCTTTTTTACAAATTCATTTATTTCTAGGACTGGCCACGAGATTTGAAAAGTTACGGTCTCATCTGAGGATAACAAGGCAATACTGGCTCCATAGCATTCGGTACGAGACCGTTATTTTAAGTTATCTCGCCAGTAAAAGTTAAAATTTTAAAAAATAGCATTTTTAAATTATAAGTATGATTTTTTCGATAAAATCAGTAATATTAGTTTTTGTTGATTCAGATGATAATGAAAATGTTCAATTTTAACAATACCCATACAGTACTTATATTAGTTACGTCTTGTCACGTCTCATGGCCAGTGCAAGTTAGCTCGATATTTATATACATTTTATACAAACGATGCGATATTTGTCGTATTTTTCTTTCGACCTTCTGATACTGACGCTTATCGGGTAAAAGAGAGTGTGAATTAAGAATCCAAAATGTAAAATGGTATGTAAATTAAAGGTATTAAAATAAGCTTTTCGCTAGAGCTAAAAAAGTATATGTCATCACTGAATTTTTTTGAAATATTAGTGTGGCAAAGACAGTGCAAAAAAAGTGGCTTTTCTAGAAGTCAAAACTCAATATCTCAAATTGTGTTAAACATATTAAAATAACTTTATTATTATTTTAAAGACAAATACCTTTCATTTAATATAAATATCAATATCTACGTCAATTATTTCGCCCGTTATGGACAATTATTTGGAACAAAATCTGAAATCCTTATTTTGCAATCGGTAACTTCCAGCCCGAATAACTCGACTTTCCCAAGAACGATTTTGAAAATATTTTACTCATGTATTGGGCTTTACGTCTCACCTTTCATTTTATACCAAACTCGTTCGTGTACACTCTGAGCCAAAGCTCCATAGTAAAATGGGCATGAACTTTGAATAAAAAGCTAAATCGTAAACTGGCCAAATGTATTAACGTACACACAAAATGGCAATGTTAATATTTTATTTTTTTATTTTATTCCAAGTTAAGTTAGCAAAAAAACAACAACTGTAATGGTCGTTGTGACTTGTGACATAAAAGCATCATTCCCTAAAAACCTTACGCATATATATTTGGAATCAAAACAAATTAAAAATAAAGACAAATACATTATCCTTGCGTGCAATAATGACACCATCTTACATTCACAGCAAACACGAAGAAGTGTATTCCTCACTTGCATGCATGCTGCCATCTTTTTTTTTGCTAAATAGCACAACAATAACTACTATTCTTGTCGCCACAGACTACCACACCACAAAGTAGCGCAATAGCGCATCTCCTTCGATATAAATTAAGACTAAATCGTGGAATTCTGGCGCAACAAAATGCCCCCAATATAAATTGCATTATTTTTTTTTGTCTCCCATTAATCTACTCTGGACTGAGTCTCAGTTAAAAATTTTATAATAAATGATTACGATTCGAAGAAAAAGTTAACAAAAAAACATTAAATGTATCTTCAAGCGTAAGTCCTGCGCCTGAGCAAACGAAAATGGTAAATAATGTCCCAACTATACAATGTATGCAGTGCACATTGCACGCGCATCCAGGACGGTTTCCTTTATTTTCTATAAAGATCCACCAACGACGCACGACACATCGTCGTACACTGAATACCATGTGTGTGCATCTTAAACCACAAGGAGTCCAGTCCAGCACCATGCACCATCAGGAGTCAACCAACCAACCAACCAACCACCAGAACAACCACCATCACCTAGTTTGTTTATATGCATAGCTATAAAAGAAAATTTATTTATGTCAAATGAAACACGGTCCCGCGAGAGGTAGAAGTTGAAAGGAATTAATTTGTTAATTTATGCTGTAAGGTCACAAAAAAAAATACGATAACATCGCCGATCTGTGCTGCGCGCTCTCAGATCGGTCGATCGGAGGTTTTGTATATTTCTGTATGAACCAGATTCGGTTGCACCGTGAAAGGCCAAAAATAATTCGAAGCATTCACTCCAAATGTACATCACTCCATCTTTTATGGCTTTATCTATGGAAATGGAAAGAGGAACATTAAAAATGTTATCTCGAACTCTGCGTTCTTCTATATACATACGTATACAGCATCGCTTCATACGTTTATTGTAGACAACTTCCCGAATTTACCCCCACTTGACCCGCGTGCCTGGGCCTGTTCAGAGATTTTCAAGTGTCTGGATGCAACACCTCTCAACATATCGGAGTAGTCGGAGAGAAAGACTAAATAAATTCCTGCCGCGAACCATCTTTTAGAACAAGAACAAATTACTTCAGACCACTCGCTGTTTTTCTTAAGTATCTTCAACAACCAGTTGTTGGTTATAGCATAGTTGCAACAAGCGCAACATTGTTGTTGAGTTTAAGAAATGTGACGAGAATCGCCTGCAACACTAAAATTGTTATGCGTTTTAGTTTCAACTTTACACAAATATATGTATATGTACCCCTATGGTGATGGTGTGTGGTGGCGATCCAGATTTGGTCTTCGCTATCAGCTTTATTGTAGTTCGGCAGATGTATGTAAGTAAAGGTATATAAGCTTTTTAATGGTAAATCGTAAACAGCATGCGTAATACTATATTCTCCAATAACCTTTAATTTAAAAAAAAAATAACATACGACATCTGTCGCATCTCTCCATAAAGCAATAAACGATTGTCGCACGGTTTTTACATCATACATGCGATTTTTATTGAATTCGAAATGCTTGTGAAATATAGTAATAATTACTAGCTTGCGCATGCGAGACCTCATATATGTATGTCTTCAATAAAACACGCCTATCATAAAATGTCAAAGACACACCAAATGTATTCAAGGTGGAGTGATAGGAGATGTTGGCGTAAAGGGCATGTTTGGCCAGATGATTGTCAGATCTTACAATATTGGGCGCGTTCAACGCATATCTGAATATTCAGAATTCTGAATTTTTGGATCTTCTGATTTTCCAGCTGTCATAAAAAGCTCTGAAAATTCAGATGATATCTAATTTTGTATGACAGCTGGCCAATCAGAAGCTCTAAAAGTTCAGAATTCTGAAAATTCAGATGCGTTTAACGTTCCATTGAGCGCGCACATTGTCACATCTGTCAGTTCCCCGACAATAATTGCCAATGAGCTGAAAATAGCCAAATAAATACTGTAGCATGAAAAATTGGCTGGTTGCCAGATTTTGTCCCAAAGTCTTACAATTTCACTCTCCCTTGACAGAAATTGTCATACAAATTTTGTAAGGTAGTGGCCAGTACAGAAATTTTTGTGAAAATAATCTTAAAAAACTAAATTGAATGGTAAATATAGCAACTGCAACTATTTTAACGGAGGAGGAATTGCCACAAAAAAATCGCAGTGTTTGAACGAAAAATTTAGTGGCTTGTCGATTGGAGGAGGGATTTTATGAAAAATTGTTCGTCGAATTGCGAGCCACAATTTTCTACGAATGATCTTCTTGAATAAGTGAGTCCACTCAACATCTAAAACTAAGACACGAACATTAGCGCAAGCATTTTATCGGGCGAACGGGTTGCATTGATACGATGATACCTAAGCTGCTGGTGATACTTTTCAGTCTCCTCATTTCTTGGAAGTTATTCCAGAAAATCGAGACGCTTTCGTTGCCAGATTGGCTCGACTTCATTTTCTGTATTTTTCGCTGTTGATGGAATTGAAAGTGGTACACAGTTTTGACCATTTGACCTTACACTCCTTAAGTGACATGTAAGTGGCATCTGTCACCACTTGCCACAGGGCCTTAGGCAATTTGTCTTTAACAACGACTTCTGACAATTTCAAACGAGGCTGACAATGTCCTTATTGTCTGACAATAATCAAAATTGTATGCTCAGACGATTGTCACATACCTGACAATGGCTGACAGTGACGTTTCTGGCAATATTGTCACAGAAATTTATATGTAAGACATTTGGGACAACTTTTTACTAACAGATTTGACAATATTGTAACATCTGACAATGGTCTTTACTTAGCTTTAGCCTTATTCTACGGACTCTAAGAAAAAAAATCAAAAGGCAGCACAATGTATACAAGTACCTACAAGAACAAGTACACATCTTGATATACCTTCTGCTAAAGACTTGTCTGCACACTATTTCCACTAACAATAAGCAAAATACTTGTATTCCCGCATTTGGGTAAACCGCAGTCATACCCTATGAGTGCAGCCACAATTAGGGAAATCAGTTTACTCTTGAGCCCAATTTTGGACGTAGAGTCAACTATACAGAGATTCTTTCTTTAAGTGTACTACACGAATGTGGAATGCCTTACCTTACACTATTTTTCCCTCTTATTGCAATATTCAGAAATTCAAAACCAATGTGCATTTTAAATCCTACCCTATTTTCCTAACGCCCGCTCTATCAAGTTAGTGATGGGTACTCGCTCACCTTCTAAGTAGTTCCCATGTTATGAAGAGCATTTTTGAACCGTTTCGTCGCCACCCGATTATCAAGTAATTTAAGGTTTAGCACAGAGTTTTGATAATGAAGGGTTGCCGCTACCCGAATTGAACCCAACAGTCCAAGATAGGATTAAGAACTAAAGCACAGATTAGCCACATGAAGATGAGAATGTTTCGAACGTTTCACCCTCCAAAACCCATTTGTTTACATTGTTGTTTTTGTACTTTCATAACGTGTCGATGAATAGGTGTGAATTGCAACAACAATTTAACCAGGTTTCTGAAGATCCCTACTGTCTATGTGTGCAGTTTTTATACACCCATTCTTATTTTTTTTATCTGCAATCTGACAGTTCAAGCTTGTAGGCAAATGAAAATGGCTTCCGGAGATTCTCATCTTCATGTGGGTAATCTGTGAACTGAAACATTTGTAAGATTAACGTAGGGTCTAGTTTACATAATGTCTAAGTAAAGTTTTAATTAGTTACTCGACACATAATGTAAATATTAGCATATCAGGGTCATAAGGCTACAATCCAAAACAATATATTTGGATTATCTGTTATATTTTCTCCTGTGAAGTTATTACTCTGTGCTAATATTTATAAGTTGAGTAACTTATCAGAATTTTACTTAGAAATTGTGAAAAAATGGTCCATAGGATCTTGTATTCTGGGCAACGTCCTCATTAGAATGGCAAAATATGGATTCGTACAAAAATCGAATTCAAAGAAGACGAAAAAAGTAGGTCTCGCAGTTCTGTCCGTCTAAACGTATGGGTTTAACTTGGTAAATACCTAACGCGTGTTAGAAATTCACCCCAAACGGATTTTTTTAAGGAACAAAAATAAAGGAACCTGCAGAAGAAATACAGATTTTTTCAGGAAATAAGAAAATTTTTAGTTAAAATTTTCTCAGGAGAATGATTGATAAAATACTCTTGTTTTTCAAATGAACAAATTTAGAGGAAAAGCTGTATTTAAGTGTAAGACGAGCAATTTTATTCGGTTCTAGTTCGAGGCACCTTAATAGATCTTAAAATCGCAGTGCACTTAACCCCATGTCCATTTACTTACATTCATTCATATACACATCCCGCTTCAATTTTATGGTGTTCAAGGTGCTGCAGTCTACCTTTTAGAGGATATTTTCTACCCTATATCACTTTTATGAAAGTAAGGAATATTTTAATACTTATTTTTACAAATATTAAAATGAAAAAGTATTTAATTTATGTATAAAGTAAAAATTAATGATGTAGAGAAATAATATTCTAAATTGAAAAACAAAATGTTCCCCCCCTTTACTTTTTATCCTACAAACTTTTTCATACCACTAATGGGAGTTGAATTATTCAACATTTAAAATTCAATATTTCTGTCAAAGTATACATTCCTGAATATTATATTTCTTATATTTATTAAGAAATTAACTTTATTAGTTTTTCCAATCGACTTCAGATTGAATCTCATTAAACAACCAATGGTTTAAGGTTTCACTAATTTCACTTATCATTTACATACATATATCACAAATCATTTTATACAAATTTGGTTAGGTATACATACATATTTCTGATTCTGATAAGATGGCCACGGTGTATTAGTGACAAAGTGTGAATTGTTAAGAGAATGAAAAGGTGTTGAATCGAAATTTGAGTTAATAAACGTATAGAGGAACGGAAAACTTATAATGGGATAAAATAGCGGTAGCCTTGATATTCGGGACTGGATGGCGATTTTTAACACCTCATTTGTGGGATATTCACAAAAACAGTTTACGAGTATATCTACCATCTGAAAGGTTCTGGTAACCTAAAAAAAAAAGGTCAACTAGATTTGGATTTTTTTTCAGGCATAGGTTTTTTTGCGATTCACTTTTGTTGCCAATATCCCACAAATGAGGATTTTAAAAACCTCGTCGAGATTAAACAAAAAAACTTTCAACAACTATTTAAAAAAAAATATGGCTGACCAATTGCTTAAACTAGCTGACATTTTTTGACCAATTACTGACCTCTTAGATGGCATACTTTTTTCGAATATCCCACATATGGGGTCCTATAAGATCTCTTGGCCAAGTCCTATGTTGAATTTAAATATTTATGATTCATTTGAGCAACTGATATTAAAGGGCTTAGCAATTTTAAATTCAAAAAGGAAGTTGCTCATAAAAAATCCAGCAAAAGTAGACTTCAAATATTTTCTGAGTGAAGTCAACAAAAATTCAAATGAAAAAAGGAAAATTATTAAAAACTGTTATCTCTAGCTTTTGGCAATTATAAGCTTTACCCTGTTTAAAAGTAAACCTATATTTTTTAGTGCTAGCAATATCAATTTCTATTGGTTAACTCTATACGCATAACTATGTAAAGGGTGTTTTTTTAGACGTGTGGTTTTCAGGAAGAAATAAATGCAAATAATTTAATGTTATGGCCAAGAATTTAGCTTTATTATAAAGATAAGAGTTTGCCATTATGTTTTAAAAATAATTTCGGCCAAGTGGCCGCTGTGACTGGCTCAAATACATTCCAGCCGAGAGGTCCAATTTTCGACAGCTCCAATTGTTGCGCGCGATGCTCCACAGCAGCAATAGCGACTTCAGTGCGCACTGTAAGGCGGCGTCTCTGAGGATGCGCATTATCCACTAGAGTAAACGTGGTGCGAAACCGATCCATGGTTGCTCGAATTTATGCGATTTTGCGATTATATCGACCGAATATTGGACGAACTGAACCATTATTTTGGTAATAAATTTGCACGATTTGCAAACGTTGTTCAGGAGTAAGTATATTAATTATAAAATGGCAAACCAAACTGAGCATAAATCAAGTGACAGCTGTCAAAAATAACCAACTCCGAAAAAAGTATTGCCAGATTGCAAACCACACGTCTAAAAAAAACACCCTTTATATTAGATACCAACTTTGAAGAGTATGGGTTGAACGGTTTAAGCTATATACAACAGACAGTTCGAGATCCTATACGCTATACCTAAGGAAACACACATTTCTTTTGAATGCCAATTGTCTATATTATCATTCTTTCTTTGATGTTGATTTAAAGCCTTCTGAGTACCTGTGTAGTTTTAATTTTACGAACCCCATAACTTGATCTATAGCACCTACATTTTAATATCGTTAATAAAAACAATTCAAACAAATCGTTTAGCACTTAAAATCGAATTCTTTACCTATAGACTATGGTTGTATCATTCTTTCTGTAACTCTGTCTAAGGCGCTTTCTCAGATAAAAGGCTCCTCCAAAACGATTTTAATATTTTTTTTTTTAAATGGATTTAAATAGCTTTTCGTTTGTTAAAATTATTTCTTTTCTTTTTTTTTTTAATATACGGGGCGTGTTAATTGCCAAACATAAAATACATCATCTCTAGTATAAGAAAAACTAATAAAAATTTAACAAAATACATTTCCCGGCTATAATTCTAAAAAGTTGAGCAGACTCGCTCGATAGCATCCAAGACATAAATAATTTTAAATCCTAAGACGTTATATTACTTTTGCACAGCCATATAAAAAAAAACTATAGGTACCTAAAGAAAACTTACTCTATTCATCTTAGGTGAGATTCCAAACATGGTCCCAATCCCAAACCATCCACGCTAATCTTCATTCTTCCCTCTTCAGCCACAAAAATGGATATAGATAGAAGAAACTTTAAAAAAGTTTAATTCCTATAAAAAAAAATAAAATTATTCGCGAGCACGTTCAGCAACACTCTGAGAGTTAGAACTAAAACCAACAACAAGAACAACCACGAGCACACATCATAATAATTCGTAAATGACCCTCCACACGGTGCCATGCAGTGTGCAGCCAGCGTGCTTACGCCCACGCGAACATTTCTCTTCTTTATGCGGTGCATGCTCGCCAGTCCACACGAGTAGTGTGTGAAGGATTAATGCGCAATATACAATGGCTTGGCGTTTGGTGTTTGAATCATGTAAGCTATCAAATTCCAGAATCACCACGAAATCAATAAGTTTTTCCTATTCTAAGTTGCAATTACTTTATCGCTCGCTCTTCCATGGCCATTTTGGCGATAGAGAGTGTGAAAAACGTTAGAATCGAATAATTCGAATGTTAAATGCCCACAAGAACTGTCCGAAAATCATGTTCCGTTCATCATGCCAATGATGATGGTGATGATGATGATGGTGGCTGGTGGCCAATCGTGCAATGCAATGCAATCTTCGTTGTCGCGTCGTAGTCGTCTCCGTTTGCGTCGTCTACATACGTGTTGGATGTCATTGCGCGGCACACAAATGCAGCAAAATGACGCGAGCAGCGATTTCAGCTAAAGAAAATGGCTGAATTCGCCAAGTGACACTCATATGAGTGTTTAACTGCCCATCCCATGTCACCTGCCTACGCAAACAGGAAGTCCAGTGTGCGCTTAGAGTGCGTGTGATTAGAACACAACGCATGCTGTGAGCTGTGAGCTGTGACTGTGATTCCAATCGTTTGCGTCCCGTCTCCGCAGGTCCGGCTGTCTGCTGGCCATCGTGCTGCAGGAATGTATGTTTATCCGTATTATATTCGAATAGCTTGGCGAATAGTGATGGTCACACAGTGTGTTAATTATTTCTATTTTAAGGAGACTCTAATTATGGAATTGGCAATTTTAAAACATTTCGGAAATGTTTGTTTATGTATACATGAAGCAGTTAAGTAAGTGACAGAATCTAATCGCATTGCATGTTTTTATATCAACCGGGAGTAAGACCAACTCCCATACTGTTCGAATTTGTTTGTTTGGCATTTTTCAATGAAAAAACTCAATTGTATTTCGAAAGTTTTAACCATAACCAAATGACAGTCTTAATTTGAAACATCATTGGTCATTGTCTCAACTGCAGCCACGCAATAAATTGTTACCCTTCTATTAATAAACCGCAAACGACGGTGTTAAACAGGGTGATTCGCATACGGTGTGACAAAAAGCTAGAGGGTGTAAGTTGGGTTGAGCCAAGAAAAAAATCGTATAGGTGGGGGGGTCTATTCCCCCCGTTTAGCCAGGAGGGCAATTATCTAAAAAAATTACTTAAAACTGAAAAAAAAATATTGAAAAGCAATAGTTACACAAAAAATGCCATGTTACACCTTTTTGTAAAACCAGAAATCTCTTCTTTTATTGTGTTTTTTAAATAAAGTTCTTTTAAAGAATAGTTTTTGAAAAAAAAATTTTAAATTTAAAATTTTGACAAAAAAAAAAAATCTAAAGAAAATTTCAAGCAAATTTTTTTTCAAAATTTTACGTAATTAAGTTCTAATTTTGTTTTCAATTACCTTATACGCTGAAACGACTTACACGACTGGATAAAATTTGATGCTTTCTTTTGCGGGTTCGTTCTTAATTGCTAAAAAAGAAGAGTCGGAAAATTCTCAACAGGTGGCACTGTAGGCGCACATTTCGTTTTCAGTTCAATTCAATTACCGTTCAACAGGTGGCGCTGTATGCGGTCAGGAAATGGCTTTTGGGAAACTCTTTTTCAACTTTTGTTATTTTTAGGGTGAAATGGGGTAAAAACGAAAAGTGGCATCTGATGTCAAAAATTCTTTCTGTGTTGGGTAAGGTTGGACTTGGATTATCATGTTTTTAAATATTTAGCCATTCATAACATGAAGAAGGTCCATAAAGCATTTAAATAATCTTAAATATTTATTTATAATTTTCTTTTGTAATTTATATGCGAACCTTAGGTTTGTCTACCCGTGCGAAGCCGGGCGGGCCACCTAGTTAAGTATAAAAATATTCTAATTTACTCATAGTATAAAGGTGTTTAATTTAGATGTTTTCTTACACATTTCTACATTTTTTCAACAACAACAAATATACATTCAACCTAAAATACATTCTTCAAACATGTTTAACAGAAAAGAAAAACATATTAATTTGTATAGATAGGGAATTTGTATCCGTTTTATGTTATGTATTTTCTTTTTTTTTCTCTTAACAAAAACTAACATAATTTGTTACTTCTAAATTCACTGTAATTTAATCCACCCACCCATTGACATTCTATTCCCTAGTTCGAATATCAAGAGAGAAAAAACACGTGTCTTTTAGCCTTAGGAAAATGTTGAGAAAAAAAATAAATAAATTCACATCTATTCAAACCCAAAAGCACCACAAGAAATCTTGGAATGGAAATTCATTTCCTTGAATCTTTTTCTATTTTTTCTACAATGCCTATAGTAGGTTTGGTACATACATACATACATACAATACACTACTAAAGATACAAGTAGGTAGAGACAGACCATTGGAACCATTTAACTTTCTCAATATCTTTACAATCGAATCAACCTGGTCCGATCCGGAATTAAGTTCTATAGGCTTTCGAATAGGCTCACACAGGTATTTTTTTTTTTTTTTTTTGTGTTACTTTTATTCAAGATTGAAGACATAAAACAGGGTTGCCGTTTATGCTTTTTATACAATTTCTTATTAAAATCAATATTTTTAGTTGAGGAAGAAATCTGAAAAGCTTCGAATTTAAGGTCGATTTTTGATTATTTTTTCTAGAAATTTTAGTTATTAAGTACATACATAAAAATGATGAAGTCATAATTTTTTGTTGTATCTTATCTTGAACGGGTAGCTGCCATACAACTATTTTCATTTTTTTGTTCAAATTTTCTACAAAAGGGCGCTAACAATTTTAATTAAATCTATTTCTTAGTGATTTTGACATTTTTAGTATTTTATCGTTAAGAAATATTATAACATTATTTTACCATTAACATAATTATGTTTTTTTAATGTGTGGCTACATATTACAGTTGTTAACCAAAAGAGCGAATTCGTGCGATCTAATCGTGTGCATAATTTTTTTTTAACTACGAATTATAAGAATAAAAAAAGAGCATAGTTGAATTTAAAGCATTGGATTGGCAACACTATATGGACATACGTTTTTAGTGTAAACCCTACAGAGACGGACACATTCTCCATGTACACACAGCTCAATGTATAGTCTACACAAAGAAATGAATGTGAATAAGCAATAACATTAAAATAAATTCAACTCTCCAACTCAATCCAAATGGCAACGTATTCAAACAAAAATAATGAAAATGTATGAGTATATGCCCTAAGAATATTCTCCCCTTTACATAGATTTTTGTTTTCATTTATGCAGATTCTTAAGCGATATAGTAATGTAGGGTACGGTTACATTGATATCTTATTTTAAGCGCCGACAAATAAAACAAAATTTTTATTTTTTTATTTTTTTTTTTTTCAAAATTCAACATTGGATGGGTCGCTATGGGAGGGTCGAGCGGTTTTTATGCAAATCTAATAAAAAAAAAATATTGCGAAGGGAGGGGATTATTGAATACTTCAAACAAAATAAGCACTAAAACGTTAACAAAATCCATACTTTTGTCTTTGTTTTTTTAATAATAATATTTTATTTACATTTTTAAGTGTGAACATACATCCTCAAGGATTTTTCACATATCATGTCCATTTTGTGACCTTCAAGATGGTATACTTGTTTTTATCCCCTGAAACCTCATGTTCACCCCGCTTTATTGGAACTGGCTAAACAAATATAGCATATACAATCATGTACTTAGTTCGACACTAGTGTTTTTGATATATCAAATCTTTAGAAATTTCTGAGACACTGAGTGATATAAATAAAAAACGGAGCATATGCTCAGAGCAAATACTAAAAAAAAAAAAAAAACATGTTTCTATTTCGTAAGAATAAATGTATGCACCAATTGGTGAGCATTTACTCCTTCACACGGAATAGATGCTGTCATACCTCAACTATGTAACCTAGGAAAATAAGATCAACAAAAGAGCAAACTTCAGAAAAACTAAATTTTGGTGGAGAGCTTGATTTTATTTTACTAAGCCTTTTCTATAAAAAGGGGGTGGCATTCAGTTTTTCGCAAATAGGATAAGCGTTAGGATATGCTTAAGACATAAAAATATAGCCCCCTCCAAAATTCAGCTTTGTCACAATTTTGTCTGGGCTTATGTACCTTCGAAGGGTTGTGTGAAATTAGGCCCCAGGTAATAAGGCCCCAACAAGAAACAATATAAGCATAAAAAACAACGAACATCTTTAAATCTTGGGGTCTTATTTCATCCTTTGGGGCTTTTTTCAATTTTTGATTTTTTGACCTTATTTTTGGCATAATTTCACGGATCCACTTTCAAGCTCAATTAAAAGCCACACTTACTTTGCTTAATCTGTAGAAAAAAAAATGCAATAGCAACATTCTGCGAACTCAATCATTTAAAAAAAATAAGCATAAAAACCCATTTGCTTCATTAATCGGCATGAAATTAAGCTAACTCACAAATGAGGAGTAGATGCTCGTCTCGGTGGAGCAAATGCTTTAGTTTATTTATAGTTCATACCAAACAACGGAGTAGGAAAAGCTTAAAGAGGTTCTCATCAAACATGTAGAAGCTCAATTGTTGAGCACATCTTCAAGTATTTCATTCATATCCATAATCAAGTTCAGATTTGAGCAAGTGCTCGATTTTTTTCATACCGCTCACTAGCCAGCGAATATTTTTCATTTCAGAGTGTACAGTTTTAAGTTACCCAGATACCCTCATAGACAATCATCTTCTGCTATAATCACTTCCTCCAGAAAAATAGTTTTCCTAGCTCTGGTCAAATCAGCATTTGTATCACTGTAGAAATGCAGGTAGGTACTGATTCAGCTAGACTCAATAAGCTTCTCCTACCACGCCATCCTACAATAGCATTTCGAGTATAGAATAGGCTTTTGCGGTCCAATTCATGATTCAGGAGTGTGTTCCCATTGAATCTTGTTTATTTTCCGAAAAGAGGAATACATTAACATTTCAAAATTTCTTTCCGCTTCTTTAAATCAAACAAAATAGGGTACTGCACATTATTTTTGAAATCAACTCAAGTCAATTCCTAATTTTTGTTTTGTTTTGGAACCAATAGTCGTAGTAGACAAGGTTGTATATGTTATAGCCAAATGCACAAACTTTCATCCTGCCTCTGAATTCGAATGGAGAGCCAAATTGAAATTCTTCAGCCAGCAGCAACGAACGCTACGTTTGTCGTTTTTCTAGGATCATTCTGTGTGGCTGTGTGGGACGAAAAATTCCTACCACACACTATACATTTTATATGTGTAACTCTAATATGTTAATTACCTTCTTCTCTCGGGCTGGCTCTCTATTTATAGGCACATTCTACTGAATTCGAAGTAAACTGGATGTACATTATATGTAGACGGAGCAGCTCCTCCTTGGCTCCTTTTTGGAACGAACTAGCCTCTTTCAAAGCTTTGGCACTTGGATGTGGTTCGTTCGGTCGTTCAGCGCTGCGCTGTGCTATGCAATTTTGAATGACTGAAGGGATAATAAATCTTTTTTTTTGGTTTGAGTTTAGTCGCTCTCACTCTTGGTGGAGTTGTTAAAGTCGTTGCAGCTCACAGCAGCCAAGCGCAAGGATAATTTATTTTATTCGAAATAATTATTTTGTTCCTTTTCGTTTGGTGAGGACTGTGACTGGCAACTATGGTGGTGCTAAGAAGAAAAAAAAATCTACTAATTCAATAGATTTTGCATCTGTATCTGTGTTTGCGGGAGATTCTTGATCCAGCCCATAGCACTAGCACTGCGTTGTCCAGATCAATGCGCCTCCCATGCCCCTACATATATATAGGTACCTATAATATTCGAAAACGTGGGGGTACATTGTGACATAGAATTTTCATGTTTGTTATTCCGCTCACTGCCCGCTGCTGCGAAGACCATGACTATATCTTGGCCACCACCACACCGGATACCATCACATCGTCATCGACCATGGAAAGGACATTTTTATCTTTCTCTTGGACTCTTGCTGGATGGTCCATTGCGGTTCCCCGCCATTGATTTCAAAGATCTCTCGCTATCCCTTCGGCCAAGTTGCCAAAGACAAACCACGGAGGTGTTCTATTTGACTTGTTTAACGAATTTAAATGGGTAGATTTAATGTCAAGGTGGTGGGATTACATATGGCATACACAAAAGTGGATAAAGATAGATGATAGTGTGGGCACACTGCACACCGCACACAGCACAACATGTTGCAGATGCAGATGCATACCTCTACTATAGGTACACCTTACGTATAGTAATTTAAAAATTTTTTTTTCTTCTTTTCTACCACACAAAAAATAAAATTAATAAAAATATAACAAAAAAGAAAAGAAAAGGAAGGTTCTTCGAATGGGAATGTGACAGGGTGCATGGTCACGGTGTGATTAATAGACTGAATCTGAATCTGAAATTTAAAAATAAATGTCATATCGTTTTGGTGTGGTTGTTTGCTTTCTTTATTTGTTATTTTGTCATTAGCTAGCTAGACATGGGTATGGTGACCATACTTTTTTTTATTATAAAATTAAAGAAACGATTTATTTCAGCTATAAGCTTGTGTTTGGAAAACTTATTTAATTTTCTATAGATTTGAATAACAGGCGATTTTATTTAATTGATAATTTTATTATTTTTAAGTTTTAAATAAAAATACAAAAATAAATTCCTAGCCTTATGATTAAGAATTTTAATTTTGTTGGTTTAATTTTGTTGGATGTAGTTCACAATGGATTTTTTTTTAAATAACTCATGTAAGTTAAACAGAATCTAATAAAATTTGCGTAATGACAAGACCTAGTCAACTGATGAGTCCAAGTGAGATTGACCGGACGAAATAACAATTTGTATGGAATGTTTTTTAATTTATTATACTGGACAAATCGCAAAGACTTGGAAAAGATTTATCAGTGAACAAATTATTAAGGGTGAGTGTGAAAAAAATATTCAAAAATTACTCTAAACCCCAATATCCCTTAACTAGTTTCGAATACCTAATGAAACTAAGCTGAGAAAAAGTGCCATGTGCTTGTTTGCATTTTGCAGATGATTTTCCACAGCGTATGGATAGAAGAATTAATGCTAACAAACCACTTCTTCTGGATGTAAAAAGTGTGTTTTTCAACCTTTTTTCCACAAAGTAGTCGAGTTGCATTCTAAATTTCATTCGAATCCGATCAGCAGCCGCTCGAGCATGATTGAAGAATGTTCACAATCTCGTGGCACCCAAAACAATATCCGCTGTAAATTTTACAAAGCGAGGTATTTGTCTATTTAACAGTAAATGCGGTCACATTTGACAATTAATTGTAAGTCTGACAGCGTTTGCTTTCATTTTAACAATAAATTTTTTAAAATGATCACTATTGCTTGTTGTAAAATGACATCGGGTTACCAATTTTGGTTGTTAAATATACAAATATAAATTTGTAAAATCAACAGCGTGAAATTGTTAAATTTGCAGTCATTATCTGTAATAATTACAACAGGTTGTAGAGAGTTTACAGTCATTGTAGTAGCTGTAAAGTATACATTGTAGTAGCTATACATTAAGTTTACGGTGGCGAAATGGAGGTTTGGGTTCGGTTCCCAGCCTTGTCAACCTAAATAAAAAAAAACGAAGTGACAAAGCCTACAAGAGTATCTCTTGTCATGAATTAATGCTTCTTGTCTTGTGCTTCTCATTAGGCCATGAACTGTGGCGCCACCAAATTTATTTTATTTTTGTATGCCGTACATGCTACAGATGCTGTTATTTTCACAATGCGGTTGTGGAATTTCGTTAAACGGAAAACAGTGGTTGCCGGGACAATTAATGCAGCAGAATGAACAGCGTTTTTCAACACTCCTGCATCTCATTTTTTTGGGTGGGTATACTAAGGCAAAACCCGAAATGCCAAAGTTTTTCAAATAACGATTGTCAATGCTTAGTCGATTTTTTCATCAGCAAGGTTCATATTATTCAAAATAAACTTACTTCAGAATATTTAAAAAATTGCGAAATTGAAAATATCGATATTTTTGACTCGTTATTATAGTATTATGCTCAAAGATTGTTACTGCCAAAAGTGGTAGTGATACTTCTACTGCAGTTTGGTGTTCAGTTGATGGCACAAACTTGATTTTCTGGTCCAAAGCTATACGGTGGCCAAGCAGTGTAAGATACAGTAACATATTTATCAAAAAAGTTTGGTCAAAAGATGTTAACATAAATTATTTTTTTCTTTTTATTTTTGTTAAAGTTAAATTCCGTTATATGAAATCCTGAAAGTATTGAATTTTGAAAAAAAAAATAAACTATTTTTAAATTCAGACAATTTTGTTGAAATTTTGTTATACAATAATTTAAAGGATTTTTTTTTATCTTTGGACACGGTTCCGAGAAAAATAAGATTTTCTGTACTGGCCAAAACATTTTGCATGGAAAGTAAGGTTATTTTTCACCATACAAAAATAAAAATAAAAAAACGTTTCTGTCCAGCTAAACAGAGAGACAGACAGAACGAACAGCAACTTTTTTCGTCTTCCCATTTGGTGATAAATTTCAAGTACGATTCCATAATATTTTTTTCCTCAAAATTGAACTTAAGAAATTTATAAAACAACTTTTAAAAATACGAAGTTTTTTTTATTAAACATAGATTGAAAAAAATAATTTTTTTAAAGTAATAAAAGTACTAAATTTGTGTATGCCTTTACTTACGTAAAAAAAAAATTGTATAACCTAAAAAATAACTGCGTGGTTGAATGAAGAAAGGAAAGAATGGTCACCATACTTCATTTTTATTGTTTTTTTTTGTTTTATTCTTTAATGGAATTGTTTGTGAGCTAATATAGATTAGATCGTCGAATTTAGAAATATAGATGTTGGATAAGGTATTTTTTTTGTGATTAATTATTGCAGTAAAAAATGCACACATTATACACACATATGTATGCATACCTGCATCACACAAACAATGCAATCAGGTTTATTAAAGTTGGTTCTTCGGCTATGTGGGTAAGTAAGTTTATTGAAGTTGACTTGATAATGTAGCATTTGCTAGATTAAAATAAATTTGATTAATTTCAATTCTGTTCCAGAGTTATTATTAACAGATGAACGAGATTAATTAGGTTCATACATAGCCTGCTAATGTAATAAATAATCAACACCCATTTTTTTTTTAATCGTTAATTTCTTTTAAACTAAGGCTTGTATTTTATAGTCGGTGGTGTACCTTGGTTAGCAG
Source organism: Leucozona laternaria (assembly GCA_932273885.2). Classification (NCBI taxonomy): domain Eukaryota; kingdom Metazoa; phylum Arthropoda; class Insecta; order Diptera; family Syrphidae; genus Leucozona; species Leucozona laternaria. Next base: position 99,468,471 of record OW026368.1, read on the forward strand.
TTTGAAGGTCGGGGAATCGAATCCCATCAGCGCCTCCCACCTAAAAAAACAGAAATGATTTTTTCACGGGTAGGTATGGTTTTTCCAATGAATCTCTTGTCATGAAAAAGTGCCTCTTACCTTAACCGTTCGTATTCTGCAGAAAATTTAAATTCCCCTCCATTCCTGCTGATAACACGCACGCATAAATTGTTGTCATTTCTAAGTCACTAGGTCCTGGTTCTACACGGGCTGTCACATCACCAAATTTATTTTAATTGTCTTCTATTTTTTTTTTTTTTGTAAGTGAAATACAAGGTTTTAAGTGCAGGAGGTCGTAAACAAAAATATTCAATTTTCTTTAAACTTTTATGTAAATTCATTGGGGTTCCTTGGACTCCGAGATACATAAATAACTACGTATCTAAAATGACTACACTTATCCCATAAATCACTTTTTTATCAGGACTCAAAGCTCCTTAAATCTTCAAATCAGGCCGTTTTACGTCAACTATAGTATCTATCTTCAGACTCTTATACATTAGGTTAAGAAAATCGAACATTGTAAATTATCCACATAAGTCCATTTAAAGGAGAAAGAAGTTTTGTCATTGTAACTAATACAGAATAATATCAAGAGTTAAAAAAAAAGAAATAAAAATTCCAGGTTTAATTAAGGATAGAAAATTATTTATAATTTACTATTTTTAGGACGTGTTTTGATCAGTTATCTATTGAAAGTCTTAAATTGAGTTTTATTGCTTAAAAAAATATTTATTTTCTTACGAAATATTTTTTTATTTCAAATATAAAGCAGTCTTGTTTAGACAAAACGCACTAAAAATTAATTAAAAAACAAAAACTCTTGTAACATTAAAAACACCGACTATATACATACATTAATAGTGATTTTTATTAACGTCATGTTTCTTCATTTTGATTGATGTTTTATGTCACCATATGCATATAATTATATATTTTACATTTTTAAATATCAAACGAGCACTACAGAGTCCAGAAGTTAATTTTGTTCTCAAACCAAAGCAGAAAAAATCGACATGCTATCAACAATCAATCAAAACCCATATTAATAAATTTAATGTGCTTTTTCTGAATCCACAAAATAAAATAAAAAATAAACCAAATTAATGAATTTTTATAGTCTCTCTCAGAGATTTATTTATTCGATAAACATTACAATGCACAGTGGGACAGGTAGGGGAAAGACCAAGACAAAATCAAAATTTTCTTTGGTCGATATGAATTGAATAATAATATATATTATTATTGTCTCTTGAAATTAATTCCTTAAATTAACTTAAATAGATTTTGGAAATATATAAAATGATGATCGGCAAAATGAAAATTTTAAACCAGCCTTTAATGTTATTGGAAAAGAAGTGGATTTCGTCATGGCCGTCCGTCTGTCTGTGTGTTTCTACGATGTTTGTGCGTCTACTGTGATTATTTTAACTAGAGCCTAAACGTATGGGCCGATTCACTTCAAATTTGGGAGACAGATCATTTTTATGTGATTTCCTAGAGGAGAATTTCGAATTTTTAAATTTTAACTGATCCAGGACGGGTAGCTGTCATACAACGATTTTGTTTTTTTTTTTTCTTTTCAAATTTTCTCGAAAACCGCTCCAAAGATTTTGTTCAAACAACGTACCTCTAATGAAGAGACTGAATGTTAGAAGACTGCGTTTGAGGTTTTTGGCAAAAAATTCACATAACGGGACGGTTCACGTTTTTTTTGGGAAAATGGGCTTATTTTTTTAGTTTTTCGGGCATATCTTGTCGATGGTCGGACCGATTTATTTGAAACTTTGCAATCTGGTACAATTGTTCAAACAACATTGCATTTCACAATTTTTAATAATATTTGTTTAAAAAAAAAAAAAAAACAGAAATATAACAAAAAAATACAGTTTTTTAGTATTTTTGATTCTTTTAATATTTTTTGATTAAATAAATAATAATATGGATCTTCAATGTGTGGTACAAGCAAGTACGTGTGATCGAATCGTGCATATTTTTTTAATTTATTTCCATTTCATTATTATTTCAGTTGTATTCCAAATTTGTCCTACAACCAGCCCCACTGTCATGAGTGGTAAGGAATTTCCATAAATCTATTCCTCATTCAAAAATCCTGGCTACCTGAGAAATGAAATAAAACAAAAATAACAAACAACAAAACATCAGCCCAACGTAAATGTGGTCATTCACTGTGTTTTTTTTGTTGTTAATTTAATTTCTCAATCAATTCAAAAAAATATCTTATACTACCACCAGGAGGTGTATACACCTACACAGGTAATAAAATTGCTTTTATTTTTATTTCCAAATGTATATTTCCACCAAAATGAACCCCTAACGAATGAAACAACGAAAGAAAACATCAACACAAAATTTACGATTATTCCTTTTGGTGACACACGTTACGTCTATTTAGGTATATAGTTAATTGAAATTTGATCAGATCAATTTTTAGGAAATTTATTGGATCGTGAATTTGATGGACAAGAATTTGAAATTAAAAAGTTTAATGCAAATCGAAATGCATTAAATTTTTTTTCTGTTGAAGATTCTGCTTTTTTTTTATCCAAAATCCAAACAAAACCCCACTGAAGAAGCTGTTAATAGAGTTGGTTTTTGTGTTTTTTTTTTTTTTTTTTTTTTTTTTTAGAATAATAATTTATATATTTTTGTGTGTAAAGTAATAAAGTGTGAGTTTAAATAGAATGGATGAAATGCAACATTTTATACTAAAAAATGCCATTGACCTCTTTTAGAATATGTTTGTTGGTTTTAATAAATTAAGGTATTTGATGGGCTCTATGTGGAAGAACTTTTTTTGTGTTAAAAAGTAAATTTATGTAAATTAGAAGAAAATGATATAAAAGGGATACACAGACATACATACACATTTTTTGTTGTTGATAAGTAATGATTTTTTTTGGATATGTAAATTTCATTATTTTAGATATTAATTTTGTTACAGAAAAGTCAAATATGAAGATTACAAGATCGGGAGGGAAATCAATGAGAAATCCTTCTTTTTTAAAATCATTTTGTGAGTTCAGATGGAAAACCACAGGCTGCTTAAATATAAATCTTTTTCATTGATTTTGGAATAAGCACCATCAAAAGGAAAAATTCTTACTTTTAATTGAAAACTTATATCAAAGTTAGGGAGTTGTTGCTTCTAAAGGCAATTTATGAACCTGTCAGGCAGATTGCACCAATCAACCTAGATGATTTAGATCATCAATTCCGTCCACCTGATCTCGACAAAGTGAAGATAGCCTTATCTAAACTGAAGTCGATTTAAGCTGCTGATGCTGACGGCCTTGCTGCCGAGCTTATCAAAGTGGAAGGCGATGACCTGGTTAGGAGTATGCACCAGCTCATCTGCAAAATATGGTCGGAGGAAAGCATGCCCTACGAATAGAACCTCAGCATTATTTGCTTGATTTTCAAGAAAGGAGGCCCACTGAACTGCGCCAACTACAGAGGCATCAGTCTCCTTAACATCGCATACAAGATTTTTTCTGCCGTCAACAATCTGATAGATCCATATCAGTGTGGCTTTACACCATCAGCAAGATCCACCAACAACCAAATATTCACACTACGGGAGTTTTAGCATCCCTGCCAAACTCGTCCGTTTGTGCAGGAGAACGATGGAGAATGCATGCAGCTCCATCAAGGTTGGCAAATACCTGACCGACAACTTTGATATCAAAAATAAATTTAGAAAAGGCGAAGCGCTGTCATTGCAACTTATTTAACTACATTCTTGAAAGACTAAGGCAAAACTCTGCCGTCAACAGTAGAGGCACAATCTTAGAAAAGTCCGTCCAATTACTCACATATGCCGACGATATTGACGTTATTGGAAGAACACAGCGTGATGTCATTAGAGTTTTTGTGAGTATTGAGGCGGAAGCGAAGAAAATGGGTTTATCGGTCAATGAGAGCAAGACAGCAAATATATATATTGTCATCAAGAAAAGTCACGCAACACAAACGTCTTGGACAGAACATTACGATAGACAGCTAAGCCTTTGAGGTAGTGAGGGACCTTGTCTACCTAGGCTCCGCTGTCAACACAGACAACGATACCAGCGCTTATACCAAAGAAGAATAACTCTGATCATCCCGGTCCTGCTGTATGGTGTAGAATCATGGACTTTATCGAAGGTAGATAAGAATACTTGAAGATGTTTTGAGAGGAAGATTCTCCGGGTAGTTTTTGGTCTCGAGAATGTAGAACAGTGAACTGTACGGTCTGCACAGCGACTCTGAACTAGCCGAAAGAGTAAAAAGACAACGACTGAAATGACTGGGTCATTTATAGCGAATGAACACCAAAGCTAAAGCTCGAAATGTCCTTGAATCCAACCCTGAGGAACGGCGAAGTAGAGGAAGGCTGCGACCAGGTGGCGCACGCAAGTGAAAGAGGACCTCAACCAACTTGACGTGAGAAACTGGAGACAGCTAGGGACCAAGCTGCTGGGGGAAGCGTGTTGGTTGAGGCCATGGTCCACTCCGGACCGTAGTGCCACCTTAAGTAAATAAGTACAGGTGAACTCTCATATCAATTACTTAAGCTTGTGATTGTCATTGAATTGCTTGTGATTGTCATAATTTCCTAAGCATTAAAGTTGTAATGTATGGTTTTATTTATACCTACACAAACCTACATACATTAATGTAGTTGGAGAGTAAGTGTGGAAAAATATCAAAATTACTCAACAATGCTTCAAACATTAATGATGCGAGTCTGACTCCAACCACTTTTATAAAAAAAATATGCACAACTGAATCGCACGAACTCACTCTTGTCGTAAGCAACTGTAATGTAGCCACACAAAGAAGATGCGTTTAAATGGCTCAATAATGCTAAGATATATTATATTAAATGATAAAATATCTAAAAAAAATTGTTTGAGTTCCGCGACTCACGGTTTATACCAACGTTTGTCCAAGCGCAGTTTTGAGGTACCATATTTGGATCCGTATGCGAAGTCGTCCATACGTTGTGCTTTGACTACGTGAACGGATCCAAAATAGACTATGCTTCAAGGGGATCTTCAGATTTTTGTCACTGAACGTACTCAATATCCTATGAAGAATTTTGTAACGTAATGTCTGTACATCGTAAAGTGTGACCTTTTAACGTCGCACAGAGGAAAGTCTACGTATTTATTTTACTCTACCGTCGCAGGCATAGATGTTTAAATTGATAAGATATAGGCAAATAACCTAAAAATGAGACCATTTTATCAAAAAAACATAGAATGATGAAATAGATATTTCCATTATCTGAATATTGTACCAAAACCCTGAAACGCAGTTTTCTTACAACCACTTTGTAAATTATATTTAGGAACGAAGTTTTATCAACATCGTTAAAGCTGTTTTTGTGAAAATTAAAAACAAAAAACGAAAGTGTTGTGTGGCTGCTATATACGTTCTAGACGAGCTTAAACAAAAACTGGAGTTCAACCTCTAGGGAATCACATAACAATGCTCGGTACGAAATTTGGAGCAAATAGGCTTACCAGTTTAGGCTCTAGTTTAAATAACAGTGGACACACGGACGTATACGTACACAGACGTACAGACACACAGGTCAATGGACGGTATGACGAAATCCTCTTTTTCGGACTTCTCGATTATAGCAGTGTAAGTTTTGATTGCAACCTCGAAGTCTTTTTTTGACAAGAAACCAATTCTTGCCCGTTAGAGAAAGTACTAACAATTGTAACATAATGTCGTGTCAATTAAGTGGAGTCAGTTTGGGAAAAAAGCATTTATGATTATTATTTTGAAAGCCCCGCATACATAACTTCCTTTTGCATTAATCGTGTGGTCAAAGTTTGATAGTCTAATAAGATACTATAACAAAAGATTCAACAAGATGTATTTGTATGCTATGAAAAAGTAAACAGGAGTAGCATTTGTTTATTTAAAAAAATAAGCGTTAAGCCACAAAACATCCCAATCGAGCAACAAACCGCATGCATGAGTCAGCCGGTTTTGCATTACACAGAGAGTCAGTCTGCTTCTCAAGAATTCTATATAACCTTGTATAACACTCACATAATAAGAACCATTATTCCACTTCATTATCAGACATATCCATCAATGTTTGATTAAATGTTCGATTGCATCACATACTCGTGTATGCATATGCATCATACACACATCTTATACGAGTGTATACCTTCATACATCAAGTCACTGCTTAGCCATAAGATAAAACCCAAAGTACCATCTTAACTGTCAATTTATGTTGGCAATTTAAACCTGAGTTCTTCTCTTCTGATGCTCAGTTCCTGGATGGACATCTTGAAATTTATTTTTTTTTTCCTTTTTTTTCAAGCTGCAGAAAAAAGTAAAAAATTATGATCAACTGTCATATGTAAATAGCAGTCAATTAGTCATTTCTGTCTTGAGACAGGCCAGTTCCGTTTCGTTTCTGCCGTGCATCGCCATCGATCGGTCTTCAGTTTTTCTTCTTCTTCTTCTTCGGCGTTTACGTATCGAAAATCTTGTTGCGGGCATTGTAAAACAATAAAAGCAAAACTCAAATTCATGCAGAATATGTACATGTGTGTGCAGCAATAACTATGTATATACGAAGACAAACCAAAGTGATAGCCTCGAAGCGGTTTTTCGAAGGAATTTTCGTTGTTTTCCCCCGCTCATCACAATGATTTAACGATTTTTATCGACCTCCCTGTAGATAAGCAGCACTGCCCTGACTGGTCATGGACAAAGTGGACAGGACTCTGAGAATCAAATGCATATCATCCTTCATTCAGTTTCGATGAGGCGAGTTTAGGCATTCTTCTCGCCGAAGGTTTTGAAGGTTTTTCGACAAACTTCACCATCGAACCGATTACCATGATGAAGATGAGCCATATTCTGGAACGTGAGCATCAACAAAAGTGAATCCTCTCGCCCTTAAATGCTGCGCTCAACCAAAAATGTCGGCCATCCTTCCGCCCGCGCTGTCTTCCATTTCCATCACTGCATCAGTAGGTACACCAGTTCAAGTGTCCGCAACCCGCAGTCCCAGTCAATATGAGTATGAGTATGAGTACCACTCTTCAGCTCCTGCTGCTGTGGCTTACATATATTTTTTTTTTTTTTCTTAGCTGCCGCCAATCAATTTGTAGCCGTTTGTGCAGCAGGAGCGCGGTTGGGGCTGACTAGTGTCTGGACTGACCGAGCAAATGTTTTCTTTTCGATTATTATTTATGAGCGGTCATTATTTATTGAGATATTGTCCGGTCGAATGCAATTTCTAGCGCCCTGGGCATCAATATACAAAACAAAAAGTTTACACAGTTGCTTTATGTTTTTTGCGTTTCATTTTTATTTTTTTTGGTGTTTTTCTTGGAAACAAAAAAAAATATGGCCTCAGTTGGTGACTGCGCGGTAAATGTGTTCCATGTTCCGACAGACCATCTTCAGACTTCATCTCAAGGTGTATGGAGATTTCCTTCCTTCAATTTTTTTTTTTTATTTTACATTTTTTGTAACTTTGCTAAACCACTTACTTATGCAAAAATATTTACCACTTCTCTTTGGTTGGTTATTTCATCTTGTTCTTTTTCCCTCCTGGCCAATCCATGGACCAGAGAAAGATGGAATATCGGAATTCCTCTGTTCAATGCCTATAATCAGAGAGTTTGAGTTGGTAGGTTTCGTGACTTTGACTCTTCAGGCATCGATGAAGACGAAGACGAAAACAACCATGACTACAATGACTACGACCATCATGCTAAGATGTGTTATGAAAAGTCTAAGAAAATATATGTTATCTCAAAAAATATATCGATAGATGGATGATGTTGAGACGAACTAACAAAATAAAAATAAAAAAAAATGTTTTAATTTTTTGTTGTATATTTTTATCATATCATGATGGTAGCAATAATTTTCATTGAAGAGGGTCTTTGGGAGTAACCTAAGATTAGGTTAAAGAGTTTCAAAAAAAAATAACTACAACGAGTTCCAAATGCAAATTAGAGAATGTTCTTTGATGGAATTTTGTTGCTGATGGTCTGATGATATGGTGATGGTGCTCTATCGGATCAACTTTGATACTTTGGTTCCCCACGTAATTTGAATTTTTTTTTTTTGTTTTTAAAGAGTGTTATTTCCATCAGAGTAGGTAATGGTTGTGGTGAGGTATTTTATTAGTGAAATATGTTTTGGAAAACGTAATTTTATTGCTGGGCGTGATATTTAGATCAGAATTACTCCGAGCGGTGTATTAAGTAAGTGGTTGAATTGATGTTTTGCAAAATTATTGGATAAGTAAATTGTAAGTAAAGGGTTTTCCAATAAGAGGTGTTGTTTTGAATAGCCTGCTATTTCGGTAGCTGTCACTTTTGAAGCTGTCATTTTTTGACATTTGACAAGTAGAAACTACGCCATTAATAAAAATGGAACGATACACGCTTCAACAACGCATTGAAATTATTAAAATTCACTATAAAAATGGTGAAAATTTGGCAGAGACGGTTCGTAAAACTAAAACATTTGTGGGTCGTCGTGAAGCACCTTGTCGGACCGAAATACAGAAATTGGTGGACAAATTCGAGCTCTTGGGACAAGTTAGTGATGTGAAGAATAAAACCCGTGCACGTCGCTCAAGAACAACTGAGAATATTGCTGTTGTAGCCCAAAGTGTTGAAGAAAACCCAGGTTTGTCCATTCCTCGTCGTTCTTTGGAACTAGGCATTCCACAAACGTCATTACACCGTATTTTACATAAAGACTTGGGTCTTAAGGCTTATAAAGTTCAGTTCACACAAGAACTCAAGCCAGCTGATCATCAACAACGTCGTGTCTTTGCTGATTGGGTCCTTGAAATGCATGAAAATGATCCGGAATTTCATCGAAAAATCATCTTGACTGATGAGGCCCATTTCCACCTCGGAGGCTACGTCAACAAGCAAAACTGTCGCATCTGGGGCTCGGAAAACCCAAGAGTTATTGTTGAAAAGCCTCTCCATCCTTAACGCGTGACTGTTTGGTGCGGTTTATGGTCCGGCGGGGTCATTGGACCTTACTTTTTCGAAAATGAGGCTGGAGCAACAGTTACGGTCAATGGATTGCGCTATCGAGAGATGATTAATGATTTTTTATGGCCGGAATTGAATGGTATTGATCTGGACAACGTTTACTTTCAACAAGACGGCGCTACGTGCCACACAAGCAATGAAACCATCGATCTTTTACGGGAAAAGTTTCCGGACCGTGTTATCTCTCGAAGAGGTGATCACAATTGGCCACCGAGATCTTGTGATTTAACACCTTGCGACTTCTTCCTTTGGGGCCACGTGAAAGATAAGGTCTACGCCAACAGCCCAGCGTCGATTCAAGACCTCAAAGATGGAATTCGTGAGGCTATCGAGGACATAGGGCAGCCACTTTGCGATTTGGTTATGGAAAATTTCATGAAAAGGATATGGTCCTGTAAGCGTGGTCGTGGCGGCCATTTGGCTGATGTTGTGTTCCATTATTAACGGCATACCTTCTTCTTTATAATGAAATAAACATCCGATCATTTATCTCAAAAAATGGCATTTTTCTTTGAATAACAAAATAACAGCTCTTATTGGAAAACCCTTTATTTTGCTGTGGCTCAGAGTTTAAATAGCTTGATTAACTAGAATCTAGAGATCAACAACCAGTTGGCAGTAGGGATCTAAAATTATAAATTTAAATCTAAGTAACTAAAGACTAGAATTGTTAGTAATTCATGAAATTTATAAGGAAAAATTCGGGCATATAATCCAGACATTGTATTCTGTGGCCTATTTCCACAAAAATTACGAATTGTTATTTAAAAACGGTTACATCTATTAACTTTGGTACAGAGCAATTTTAAGTGATTTCCTAGCGGAGCGGAGCGATTTTCAACTCTCTCGAAAACGGTTTTACTGATTGTGATCAAATTATGCAGATGATTCTACAAAGTTTGAACAGTAGTAACCCGTTAAAAAAACATAGATTTTTGCTTCGAAAAATTCTGACACAGCTTTTATTTTGTTGCAGAGCTTTACTTTTTGTTTTACAGCATTTCCTTAAAACAGCCCTAAATTTGGACCAGGCCTTATAATTTTGTAGGGTTAATGGGACAAATTTGATTCGCTCGAAAACTTTATCAGTACTAAGAACGATTCGTTATTTTTTTAAGAAGAACGTGTTTAGAGTTTCATAAGCTACAATTTTTATTTTCTCACTTTTCGACAAAAAATTGATAATTTTCGAGACACATATTTTCAAAAACCAGCACCCCTGAATATTTTAGGTCTGGGTTTTTTTTTCAGGAAATTTTTAAGACATTTTTATTAAGCTCTCAACTAAAACTCGGATTTTTAGAATTTATTTAGAAGTTTGGCCATTTTTACTTTCGATATATATTTACGTAGATACTACAGGGTGGCGCAAAATTAATCATCCAATTTTGTTTTGAATTACTTTTTTTACTAAATAAAATGATGGAAATCTTTATTTGGACCTTTAAAATTTTTTCTGTTAAGTGGAAAAGATGATATCCGCCAAATGGCTGCTGACAGTGTTGATACACATTTCTGCTCGTTTTATCGCATTTTCCATGACTTTCCGCAAGATTTCCGGTGATAACTGTTCGCATTCCTATCGAATATTCTTCTTAAGGGCTGCAATTATCTGAGTCTTGTTGGCATAAGCCCGCGACTTTAGGTAGCCCCAAAGAATGAAGTCTGAGATAGTTAAATCGGGCAAATCGTCGAAACGGGAGATAACGCGACCAGGAAACGCTTTCTTCACAAAATCCATTGTGGCTCGTGCTTTGTGTGCGGTTGCAACGTCTTGTTGAAACCACATGTTAACTAAGCCCTGCTCATTGAATTCCGGCAGTAAGAAGTCGTACATCATGGCCTTGTAGCGTTAGCCAGTAACAGTGACCGTTGTGTCCCTCCGCGTGAACGCCGACCGCACCATACAGTGGCTTTGAGTGGATGTAATGTCTCTTTGGCATCGTCGACACAATTATTCCACGCTCTTGCGGAGTATAGCCCTACATAGCTTGTATGTTTTTATACTGCAGCCGTCTAGTTCACAAATTTCAAATATGATTGACGTGCGAGGCTATTTGCAAAAATTTTAACATCATCCGAAAGGGTGATTAATTTTGTGAAACCTTGTAATTATATAACAAAAAAAATTGTTTCAGAAAAATTTCGCTTTTCTCGAAAACGTTTTAACTCATTTTGATCAATTTTTATATGAAGAATTAAAATTAATACATTTTAAATAATATTGCGTACTAAAATTTTCAAACAAATAATTTTTTTGGATTTTTAAAAGATATTTCAAAATTATTTTTTTTTTTTGAAAATTTGTTACTTATTTCAAAAACTGTTGGATTTTTTGTTTTTAATTCAATCTTTAACTCCAAAGAAATAGATACTTAAAATTGGCTTACCAATTGAATTTGTGAGCTACAAGAGCAAGAACAAAAGAAATACTTGCCCTATAGAGCAAGCTTTGAGAGTTTCTATTGAACGTCACGACGTTATATGGAAACATGTAATATAGTGCAACTCAAAACAGTGGGTGCACTTAAAAGGATCGCCCGTCTTTTAATGCTTAAAACATTTTTACTCTAGATAATTTATCTCTATCCAAAAAGAACACTTTAATTTGCCTCACTTTCTCTGTTTCATTATCAAAGAAGAGCACCACTAACACTTTCTCGCTGTTAAAAATAAAAACCAAAGTACATATCTCATTGTATAAGAAGGAATTACAGACCCATTTCTCCTACTCATTTAGATATTAAACAACGCCCTTCTCTTTGCTTGTCTTGCCTAGTCTTGTCTTCACTTTGAATAGAGTGCACTAAAATTTCGTCCCTTTTGCACTATTTCTTGTTGCAAAGTCAAAGTCAACAAAAAAAAAAAAGAAATAAAACAACATCGATTCCAACCCAAGCAATGGAGTCCAAAGTCGACTCTTTATCAAAATCTGAAAGAGCACTAATGCGCTTTTAATGTTAGTTGCTGATACCAATTCTGATTAAATGCAAACCAAACAAAACCACACTCCTCTCCTTCGTCTCCATCAGTAGGTTCAATAATAAGGCAAATGAAACAAAAAAAAGAAAAAAAAACAAACCTACAAGGATAAGGAGCTGACTCAGGAGAAACAAAAATTATAATAAATTTACTTTATGGAGGCTTAAAGTATAAGAAAGAGAAGGATTCCATGCAACATGCAGATTTTTGAACCAAGAACAAAAAAATAAAACCAAACCAACCCGCTCGGGTTTTAGCACTGATCTCTGGAGGAATTGCATGTCATGGACTTAAAGTTGTACTTGGAAGTAGGTATTGAGAGATGGTGCGTTGTGCGTAGCGTATGTTGCACTTCTTTATTCTACTTTTCACAATTTGAATGGATTCGGAAAGACATTACCGATAAGGAAGTACATAAAGGACTTATTTGCTCTTTTGAGTGCAGAGAGGAATTCCTGTGTGTGCATAAATCGAGGCAGCATCTGAAGCTCTTGAAACTGAAGCAGGAGGTTGTAGTTGGTTATGGTAGGTAGATTCTGATGGTTGTGACTTTGGGTTCTTCATCTCGTAATCAGGATTTGAGGAAATTTATTTCATCTGGTCCATTGATTCATTTATTTCTTTGTGCATTTGTTCCTTTATCGCATTCGTCTCGTTTTTATTTTTATGTTTTTTTGTTGTTGTTGTTTTGGGTTATTCCCTTTTTGCGGAGGTTGTGTGTTATAAATGGGGACGCCGCTATATCACTCTGCCACCCGGATACCGCCGAGTCGAGGACCCTCAATCTTAATGCGTTTGCTATCTTATACGCTCTGTCTCTCAAAGTTTGATGTTGTTCTTTGCACAAGAGGAACTCTTGCATGCTTTTGAATCTACCTCAATCGCTTCAATTTTTATCAACCACTCTGCTCCGCGTATCACTGTTTTTCTTGTTTTTTTTTTTTTTTTTGTTTTATTATTTGTTGTAATTTTATTTAGTCCTTTTGGGATATTTTTCCTTGATCGGCTGTTGTGTGTTGTAATAAAAGAATCAGGCAGCGGTGAATTGGATTTTATTGTGCCATTGTAGATTGTTTGTGTAATCCATATAAAGATAGCCCTTCTTCACAAAACCAATGTTTGGGACTTTATCATTATATTATTTGGCAATGGAACACAGGGCGGCAGTGAACGCACATGTGAAGAACCTTTTTTGAGTATAATCATGTTATTTTGTTTTTATTTCTTATTTTTGTTTTTTTTTTTTTTCAATGACACGGAACATGAAAATCCAGGAAACAGTTGGTTGTGGTTGTTTTCATTGAAAAGTCAAATTTGTTTCAACGCAGATGTAATGACATGTTATATCTTTTTTCGACAAAGACCATATGTTAATGGTAAATGATAGTAATAAAGCTAAGCTGAGTGGTTCTCTGTTGCCTTCTGTGGTTTATTTACACATATACTTTTTTAACTTCCGAAGTTTTTGAGGTGAATTATTTTTGTGGATTGACATTATTTTGTTGTTTTTATTCAATTTTGCTGATCTGAGGAATTTACGAAAAATGTATCCAATTTTTATTTTTCTTCTTAGGACTTTTTCTCATACTGCCTATATCGAGTATGTATTGATGCATATATAAACTGCACAATAGGTACCCTCTTCTTATACTCCACACTCTTTTGTATTTTATACATAGATCCAATTGTACCAGAATTCACTATAATTATGTATATAAAATTATACAGAAACAAAAGAGTTGAGGTACAAGCTCTCTTTTGAGATATCTTTTTCACGGGTTGGGGCTATAAAAATGCCCTTTCTAGTCAATCAACCCCCAATACGATAGCTAATTCTCTAAAACTTTGAACCGATTAAAGATTTTATTTAAATAAAATAATATTGGCACAGAACTTTTGTAATTTCTTGCACCGATTACATAATACTGGATAAGAAGATTTTGTGGAAAATAAAAAAAATAAATTGAAATCTTTTTTTTCTTACTTATCATTTGGTTGGAAAGCAAAGCAATCTATAAAAATGCCCAAACAAATGCTGAACAGAAAATAGCAATTCACAAGTTAAAAAAAAAATCTGTTTTTACCGATATGTATTTATTTATGTATTTCGTCACAATGAACAATATATCAATGGGAAACCATCTCAAAGCTGGATTAGAAAAATATAGAAAAAGCAAAGCACAACTAATTGACAATTTAAGTCATCAGATTATCTTAAAAAAATTTTAATTATTTTTATTAATTTTAAATTTCATATCGAGAGCGCCAACACCAAACCCACGGTGCCTATAATCATCTCCAAAATTATTGGTGAGTTAAGCATTTTTTATTAATAGAACTGATAAGGTGTTTTTTGTCAAGCCTTATAGCCTTAATGTATTAATATTAACTTTTCTTTCATATAAAATAATGTTTGAAAATTGGTTTGATAATTCAATATAAAATTTATTGTGTAATTATTGTCTGTGGGAAATTTTAAGTGATATCATGCTAAACTTTGTCTCTTTTTTATGAGAATGTTAAGTGATATCATTTATTTTATTCCTAACCACTTACATGAGATTCATTTCAAAAATATATTCACTGTATAATTTTTAAATTTGTCGAACATTATGATGCCCTGAATTGTATTTCCTGCGCCTTAACGGAATCAGAATATCAAACAAATAAACTAGCTTTTTAAGAAAAACTTCTAGTGTTGTTATTAATTTTAAAAGAAAACATGAATAACTCTGACAGGTTTGCTCTCAGAAAACACTTAATGCCAACAAAAATTCGATGTGGTCTTAATGAATGATATTAATAATGTTGAGATTATACAAATACTGTGAAGCCATGATTTATAAGGGATTTATTCTTTGACTAATCAAATACGGGTAAGTTTATGTTTGAGACTCTTCATATAGTAGAAATTTAAAATATCAGTCAGACCAAAAACCGAGAGTGAAATAGTTTGAAGTTATTATTATTTATTTGTTTTTTAAACGGCAAAATCAGATGTGAATTTTCCAGGCTCATATGCAGATTAATTACAATTGATTAGGTATAACATGTACAAAACTTAATTGATGTCATTTGAGCTGTTTTAAACAAAATTAAGAACAAAAATTAAAGAAAAGAAAACCGTTGTATGGGAACTAAACGTTTTGATTAAAATAGAAAAAACAGTCGAAATTCTTTCCTAGTAACTACACAAATATTCTTTGCGGTTGGAGTTTTGTATTGGTTCGGCCTGTACAAATGGATGTAGGATGCATAGATACAGATACGGACGAAAAAAAGGAAAAAAAAACACTATATTGGTTTGATAAAAAAAAAACTCGATATTTTGTACATGAAACCAAAATATAAATGTAAAGAAACCTACGGTAAATCTTTAAAACTCTTAAAGATTTAAATAAAGTGTAAAACAAATAATGAAACAGTTAATTTCACAAAAATAAAGTTTGGACGTCAACTCTTTTGTTTTAGTACCCAAGTAACATCGTTGGAGCTATTAGAATCAAAACTGTTCTTCTACAGCTCCTAGATAGTGAAATCCAAAGCTGCAGCTCTGTTGGAGATTATTTCACAGCTCCCTACATTAAATTTTAAAATAATGTTCTATATTCGAAGTTTTAGAACACATTTAGCTCTATTAACTTTACAACGCTTCCATATCTAAATATATGCTCTATAACACAGTTCATGATATCTTGCAACGAGCAAACTCTAAATATCAGCATACATAGAGGCATTGTAGAGCTGCTAACAACACATGCGCAAAACACTAACGCATAATCTGTCAAAATATCAAAAAATTGCTTTTACAGAGCTACACTGAAAGCGGCTGTAGAGTTGGATTACTAATATTCTCACACAAAATTTGGTGTCAAAATAATTCATCAACAGAGCTACAATAATGCACATATAAAGCTGAATAAATACTAATCCTCTTTCAAGACAATTCTCCCAATCATATTATAGATTTATAGGGTGTTATAAACTAGAACAAAAATTATTTCAACTGGAAAACTTGAAACAGTGGAAAATAAATTAATTAATTTCACTTTATAAGGGAAATCTTAAGATTAAAATTAGACACGGACTTGACAATTTTTTATTAAAATAAATTAACTATGCAGTTTCCTAAAAAAATTAAAAAGTACTTGCTCCTGTAATTAAGGGTGCTTATAAAACTTTATACACTTCAATGGAAAGTAGGTACCTAGTCTTCGAATTAAAAATTATTTCTACAATTAAAAATTACTTTCAATTGTCAAAACACCCTATTTTCTAAAAAGCCCTGAACGACGAACTGACACATTGCTCTCAGAGCGATATTGCAGCTCTATTAAAGAGATATTTTGTCCATAAAAACAAAAATGGCGACACAAATGAAAATTATTTGAAATATTTGTTTCCATTCATTTAAAAACCTTTAAAATCTTCACTTTAAATAGAAAACACAATATTTATTGCAATGTAAAAAGCTTTTTATTTCATGCTTCGATAAATTTATTTGCCCAATTTTTATATTGTTCAACTTAATGTTTTTCACATTTCATTGCTTAATATACACAATTTGGAAGGCGCGTTATAATTTTGCGAAGTACCTTGATTAGATACATTATTTTCTCTAGGAATAAATAATAACTAGCTTGTTGACATCAAAATAAATGAAGTTTACGCTTCCTACCATTACACACATGAATTATAGTGTGCTACTATTATATTTATTTATCATTTGGATTTCACAAACTGATACAAACAAAAATCTGTCAAAAGTGCTCCTTTTAAGATATCATATGATTATATTAAAGAGCTTCAAAGTCACTAGTCACTGATAACAAGCTGATAACGAGCAAAAATGTGCTCTCAAACTCAATGAATTAGCTGTGAGAAAGCTCTACAATTGCTCTAAGGGTGCATCTAGAGCTCTTTCTTAAATAAACGAGCTTTAAGATTAGCTCTGGAAGCGCTTTTAAAGCATTTAAGCAGCTAAAAATGTTTCTTGGGTAGTAACTAATGCTCACTACAGTAAATATAGATTGAACAAGAAAACGGTAGAAACTAGCCATAAAACTATTAAGTAATCTTTAAGGAAATGTTTTTTTTTGTTCAAAAACATTCTGATTATTTTATTTTTTATAAGAAAATCTCCCAAAAATAAAGTATAATAAAAATTGTTGCTTTTTAATACATTTAATTTATTATTTTCCTCAACCGACTAATACACCATAGCTCTGCATTAAGGTGTAATAGATAGATATTGCTTTACCATCCAGAATTCAACGCTACCTCCCACACTCAACACTTGCACTACGATTTCGATGTTATGCACATCAGCTTGACTAATATGACGTTAAATTTTGATTCCACGTCCATAAATGAATTACTCATGGGTCTTATTGCAAGTCTGGTTGTTCTTTTTTCGTTCATTCCAACAAATATATATAATAATAATAATAATGCACTGCAAAGGAAATATACTTATTATGCGTTACCAAATACTACAACAAGGCTAAAATAATGTACATACTACATATGAATATTTCTTTCCATCTCAATAATACTTTTGGTCTTTTTTAATTGAAGCACTATTGAGAACCCTTCATGATTTTTATTCTTTCATATTTTGTAAGTGTCACTTCATCACTCTTCGTTTGACTGGAAGTAGACAACACTTGAATTGTCTTTTCATCTTTCAACCATCACCACTCTTCTAGGAATCACAATTTAAATAACTTTTGAAGATCGTTTATCATTGAACAGATTGAGAAAAATTCTTAGAAATTATTATACTTGTGCTGTATAAGTGTAAAAGGTTTTTTTTTTAATTTATAATTTCACTTAAATTATTTTTTTTACAATCGGCAAAAGGCATGCGGTATTTTATTTTTAAATTACAAAGCTTGAAGCCTCTTTATCGTTTAAACCTCTGCGGGCGGTCTCTGCCTGTCACAATTTTTTTTTTTCATTTATTTACACAAGAAACAGAATGTAACGTTATGGTGGTGAATGTTGGTCACTTGTTGTTCATTTATCATAGACCATAAGAAAAAAAATATAAACCACACGACCACTCTAAGTTGATATTTAAGTCGAAGTCAGTTTCAGGTGACCATTTAATGGGATTGATTTGGAATTGTCGTCAGAGGCTTTAAATGTTTGTACCTTTTTTTAATTTTTCTGTTGACTGTCGGATATTTTTTAATGTTTTTTTTAAAATTATAGTCATAATGTAGGCGAATGTGTTCTAAGTAAATTGGAGTAATATAATACTGATTAATGGCAGCTTAGATTCTTTGACAGTTAAGACATTGCCAAACCATCTATCTAATATAGTTTGTTAACACACAACCAAAGACAAACAAAAAAATAATAAGTTGTCTCCTGCCATCATTTTGGTAATCGATCAGAGTTGACAATTTTGACAGATATAGTTCTTGAGAAGGAAATAACATTTTTTTGTTTTTCTTTGTGAAAAGATTTAAAGTTAATATGCCCTGGGGAACATAGCTTTAGACGAGTGTCTTAGTCATTTAAATTCAAAGCATAAATTTCTTTAGATCATAAAACTGACACTTGCTGTAAGACAAAAAAGGAAATCATATAGATAAATACTTCAGACTCAAAAAAATAAGAATTGTTTCAGAATCACAATAAAAATAGATTCAAAATATCTTTGCCACCCCTTCGATCTTGACAGTAAATTTATTGTTTGATCCCGGTGCGGTGGTTTTACTTGGATTCATCAATTGACTAGATTTTTTTCATACCTCCATACCATCACTGACTAGTTGTATTCTTTGAGGTTCTATTTCGTCTATCAACAATAAATTCAACTAGATTGACTTCATTATGGTTTAATTGTTGGTTGAGACTTGAATTTTTATTTCCTATTGAAGCTTAAGAAAATAAACTAGAGTGATTATCGTCATATCAAAACGAATAGCAAAGCAATCAATTCTTTTTATTCTGAGATGTAAATAAATTGTTTCCCTATTTTCTAAGACCATGGTATTAAAGGTTATAAAAAAAAAACTGGGACGCAAAATTATCGTATTCAAATCATTCCCATCTACATAATATGGATGGAAAATAAAAATGAAATTAAAAAGAATAAAATTGTTAAATAAAAATAATCCCACAAAAGCAGGTACCTTTTCAGAGGCTTCCTAAATCTATCCCCATAAAAATAACGTCCTCGGCAATAAAGTCACTCATCGGTAGACATTTCTATAATCACTTGCAATTTTCTTTACCACCATAAAACCTCATTCTACATTATGACAACCCAAGAAGTTGTAAAAGAAGTTCTTCGCTCTTACAAAAAAAAAAAGAAAGAAAACGACGATCCCCTCTACTAAAACCCTCTCATCATATACTGCATAACTAGAATGAGTCTCGAAAGAACACCACTATACACACCTAATTACCGAACAAAATAAATTGCTGCGACGACTTAACTAGCCAACCAACCAAGTAAAACGAACCAACTTTCAAGTTCCTCCAATGTCCACACAGCATCATGAGGACTTGGTTGGTCTTCGGCTGGGTCTCTTGATGGTCTATCTTGCAATATGCACAAGGTAATCCAGAGTATCGATTCAAATGTCTTTATAAGATAAAAGCCTAGCCCTAGTGGTGTGACTTGTCCACCATTACCAGAGCAATAATAAATGTTAATCCATTATTTGATTTATGAAATTTTATTCTCTATAGCCTTTTTTTTGCTTCTCGATTTTTATGATTCCGTCTCGGTTCCCCATCATGGCCGCCATATTCCATTCCGCCATCATATACCTGGTGTGCATCATCATTATCATCATCGTCATACACAGGAGGCCCATCGGAATCGAAAAATGAAGAAGAGAAAAACAGCACAAGTGCCACAAAAAGTGAAACACGAGAAACCACTTCTTAAAAAAAAATAAAAGAAATATAAAAATAATTCGCACTTTTCCATCCAGACCTATGCACAAAAGACAAAGTCAGAGTCTTGGACTTCTTAGACGTTCCAAAGCATATCACTTTAAGTTTAGTCAAAGTCTCTCTTCTATACACTCGCCACACTACCAACTTGAGGAGGGAGTGAAGTGGAATGGAAATAAAACGGTTCTTGTTGGGCGACTTGCTGCAAAACTCCAGAAGCACCTTCATTCGTTGTTGTCCGTCGCGTCGCCATCGTCGTAGGACATTTTCTGTTTAAACTTACGTTGGCTATACACAGATAGAAATGCAATTTGTTATCCAAACCAATGGTCTTCCATGGTCTCTTCATCTTTTCTCTTTGTAAAAATTAAGACTGCAAATCACGTTCTCCGTAGATAAGAACTGACAAAAATGACCAGGGAATTATTAATATCGCGGAGGTGTTTAACTTTATAATTAATTTATTGCCAAAAATGGAAATAGGGTCTATCTATTTTTGGTGGCAGCATAATTATGATCTGTTATAGGAAAAGCTACCTTTCTTAATGTCCTTGGCTTAGGAAAACAGATTCAAGGGATTACCGAATATTGGAAATCCTGATTAGTTTTCGTAAAGTAGATTTCCTACCTGTTAATCTTGTTGCGATGCTTATAGCAGGTATTAATTGGATTCATATATAAACCTTACACAATGCCTGGGATAGTTAGTTTAAGTTGAACATTTGCTCATTCTAGATCAAACTATTTTACTATCAAAAATATAAACAAACTTTAAATAGTGTTTGCAAAATGTTTGAAGAACAAGATTCGGGTTTATATAACGAAATGAAAGACCTTTACCAACAAGCCAAGAATATTTGGAAAGGAGTACTTTTCGAAATTTTGCTCGAACCTATCAATCCAGAACAAGGGGAAACAGCTAAACGTTATATTATAGACTACCGGGGTGTGGCTGAGAACTTTGAATTAAACGCCGACTCAGATGATCGAGAACTTTCGTTCGATGAACTTTTTGCTGAAATTGAAAAACTTCATAAATACAAAAGCATTCTAAAAGCAGCCAATGATTCTTTTGAAATTATCCAGGAGGAGAACAAAGACAAATACACGGTGAGTCTTTTGAGAGTTATGGATTATAAAAATCAAGTTAATCATGGCAGGATCGATATCGATCTCTTTGAATCCGAATGTGAAACAGAAAGTGAGGGCGAAGAAGATTTTGAATCTGAAGAGGAATGGGGTGCAGCATGGGAATCAGATTCAGGAGTTGAATCACCAGAAGAATTGGAGCAACGACCTGCAGAATCTGAAGAGCATTACGATACCGATTCAGGACTACAAACAGAATCAGATGATGAAACTGAAGGCCTACTTAACAGGGAATCGGATTTTGAATCTGACCATTCATCTACACCCGATCCATACGAGGATCGAGAATATCAGTTTGCGTCAGATGAAGATCCAGAATCAGATTACCCACCAGCCCCAGCAAAACCAAATGAAGACCAGGAATCTTTGTCAGAGCTGGAATATGCATACACATCAGATGCAAACGAAGACCATGAATACGAGTCTGAAATATATGAAAAAATGCAATCGGAATCCCAGAAATGCTGGGAATCAGATTTAGAATCATATCGCCCAACATCAGTAGAGCCAAGCGAAGACCGAGAATATGATTCCGAATCTGAATCAGATGAAGAACTGCTATCAGAATCAGAACAATTAGAAGATTGGATATTCAATTTTGAATCAGAAATGGAAGCAAACAGTCCGGAACACAGTGTTAACCTTCAACATGAGCTTGAGTTAGATGAAGAACCAGCATTAAATGGAAAATCACAATGTGGGAAATGGCATTTGATTATGAAAGAACTGCACAACTATTACATTCAATATAGTTACAAGTTAAATTAATCCATTTAACTTCAATTTCAAAATAAATTAGGAATAAAAACACACACACAAATGAAGAGGAACTATATATAAATGGAAAGAAGAGGACAGTGTCCTTAGACCGCACAAAACTAACCCTTGAAAGTGCATTTTAGATTGAATTTAAAAAAATATTCAGTCTTGCAGTGTGTATAAAGGCTGTTTTTTTTAGACGTGTGGTTTTCAATCTGGCAATACTTTTTTCGAAGTTGGTCTTTTTCACAGCTGTCACTTGGTTTATGATCATTTGGTTTTTATTTCATAATTTATAGACTTACTACTAAACAAAGTTTGCAAATCGTGCAAATTTACTACCAAAATAATGGTTCGGTTCGCGCGGCGCATCGCACGCTGCGTCCAATATTCGGTCGACATAATCGCAAAAATTCGAGCAACCATGGGTCGGTTTCACACCACGTTTACTTAAGTAGATAATGCGCATCCTCAAAGACGCCGTAGAGTGCGCACGGGAGGCTCTATTGCTGCTGTGGAGCAGAGTATCGAAGAAGACCCGAATGATTCCATCCGCCATCGTGCGCAACAATTGGAGCTGTCGAAAATTTGGCTTCTCGGCTGGAATTTATTCGTAAATTAAATTAAACATTAAATTATATGCGTTTTATTTCTTCTTGAAAACTACACGTAAAAAAAAAACCATTTAGTTAAATTATTATTGTTATTATTAAGTCACTTTACGAAGCGGTTCCTTAGAAAACGGTGAAAGATACTACATGATATTATTTATTTTGTTTAAAAGAATAAGAAGAGATTATTTAAAAAAAAAGAAGAGGAAAGATATCTAAAATATTTTGTATTTTGTTTTATATTTTTATTTAAAATGAATTCAAAAATTACACAATAAATTAATATTTATTGAAAATCTAAAAATTTAAGGGTTTTTCTGAATGAATAAAACGCTTTTGTTTCTAAAGCATTTTTAGGTTATTTTCTTTTAACTTATTATAAAAACAAAAATTACTGTAATTCTAAATTTCAACTTAAACAGAACGAACTACTGAATTATATCTGCCTTAATTTTTTTTTTTAATTCAATTCATTGTTTTTGTTTAACTGAATTTTATAATTAATTTTACATTCTTATTAAATACAATTTGTATGCAATTTCCTATACAGAAGAATCTCAAACCTACATCAGGTGTTGCAAAGTACAACATCGTTGTTTCCTTTATTCTTACATCTGAAATAAATAATTTATTCACTTAAAAACATAAAAAATACCTTCTCAATCATTTAATCTTTTATCTAGCTGAGTTAATCACTTATCACTTGTCTGTGAAAATGTTCAGATAAATTAAAAATAAATATACCTACGTAGGGACAGTACCTACCTACTCCGGGGACTCCAACTGACAATTATTTTGTTTCTTAAAATAAATTTAAAAAAAATGAAAAAAAAACTTAAACTACTCTCCCATGGATTTAATTTAGGGCCCAAGATAATTTTAAAATCTCAAAAAAAAAAAAAAAAAACAACACAACTAAACATGCCTATGCCATTTGCTTTGACCATGGCCAAGCCATAGCTTTTCACAGATCTCCCGCACTAATTTACGAACTGAAAGATAGACGATTTTATCTGCCAACTGACTAAGCAATAATTTACAATTCAAAAGGTGTTAATGAAAGGTTGGTATTAAGTTGCTGAGAGAAGAAACAAATTAAAAAAAAAGAAAACAATTTTGTATAAAGTTGCGATAGGGTTGGTTAACTTTAAGTTTTGCGAAAGGAATTCACTTAAGGGCTATAAATTTAGACTCAACAACAAGCTGAAGGTAGATTTGTGACTTAGTCAAACTTTTTTATTTTCACTGTTCATAAATACAGGAAATTGTTAATAACACTCAAAAATACATTACTAAATAATTTAAAGTTCTTCGTAATTTTGTTGTTTTTGTTTTTTTGTTAACAATTTTATATACTTCGCCATTCTTAGAATATTTTAAGATATTTTTATTAAAAAGCAAAATTATAAATGCCTTTTTATTAAGCACTGCACTGCATGGGGTAAAAACGAACTTCAACTTCAAGCATCAAAAGTGTGTAGATACTTGTGTATTCAGAAGTTTTAATATCTCGCCCTACATATACCTACTGGTTGGGGCATTTAAACAAATGCCACACACTGTGCAAGTCGTGTAGCCATGAAATTGGCACAAAAGGATGAACTAAGTTATGGAGGTCAATACGAAAAAAAATATATAAAAATCTGAATAAATGCTTGGACGACTTCTTAACACTGCTAACAGTCACAGTGAGTACAAAAAAAAATGTGCAAGCTATTTTGTGAGGAAACGACAATGCTTGAATACCTTAAGAGTGTTACAAAATATCCTTGTACGATTTACGCCATATTTTATATCATTCGTGTGAGCTTCAATTTAATGTCTTATGAGGTTGCTATATAATATTTTCTTCAGCAAGTTGATTAGCAGAACTAATTGAGGATGTTCATAATATTTGAGGGCGAAATTCATTAAAAGTCCCCATACATTTTATTTTGTATTCAATTTTACACAAACCTACATATAATATGCCAAGTAGGTTTTCTCGCATTTCGATTTATCAACTTGAAATAAGTGTAGAAAAAAGAATTTTAATTTTAGTGGATACTTTATAGTCCAGTCTGCTTATTTTAACAACGCTTGTGAGACTGTTAGTGGCGTCTAAAGTGTACTCATTTACTTCGTTGGAAGCGCTGGCATTTGACACGTGTCAAACTCAGCTGTCACTTAAAGTGTCATAATATTAGTTGAATGTTTTTTATTTACGATACTGGATCACTTAACAATCAAACAACAACAAAAGTGGTGATTCAAACGTAGCCACTTTTCGCAAGCAATCGGTAAAATTGTGAACAAATTTGAAGAGAGTGGAAGCGTTACTGATGTCGTAAGGCCTGTGCATCATCTTAATGCACGCTCCGTCGAAAATATTGCTGCTGTAAGGGCAAGTGTTGCTGATGATCCGAATTTATCGATTTCCCAGCGTTCGCAGCAATTGGTCGAATGATAACCGATTTTTTTTGGCCGGCGGGCGATTGAAAATTATGACTTGGACGACATGTGGTTCTAACAATACGGGGCCAAAAAGCCACACAACACGACCAATTATAGCTTTATTGAGTGAGAAGTTTCCTAATCGCGTAATTTCACGTTTTGGCAACGTCAATTGGACACCAAGATCATGCGATTCGACACCGTTAGATTTTTTTCGGTGAGGCTATGCAAAAGACAGTGCTTATGCTTACCTCAAAAGAATCGCATGCTGGAAATCTTTCTGAGGCGGCTTTTGAATGATATTGTTTTTCACACTTAATGGGAAAATCGAAACTTTATAATGAAATAAAATTTTCATCAAAAATGTATTGCTGTGTGTGTTTTATTTAGCTTTACTTTCGAAAAAGAAAAATGAATGACCCTTTACTAAAGCAAAATGAATCAAATAGCACGATTTCAAAATTATTATTTAGGCCTAGTTTTTCAGTATTAGATCATGCTAGTGTCAGGGTAAAACCCAAGTTATGTAAATCCTAGAACATGTTATTCAGTGAATTTCGACCCTGAGTGAACTCAAGGAATTTTTTAAGTCCCCTCTTGCACACGAAGAAGGGCACGAAGTTCAAAGTTTCCCCGGTTAACGATGTAGAAAATTTAATATCTTCTACCTTTTAGTTTATGTGTGGGATTAATTAACTCTGGTTTAACTCAGAGTTAGCTCGGCATTGAAAAAAACTAGTTCTTAGTGTATTTTCTAAGGATTAAAGAAATTGGACAAGTTCGGTGCATCAAAATCATACGAACTGTCGATAGCAAAAAGATATTCAGTCCCGATAATTTTTTGCGATCGATAGCTGGTATAGAAACGTCGACACATTTACTATCGATAGTTTGTATGGAAACGACAGAATATTTTTTAACTTTCAAATCAAACAAATTTTGTATTTTAATGAGAACTTTATTACATCTAACTAGATTAAAATTCTCTTATGTGTTTCAAAAATGGCTCTGACGCTTTTGATAAATAAAATCGAAAAACTGATAGGTTATCAAAAAACTGAAAAATTTGTTTTTCAACAAAAAAAAAAAATAAATGAGAACATCCCGTCCCCAGAAAAAAACTAAATTATGCAAATGCGTCTCAAATTTCTTCCCACTAGACGTCATACCAAAACTGCATTGTATATAAAATCGAACAAAACTTCTCTTCCCGCTAAAGAGTCACGTTCGCTTTAAATTTGCCATGCCCGAAAAGGGCAAAATATCTATTTTTCTCTTTCGCAATACGCCTTAAGGATGAAAAAATAAAACATCAAATCCATTGGACGGACAACAATCAAGCCATCTGTCTCGTATATGTATATACCCTACCATACACTACCTACCCTATCTATATCAAATACATGGCAAGTTTTCTCATAAAAGAAAACTTGCCAGGAATAAATTGCACCTTAAATACGAATATCTGGGCTGCGTGTTGTGCATTCTAGAAGTTCTGCATAATCAACTTTAAACGTCGGTGATATGGCAGCGGCGGCACGGTGGTGCAGCAAATGCAAATATCTATTCCTGATTCTTCTTTGATAAAAATTAGATTTTATGTACAAAACAAAAAAAAATATGTATATATTCAATCACTTACCTTAGTACTTGTTGTCCTTAGTGCACCGCCCAATGCAATTGCATACACTTCAATCTCGTATGTATCAACTCCAGACTCACGATCCAATTCCTTGGCAGTTGATAGAATTCCCAACTTCGTGTCAATGTCGAACAGACGATCAACTTGTTTATTCGAGCCGCCATTTGTACTAACACTTGTCACGTTTGTCACGTAAAACTCAATTTCGGCGGCATTGAGGCTCGCATTAACCGTCATAAAACTCGTTCCCGTTGGTTCGTTTTCTAAAACACAACTGGTTGTTTCCCGTGTATTGAATACCGGACCGTTATTGATTGCCGAAGTTGCAATGATCGTAATGTACGCATCGGAGCTTTTTCGTTCGGATTGGACCGCTTCGTCGGTTGCTTTCAACGCCAATTGGTATCGAACTTCGGGATTAGCAATTGATCGTTGAAGGGAAATTGCTCCAGAATTACGGTGCAGTTTGAATAAATCCGTATTTCCGTTGACCATTTCGTAGGTTACTAAGCCGTTAGTACTAGAATCTGCATCACGAGCATTGACGTACATGATCACCGATCCATCTCGACCCGGTTTGACATGATTCTTGCTGTGCAGCGGAAGTATTGCTGCATTCATCGACACAAAAACGGGTGCATTGTCATTAATGTCCTCAACTATTACCGTCACGATCTTCTCAGCCGAAAGCCTCTTTGCGGGAGGATCGGCTTGATCGGTGGCCACAACTGTCAATCGGAAGGTGTCAATTGTCTCACGATCGATTTGTCGCAGCGTGTGAATCACTCCGGTTGTTCGATTTATTCCAAAATGTCTGCCACCAGCAACTTCAGGTTCTTGTTTGGAAATCGCATACGTCACCTTTCCATTCGCTCCTGAATCCGGATCTTCAGCTGTCACCGTGACAATAGGCGTTTTAATTGCGATTCCTTCCTTAATCTGCCGAACAATGGCCGTATTGGGAAAGTTTGGCGGGTTGTCATTTTCATCCACAACATTCACCGTGAACATGATGGTGGTGGAAAGTCGCGGTGTTCCACCATCAGATGCAGTGATATTTAAAATATACATCGTCGTATCTTCATAGTCCAGAAACTTATGCAAATACAAAGATCCACTAATCGGATCGATGTGGAATGTATCCTTGCGATTCCCCGCTGATATCGAAAATGTCACCTGGCTATTCATCCCCAGATCCGAATCACTTGCCCTGAACTTCATCAATTCCGTTCCAATTGGACTCGTTTCCTTCACCGAAATTTGCGTATCTGTCTGCGTGAACTCGGGCGCATCATCGTTCTCATCCAACACTTCCACACTAATTGTCGTACTCGCCGACAGCTGGCCCTTTAAAGCTGCATCCCGCGCAACCACTGTCAATTTGTAAGCCGCCTTTGTTTCGCGGTCCAATTGTTTGGCCAGTGAAACCTGACCCGTTGCGTCATCAATAGCAAATCGTCCATCTTGATTGCCATCGATTATCGAGTAATATACATCGCCATTGAGACCCTCATCTGCATCGATCGTGTATACGCGAATGACCTGTGTCCCAACACCAGATCCCTCCGATATCTGCACTTTGTATGGCGCCCGCAGGAATTGTGGTGCATTATCATTAACGTCCGTAATGAAGATCCTCACTTTGACTTTATCGCGCAATCTCTGCAGCCCATTATCACTGACGATCGCCTCCAATTGAAGGAAATTCTGATTCTGGTTCTGCACCAATTCCTCACGATCGAACGGATGCAGTGTCTTAATGAAACCGTTGCGCGAATCAATCGTAAAGTCAGCCTCCTGTGATGACAAAGAGAATATTAGCTCCGCATTGCGACCAATGTCACGATCGTATGCAGTCAGCTTGCCAACAAATGAGTCCACCGGCTCATTCTCCGGTATGCTGAAGGTAAACGTTTGATTGGTAAACTGCGGGGCATTGTCATTCTCATCGATGACATGAATGATCACCGGCACCACCGACGAACGCGAAGGTTCACCAGCATCCTTGCAAGCGATTGTCAGTGAGTAATAATCCTTTTCTTCTCTATCCAGCTGAGACTTCACGAACAAATACCCATCGGGGAAAATTCCAAATTTTCCCTCAACATTGCCCTCAATTATCTCGTAGGATATCCTGCCGTTGGCTCCCAGATCGGCATCGGAGGCGGCCAATGCAAAGAAGCGAGCATTCACCGGTGTCGACTCCAACAGAGACGTCTCGTAGGAGGTATGATCGAAGACAGGTGTATGATCGTTAACATCGGCTATCTGGATGGTGATGGTATTCTTGGAGGAGAGCGCCATCGGTGTGCCACCATCGGTTGCTGTCAGCTCAACGTGCAAAATTGTCCCCGGCTCGACACGGATCGGTCGATTCAGGTACAGTACACCGGTTGCTGTGCTAATGCGAAATTGCTCATCGGGATTGTATGTAAGACTGTAGGAGACATGACTATTAATTCCCGAGTCTCTATCACGAGCCCGTGACAAGTACACCTCTTGACCAACGGCAGAGTTCTCAGCGAGCAGGATCTCATCACGATCGTGGGCAAAAATTGGTGCATTATCGTTTAGATCTAGAATCGATATGTTCACTGTTGTACGGCCGTACGCCAAACCGGCGCGGGCAACTATCGTTAGGCTGTATTGAATCATCGATTCACGATCGATCCGCTTCGATGTTGTTATGACCCCGGTGCGAGGATTTATTACGAAGTTTTCATCAGGATCCCCGAACACAATGGCATACTCGATCGTTTGTTGTTGTTGATGTTGATTGCTGGCCGCCTTCACCTGAACCTTGCCCACCTCACGGCCAATATCGGGATTTGGACTGCTCCCATGATCCTCGACTATCTGGAATTCATATCCTGTAGAAGAATCAAATTCTAAACTTTCCACTTTTGATTGTTTGAGAATCTCGACAACGGCATTGCGTTCCGACTGTCGTTCACCATGGTCCTTGGAGGATATGATCAGTTCGTAAAGTGCTTTGTTGCCACTACCACCGCTCTTCGTTGGCTGACGCAGATCGTCAAGCAGGCTGATCACCCCCGAATAGGCATCAATAGCAAATAGATTATCAACGTTACCACTCTCCAGCTTGTATGTAATTAAAGCATTATCACCGAAGTCACGATCGGTGGCAGTTACCTTGAGTATGGATGTCCCGATCGGTGTATCATCGGCGATCGTTTGGAAATATTGTTTGGGATAAAATTCCGGGCTATTATCGTTGATATCCTCGACGGTTAGATACACGGTAGCAGTTGACGATTGCGGCGGTGCACCCTGATCGCGAGCCACCACAAAAATCTCATAATGTGCGATCGTCTCACGATCGAGCTGATGCTTTGTGGTTAATTGACCAGTCAACGAGTCAAGGGCGAATTGGTCGGGATATTTTTGTTGAACGATCGCGGGCAATGTATAGGTGACACTGCCATTCGTACCCTGATCGTGATCGGCGGCTGTGAGCATCGCAACTAATGCCTGTGCTGGCGTATTTTCGCTCAGGCTAACATTGATGTGTGGTTGGGAAAATTGTGGCGCTTCATCGTTCTCATCGAGTATGGTTACCTTAAGTTCGGTGTGTGCCCATTTTGGATTGGGACCACCATCCCTCGCAGATATATTCAGTTCGACGGTGCCCTGGATTTCACGATCTAGTGCAGCGCGTGTTGTTATCAAGCCGGAGTCTGAATCGATGCTGAACCATTGTTTGTCGTTGCCTGAGACGAAGGTGTAGGAAATTTGTGCATTGACCCCGGTGTCCTCATCGGTAGCTGTGATGCTGGCCACATACGTGCCCGGTGGAGCCAGTTCACTCAACACCGCTGTGTATTCTGATTTTTCAAACACTGGCTCATGATCATTTACATCGTTCACATGGATGATGAGGTATGCGGTAGCGGTTCGCTGTGGAGTTCCTTTGTCGATAGCCACCACTGTCAGATTGTACTTGCCAATCTCCTCGCGATCAAGTGCACCATTCACACGCACGATATCAAAACTGGGCGTCTTTTCGAGGCGGAAGTGTTGCATCTCATTGCCAGATACAATTCTTATACTCGTATCCCCATTGAGTCCCTCGTCCATGTCGACCACAGATACCGCAGCTACTACACTTCCATTCGGTGCATTTTCATCGACAGTGGCGAAGCTGCCCGTTGGTGGAAAGTACTGGAATCTTATCACTGGATCATGATCATTCGTATCAACCAAGCTAATGGTGACATAAGTGCGTCCATCTTGACGAGGAGAACCATGATCTCGGGCATATACAGTGAACACGCAACTTTTTGAACACGAGTCGGTCTGGCAATTTGGGTCCTTACACGATAGTCGCTGCGTCGTGGAAATCACACCTGTCTCTGGATCCACTGTGAATCGCACCTCTGTGTCGGACAGGTAGTATGTGATCTTACTGTTATCGCCCAAATCATTATCCGATGCCATCACCCGCAGCACCGTTGACCCTGGCAGTACGGATTCAATCAACGAGACATTATAGTCGCTATGGTCGAAAATCGGCGGATTGTCATTCACATCGATAATCGTCACATTCACTTGCAGATATCCAAATAGCGGTGGATAGCCGCCATCCCGTGCTGAGATATTCAACGAGTAGAATCCGCAAGATTCGCGGTCCAGACTTTTGGTTGTTACCAGGTGCAGGTATGACACATCGCGGCTGGGATTGGTCGTCACAGCCAGGCTGAACTTGTTGTCATGATCGCCATCTATAATGCGATAGTCATTGGTGACGCTGTTTACACCGGTATCGCGGTCCGTTGCTGCGTCTAGCAGCAGGCGAGTTCCCGATGCCGCACTCTCTGGGAAGGACACCGCTATGCTGGGTTCGGGGAACTCTGGCGGGTTGTCATTCACATCGTTCACTGTTATGCGAACTTCGATGGGATAAGTTGGCTGACTGGATAGCACCACCAGATCGTAGCGGTCCCGCATTCCTTCGCGATCCAGGACCATGTTAGTCTTAATTTCCCCCGTATTCTGATCGAGGGTGAACTCCCGGGGTGGTTCATTGAACCGATACGTAAATCCCGGTTCGGTTGTTATGGAGCCCACCACTGTACCCCTCGGTTTACCTTCGTCCACATTTAGATAAACTGTTTTATCAACTGCTCGCGACTGCATTTGTCCACTTCCGTCGGCCGACGACCGCCGTCGCGGAAACGCTGTATACTGAGCCGATGACGATAGACTTCCTGGGCCCGGGCCCGGGCCCGGGCCGGGTACATGCACCCCATTGACGACGACGCACGATAGACTTAAAAACCCGATTATTATCGCAAGCAGCCATTTGCTAGTAAAGTATCTCGTTTTTATTGATTTGGATTTTATACTCCTTGATGATGATGACGATGATAGTGATTTTGTTTGGACTACTTTTGTAGATATGACACACATTCTGGGCACCGATTCGTTCAACAATCGGCTGCAGAACGTCATAATTGCTTGTGAGCGAAATTTTTAAATAAATTTTGTTGCTTTTGGTTTTTGTACTTTTGATTTAACCATTGATCCATCAGGCGATGAGCACAATTTATTTTTTTTTTCTATATCCAAAAATATACGGATTTTTGGAAAATTAATTTTAGGTGTTTTGGCGGGAGTTAACGCACTTATTCGATGAACATTTTTGTGACGACGACCACGACGTTACCACGAAACCGCGCCATTTTGCGCAGAAAAACCCGAAACAGTGGGGAGACAATTATTTTATTTTTTTCAGAGAAATTCACTCCAATATTGGTTTTGAGATTATTAAGATGTAGGAGCACTTTATAGTGTTGCACTAATGCACGTGAAGTACACAATCACACGCAAATTATCTGTAAAGAAAAATTAAAAAATAGGTTAGATTAAATTGTAATGTTGTGTTAGATATAAATAAATGATTTTTAAGGCAGAATTGCAAGTATATATCAACTTTACATGGATTTTAGATTTTTTTCAATTTTTATATTTTCATATTTCACATACAATTCAAACATGCAAAAATTTGTAAAAGAAAAGTTAAAAGAATATTGTTTTCGTTTTTTTGGATTCGTTTGATTCATTTTGTATTGAAGCTAAATATGAATAGAAGGTTTTCTTATTTACATTATACGCTTTCTTGCCCAAATTTCCGTTCGCGAACCCATGAATGATTTCAAATGTACCATTTGCTTAAAATTTGATAGGCCTTGGCATTAGTAAATAATTAAAACTCATTTCAATAAAATGGTATAGTTTAGTTGGGTGATGTTTCGTTCGAAAATAGATAAATTAGAAAATATTAGATGCTCTGAGTAATACTTGGAGGTCAAATAGTTGATATGGATTAGTGGAAAAATTAATATTAAAACTGTCTTTTGTATTTTCAAACGGCAATACAAGTGTCAATAGGCGTGTTTTTTGAAAAAAAATCTACATCAGCAAATTTTTACAGGCAAACAACAACAAATCGAAAAAATGATTATAATTTAGGTCAGTAATCAGAATGAACATTGAGTGGATATAAATTGATGAAATGTTAAGACGTTTAGATTTTGTTTAATTGGTTACAGAAAAATATTCGTTTTCGAATGGTTGGTAGGCATAGATTTTTTTAACTTGACATCCCGGTAAAAAATAACAGCTGTATATACTTTTTCTCATACATGCGTATTGTGTTGAGGCATTTCATGTCGAAATAAAAATTCAATTTTATACAAAATAGAGAGATAGAGATTACAAATATTTCGTTACAAAAGACACCAGAAAAAAATTAAATCTCAAAGTTTTCTTATCTGTAGAGGTTTTTTAATTCATCGACATACAGCGTAAATTTAACAGTTTATTGTTCGACAGATATTGACGTCTGTATATTGACGTCTGTAGAATATTTCTTCCCAAAAATCATCAAACAGTTCTAAAATTGCTTTTTTCCGGAGCAAAAAAAAATCACAAATCTCGGATTTTAAGATATTTTTAATCCATCGACATCGTAGATCAATGAAAATTGACAGTTTATTGCTTGATAGTCTAGATCTGCCACGATCGATGTCGGAATTACTGTCCTTGTTGTGGAAAAAAAGATGCAATCCTTCTGAATTCAATTTGAACCAAAAGCGTTCACACATATGGCATTGATATTCACTGGGCACTGACTATGCCCCGTATAAGCCACATTTAAAAATTAACCTTCGGTGAATAATGTTATTATAATTATTATGTGAATAAGTGTGAACAAAAATCAAAATAGGTACTAAAAAGTAAATTATTTTTTTTGTTACAGAATGTTTTTTTTTTTAATTTAAAATTTACAAATGCATTATTATTTTTAACCTAGAAATATCGGTTTGCATAATTGAAATAAAATCAGCCAATTCATAAATAAGATATTTGGGAATAATCCAAAAGCAATTCTGGTCAAAAATCGTCAAAGCGCTATTTCCGTAATGCATACATTTTGGCAAAAATATGAAACGCATTATTTTTTAAAGTGCTTTATTTATTTTTGTAAATATCTGAAATCGTTGCATGTCAGCTACCTGTTCTATCTAGATAAGCTCAAATAAAAATTCGAATTTCATCTCTATAGCTAATCACATCATAGCTAGTGCTTTGCACCAAATTTCAAGCAAACTCGGTTATCCATTTTTATTGTAATCGAGAGAGTAAGTTTTCAACCCCTTTAAGGGTTTCCAACATCTCGATTTTAAGAGGAAGCTATAGTTTTCGCTTTTTTCTAAACTTAGAAATGTAGAGTTTTTTTTTAAATCGATTGACTTTTTTAATACATATAAGAAAGCCGTCAATATAACAAACATATTAGAAAAACCAAGAAGTCGAGATATAAATGTTTGAAAGTAAGAAATAGCAAAAAAAAATAAAAAATAATTTAAAGCAAATCAGCATAATTTTTCAAAAAAATGTATCTATGTTTTAAGAATTTTTAAGTTATTAATTACTATTAGCGTAGATAATTTCTGAAGAACACACATTTTTCAAGATCAATTTTAAGCAGTGAAAGTTATTCATTCGAATTCTTAGCGTACAATTTGAATTCACAAAGTGCCGCTGAACGCAGGAAATCAAATTAATTGCAGTCTTATAATAGATAAAAAGTTCAAAATAAAATAAAATAAAAAAACTATTTGATACTGAATAAAGATTGTACCACTTTTTTGGCGAAAAAGAAACTGTGTTCAATCAATAGACGAACTGAGAGCCCTGCTTCAAGACATCCCACGGATGAACTTGTTTATTTTCCATACAAAATTGAATATATTCACCAATCTCTGCCAATAGCTCGTTATTTGGCCAGCACACGACTTGACAAATTAAATCATCATCGTATTTTGTCTAATGGATTAATTATCATCTTAATTGAAATTCTATTTAGCATCGAACGTCAACGATATATGTAAACAACCATCAGAACAATTATTGTAATACAAAGAATTTAATGAGTCCTATATATGAGATATTAACCTGAGGTCTCAGAGCTTAAAACACCAATAGAGAAAATAAAAAGGCTTCATCTTCATATTAAATTAAATTCACGTGCACGGCCACCTCTTAAACACAATACCTAATAACTCAAACAAGTTTTGTAAAAAAAAAAAAAAAAACAAAACAAAACAAAAATCCCAAAAAGAGTGATTTGTTACTCCACTTTAAAAATTAAGAGACCCAAAAAACAGACCAGTAAAATAGGCAAACATACAAAATATTTTAATTTGCATTTTAAGGCTGAGAAAGAATATCACACCATAAATTACGATAAATTAGGATCCAATGATTTATTTCCGAAAAAAATGGACTTATAAATACTATTTTTCTATTTATTTTTTTTTTGTTTCGTTAATTTTAAAAAGAATTAGTAAATTGATATATTCAACAGTATGGTGCCACATATGTCTATGACATTGATCTATGTTCGAAGTTATTCCTTGTTAAATAGCGTTATGTTTATTTGTCTACATAATAGAAAAGATTTATAGACTTATCTCAGATTAAGTTGTATTGGGAATTGAGATTTTTTTGTATAATGGAATTAAAGGTTTAGTATAACTTCCGGTTAAGGCTTTGTGTTATGGCTTAGATAGTTTTTTGGTGGAACCTAAATGATGAATGTTCAGGTAGCTAAAAGGGTTTGCTCAAAACTTGTATCGTTTTTGATTTGGAAATTTTATTTTATTAGGCTTGCGAATGAATGGCCTAATAAACCTTTATTAAATCAATATAATGTATGTCTTTATTTTTCATCTCTTATACATACTTGAATAAGTGTTTTTAGAAGCACAGGTGGCTGAAAATATTTCCACTAGCTCTTTTCCAAGTATATTTAGCTATTATATAATTATTGATTGCAATGATTTTTTGTGTGTGACTTCGAAAATGTTTAAATTATTTTTCATATTTTCAATTCTCCTTTAAATCAAATAAATTACGGCAAATTATTATCACATTTATTTCGTCTTCGTTTGAAGTGAAAAATTTTAATACCCATAATGATTAATTAGTATGAAATGCTAATTCTTGGAAACCATTAAAAAGAAATTAATATGAATATTTATCACAACCCACTCAGAGTAAAAAGAACTTTTGCAAATTAGGGTAATTCATCAAAAATGTGTTTTGGACCTCAACATGTGCGTGCGGAACAGGTGAAAGATTATCTCTACAAAAAAAAAATATTCGTAAGCAATTTGCGGATAAAAACAAACTATTGCACGCAGGTTTAAAGATAAATAAAGGTTATAAAAATCGCATAAATATTTTATTTAAATTCAATTTATCCAGTGACTTCAAACTAAATAATGAAAAAAAAAAGATTTTGTTTCACTTTAAGTTTTTTTTTAAATGAAATCGGCTAAAAGGAAGTGAAATTCTCAGGTTAAAAACGCTACTATTGTTACAGATCTGCGAAAAGTATTGTATTGAATTTTTTTTTATTGTAAGTTCCAAATTATACTAAAATGTATTTCTATTTATTTATGAATTTATGTACTTTTATATAATATACTAACATGAGTTAAAGAAATGTAGTGAAATTTAAATTTCATATGAGCATTTAGTTTTTATAACGAAAGTCGTGTTATCCAAGTCGTTTTTTCTAACCCAAATTGCGTAGGTATTTGATAAAACGTAATGTTAATATTATTAATGAAAATATCTGCATGGTTCGTCGCTATAATCAAGGACTGTACATTTATTAATTTATTACCAATTTAGTTTCAATAGATAAATCAAAGATATATGCAGATAAAATATTAAATCGAGTTTGCAACTGTTGCCAGACAGAAGAAACGTAAGAAATATTAAAACAGACTAGTGAATTTGTGGATGGGTATCTACTCAATGGGTCATACTCCCAAAATTTATATACATACATAGCTGATGCTAACTGTTAATAAGGTTTACCAAATTTATTTTAAATTCAAATTAATGAAACTAACTTTCTTTGATATCAAACAAGCAACAATGAATTTCATATTATTAAACGAAAGAGCTGATCTACAAACTTGAAAACTAACAAAAACATCTTTCAATTTATATTCGGAAATGAAAAACTTTATTTAAGAAAGCCAGAGTTCCAAGTTACATCAAACACAAAAATACAAAAATGAAAGGAGACAATAACAACAACATGAAAGAAGAAATGAGAGACCGGGTGCTCAAATCCATAGTTACATGTTTTATTAAGTCTAATTTCTTTAAAATCAGAAACCTACCCTTAACTTTTAAGCTTCTGTTGTACAAAACTATGCTTTTTACAATTAATCACATTAGGACTAGTGGGTGCTTAATAAAAGGGACTCTGACCTCCTAGCCATTTCCGAGAGAGAATCCTTAAGGAAATTAATTGCTCAACCACATGATCTAAAAAAAATTGAAACCACAACTTTTAAAAAATAAATCTGTGTTGTCTATCCAACCCACGAAAAGATTCACAATAATAAATTAACAAAGTTCAAAATTCAAATGATATATTATTTGTATGCGATGTACTACAGGGTGGCACAAAATAGAGGAAGAGGTTTGATTAGTCTATAACTTTTGCAATTTTTTTTGCTTAAGTTTTTTATTTGTGTAAAGAAGATTTAGGAAATTCAAAATAGAAAGATTAACCACTGAAGAACGAACGAAATTCATTGAATTGACGTTCAATAATTTTAACGCAACGCATATATTGCCATATTTTTAATCTAAGCTGTCGAGGAGCTGTGAATTATTATTATTATGTGAATAACCTCGCATAAATATGGTTTCAAAAAGGTGGAGTCAAAGCCCTTAAAGCATGACAAACAATGGCGCTGTAACGAGTTATTTTCGGCGATTAATTATATCAAAAAGTGCTATTTCAATTGGCCAACGTTTCTCAGGATTTAATTCAATATTTTGATAACGAGTTAGTCGATTTTTCAAGAAGATATAAGAACCTACCATACAAGTGTTAAAAATATAAAAAAAATAACACGGCTCCTAAGATTTAAAAAAAAAAATGTCTTCTCTGTGCTAAAAACAATACGATCAATTTTACCAAAACACGTCATTAACAGTACTTCCCATAAAAGCGTTTTTAATTTCTCTTAGCAGATTTAAATTTTATTTTGTTTGCAAATACAATACATTACTAAGTAACCACATATATTCAGTGTCTAAGAATGCAATTTTCAGCACTTTGTCGATGAAATAGAGTCTCGAATGTTACCCAAAGGCACTTTATCATGACAAGAGAAAGGATCTTAAACTTACTCTCAAGAGGAAGTATCCCTGAAAAATATTGTTGTTGAGACGTAATCGCAAAAAAAAACTACGAATTATTTGTTATTGTTAATTTAGATTAAACAAAACCTTCGTATTTGAAGTTCTGTAGATGCAATCTTTAAATATTCATCATTCTTTTGACCAAGTGGCTGTTTAAGTTTTTTTTCTTGTCGTTATCGTTAATAAATTTGTTTACTCTTTCAATTTGTTGTTCAATATTTTTTATGTTTTCATTTCAAACATTTGTATGAAAATTTAACAACAGCTTATATTCATTTCAAAAACATTTGTATGAAAATTTAACAACAGCTTATATTTTTTCCAAAAGACTTCCAGGAAAACTTCTCAAACTAAAAACTAAGGTAGACAATTTCCATTTTCCTTCTTCTTATTTACTAAGCGCGTGAGCAACTATTGAACTTTCTTAAGAAACCAAACAAAATAAAAAAGAAAGTAATAGCAAAGAAAGACGAAACGTGCACATCACGCAGGGATATATGTGTATATGTAGAATGTTTGTGTGTGCAAGAAAAACAAGAAAATTTTGTTGTAATGGCCAACACTTATTATAAGCCTCTACATAAATATGCAGAATCATGCGCACGGGCTAGTTAAATTCGAACATAAGAGAGAAGATCCAGCAAGATCCACCGACAAACTGACTCGCTATTTTATTCGAATATCCTTCTCATTCATTCTACTTATATCAAATCGGAAAATTTCTAGGGAAGAAAAACATTTTATTGATATATTTCAAATACAAATTAAAATACAAAACAAAATGAAAATAACAACAACAACTGATGCGGATACATTTATGACAACGAAAGGGAAAAACGAGTTTGGTATGTGTGTGCACCATGCTCACGAGGATTTGTGTTGAATCCAAACTTCAATTCAAAGTGAAAATTCTAACTAAAACGAAAGAGATGAAAAGATTGAAATGACAGAGATGGAATAGAATCAAGATAACCTCACATACAGGTGAAAATTCAAGTTAAAATATTATTCTCCATGCTACCTGTGTTCTTTTATACATCGTCATCACCGCCATCGTCGTCGTTGTCGTTGTTGTTGTGTTCTTCGAGACCGATCGCCCGTCCGTTGTCAGGGATTATTTTTTTACTTTTTTTTTCTAATCCATCTCTATTTTATCTCCTCGTTCGTTTTTCGAATATTTCTTTAGGTCAAAAAACAGGATTTTCAAAAAAGAAAAAAAAAATTGGAATTTCGTTATAGGAATGGAATCTAAAACGACAACCAATGGTGTGTTTTTTAGTGGTAGAGAACTATACATAAACAGAATAAAGGGTATCTACCTGTGCGGCGGCGGCGGTTGGTGGTTGGAAGATTCCGGGAATCAACAAAGGAATTATGTTTGACTAAATTCGATTCAAGGAATTTGGGTATCCTTGATGGATTTTTGTTTTCAGCTTTTAATTTGTTGTTCTTCTTTTTTTTTGTATTTGCTGATGCCAGACACTTTTTTAGCTGTTAAACTGACAAAATGTCTTATGGAAGTGCAAATTTTACGTAAAGCAAAATGGATTCCTTTTTTTTTGTTTTTTTTTTTTTTTGTTTCGTTAATGAAATGAAGAGATTAATTGATTTTTTTTATGAGTCATTTTCTTCAAATGTTTTTTTATGTGATTTAGATGGGGGGGAATGTGCGGCTTTTACATATTATGAAAGCATGAAAGATCATGAATAAACATAAGAGTTACAGTCATATGGGGCTACTGTTTAACGACCGCTTATAATTCGATAAGCAGAATATTAAAAGGTGCTATTAATTTAAGAAAGCATATAAAATTACTATTCATAGGATATAGTATTAGCTTATTTCTGTTTTGTTAATGAAATCACGATTGAAAAGAACAAAGATAAATTGACCAATTTCATTTTTTTGTATTCATCATATTATTACCCAAAAATTGATAAGACTATATTTTTTATGATTTTTAAAAAGTTCATGGTTTTTTTTAATCAATCAACTTTTTTCACATGTAAATTTTTTTTTAATTTCGTTGTGAAAAAAAAACGAATTTCGGATGCAATTATTTACTATATGTTTTAATTTTTCAGTAAATGCATCAGGTAATTTGTATTTAGGAGCAAAAAAACATTCAAGCTATTTAGTTCTTGAACATCAATTTTCTTGAACAGAGTCATAGATTGACTTTAGATTGACACAAATGGAGTTAGTATCTACCTCTGTAATATATATGTTTTAATATTCTAGAAAATACAAATTCTGTGCAAATGTATGTTAATATCTATCTAACAGTCCTATGCAGAGTCTTTGAGCGGAGAATAATCAGTAGATTATTATTATTGAAAGGTGTAGGAAAATAATTACCTAAGACTTACCTACTGACTTTTTAAAATAATTATTTATTGAACAATTGAATGTGGTACAATTTTAATTGCAAGATAATTATTAATTCTTCAACAAACAAAAGAGCTGATAAACGAACTTGAAAAAATAAAAAAAACAAATATCGAATAATTATTGGTTGGTATATTAAAGGCCAAAGTTTAGATTTTTTTGATTTAAACACACGTATCCCTATTAAATCTCTTGTAATAGAGAATTAGAGGTAGTTTTTCTACATGCAAATGAGCATACGAATCCTAAATAATGAGTTTGACATTTTCATAAAGACACATAAGTCAATTGTCTAAATAGATATTTAAAAAAATATGAAAGCTGCATTTTGTTTTTTATGTTAAATTTCGGTGCGTTAAGATTTAAATTTGAAGGCAAGAAATTTTATCGCAACGAAAAACAGAAACGTTGACATTGTGTTGAATAGAGTAAAAGTAAAAAAAAGGTCAATATATGTTTTATCCTGCACTTCGTATGGATATTTTTAAGATCCTGATCAAAGATACAAGGAGAATTGTGTTCTTACGTGTTGATTTTACCAGCGATTTTAAGTATA
This sequence comes from Leucozona laternaria, assembly GCA_932273885.2. Taxonomy (NCBI): domain Eukaryota; kingdom Metazoa; phylum Arthropoda; class Insecta; order Diptera; family Syrphidae; genus Leucozona; species Leucozona laternaria. The sequence goes on from OW026368.1 coordinate 99,509,764, forward strand.
GAAATCTTGTGAAATAAAAACAATCGATTGTTTGAAATTGATTTAAATTAACAAACGTTGTTCCATTTTGATTTAGGATTCTTCAATGTTCAAATATTTTTCCAAATAACATATAGTTTAAGTAGAATTAATTGATACAGAACAATTTTTGTACCTGGCATGTTTCAGGAATCGGAAAGCCCTAAAAGTAATATTTAGACTAAAATCAAACCAAATTTCGTTCAAAAAGCAAGTTTTCGTCAGTGTATAGACTTTAGAGATGGTGCCATTTTAACGACACGATGAAAACTGATAAACCTATGTGAGGAGTATTCCTAGTAATTTTCTGATTTATTCCTTATTCGCATGGATATAGTTTTACATCAATTTTTGTTTGCAAAACTGTTTTGAAGAATTAACAATATAAATAAACTTAATTTAAAATTAAAATACCCATTTCGGTTAGAAAGTTCAAAAATAAAGAAAAATGATAAACGCCACAAATAAATAAAATGTTTTAAGCATCATGAATCAATTTACGTCTTAAAAGTCAATTATAATTATTATTAAATTCATTGACATTGCTACCAACTCCTTCAAAATTAAACCTTAAACCAATCATAAGATTTTGTTTATATATCATAAAATAAAAATGTTGCAAGAAAATAACTTAGTTATACTCATAAAATATTTATTCTTCTACATAAGAAATATGCCCTTTAAAAATTCAACAGTCTCAGAGCGTAAGGAGAATTAAAAATTCACATCAGCTTGTTTAAAATGACCAGCAATTTCAATGCTATAATAACAACAACAACAAAACTCATTAAAATTGTATTTATCAAAAGGGTTGCAGCCGGCATGCGTTCTCTGAATCTCTCTGTCTGTTGTATGTTCGTATACCTCAGTACACACCTCTTCGTTTTATAACACACAAAAATTATTAATTTTCAAAAGATTTTGCTCTTTTTTTTAATTCTGAATTTTTCCCAAACAGCATCCTTCTAAAGCTAAGAAAATAAAAAAAATAACAAAAATTTTAAAAGGAACACAAAAAATACAAAACGTAAAGACTTTTCGTATTACATTCACATTTTGCACGCGGAATGTTCCAATAAAACGAAATCCTTTGCAATAACACAGCAGAATTAAATGCAATGAAAATAAAAAAAAAAGAAGAAAAACTCTTCACACACATGAATCAAAAAAAAAGGGAGAGAGAGAAAAAAAAAACAAAAATACTAATAAGTAGAAGAAAGAAGTCAAAGCAAAGAAAAGAATGAAAAATCGAAGAACAAACAAAAAAGGCGAAGAGAAACATTAATAAATTCATGTTTTTCAAGGAACCTCGAAATATTTTTCTATCTCAAGCTCATTTTTTTCTGTCACTATTGTAGTTATAACTATATCAAGTTCCGAAGATGATGACAAACATATTTCATAGAGTTTCACAATTCACAAAAGCGATCTTTTTTTAAGCTGCCTCTAGAGATGTAATACATTCAAAGGAGAATTTAAAAAAAAAAACATAGAACAAACAATAAAAAAATAAAGCCTCTATTACGATTGAATCATCTATTCCACTCTACTACGAGTATGTTGGTATTTTGTGGTAAATACGAAGTATTCATGCTCAAGACCGTTCACAAACACATCCTAGAAATTTCAAGCTCAAAGAGAGCATTAGAGTCTGTTTTTGATTGTATTTAGCATACGCAGGGATTTCTCCACGAATCGATGACGAAGACTGTGATTTTCGAAAAAAAATTATTTACTTTTCCTTACTATGTTTAGAGAAGAAAAACATCAACAAAAAATGTATGGTAACCCTCTCACGAAGCTAAATCAGAGAAAACCACACACACACATAAATATTATAAGTAAAGAGAGACTGTAAACATTGTGTTAGTGTTAGTGTTTTTGTTTTGTTTTGTTTTCAGTGCAGATATCAGTGATATTAGAGACATTCTCACTAACACTACCATGCTCACTCTCTCAAACTCTTTATTTTATTTTATTTTATTTTATTTTTATTTTGGTTTTGTATATTTTTTTCTTATCATTACCAATGGAATGAAAAATCAAATCAAACAAACTGAAGAATAGAATCAAAACAAATCGAAAAAATTACTTCAATTCAATATTTGAACTCTGTAGCAAAAAAGTGAGACAACTTAAGGGTGATAAAAAGAGATGCACAGCGGTAGCCAGGATTGTTAAAAACGTGCTTAAGTTGTTCGAGGGTTCTCTAGTGGCTGTGGCTTTAATGTCTGATGACCGACGCGATACTTGTCGATTTGTGTGTTCTATTTGATGGTAGGCTTAAAATTGCACATAATTTTGTAACTATTTTTGTGTCATTTGAGACCACCGGAAAATTTTGCTACTAAATGCAAAAATTACTGTTTCTTTTTTTCAAAGTTCGTTGATCAACTCTTTTGTTTTAATGGAAATGTTTCTTAATAAGCTATTATTTTTCATTGTAAAATAGCAATCAGTTCAGTTTCAATAGGTATTACAGAAAATGATTATCTGAAAATATTACAGATACTAGATTTATTACTTAAATACGATTTACAATAATATTTAAGTTTAATTGATTTAGTTGAAATGAGTGAAATGGATTAAAAATCTCTTCGCCTTTTATTTTGATCACTGGAGTTTTGAAAATTAATCAACTGGGCTTATTTCGGTGTTTCGTTTGTTCGTTTTATGAAGATAAGCAAGAGCCAAATATTTTTACTGGAAAAAGAAAAATTTGACCTCGGAAATAGACATTTCCTGTTTAAACAGAAGAAATTCGCAACATTAAGTTGCAAAAAAAGATTTTTAATAAATATTAAGGCAAGTTACTTGCTTCAGGAAAAATTTAATTTGGTGATATCTAAAGTGACCTGCGATATTGTACGACTTTCTGGGTAGAAAATCGGAACAAAAATTAACAGACAAAACAGCAAAAGCTCGTGGAAAGCCATATCATAGTGACTTACACCTTCCAACCATTCTTATGTGCGTATTTTTCGCTTGGAGATACAGAAGGTGTATAAAATATTGTTCATATAGGCGGAGTCTTGTCATAATAAAATCAATTCTTTCAAGCCCAAAAATGAAATAAATTAACAATGAAACAACGCAAACAATGGAATTAGATGTGAATGTGTCAGAAAGAGATATTTAGATGCATGAATGAAATTAGCCAGTTCATGTTTGTGAGATGTCAGAGATTTTGTTCCGTAGTCAGTTTGACTAAGCAGTAGGAGAACCCTAAATAAGATTTATCCGCAAGAAGTCCAAAGCACTTTCCATATTTTTTTTTACAAATTGATTGATCAACCGCGACAAAAAAATTATTGACCAAGGATCTCCGAAAAATTCTAGTCTAATCTTTTTGGCAGCTAAATGTCAAATTAAAAACGTGTGTTCGAAGTTAGATTGCTCAGTCACACAAAATTTATATTTCATGTCGCGCGAATCGCGTTAACGTACGCCTACTTTTTAAGGAGATAATCTGTTAAACTATTATAAATTGGCATTTCTCTAGACTCGCCCTTTTTTAAAGGATAAATCCATATAACTACCAATCTTGAAGATATTAAAGCTACCTCTTGGGCCGAGTTTTTCAGTGGTAAGTTAAACCAGAGTTAGTTAGCTCTAGAAGTAAATTAACCCACAGTTAACTGAGGGAGCAGGGTTTGGTTTTGGTGGAGAATTTATGCGAAACGACTAAACAAACTCTGTGGCTAAAACATCAAAAGCATCTGTTTAGTTAATCCTAAGTTAACTCACCAAATTTTATGAGTCAACTTGAAACAATTGAAACAATGGAAATATTCTTACGTCTACCCTGTTTTTAAATCTGGATCTAAAAATGAAGTTATAAAGTATCGTCCCAATTGTAAAACATCTGTAATTCCCAAACTATTTGAAAAAATTGTTTATAATAAGCTTGTTTTCTCAGTGAAAGAAATAATCTCCCTTCTGCAGCATGGGTTCATCGGTGGCAGATCAACCTCGACCAATCTTGCGATTTTTAGCAATTATGTGTTAGGTGCTCTTGAACAAGGGTATCAATGTGATGTTATATACACTGATTTCTCTAAAGCGTTTGACAGGGTTGATCACTCATTATTAATTGCCAAACTTCATAAATTAGGTTTTCATTCTAACATATTAAAATGGTTTGAATCCTATCTTCAAACTCGGTTGTGGTAACTTCCGGGGTTCCACAAGGAAGTCATTAAGGACCCCTTCTTTTTCTCTTATTTATCAATGATATTCCGAGTGTTTTTATTAATAGTCTTTGTCTAATGTATGCTGACGACCTTAAATTATTCTTACGTATAAAATCTATTTCGGATTGCATAAACCTAAAAAACGATCTTTATAACTTATCTGTTTGGTGTACTAATAATGATCTGCATTTGAATGTTTCTAAATGTCATAGTATGATGTTTTACCGTGGTGTGTCTCCAATATTGTATTCCTACGATATACAAGGATCTTCTCTATCCAAACTTACCGAAAAAAATGATTCGGGTGTGATCTTTTATTTAAAATTCTCTTTTTCTAACCACATTGACTACATCATTTCTAAGGCCAGTTCTATGCTTGGATTTATTTCTAGGAATGCTAAAGACTTCTCTGATCCTTTCACCTTAAGATCTTTATATTTTTGTTACGTACGGTCAATTTTAGAATACTGTTTCCTCCATTTGGAATCCTTTGTATGGTGTCCATTCAATGAGAATTGAAAGAATACAGAAACGCTTCACTAGAACTGCAATTCGGATTTTACGATGGAATATATCATCATCATATAATCATCATATAATACAAGGTGTTTGTTATTACGTCATGGCTTACGAAGTAATCGTTTATTTTGTGTACCTTTTCATAGGGTTAATTATGGAACCAATGAACCCTTAACTCGGTGTTTAAGACAAGGTAATTCGTTATGTACTGTTATTGATTTTAATTTAAACTTAAGCAGAGATTGTTTTAAAAAAAGATTGTTGTTAAGTCTTAATAACGGTGGTTAGTATTTATTTCGATATAATTTGCTTAAATTGTTAACTATTTTTAAGTAGTCTATTAGAGCTGTGTCTCTGCTTGATGAATAAATAAACTATGGTTTAACTTTAACCTCGGGCTGAAAAACTGGACCTGACATTCCTAAAAATGAAGATAGGGAACCAGATTGAAGCACTCTGCACTGACAAAGCTGACCATGGTCTGCTTCTTATAAAAAAAAATTAAAAAAAGTGCATACGTTCAAGTTAGTTTATTAAAGAGGATAGATTCTTATTAGTCAAAACGCACTAAATGCTGCTTGCTTTTACTATATATAAACGCTTATGCTCTCTACTTTTCCTCAGCCTAAACTGTCACATAAGCGTTTATTGAACATACATTTTTAAGTTTCCTTTTAGCAAATATGCCTTAGTGTGTTAGGTTATACGATCTCCTTAGTCGTCACCTCTGGGATACCTCAAGGTAGCCTTCTTGGTCCTTTCTTATAGTTTACTCTTTATAGATGACTAATACCCTTAACGTTCACAGGGTGCAGATACCTTTTATACCCAGATGACTTTAAGTTGTTTCAAAATACATATAATACATTAAACTGGTTTTCATTGCAACAATGTTTGAACAGACTAGTTAGGGGGTTTTAATGGAACGCACTTCTTAAAATTAAAATTTTTAATTCTTGTTCAATCTACTATGACAGAGTGCAATATGCTGCACATGTAAATTCTAGTGCCCCAAATTGGTTTCGTTGGCAACACTGATGATTATCAAAATAAAGAAATTCACCAGCTCGAATGGTTGTTCTTTTTTTTTTTAGTTTCAAAATTTCTTAAAATATAATATAAAATGTGTATGTACAAATTCTTATATCTAATTGAACTTGTTCTTAACATTTTTCGCAACAACCATGATGACCTACTCTTAATTTACAAGAAACATAATGTTGCATGAGATGTCCGGCAACAACAACTATAATTGACTATACCAACTTAATTTGGTTAAGTTCTCATGAAATAGTCATCAACAACAACAAGAGCGACAACAAAAATGTTACACAATTCCTTCCTTGGCCAACTAACAATGTCTCTGCAATGAACCATTGCATTTGGTCTATCTATAATATGCTGGTGGTATATAGAGATAAAGTAGATATGGTCATAATCAAGTTATCCACAGGTAGATTTTTCTTCACTTTGTCAGTTAATTCTTTCTTTTTTTTCTGTCATCAATATGGTAGCTGACAGTAGTGGCAGGCTTGTCAATGGTCCATCAGCTACTAAAAACAAACGGAACGACGCGATGCGATTTGACTTAGCACAGAGCGGTTTCGTTGACTTTGGTTATTACTTATTACTCTCAATCTCACCTTTGTGTGTGGTTACAACCCAATATGGTTTTAAAGGAAAATTAAATTAAAAGTACTCTGGAGAGCAAAACAAAAATTAAAAAAAAAAAACAATCACTAGAGTCAAGCTTATAATAATGTTGTGTTGTGCATTCTTCGACTTCGAGACCATATGTCATGCTTAGCTAAGCTTGAAAAAATGATATGCCACCGCCGCCGCTGCCACACGCCATAGAGTACATTTTTATCATCGTATATAGAGCTCTAATGGTGAGATTTTTGTTTTAAAATCGTTGGTGTTGAAAATTTCAACTGTGGCAATACACGGCGACCGGCGTGAAAAAAGGGATGTTGCAACATAGTGCATATAGTTTTGCTTGGTTGATTTTAATGCTTAAGCTGCGGGTTTTAATAATTGGTGTGATGAGTGGTGTATGGTCTAACAGGCAGAACATCGGTGTTAAATGACGAACACTTTAATTTATTGTCGGTTTTAAGATAAGATAAGATCAGTGTTAATTAGGAACCAGCTAGCTATAAAGCTTAAGATCTATTCAAACATTTATTTAAACCATAATTACCTACAGTTTAAAGAATGTTCGGTATTTTCAATTGATTCATCTTCGGTAAGATGAATCAATGGTTGGATATTTAAAGTCTGAAGTTGGTGAAATGAACTCTGGAGTCCCTAAGGGTTCCGTTTTGTCTCCAACTCATTTTCGCATTGTCATAAATGATCTCTTGCCGAAAACTAATATTGTTTGACATTTCCTTTACCTCTCCGGCCCAGTTTTTCAGTGCGAGATTAAAGTTAACCTGAGTTAACTTACCGAATTTGGTTAGTTAACTCTGAATTTAGTTACTAAATTTTCGTTTAATTTCTTTCATACCAACAAAGGGCTTGAGCACCATCAGGGCCTTCATTTTCTAGATTCTTCAATCCAGAATATAGCAAAAGTGAGTCTGACTCCCGGTGCCGGATTCGGTAATCGGGGTGATTTTTTCTCAAGCCGTACTAAACGAATGTAGAATTTCATAACAAATTTAATCTATCCCTGCCATTTTAATATTAAAATAGTAAAATAAATACCTACTCATTTCTGCCTTTGTTTCCTAAAAACGCTCCCATACAAATGTGTTTAAATATAACATTTGAAGAGGAGTCATAACCGCTTGAGTACGTTATAGTTATTTGTTAGCTATTTGAGAGCAAGACTTCAGTACCCACCGCAAGCAATACACAAAATAATTGTGTAATTTGAGGAGCAACTATCAAAGAACATACACTGATCAAGTCTCGTCTCACAAATAAAAAATAGACCTTATGAGTCGTCATAAATCTTCATAAAAAGCTTTTGATAGAAAAGATCTTTCTCACCTAAAACAAATGAAATGAAAGAAAACTAACAAAAAATCTTCACAGCATTCGAAATTTTAGATAAGGTTTCAAATAACTGTACGAAACTCTTACATATATATGTACCAATACTTAACCTAAAATATAAAATAAACAAAGTCACAAATAATTAACTGTCATATTTCTTGATTTTTAAGCTGCCTATATTAAAAGCATACATAAAAATACAAACATACCAATTATCGTAACTTAATCCCCAATGACTGAACATAATTTTCGAAATAAAAAAAAATTACATCGTAAATTTTAAATAAAACCCACTCAATACACAAACAGATGCATGTATTTAGTAGATTTAAGATGACAGATATTGGACTTTTTAAAGCCATTGAAAATCAAATAAAAACTCATATTTGGTAGCAACATTTAAAAAAATGAATTATCTTCCAACTTCGAATCTACATAAAGCAAAAAAAAAAAAACAATATAAATCTACCAAAACTTGAGTAACATTCCATCAACGAGCCATCATATACCAATGATTCATCCCACAAAAAAAAGAAGAACACAAGAAAAAACAAAGAAGACTTCGAGATATATCTCTCACACAAAACACTTCTAATCAACTTAATTTATTACCTCTTAGATTTACCATTGTTTTGGTATTTTGTTTTCTTAAAAATTCCATAGAATTTTTAATGTGAATGTAATGATGATGTTCATCAGCAGTAGAAAATAAATTAGTGAATGTGCAACAAAGTAATAACATTAAAACAATTTTTTACGAAGACTTCTTTTTTCTTACAGGTAGTTGTTGTTTTAATTAGTAACACTAACAAAATTTCTTGAACCATCAAACAAACAGAAGAAAACTTTTCTAGAAAAATATTTGTTATTGTTTGTTGCTTGTAGAATTATTGTCATTAATTTAACGAGAGAACTGACTTCATGAATTAACAAGTTTTTGCGTCAACTCTTTCGTTTTCTTGCGCCAGACTTACATATATAGAAATATAATAATCAACTCCACAAACGCCCACTCAATTCTCAAAGGTAAAACTTAATCAAACAGATCGATCAAGTGATTGGAAAGATTTATACAGACAGAGAATACTATTATGGCAGAGTCTAATTGTGGCAACACCTCTCTATAGATGGATGGAACAACAAAAACAGACAATTGCTTTAAATTAAAATTAATGAGAATATTATTTAATTAAGATTGTTTATGGTTGTGCGTGATCTGGCAGTTTTGTTGCAGAAAAAGGAAAATAATAGCAACAAAAAATTGTTGTGGTATTCTTCTTTGAATGTTAATGGTAGGTAGATACATTCAACTGAAGGCGCTCAACTATTTCTACCATTAACAGTTCCTTGTTAATTCGATGTTGTTGGTAAGGCTGAATAGATAGAAGTTTCTATGTGTTCTAGTTTTTGAAAAATCAACCGTTATAAATGATTAATCTGTTTACCTTCAAAAGAATCAACTCCAAAAATATTAGACTTTTACTCGTTTTTGATTTTTTCTTCTAATTAAATTTTATTCTTTCTCATGAAATCGATACAAATTTTTTGAGAAAACTTTGTCCTCAATAAATTTTGAATTTGATACTTAAAAGCTTTTGTTGCAATAAATTGTGCGGTTTTTTTTTCTGAAATTACCAAGGAATATTTCTTGCGATATCGTTAATGGATTCTGTTTTGAAAAAAAAGTCTCTATGGGAAGACATTTTGTCAATACAAAAGAAACAAAACCATCCAGTTACCTTTCAGACAGTAAAATTAATAGCTTAGTTATTTAAGTCGAATCTCTTCATTTAAAGTATTTGCTTTCAAAGGAACGTCTAAAAAACATTCCAATCCAATACACATCTGTTTATGGGTTGTTTTTTTTTTAATTTTTTTATTGTTAGAGACATTTCATCTTTGAAGTATATAAAAAATGGTATCCTATACCTTAAAAAAGTAAGAAAGACACGGTCACCAAAAAAAATTAAATCATTTTAAGCAGTTTATTAAAGAGGTAAGGTATAAAGATAACCCATCTCACCATGAATATACACACTCAGCGGTTGTATCTTATTTATCTTAGCCATATCCATAAATAGGAAATTTTAATTCGGAGAAGTGAGAAAAAAAGTTAAGGAATATCAGACAGACAATGACAATGACAATGAATGTATAAGATGAAAAAATTTCATTTTAGGATTATGTTAATGATTTTCGGTTCGTTCAATGCTGTTCGGCGAGAGTGGCGAATGAATTGGTGTGTCTGATCTGTTGGTTTAATTTTTTTTTTTAATTTTAAGTATTTTATCAGTTAACTGTTCTTTTTACACTGCCAATTTAAAAAGCAGTTTTCATTTGGTGAAAGGAAACCTTTAATTTTTCTATTTAAGATAGAACGGATGTTCGTTTAGTTTTTTTACTTCAAATTTTGTTCTGCAAGAAAGTCATCTCAATGTGAGTTATTTCACGAATCATAAATAATAAACGAATTAAAAATGGGACAATCATTGAAAATCTAAGGGATGTTCACAAAAAATACAAATAAAATGCTGTGTCTTTAGTACTTGCTTTGAAAAGGAGTGACAAGAATACCCATTTTATGACTTTCTGATTTTTAAAACCACACTTGAGTTTTGAAAGTTATAAACTCTAGTTTTAAGTCTGTACAGACACGCCTGCTTTTTATATAATGTTGGGATGTCAATTTTAATTCCTTATGTATGTGTTTATAAACAGTAAACATAATTATTAAAAATAATCTTTATGTTCTGTGTGAATATTTAAATTTTTTGTTTACAGTTGTTTTTCTATAATTCATTCGGTATGCCGTGCCACATTGTTGTACAAGAGGCAATCTTTTGTGAATGCAGTCTTTTAAAATCATTCAAAGAATTCAATTAAAAGATTGCATTCATTGATTTCACTTTGGGACTTCAACTTCAAATTATGCAATAACCATTCATTCATTTGACATCGAAAAGTTGGCAATCATTGTTTTCCCCCATTAATTTTTCAGCAATCAATTGAATGCGAGATATGGTGAGATATGGTCATATAACTGGAAAAAAGTAGTATAATGGAGCCAGAGCACGTAAAGCTTAGGGAGGGCAAATACAATGGCAAATAATGCAAAGAATGCATGAATTTAAAAAAGGGCGAAAAAAATATTGCCATCTTTTTGATGTCAAATGAATGGTGATTGCATTATTTAAAGTCGGAACGAAAAGACATCTAAAACATCTTGAATTTTTCATAATCTTGTTTGTTATTTTTCCATAGTAATGAAGAAAAAAATTCCAGAAGGAAGAAATATGCATTCAGACAAATTTTCTGGGTTGATTTTCAAAATTAAAAAGAAAAAGCTGCAAATACGGTAAAATATTAGTAACTGTCGTGTATTTCAATGATATTAGATATGTACAGAAGTAAATTCCAATATCCAAAATTTAAAGCACATGTCAAATCATATCAAAAACAGGATTTGACCAGTAGTACGATTCGTGAGCCACGGATGCTACTTTTAAACATCACCTGACAAAACTCTACTATTTGGGTGATTTGCGTTATAACCCAAAATCAAAATATTTTCCTCCACTTTTTAAAAAAGTTCCTTTAGACAAATTTCGGAAATTTCCGTTTCAGAGAGCTGTTTTAGCAGTCAAGATTAAAGTATAAATTAAATCAAATATTAGTTCATTAAATTTTCTTAAAATTTTCACAGTATTTTACAAATTTGGTGTCAAAATCCTATTAGATGCAAAATTTAGAAGCTTACGGCCTTAAAAGTTTTTGAACTGTTATTTTCATTTTTGCAATTCTCAAATTTAAATTGAAATTCAAGAGAAAAAAAAAACTTCATAATTTGAATTTTCACTTTGTGAATGTTTTTGATCTTAAAAGATTACCTACCTTTCTTATATTAATTTTTGAAAAATTAAACACTAACCAATAGTTTAAGGTCAAAACATTTACAAATCTTGACAAGGGACAAGTTAAGTTTTTACTAAAAAACAAAATAATTAATTAAGAAAAATCATATGGATGCGGCAGCGGCTAACTATCAAGTTTTTCAATAAATACCTACACACAAGTCTCAAGGTGACATTGAAAATTATTTTCACGAATCTCCGACTGCTTAGCAAAATATTTTGGAAATGCTTTTTAGGTACAAATTAAAGGATTTCGAGAAGTTACTTGGATAATAAAACGGAGTACTTACTTTCAATAATGACTAGGAATCATTATATTTCTAAGCTTTTCCTTATTTGTTAGCTACATTAAGATCCGTTATGGCGGTAGCTGATACGAAACTTAAAAAGATATTATTGTTAACTGTCATATAGCTACTAACCGGCATAGCGTTAACTATCATATAGGTAAGCTCTTAAGTTGAACTTGAATATTTGAGAGCCATTTGCTCATACGAAACATAAATATTTATGAATTTTAAAACTTTTCTTTTCGCGGAAATTAATCATTTTAAACTTTTAACTTTTCGGAACTTACCACGTTTATTATAAGAAATTATTTATTTATAATTAATTTCTTATAATAAAAGCTGTAAGTTCCGAAAAGTTAAAAGCTTAAAATATATATTTCTGTTCTACTTAAACGCTTATGTTCTACTGTTCCCTCAGCGTAAACTGTCACATCATTTCTTATGTAGAACATAAACTCTTAAGTTTCGTTTCATCAAATGGGCCTAAGTTTCAGCAAATGGGACTTAATCACAAAAAGGTGGAAAATTAGATTAAGCTCAAACAATTATACAAGCCTAATACTATTTTAATATATGTAATATTTACTAGAAGGGATCTTTTTAAAGTGATCTAAAATGTTCCTTTTTAGCTTTATTGCGTTTTTAATTTGTCTTTTTTCAAATGTCTCTTGTTTTTCTAAATGTCACAATAAATCACAATTCCCTCAGTATATAGACTCCCAATAAATCCCAATAAATATTTTTTTGTGTGTCATTGGAATCCTCTATAGCGTCAATTTTGGGCGAATAGAACAGTGCCATACTCACTCAAGAACCCTTAGTAATAAGAGAGTTGTTTTTAACATAAACCAAATTATTTAACATTTAGCAACACCGATTTTCAAAAGTCCCATAGCAAGGCAATAAAAATAGCTACAATTTATCTTCTTTGAAGATTTGTAGCGACTATATAATTCGCAGTTGCTCTTTGTAGCTCGGATTATATGGAATCTCGATTTATTCGGGAAAATATGCGTCAAGACAAGGTGTAATGGTCATCTTCGAATGAGCCCAGCCATTACATCGGGGCGAAACGCATATATGAACACTTTTATGCTGGTTTATATTTGTTTTCGTGATTTTAAATCATATTTATCCGATAAGATCGTTGACGGAAATTATAGGCAAAATTAAAATGTCTTCAAGGAGTTTAATTCCACTTTTGCTACAAATACTATACTCAAAACTGTAGAGCAAATAGCTGTGTAAGCATTTAAATAAAGGAGAAGTTAGTGTTCTTAAGCTCCCTAAAGGAATTTCTTCGCCGGGACAACTGAAGACGATTAATGTCTGAAAACTTTAAAACTAAAATGGTATTTCAATGCTACTTTTAGATAAATGTCTTTTATTTCTCTTTTTTTATAGTTTCATTCTGCACTTTTTGAAATTTTTTTTTCCAAAAAACTGAATATTTATTTTTTGATAATTTTTTGAGCTAATTTAAATATTTGAAAGAGTCAAAGTTTAAGATTTTAATAGTCAAAGGTCTTATAACAAATTAAAAGAGTCAAAACTCAAGTAGTTTAACATGGGAAATCATCGGTGTAAAATTAGTATTTTCACACTGCTTAGCTTCTTTATAGGAACAAAAGGAGTCGCAATAGCTCAATCCTATACGCCTTAATTTTAATTTTTTTGAGTTATGTTGGTGAAATGTCTAAAACTACGAATTTCTACGTGTTAATATATTTTTTTTCTTATAAGAACTTCTTTAGTTTTTAGATATTATAAAAAAAGATGTCCTCAGAAATTCAAAATAAGGTTAAATTAAAAGTGAAATGAATCTATTTTTCTTTTTAGCTACTAGATTTGCCTGGAAAGTTCAAAAATGCACGGAATGATCGGTAAACCCAACGGAATATCCTTGTTTTCACACTTCTAGGTTTTCATTTTGTAAGCCCTAGAGCAACAAAAACAGCTCTACTTAAGAAATAACGTGAATGTTAATTAAAACTATATTCACATAAAGAAAACCTTTTATTCATAATTAAATTAAATTTGTATATACTTATACTTATTCCATATTTAATCCAAAAAATTGTAATTTAATCCAAAATCAATGAAAGTCGAAGTAGAATGTAAAGTTGATCAATAACTTTAAAGTAATCCAAACAAAAATTGTATGATCCATGCACTGCCGCTGGTATAACAACAAAGTTACCAGGAAGGAAATATACTTTTTTTTTAATTTTCTGGTATTTAATTTAAGAACAACACATTTTCTTTAATACACTTTCATTACCTTTTTTTTATTTATTTATTTATTTCGACATATTTTTTTGAAATAATTTCTGTATTATTATATTTCTCACTTATTATTCACTTCACTTAAATTTATTATCTCCTTATTTATAATATAATTTAAAAATAAAACCCTTATATTTTCTTTTTTTGTTTTCACAAAATTGCACTTTAATTTAAAATTAATATTTCTCCGATTTAAATAAATATATCTTATTTTTTTAACTTATTAGAAAAATATTTTCAATCGTAAGCCATTTAATAAAAATTCAAAAAAAAAAAAAACAAATTTAAAGAGAGATACTTTGTACAGGAAAATTATTAAATCCGCGAAACGATACCTCTCAAAATCGCGGTCATTTAAAAACTGGAGAATATGATGATGGCCACCGAAAGAGGATCGACAAGATCGAATTTAAATCATAGTATAGAAGAGAGCGAGAGAGAGATAGAGAGGAAAATAACAAGCGAAGAAAATTATATCTTCGTTTTTGTTGCGTTTGCGTAAATTTTTAGTTCTTCCACTCACCTGATACAACTCTATTCATATAAAACAGTACAGAATACAGGTATGCGAAACCATGAAAATTCTCTCTTTGAAGTATTCTTATTTGATTCATACATGTACAAGTACAAGCACATTATGCGTGCTTGCTTACCTGTTGGAAATTCTCTATTTTTCATCTACTTGTTATACAGAGCGAAACAATACACAGGTAAAGGTATTGCCTAGGGCTGCCAACATGTTAGTTTATTGACAAGGATTGGATATAATTTAAATTTTCTTTTTAATTTTTAAATATTTGTCAGAGTATTGTGAAGTTTTTGAATCATAAATAAATTATCACATTGGTCAGTGGATTGTCAACTTTTTTTTTCATGTCAATTTTTGATTGACAATTTTTTTCCTGCAGGCTAAAAACTTCAAAAAATACTTAGTAATATTCGGTACCAGGTCGGTGGGACTCTTAACACATGGAAAAGTAATAATGACAAATTTATTGGTATTTGTGTTTAAGACTTTTTACATTATCAACTGTCAAATTTAATGAAATAGAGATGAATTTAGCAAAAATGATGATATATGCCACGTTTCAGCCATTCGTTGCAAAAAATGTGTGTATTTAATCATTAAAATACTGATGAAAGTTTAGCTTCGAGCCGATTTTGTTAGGGGCAGAACTTCTGACAGTAGTCACTTTCTTATTGGTGCAAAAACTCTTGGCTGTGTTAAAAAAAAACACACATATCAAAAAAAACTCTCCAAAAACTCAATGCTGTCAATTGTATATGTGTAGCTAGAAAATAAAAATATTTAAAAATTAGAAATTAGGATTTCGTTTCTTTGGTTCTCAGAATTTTGATATTTAAAACATTTGCTTAACCTGAGAACATCTGCTTCTTTTTTCCAATGTCACTGATTTTGTATCG
This sequence comes from Leucozona laternaria, assembly GCA_932273885.2. NCBI lineage: Eukaryota > Metazoa > Arthropoda > Insecta > Diptera > Syrphidae > Leucozona > Leucozona laternaria. The sequence goes on from OW026368.1 coordinate 99,525,412, forward strand.
GTTGTCGGAAAAGCCATACTTATAGACCATTTAGCAAGCCTCTTTACCAAGTGTGCCGGACAAAAATTCTCTCTAACAATCAATGATCAGGTTTCAGGTTTTCAAACAACATTTTTTTAGTTTAACACCTTCATAAGACTATTGGTTTCGCTCACTCTTTTTTTCTCCAATATGCACTCCCAATACCAATGCAAGCTAGATCATGCGAGCTCCCGCTCTCAGCTTAAAGTAGATTCTATGTGTGCAGTTTGTCTCTTTTTACAAGCAAATACCTGTTTCATTGAGGTGGCAACTTTGATTGTAGGTAATTGAACTAGGGTCTCTGACGGTTTATTGTTCTTTCGCTTATTTACGGCTGTTTAAAAGCAGGTTTTTCTTTCCATTCTCTCTCTTTCTATTGTGATCCTCTGAGCATTTACATTTTTTTTTACATTTAAGCCTCTCTCTCTGTATGATTCACACATACACAACAACACTATTGGAATGGCGGCTTTGCTGGGCAACCATTTCGATCTTTCTATACATCTACAAAAAAGCCGGTTGGTTTGTTTTTGTTTGCATCCATAATTTGGTATGGAGCCAAAGAAGGAGCACAAGAACCACAACAACAAAACACACAGAGGACAGGTATTTAAGTCTTTATTTTTTTTTTGTGTTGTGTTTTAAGTTTTAGAAACGAATAAAAACACAACTCTGGCGACAAAAAGATAGAGAAGTAGGTATAAAGGAGGAAATAAAATTCTTTTTGAACCTATAGAAAAAATAAACAACAAAATTAGTCAACAGCATGCATTTTCAAAGATTTTTTTAAGCTTTCAGGGTTCGGTGTTGCAGAGGATTTTTGTTTCTTTTAAAGAAAACCCATTGGAATGAAATATGTTTTGTTTTTTTGTTTGCATTTAGCCCTTTCCTTTTTTCATCTGTCTAGAATCGAACTACTAACAAACTGCAGAAATTACCATTTATGGCTTTCATAGTCAAAATGGTCTAAGATCCGTCAATATTATTGTCATTAAAACTGAAAATACCTCTGTTCTATAAGTCAAAAGTTTAATACAAACATAAAATATGATTACAGTGGTAGAAATTGGTGATGTTCGTTTCTGTCAGATTGTCAGTAAAAAAAAATCACCAGACCGCCAATGCAACACAATTATTATGACCATTTATTATTTTTTTTTCAATAATGCCTTGTACATTTTTTTCTACCATTTTCCCAATATTTTGGGGTCTACAGGAACTAAATCTCCTAAGTCAAATAGCCCAAAATAAAAAAAAGTGAATTTCCAAATAGGTGTTCTCTCATATGTAAATAAAAAAAGCAAACGTTAACTTATAATTAAAATTTATTGTTTCAGAGGAAATTTTTGACAAATCAAAGGGAACTTTATGATCCCTCAACAATGGTCCATTCAAGTACAGAATTTCTAATTCATACTCAACTTTGAATTCCATACAAGTGTTCTTCTCTTCACACAAGTAGTTGTTGCATTTGCTGACAGAGGCTTAGGTTACTTTGGAGACTCGACAGCGACTCACCACTACCTCTATCAGTCACAAAATTCCCATAAAATAACTCAAGACCATAGGGATCGGATTCGTTTTCTCTGTTTCTTGGTTTCGTTTGTTATTATTATTGTTAAGATGCTTTTGGTTTGGTCGCCATCGTCGTCGTAGTCACCGTCATAGCCACCTTTTTCCGTAGTCGTCGTCTTCATAGTCATCGTTTCTCTTACGTTCGTTGCACTAGAGACCCATCCAACACGGTCCACTCAGTTCGCGCTTCATCGGCTGCAGCCAGTCCCAGTACACACGTATTTTTATCCTAACTTCACTGTGGATACCGCTCCGTAGCTTTGCTGTTGGCTGTTGGTGCTGTGTTTCGTTCGGTCTTTTGGTACTGTCGTTGATGCTGTGCTGGTTCGTCTTCGGCTATGAGATTGCACTGCATGGTACCTATAACTATAGCATGTAGCATTAGTCAAGTTATTGCCCATGGTGCCTGGTCACATTTTTATCTTTTGAGGAATATTACAAAAACACGCAATGTCTGTGCACAAAGGGAATACGCCAGCGCGCCGTTTCCTTGCCGCTTTCCGCTGCCGTTGCTATCGCCATTCCCGTATCCGTGGTAGTCTACTTCGTCTTCGTGGTTGTCATGAGAAAAGGAATGCGAGTCACTTTATGGATAAGAAAAAGGACAGGCGCATGGAGAGGGTGCTTGATGATCGACTGGTGGAAAGCTGCACTCAACTGAAATGTCTTGAAAATTCAAATTCACCTCTATCTCTCTCTCTCTCTCTTCTGCTGATGTGTTTTTCCACTAGATGTCGATATATCTTTCAAAAAAAATTTCTTTTTGCAAAAAATTCTGTATGGAAATCAAAAATCGTGATGAAACTCATTAGCAGTTTCATGCCCTCCTGTGATGATGTGTATACGGAAACGAATGAATTCAAATTTTCAAATTCGAGACCCTCCTCCTTCCTGAGTAGCTGGAATAACCATCTCCGAATCTCTGAACCTAAGACTGGGCTTGAGCCTGCTGCTAAAAACTGAAACAACGACGAAGACGACAATCTTGCATGATAATTGCGAATAAAAGAGTATGCACGATCTGATGAAGGAGAACGCTCATCTTTGAGCGAGATTTGACCAAAAGACAAAAAACCAAAGACAAATTTGAGTGTTTTTCTTTTGGTTTTGTTTTTGATTTTATTTATTTTTCTCTGGTTTCAAGTTCTGGTAATAAAAATTTGTTCGAATTTCCATAGGAGCACACGTTTTTGCACCAAAGTGCATCAGCCGCCTTTTTGGCCTGAGCTTAAGTCTGAGCTTGGGATGCGAGCTCCAAATTTGTTATGGGGAAACCATAAAAACCGAAACTGGAGAACCGTTCGTTTAATTAATTTAACTACGTGCCGGCTGCAATGTGCTGGATGATTTGTGCTGGCAACGCGGGCGATGTGCATGATGTTGCAGCAAGAGCAACGGCGACAGTGCGGTACGGTGCGGTGAGAGACGCACGGTGTCATGGGAGAACCGAGCAAAATATCACTAATTGAAAATTGTTTCGTGAATTAGCATTCAAATTTGGAGTTGGCAGTTCAAGTTTGATCCAAGAGGAGGATTTTCGTGCAAGTACCTATTTTAAGAAATATGTATAGCTACACATTTTTTCTTCAAGGGCTTCGTGACTCAGTTCTCAGTTAGGAAAATAAAAATTTTAGTACACGGAGATAATTATCAGCTAGGCCAATATCTTTTCCAATTTCAGATGAAGAAGATCCCTTGAGTATAGATAGTTTAAAAAATGTAAGAAAATGAAGAATTACGGTAAAACGAAACCTAAAATGGTATTATATTGTCAATTTCAGTTATAGTATTTAAATATTTTAATTTTCCAACTTTCAGAGAATTTTTTATTTAAGTTCTTGAGGCTGCGGGCATAGTAGTGCGAGAAATGATTCGAGAAGCAGTGCGAGATGCAAAAAATATATAATTTTGATTTAAAAAAATGACTTTAATTTTTTTGAAAATTCAATAATAATTCAATTCATTTTTTTAAATCAATTTACAAGTTAATTTTTAGTTTTGAAATTGTTTTAAATATTCTGTTTGATCAGACTTGGCTTCGAGAGCATTTTTCTGTTCAAATCAACAAAACCGGGAGAAATAGTCTTTGAAAATTATGTCTTTCCATCTCGAAAATCACTGAAAACCGGTATACTGGAACCGGACATCCGGTCATTCAATGCTAAGTGTATACAGGTAGCAAAATGGCCTTCTGTAGAAAATAATTAATACAATTTGATAATTGTAATGCTTATTTTACTCTTTGTTTAAGCTCTCGACCATCACGATTCGTTCAAAAACTTTTAAGGTTCTGTTATTGAACTTTAAGACAACTTTAAACATTTCAAAAATGCGTTTTTCTATAGGGTTTTGGTTGGTACAGGAGTGAAAGAGCATGTCGCTCTCCCAATGATCTTTCTTTTCGCCTGTAGACGTCTTTTCCAGCCAAGTTATTTTTGTTTAGTGTTCACTTATATGAGGTTTTTTCTGTTATCAAATTCCTAATACACGTTTTCGAGTCTATGCGTATAGATAATAATCATATACCTTTTTTATAATTATTGTAAACATTATTTGCTTCTTAAAAACACTTACCGCTAGCCTATCATTTGGCTTTGGTACAATCAAAATAGAACCTCGTCTGTATAGTAGCACATCAATTACCACCCAAAACGCTATATACACTTGCACACAAGAAGGGAAACGCTCCGAACATCTCTGATCCACACCAACTATAATATATGTATATGTATGTAGGAAGCTATAGGTATAGTCATTGCGCCAGAGACGCAGGAATGAAGGGCATTGAGTGCGCGGAACGGGCGCCGAGCAACAAACTCACCAAAACATAATTTTGTCAATCGCTGGTATTACATGTACTTACCTTGAAAGTCATCATCCACGCCACCGCACACTATCATGAGGAGCAATCGTCTCCGTCCTGCCACGGCCTGGAAATATTATATTATCCCGCCGCCATATTCATGACCATCGTCATCGTTGTCAGTTGGACGCCCGGACCGTATAGTAGATTCCCTCATGGCGAATCGCGCGCTACATACATTAGTCATTTGCACAGCGCTCAAGTACGGTGCGCAGAGATAGCCTGCAAAGTCTGATTTATAATGTTCTTCACTTTTGCGGTGCTCGAGGAGCTCGGCGGGGCTAATGGCTGCTTGGTCGCACAGGAATCTCACATACAATCGTCTGCGTCCCGGCCAGCTATGCAGCCTATGATGCATTTATGTGTGTATAGTATATATATGTTCTTGACCGGGTCTACAATGTCCCTGAGTCCCTCTTGGCTGATGGTGACTGTGCATATGTTCTGTTCCTGTGCGCTGTGCTGCGCTGCTACAGCACATGATGGCATTTGTCGCGTTTCTTATCCTCCGAGGTTTTTGTGTTAATTTATTTCCATCCCCTCAGGGGGAGAAAAAGAAAGATTATTTTAGGGCATGCTGGCACAAGGAGGACACTGTTCGGGAGACGAGGATTGCTATTTTTTTATGTGCCCTCTTCGTATGTAAATTTTGACATCACACACGCACTTAATGCCTCAAATAACGCCTGAACGGATAGACAGAATCTTGTGCGCTATAAACAGGGTATACAGCGGTAACATTTTCAAGGCGCACGAAATGGGACGCATTTAACGAACGTGAGCTCTTTTGCACAAAAGTGGACGAAGGAGACGCTTTAAGGATGTAGGCAAAGGGACTCTGATAGTTTTTCATATCTCATAAAAAGGTGAAGTGTGATAGGTGCTTTGGTTGGTATAGCAAAGATATACTAGTAGATGTAAGGCCTACGAGTGGTGATTTTACTTTGAGCAAACTTTCGTTTAAAAAAAAAAAAGAGATTTTATTAAGTACCATCTGCCATATCATCCAAGGACTATAGGTATATAGGGATATGCAATTAATGCTTTAAATAGTTTTCCAGAGAGGATAAAGTGTATTTCATTGGCAAAAAATCTGTGGAATGTAAAATATAAATTTTACGTTGACAGTTTGATTATCATATCACTAGAACTTTGTACTGGTTTTAACTTAGATATATGTATATAACTCACTAAATGAAAATAAGTTTTAATACGTTCCACAATTTTTTCACTTAGGTACAAAAAATGTGCGGCCAACATGTAATTGTTTGAAGGTAGATATATATAACTCACCAGATGAAAATAAGTTTGAATACGTTCCACAATTTTTTCACTTAGGTACAAAAAATGTCCCGTAAACACATTTTAAACTACAGTTTCGTGCATTTATTTTATATAAAATTGTTGCTTACGTTCCGAAGATCTAATGAATGAATAGGTGACTTAAATAAATATGTATGTGGTACTTAACCAAAACCCGCTACATCAATTTGTTCATGAAAATGATTTTCAATGTTTACGAGATTACTGTAAATTGAATTTCTCATTGGTAATATCTATTTTTATTTCAAGCCTGGTATCTAATGAAAAATTCATACAAAAAAATTTTTAGCTTTAGATTCCATTGTGAAAAATTTTCCACACTGGCATCAGGCTTTTCCCTTGGTATCGCGTACTCAATAGTTTAAGATGTGACCATAAGAAGATTGTGAAATTTATTCATTTTTCATTTCAAGAGAGGTGAGTACTATAGGCTCAAGAGATAAAATTGGAATGAAAAATGAATACGTTCCACAATTTTGTTCATCACACCTTATTTTCAATTAATGTTGTTTGAAGCTTCCGAATGAAAATTTTTAAATTTCACCCCAAAGTTTTTTTTCGATATGAGTTTTCACTTAATTTGTAAAGCTTAGCTTGAGGATTGAGGTGCTTTGGAAAGTGAAAAAATCTACCCCTTCTTCTCCATTATACCAACGTACATATGTGTATGTATTATACCTGAAAAAGCAAATGATGAGGATTTTAAAACTAATTGAAAATGTCCACTTTGTTTAATAAAGAATGTCAAACCAGACATCATGCACCATGCCTCTCGAGACGAGCGACAATAACCCAAACCAACAAGTAAACATCTTCTAGCAGCGTTTCTACACACAAGGTAAAAGCGGTAGTGAAGTAAAATTCCCACATGGCACTCATTTCCCGGCTCAAGTGATAAACCTAAAGAAATTCTGTCTGATGAGTCTCTGCTACTTTTGTGTTCTGTTTCGCCTTCTCTGCACTTTCCCTCCCAGTCCCAGCCCGGATTTTTAATAACTTGCGCTGAGCATTATTTATGTCCTGCAAGGCTATCAAATGCAAATTCCATACAGGCAATGCGGCTGATCTCGGTTTTGTATCTCTCACTTGGTTCCTTTTATTAGTCTTTTCAGTTCTCAACTTGAGTGGAAAAACAATATCCTTAGGGCAAATACTTGCTACCTGTTTGTACGACTATATATGTAAGAGCTTAGTTTAGGCCATCTCAATGATGACAACCAACGATGATGTCTCACGACGATGTTCACCATCACATCAACGAATAGTTACCATCCCATCATATATATGTATATATGTATAGTCAATTGTTTGGGGCTAAAACAACGAAAGGAATACAATTTCTGACTTGGCAGTGCGGGGCGGGGTGACTCGCCTGATGCAGATCCCGTTTTTTCATCAGTGTTCTGCCATGCGTCTTCGTCTACCAAACTCAATGACATATTGTCAGACACTCGCCTCGAACAGAGTAGATATATACGAAACATAATTTGTTCCACTAGGCAATATATCAGGTCTTGCCTAACATTAATACCTATCAAGTGTCATGAACAAGCCCGGCAAAGGGACAAGCGGGCATGAATGGAATTATCTTGCCCCACCCACCCACATAATTGTCGTAGGTGTCCAGCTCCGCATGTCGAGGTGTCCTTTTGATATGTGTACATTAGATTCGAAGGCTGGAACAGAATCGTATGGCGAAGGCGATTGCGATTTGGACTGCTCTCGCTCTGTGATCTGCTCCATGAGACACGCAAGCAAACATTTCAGGTTTCAGAATTTGACATTCAGAATGTTGTCATATGTGCGCACGGATTAGGGCCCTTGTGTTGAGCATTCGGGACTGTTTATGTGCCCACGGTGCAAAAACATTGCGCTAGAACAGATTGATATGAGCTCTCTCGTTCGCCTATAGAGATTGGATATGCGATTGTGGGAGACGATCAACGATGCATGGATGGTTTTTTGTGTTCCTAATGCCATGGTACAGGTTTTATAGACTCTCAAGTGGGAGTTTATAATCCGGGAGTAACTATGGCGGATTGAGTCAATTGAATGAATTATGTAAATGGCGCAGAGAGATTTCCATTTTTTTTTTTTTTCAATTTTGCATTTGACGCAATAAGAGGAAATGCTGTTTAAGAAATTGCAACGCATAATAGAATGCTGATACCTAAATTAAATGAGCATTTTTAAGGAGAGTATTAGTTACTTGAATTTGGAAATACCTATAAAAGGTATAAAGTATGAGTCCGAAGTCCATGGAATAACAAAGATTTCGTTCGCACGTAACACTTTTAAGTTTTTCTGATCTCTTAAAATAGTATCTTCAACTTTACCGTACTTAGGTAGTTACAGATTGGGGATGTTGTATTCGATATCAAGACGCCTGCTCATACCCTTTTACTCGCATTTAATATAGTTATAAAAGAGACTGGACTTTTTATCGAAAACAATTTTTTACTTATTGTTAGACGTATTTCTCGCATGACATATTTCTCGCATTATATTTTTCGCACATGATATCCCAACTAACAAACTCCCGGAGTTAAGCTCTTCAAATCTGAAAAAAGCTCCCATAAGATTCTTTTAAATCCTATTGCTATACTTAAGAATGAATCTCTTGTTATGAAACTCAAATTCGTCTCATAGCATTTTTATTATAAGAGCTAAGCATTTTTTAAATTTGAAAGTACTAAAGTCCTGTATCTAGATCTATTTAAGTCTCATAAGTATCTCGTTATGAAATTAAAACTCTAAACGTCATTTTTAGTCTTTATAATCCCATAATAATACTTCAAGTTTTTTTCAAGATTCTAATAGGAGCTACGACGCCAGCTTTGAATATCAAACGAACAGATGTTGTAGTTGAATTGTACAGTGCGTTCTTTTTGTTCACAAAACTTGCTTCTGTTCATGTTTCTATCGGATTGGTTATTTGATTGGTGGTGGCAGATGTAATTTTAGATTTCAAAGAAAAGTTTTATTGTTTTCGTTGCGTTCAAGTTTCTTTGGTCGATTTTGTGTTCTGTTTGTTTACCTAATTTCGGGGTAGTAGTGAATTTGATTATAAATATTATAACAACAATTTTTAGCACTGAAATATACTAAACAAAAAGCACACATTTCAAACTTAAGGTAGTTAATATTAGTATTATTAAAAAGAGGAAACAATCTGCCGAAAAATCGATCTCAAAAGCATTATTTTGATAGAATTGATCGAAACAACCTTATTAATTGTACTAATGGAAATCACCATGAGTATCACATAATGTCTATGGTATATATATATATATACTGTTGTTGCATCGGCTGTCATCAGCTTTGGAGTGATATAAATAACACCAAGCAATATGCAGTTAACTTTGATTGTTACTTTATTCGAAAAATTATTAGGTTATAATTTAGTTCCATTGTTTCAAAATGTTAATCTAACACAATTATCGATTTTTTGATTTCTCATTTAATTTTTTTAATAAAGTTGGCAATTGCAATAAAAAGGAACGCCCCAAAGACAAATGTGTTGCGTTTGAAAGTTAAATGTCAAGTTTAAGTCCCATAAGAGCATTTTAGCTCCCATAAGAAGTACTGTCTCTCAGAGAAAATTTATATTTACTGAGAGCGACACTTCTTACGGGAGCTCAAGCGTTGTAATGGGACTTCATCATCATCCAAAGATCTCATAGAGATGTTAAAACAAGAGTTAAAGTATCAATCAACAGCAGCCATGTTGCAATATGAACAAAATGTTTTCATTATATTTTGAGGGTTACCGTAGCTTAAAAAAAAATATTCTTAATAAGTTATCATATTTGGTTTTCCAGTCTGACCAAAACTTGTAAAAAGTTTTATAGGTCATATTCATCTTGATGAATGGATTTGTATAACTTAGTATACAGCTACTATACCAGAGAAGAATGAGCGGGAACATTCTTTTTTGTGTTATGTCATTATTTAAAATTTTTGACAGCAGTATATTAACACGACACAAGTAAAATGGCATCTTTAAAAATCAGTTGTTTTTGTCAGTTTTTAATGACAAATATATTGGAAGATTTCAGAAAATCTTAATAATGAAAAAGCGTCATATTTTTGTACCACTCTAGATCCAATTTTTGTCATAAAAGCACGATAATGACAGTGATAAGAAAAAAAAATGGTATGAATGATCGCATTTTGTGAATTGTATAAAAACATACTTTGGTGATTTTTGCACCTAAAAAAATATTAATGGTAACCCTATAATAAGATTATAATTAATAACAAAATAATTTAAATATGCATAATGTTGGAAGCGCGTTGTTATTTTTCGAAGCAAAATGTTTAAATTAGTAGATGCAATTTTAATTGCACCAAGAATTTAGCCTACATATGCCATGATTTTTACAAATATAATACGTCAATTAACTTGTGAGATAAATACTCGCACCAAAAAACACATTATTTTTTGACATGAGAGAATCACGAACACACATAAAAACAATTCGCCTACCTTCTTCAAAAAAAGAAATTAAAAATGCGAAAGATATATGTTTTTTTAAGTTTACACACACTCGTTCTATTTTTAACAACTTCTGTAGGAAGAGACGCACTCCCATAGGAAGAGTTCAGAGAGCTTTACTAGATTTACAAAGCGGCGTCTATAATCGCATACGAAGAATAAAACTCTTCCTATAGGATCAAGAGGCTCCCATAACTAGGCCATTTAAGGCTTTTAACAATCTTATAAGAATCTAGAAGAACTCCTCAAGAGTGCATTTAGCTCCCTAAAATAAGTCTCGTAGCGCTCTCGGAGCGTCTTATGAGAGGAAAAATGTTACTTGGGATATTTCTCGCATGACATATTTCTTGCGAGATATACTTCTTAGGAGATATATTTCTCGTAAAATTTATTTCTCGCATTATGTTTTTCTCGCGTGATGTATTTCTCGCTTTATGTATGTATTTCTCGCAAGATTTATTTCTCGCATTATATCTTTCTACTTTCTCGCATGACATATTTTTGCAAGATATATTTCTCGTAAGATTTATTTCCCGCATATGATATTCTTTTCGCATGATTTATTTCTCGCAAGATATATTTCTCGCATTATATATATTTCCCCAGGATTTATTACTCGCATTACATATTTCTCGCATCATATGTTCCTCGCAAGATTTATTTCTCACACTATATTTTTCTGACATGACAAATTTCTCGCGAGATATATTTCTCGTAAAATTTAATTCACGTATAATATTTCCATTTACAAAAAAACCAACACATTCTCTATATAGAGCAAGTAGTTATAAATTAGGTTTCAGAAAGCAATCGAATTAAATAATTTTATTTTGGGGCAGTCATTGATCATTTTTAATATCCTCGATAGTATAGTGGTCAGTATCCCCGCCTGTCACGCGGGAGACCGGGGTTCAATTCCCCGTCGGGGAGTGACGATTTGGATTTTTTTTTTAAGGTAGGTACCTAAATATATAGTTAATTTTTATATACCTAGACTACACAGCACTTTTCGTTTGGTATTATTTATATTCTTTTTATAATAAGAAGGACGTAGAAATAAAGAGAAACATTAGATCTTGCAGTAAATGCAAAGTTAAAAACTAATCATCTGAAAATAGAAATTACTCAATTATATTATCTAGGTGTGCGTATGTATTTGTTTTTTTTTTCAAAAAAGACCAACGTATATAGATAAGGGAAATATACATATAAATCTATATACATATACGTACCTATTTTTGTATGGCTTACAATTAGTGAATTATGTATACAAAAAATATGTATGGTTCTTAATTTAAAAACAGAATAAAATAACGCTCAAATAGCTTTAATCAGATCTCGCTATTTTTCCTCTGTTAAAGAAAATGATACCTACCTATACCTAATTTGTTATCAAATCAAAAAAAGTTGAACGATCGATAACGTTTTCAAGCAAACACACATAACTAATAATCTTAAACAATTTGGAATTTCCTACCTATATAAAATATTACCTCATCCACAGGACTCATTTACAATAGGCTAGAGTACTCCGCTTAAATGTTGTCCAGTTTGTTTTTTTTTTTCACAACTTATTTTACAAAATTTGTTAAATCAGAAATTCTTTGGAAACTTGATTACATACAAATATTCAAACTTCATCAACATTCCTCCATCATGCGCTTATTTTTCAGTGTCAAAATTTATTTAAAAAATATTACAAGTTGAACATTTGAAGCCTCCCACCTCAAACGAACACCTCCTGGTGATCCAAATGCTTTAATTAACTTGCCACCATCACATGTATCCTTTAATCCGCCCCTGAATAATATTATAAGAGCACACCAAAAAAAAAGCATTTCTTTTATAACCGATAAAATTTAAAATTTTTTTTGATTGACGCTTAAATATCCAAAAAACTGAAAAAAATTCCTCACACGCTACTGCAACACTATATAATATGCAATGCAATATGTGTAGCAAGTGCAAACAACAACAAAAATCCATTTAGACCAAAGGAACAAATTTTCGGTACACTCGACTGAACCGTGTCTGAACTTATTACCAAAAGGATACAAGAAGGCGTGACCTATTTCATCATTTTTATTCTTTTTTTGTTAGTTCCTTATGCTGATGATCGTATTTTGCCTTTTAATAGTTCGGAATGTAGTGCTGCAATTTATGCCTGCAGTACCTTTTTGAAAAGTCTTAAGATAAACAAATATTAATTGAAAATGAATAATCATATACATAACAAAAATGACTTAAAATGACTGAGGCGGAATATGTCTGAATTCAATTTTAATAAAGTGTATTAGCTACATGACAATTTTAGATTCAAGCGGTACTGAAAAATAGTTCTGGCTGCGGTTAACTATTTCTACTTCACGTTCACAACAGGGTTGCCAGTTTAGGGGTTTTCCCCCTAGATTTAGGGGCTTTTTTTGTCGTTGGGGGGTAATCTAGGGGGGGGGGGCAAGATGTTTGGGGGGAATTTGGGGGGTTCATTTAGAGATAAAATATTGATGAATAGTATGGGTATTGAAACAGCTGACAGTATTCTACGAGTTAGATATTCTTCACATTCTGGATTTTAGAATTTTACACCAACATCAACACAAGAAATGCTGAAAATTTTCACAAGTGAGAAGATGTATCAAACCGGACTACGGGCGACGCGAGAGCCAAAACGAAGATGACTTTAGGTCTGTTTCTTCACGTTTTGGGGAAAGTTTGGGATAAAGTTCGAGAAAAAGTTTGGGCTCGAGCTTTTTATGTTATTTTTGTAATTTTTGACCAGAAATAAAAAGAAAGGAAACGCATTTGGGATGTTTCTGATTTACCATTTACCATCTTGGGCTCTTTCAAAGGAGCCAGGAGATGTATTTATCGTAATATTTGTTGCCATTGCTTCATTTAATTAATTTATTTATTTTTGTTTTAATTTATTTATTTTTCAATGACCTTCTTATTTAAAATTAGTCAAGTTTAAAATAAAGAGGTGTGAATAAAAATAAAAAGTTGAAAAAAAATTTAGGGCTTTTGGGTTGATAAAATGTGGTAATCTGGGGGGTTTATAAATTTTTCTGGGGGGAGATTTTTTTTTTCATCTGGCAACACTGGTTCACAATACAAAAAGCTGCGCAGGCCGTCAAAATTGCAAGTGTAAGAAATTCAAAATGGCTGTTCAAGTGTAGGAATCTAGGAGAAGTGAAGTTATGTTTCTTCAACCCTCACTTAATCGTCAAAAAGACGAAAGACGAAACAACCGAATGGATGTGTCATAAGTTTCGAAAACAGCATACCGCATTATTAGCAAAAAAAATATTGAAATTTGACAAGTGAAGGACCGCCATTTTCTTGGCACATGCGAAAAACTGAATACAAATTAAAAGGCTATTGCTATTACCTTCAATATGCGTAGGTGTTTCTACTCTGCGGTCGAAGTATAGTTCAAATCAAAGTATTTCGTTGATGTAGTAGTTGTTATGAAATGTATTCATGAAGGAAAGCGACAATCAGTAAGAGAAAATTACGTACGTCAAGCCTGATTCACAATGCGGCGAGGAAACGAGACGTGAGCGTGACGAGAACTCGTTGTAGTTGTCAAACCAGTTTCAAACAATGAAAGCATATCGAGATATACACAATGCGGCGTTTCTCGTCGTGAAAAAAAGACGCGACGTGACGACGATTTTCATTTTTCCTAAGTAATCTACAGATTTTTCACAAAAGATGTTATCAATTAAATAAAGTTATTGATAAATCTATTGTCTTATAAGTTATTTTGTTTATATTTTATTGATTTTTTTTTTTACAAAAATGAATTTTTGTCGTAAAAACGCTCGCTGCATTTTGAATTGGGCGACGATTTTGTAACTAGAAAAAAATGCCAGCAGCAAAATCAAACAACCTAGTTTCAGCAACCAAAATTATGTTGATATAGTGTTATTTACATTTCAAAAACTCGATATGCAAAAATTAAAGTAAAATAAAGTAAAAAAAAAAAAAAAAACAAACAGGCAATAAGGCCAAATCGAATTCATAATGAAGAATTAGAACCGAAACGAGGTAATTTCGCAATTACAAAAGAAAACTTGTTTTTATAACAAATTCGCTAATTTCGTTTGTTTTGACATTTTCTATGGATTCCACTTTGAATGTGTATGCGTAAGGTTTGGATTCCAATTGGGTGTGTTCGTCAGGTTTTGACGTTCCTAACGAGAAAAATTAAATTATCTACTCCTTTCGGGACTAATGAACGTAACGAATGAGTTTCCCATTTCCAACACCATCTATCCATACTATAAGAGTTAAGGTATCAAAATGTAACATAAATTGAAAAAGAAAAATTTAAATCATAAAAGGGGGAGAGAATTAAGGTGTTGAATGAACATCATTTCATCTCCCCCACAGACGAAGATCTCATGTCCCTCTAAGGATATTATGGCAAAGCACGTTAGAGAAGGTGAGGAGGAGGACACATTTTAAATTTTATAGATTTTTTTGGGAATCATCTTCTTTTTTTTTTTTGTTAATTCCATGCTTCCTCTTTTGGATGCGAAAAAATTAAAATTTTGAATACATGTCAAATATGAGAAGGCACCCAACAGAGTTTGCAGCTTAAGGGGGTCCATCGAAACATATAGAGAATGAACATATCAAATATCATATATGTGGTGCTCGGAGAAGACGAGATGAATATAATTTAGGCTGTAATGATGCCGTCAAGTTATAATGTTGTTTTGATTAGAACCAAGGTGGCAGATGCCAATAAATAAAATTTGTTTGTAAAACTAAAATAATGCTAAAACTTCCAATAAACAACTTTTAAGTAGAACTAAGACAACAACTGTGAACCAAAATTTCTTTCTCTACGTTCATAGTGATGAGTGATGATGGTACCTACTCATGTAGGAAAAAATTCCTAACGGTTTTTTTTACAACAACTCTCAATGATTTGACTTGAGACAGCTGATCCTTTTTAATTCCAATCGAATAGGAAAACAGGGACTATCCTAAATTTACACACACACTTCCTAAAGCCGCCATTTAACAAAATGGCTTCTTCAAGTATTTATCACTTTTGACAATTAATCCAACGAAAGACTGTAGACGGTGTTTACATTGGACTCACTCCGCGCGACTCATTTTGACATCTTTTTCTTTTATCTCACTCTACACAACTATATGAGAAAGTGAGGCAGGATTTTTAATTTTTTTGAAAAAATCCTGCCTCACTAGACTCTCTCTTTCTCATCATGAGTTGGAGTGAGATAAAACAATGAAATGTCAATATGAGTCGCGCGGAGTGAGTCCAATGTGAACACCGTCGTATATGTATGTGTGTGTTCCTCGTCTACTCCAATATGAAATTGGGAACAGAAGAACACTCCGAAAACATTTCTCGGAACAGCCAATCGAAGACTTTTGGAGTAGAAGGATTGAAAAAGGAGTGCAAAAGGAGTACTCTGAACATCCAAACTAAAACGACATAAGAGTGGCCACGTTCAGATTTCTAACCAATGCGATCTGGAAAGCTTTGTGTTGTTGTAATCCCTGGTAAAAAAACATCTGATGATAAAACAGCTGATGCCAAAAAGGAAATCTCAAGCTATCCTAAAAATTCTGTTACTCATCGGCTACGTTCGGGGATCAATCCAAAGCTATCCGGATAGGTTTGTGTTGTTGTAATATCCCTTGTTGAAAAACATCTGATTTCAGCTGATGCAACAACAACTCAAGCTATCTGAAAATTTTTGGGATAGGTGGATAGCCTATCGTATAGTTACCCGAACGCGGCCATCTATCCGATGAGAATTGTGTAGAAAAACTTCAAACCGCGACCCCTATGAAAGGTCTGCATTCGAAGAAAAACAACCACTCCATTTTATATATCCTTCATAGGGTTCGCTGTTTGAAGTTTTGGTCTGAGTTTTCTGAACATTGGAGAAAAAAACTAAAAAAGAAGATATTGAAGTCTTTAAAATAATAAACAAACAGTTACTAATTTCAAGAATTACTTCAAATTAGAACAATTTAGAGAGAAAATAATCAAATTATGACTTTATAGCAGCTGTTCGATATTCTAAGACTTTATCTAAACCAAAATAAAATATGCAATAGAGATAAAAACGAGCACTCCATATTATATATCCTCTAAGAACCAAATAAATGCAACTAGACCATTAATGGCCGATTTCGTAAAGCCCTTTTAACTATTTAACAGGCTTTTAAATCTTAAAATGACGTTTGTTCCATACAAAATACGTCATTTAAAAATTTAAAAAGCCTGTTAAATATTTGTGAAACCGAATATAAGTATTTTTTGTGTAAACACCTTTTTATAAAATATTTATATGTGGTGTCACCTTAACTCTGGGAAAGATCCAGAGAACAATTATATAAAACAGAGAGCGGCACTTTTTGAAAAAAAGCCGCCGTTAAGACAGACAAAAAGTTAGGTTGCTGTAATAAAATATAATTATTAAAAGTGAAACTAGTCCTTTGAATTATTAGCCGTGTTTTTTTGCAAGTCCGGGCAGATTTGGTTGAAAAAATAGACATCGGGGATTAGCGACGCCATTACAGAAACAAAATGGAGTTCCCATACAAACTATCGATAACAAGCATGCAATTCACGCCGGTAACACAGTTTTTCTCCGTGCTTAAGTTAAGCCCCGAGAATTCTCCGCGCTTAGCTAAGCCCGAAGGGGATTAGTTGCTATTGCATTTAACATGTAAATTGCAGGACAGGACGTCATTTTTTTCGATCGATTTCCTCGGGGCTTGCAAAAAAACACGGCTATTATATAAAGTTATTTCAGTCCAAACTATCTCTTTTTTACGCACAGAAAATCTATACCTGGGCCAATGATGCGCCCTTCAGTAAAACTTCCCATGTAATCATGCACTTTGGAAACTCCATTAAGTGCTTTACATAATAAAACACGACCAGCGAACTGTGAATTAGGAATGGTCGCTATACTTTCCAAACCTGCCAGTTTTAGTCCGAAGTTCTGTCAAAGTCCATATAAAAAAAATAAAATTGGACCAAAAATGTTAAAAATGGGTAGTTTCGGACTAGTACGCGAACACACCTAATTTTAGCATTTGATTTACCTGAGTGGTTGCTGGCAACTGCGAATTGTCATTAAAAATAAACATGTAAAATTAAAATGAGCAGCCGCTTCACCATTCTGTTTGTGGTGCAAAACACAGTAGTACCAACATCATAATGAAATATGGAAAGATAGTTTTGGTTATTGGAAATTGGAGGCACGTCTGGAATTTATTTGAATTTTTTTTTGAAGTTCAATTTCCTTTATTTTTTTTGTATGCAGATGCAGACGTTTGTTAATTTGTTTGGATTTTCCTTGCTGTTGTAAAAATAGTGAATCCTCATTGGCGCGAAATTTTAAATGCTATTAAAATCACACATTTTTTAACAAAACTTCGATCATGTCCTGCTACATGTGCAAAAAAAAGACGGGTCAGTTTCAAATGCTAGAAGTTGCAAGACTTCGCTTTATTCGTAAAGTGCAACCTCAATTTAAGGTAAGATTTCTTTAAGCTAACCGACAATCTACTAAAAACCTATTTAATAAAAATGTTAAAATTAGGATGATTCGTATCTATGCACAAAATGTTTTGCTCAGTTTGAAGAAATCTATAAATCAAAATCTAAATCAAAAAACAATAGCAACTCCAGTCGAACCTCTATTTCAAATACATCCATCACATCGGTTTCCACAAATACTCACAACAGCAAAGCTTCTTCCCGCGGTACAAGCACTGCCACAGCTATACAAAGAGCAGATGGAAACAATAATAACAATTCCGATAATGCTTCGGTGGCTTCAGTCATTCATTTTGATTCTCGTTCAATGGATTCACCTAGTTCTATTGACTCCACGGATAGAATTGTTCAAATGGCCCCAGAATTTCTCTCGCTTAGGGATTCCTCTCGCAAAACCACGAGGAATCCAGAGCTGATTGTAGCTCGACAAGGAGCAGAAGCTGCAGTACGAAGCGCAGTGAAACGCCAAAAGACATTGCATGCAGAGAATACCCCTCCGGCAAGTCCAACCACAGTACGCAGAGGCCTCCTGCAAGTAGTCGATGAGGAATATTCTGAAGATGAAGATATAGCCTCTCGATTAAGTCCAAATAACTTAGCTCATGTTCGGCCAATTGTAAGAAGTAAGTGTTTTGTTAATTACCTCTTCGAGGCCAGGCCGCTAAGTTTTTTTGTTTTCTTTTGTTTTAAGGACGCAAAGAACCAGTTGTACAACAGTTTGACGATATAATGGACCTTTATATTAAAAGAACATCGGGTGGTTAATTTTAGTTGTACTTTGTGCCTACTGTTCCCCTGGATGGGTTACTTACGATGAATTTGTTTTAAATTTTTTTTTGTTATTTATTAATTTGTGTAGTATGTAAATTGATCCGACAAATAGTTTTAGATAAAAGCATATTCTTTATTACATTTTTGTTAAGAAGCAACATAATTATTAAATTTTATATCTTTTACTTCCTGTGCATGGAGTTTGTGAAAAAAAAATTCCTGGTTTTAATTAAACTTAGCTCGGCTTGCGTTGTATCCTTCGATCTGTGCCTATCTGTACATGGAGACAACTTAAACGGATGGACTGCCTATTTTGTTTTTAATTTGATGCAGATCCTTATTCCCAATACTCTAATAGGTATTTAGCTTTCCCTTCCGTTCATGTGTCTTGCGAACGATTTGTATGAGCACTTGTGTTTACTAATGTGTTCTTTAATTAAATAAAAGGATGGTTGTAGATATGCATTCATTCAGAAGAAGGATGAGAACTTTTTTGGTTTAATTTGCCAAAAAATAGATTGGCATGTCCCAGCCTGGGCCCGTATTACTAATTACGAAACGAAAGGCAAAAAAAACGATACCCATGAAAACGATAGTCATGACATAAACCGATTATGATTTACGAGAATGGATGCCTGAAAATAAAAAAAACAGCAGAACCAAACAAACATAATAAATAAGTGACAACAACATAAAGTTACGATCCAAAACTATAAAAAACGACCGCCAAAAGCAGTCGTAAACGAAACCGAATATCGTTTTCAAAATACGACTATCGTAAATCGTAATCGCAAAATAACGAACTATAATCGTAATTCGTAATACGGGCCCTGTTAACCTCTATTTAAATTTTGTTTCTTTTGGCTTCTCTTCTTTTTTATTTTTGATAACGTTTTCTCTTATTCCACCATAGGACTTACGCTACGTTAATGGTAAAATTATAAGCCAAGGTGAAAATAAGTGTTCCGACCTATCACGAATTTTATCGTAATCCGAGTCTTACGAATTACAAAAAAAAAATTACCGAATCCGTTGGTTATGGCAACTTGCAGGGTTAGAACCTCAGTAGTAAAATTTCGGAGCAGATTTGTAAAAAAAAGTGGAGAAAATAGGAAATTTCTGGAGTAGATTTTAAAAAGAAAGAAAAAAGCTTCAAAAATTGTATTTTCAAAAAAATTCAATTTCAGAACTGAATAGAATTTTAAATTTAAACGTTCAGAGCCAGAGTTGGTAAGAAAACTGAACAACACAGCTCTTTCATATAGTTTGGCTAAAGAATTTGTGATTTTTTTTAGTGTGGGAAAAAAGGAGTAGATCTCAAAAAAAAAAAACCAAGTGGTGGAGTAGATTTATTTTCTTTCTGAAAATTAGAGTAAATTTACTCCGATGGGAGTAATGTTCTAACGCTGGCAACTTGTATGAGATTTTCACTTGAATTAATTACGTTTATCTTTTTAGTTGAATTGTCAGTTATTGTTCAACCAATATGATGAAAATAAAACATTCCATTTTATTTGTATTGATTTTTAAAATATTTTATTAAAATTAAACACTAGTTTTCTTATATTTAGTTAAAATAATTTGTTATGATTGACCATACACCACAGTGAATTAAATAATGAAAAAAAAAAAAAAAAAAAACAAATATATAAATGCTTTAACAATAATATTAATTAATAATAAAAAGAAGGAAGGAGTGAAAAAATACGAATTTGTAACATGTTTTTTTTGTGTTAATACTGTTAAAACTACATTACGACGTTCTCTTGAACAGGTGTGCTATCAGTTCCGGCTGCGTAAAATTATATTTGTATTTTTGGGCTATATCCTCCACTTTGAGGCGTCGCCGCACATGAGGAGGCTGGAAACTAAAAACAAACAAATTCAGAGTTTACAACTACGTAATTTAAAAAATGCATCCTTACCCATCATGGTCTAGTCTTCTTCGTTTGCCCATATTGTGTGCTGTTTGTCGCACCAGATTACCAACAACTCGTCTACTTAGCACCATACCATCGACTAGAGGAGTCGCAAAGCTCATACGACCACTTGGACCCTGTAATTTAACTCGCAGTAGTCCAGATTGCAGAGCATGCAGGAATATCACATGACAACCACTGGACTTTGGGCCTTGTGATACTTGCGATTCCTCACCAGTACAAGTGTAACAAAGGAGGTCGTCTATAAAGGAAAATATGTTAGTCTTCTTTTTTTTTTGTATTTACATTTTGGTTTCATAATTTACCAATTGGAAAATTGAGATGGTCCTCAAAACTCTCTATCCATACCACAAAAATCTTTGCAGGTGGTTGGGGCAGCAACAGTGGCTTGGTAACGTTTTTTCTCCTTGTCGGTGGAACTGGCTCTTTTGACTGGTCTAATTCGAGCGATAAGGTTCTGGGCTTTTGTCCCGCAGCTGATGATCGACTTGTTGCCGCATCTGCAGAGATGTTTTTTTCATTCCAAACGCTCTTGTCGCTGGTAGAATGTGATAAACAACTGCCGTCCGTCGCCGTTGACCCCTTTGTTTGGCTTCGGCTCTGCCGATTAAATTCCGATGGAACTACAAAAGCTATTTCTGATGCTACATCAGCCCAATATAAAACACTTGACTTTCCATTGAATCGGAAATCATCCGATTCCTTGCGAGGCGTCTCGTCTGTATTTCTCAGTATCCAGCTGGTTGAAACAGACCCAGTCCACCCGTAATGGTCTTCTATTTCCACTGGCCAACCTAGGGTCAGTAGCATCCTCCCGAAATTATGATTTAGCGATTTAATATTCTCTTCATTCATATTGCCAATGATTTCATCTGCCGTTTTTTGTCCGGATTTCATATAGAACACATGAACTGTGTCGTGACTCCTTACACTCAACTTGTCTAAATAATTTATATCTTCGACAAAATTTTTGCGCGTTGAATCCAAAGCTATAAGAGGTCTATAGCCTGGAGTTTGGTTATTTTCATCTTCAGGTTCATACGAAACAAATCCAAATTGTGAAAGGAACAAACGAGCAGTTTGATTGTCATGAACCGGTGTCGGTGGAACACACTCTTGGGCCTGACTTAATACCTCGCCTGATTTTGCAGTTTCTTCCCAAGCCAGTTTCTCTAAAATCGCCTGATTTTCAATTAACTTGTCCCAACGGTTCATCAAGTCGGTACCGAATTGCTCTCGAATTTTTTCCAAAGTTGGAATAGAGTAATCTGCAGCACATGGTTTCGCTTTTTCCACACCATCAGGATAGAACTTTTGCGTTACTTCTACCCGCTTGGGAGGATCGGTCATTGGTACCGGTCGTCCTGGATTGACAGGTGTGTGTTTTTTGCCAGATTTACTACGTGGAAGATAACGTGTTTGAAAATGCCATACATGTCGACCAAAAGGACTTCGAAGCAGCACTAAGTATAGATAAATATTATTAATTCAAACTCATAAAGAATAATAAATCAAAAATAATACAATTTCATGTTAGGTGGATGGATAGAAGATCTTTGATAAACAAATAAAATACTCACACGTAAGAGTGGGTTGTGGATCCTCTTCGACATCTCCCAGCGGCTCCTCTAGCAATGCGAGAATCGAGGAATTTTCCGTCACAAAATATTTGAACATTTTTATAGCCTGTTCGTTGGTTACAGTTTTAGAATCAACAGAATTACAATATTTGACCAAATTAACTTCGTCGAACAATGACGAAAGAGTTTCTGATCCCCCCCAGTCTTTGGGAAAGTAACCAACCTGCTCCATAATAATTGTCAAAAGAATATCTGCAGCATCTCGCACCCTCATCGAAACTGGTTTCAATTCTTTTTGGTCTTTGTATTTTGGAGGCTCACCGGGTTTGCCAACACTTTTCGATCCCGAAATACCCAATTCGACAACTTCTATCACGGTCTTAAAGCAATCTTGATCCTGCAGCAGGTCTGGATGTTGCATTACCCATGCCGATGTGCATTGAAATGCGGCAACAATAGTACTATGCAGATCCTTGCTATGAGCAGGCGGCGGTCTCGAACATTGATAGCAGATGTAGTCACATATCCACTTCACCGCTCGCTTGCATTCTAGAGCGTCTGTGGAAATGATCGTTAGATTTTGACTTGGTTCTTCAATTGCTACTAATTGTTCTATACAATGGTGTTCGAACGATATGTGAACGAACGAAAGAGATGTTTGTTTGTTTTTTTTTTTTTTTTTTTTGAAACGAAAACAAAAAGTGCTTGTGTTAGTAAAATGAGTGAGTGTCTATTACCGTTTGTTAGTTTCCTGGCTGCGTTTTTTTTTTTGTATTTTTGATTTAATTTTTTTTTTTTAATAATTGGACGAGGAATTTTCGGGCAGTGGGAAGGTGTTTTGTTTTTTGTTAAAGAGAAACAGAAAGAGTTTGGAACAGGGTTAGAACCATTTTATGCAAATATTAGATAAGATTTTTCTTTTTAAAATTTAATCTTATTTCGAATTGGAATTTACAACATTTATAAATATTTACAAAGGTTAGATTTTTGTTTGTTTTGTTCTTTTTTTTAATAATTTAAAAGGATTTACCTGAATCCCGGATCTGAAGCCGAGCAAGCCCTGACAGGAGCTCGAGCGCAGCTAGCGATACATTAAGATCAGTCTTCCATGATGAAATCAAACGATGACACACAAGGTATGTGGCCCGTACGAATAGAGCATGTGCATTATCTGCAAAATTGTAGCAATAGGTTGGATTAAAAAATATTAGTTTTTTTAATTAAATTCTGAAAAATTATTTTATGGTACAAATGAGTGAATGCAATTAAATGGTATAAAGGTATGACGTCTGTATATTTACTTGGAAATGTATTGGCAAATGTGTGTGTTGTGTAAATAAATAGACGAAACTGAATGTGATGATTAAATTGTTGTTTTGCTGTTCCAAAATTGTCAACCTATACCAGCCTTTTACGCTATTGACGAATAATAGCTTGGTATTTTTTTGTTTGTGAGTTGAGAAAACTTTGAAATTTCCCGAAAAAGCCTTTAATAATTATTGCGTATGAATCGGATTGTTTCTATTGAAGCAGTAAAGCTGAGCTTAAGGTTTGGATATCAATCGACAGAAAAATTAACTGAATTGTATCCATTTCATACAAATTATTGAAAATGCCAGCTTTTGACCGAAGCCCATAATGCCGGATTTACCCGACTGACCGAATGGCAGATTTCTGTCAGAAACACTTTGATAATAAAAAATTGTTATAGCCAGCCCCGGGGATAACCTTTAAAGAATGTATGTTTTATTTTAACCTGCTCTGAGTTTTTCGCCCATACATTTTTGTGCATTCTCCTTTTGTAAAATGATTTAATTTCACCATTTTTTTTAAACTCGGTACCTGTTTTGCAAAACAATTAAATTGGGATACAAATGAATATGAAAAGCAATGCAATTGCTTAGTTAGTCCAGCAAAGTCGTTTTTTAAGCATTAGTAACGACATTATCTTCATAGAGCTTTCTTTGCATATTTGTGTTGAAATAATGATTAAATAGAAAATGTTAATTTAAAAATTTTGATAAAACATTAGGTACAAAAATTAAATTGCATGTAGTGTGAAATTAAAAAAACATAAAGCTATAAAAGAACAAAAATAAAAACATTGAAATTATTTACACAAACAAAAAATTAAAAACTTAAAAGAAATAAAAAAAAAAAAAATTGAATTTACCATAGACCGAAGCTGTCTCAAATTCTTGTAATAATTCCACTGGGAAATCATCGGAGACAGTTAAACTGGGATAATCATGCGATGAGCTGTCACGTCCAATCGAACTTTTACCACCCGTAACAGTTGCAGCACTTCCTCCTCCGATGGTCGTTGTACTATGAGCGCCCAAACTAATATTTCCACCACTTGCTATCGAAGCTGATCTCTCTGAACAGGCTACACGTTATTATGTTTTGTTTTGTTTTGTTTTATTTTAAAAATACAGATTACAACAAAAGAAAGAAAGGAACAACATAAATAATGAAAATAATAAATTAAAAAAAAAAAAGTAAATAACACAAAAGGGAAACAACAAAAATGAAAAAGAGAATAGATGTGAGCGCACAAAAAGCTGAATCACGAGTGAGAAAGCTGAAGAGAAAAAAACAGAGCGAAAAAGAGGCAAACGCAAAAGTTCATATAGAAAATAATTTCAAACCTGAGGTAAATATATTCGATTCGCCAGGCTGAGGCGATGATGAGGGCATATTATCCGACCTCATTTCACTTTCCTCAAAATTAACCGAGTCTTGAACGGTAAGTAGAAGTCCACCCAGCAGCATGTGGGTGTTTTGAGCATCGGTTTCTACTTGAAGAGCGTTCATCAGCACATTTATGAGACGGGGTTTAAGCTGAATGAAAGTAATCGATCTGAAAAAAAAAAAATAAAAAAATACCGAATGATAGTTCTTCTGTCTTTTTGGAAAATCTTTAAATTCACTCACCTCTCGGGATGTTCATTTAAATCACGAATTTGTAACGTCTGGAAATGCAATGGCAGTGCCAACAATGAAAGGAGGATATTAATCGATGCTCTTCGTAGTTCTATTTTATTGTAATTTATCGCAAGGGATTTGATTTTTAAGTCTTTATCAGGTAAAACCACTTCGAGAGCGGAAATAAATGCAGGCAATAGAACATGAATTCCATCCAAATCCAAACGAAACAAATCTGCAGAGTTCAAGAGAATCGATGCCAGGGTTTCATCACATTCTTTGGTTTCAGTTATTTTCATGCATTGCTGTAGACCCATGTAGAAACGGGCCAAATAAACCGGCAGGATCTCTTCCCCAGTTTTCTTAGAGCAGAAAATCTTACACAGAGCTCCAATAGCCTCCGCACGTCCTGATTCAAATTTATCTATTGTAAGCCCTCGGGGTAGATTTGTAGGATCATTATTAGAATTCGGATGTGACAAGGAAATGCTCCCCTTACGATTCTCCATTACCATTGACGATGGTCTTTTGCTAGCCTCCGAAGCTTGACGCTTTGCATTCACTAACCATGAGTCACCACCAATGTAAGCAGCTTCGAATAGCCATTCACCAAAAAGATGAAGAACACTATTGCACAATGGACGATTTGGTGCCAATGGTGGTCGCGGCTCCGAGCCCATTGATGGAAGAGCTATAACAAAAATAAAATGATTATATTGTTTTGATATGTAAGCTTAGAGATGGGATTTTGTGTTACAATTTAAACTACTCGATGATGGAGGCCCCGATGTGGGAGTAAGTGGCGGTTGTGTACTTTGTGAACGGGAAGTTGTCAATCCAATCAAAGCGGCTTTACTTAAACCTTAGGAAAAACAATAATTATCTGATTAAGACAAGAAAACACTTTATTTTTCAACCAAAAAACAATTAGGTATGATAAAACAAATCCACAAACAGCTTTTTTGCTACAAGAGAGTTAACGCCCCTCAATCTAGTTTTTTTTTTTGTATTATTATTTTTCAATCGTTATCTGTCAAAGTTTAAAAACCTACTCTTTAAATTGATACCAACAACATAAGAATTTAAATAAAGAAAAACAACAACGCTACATCAATGACTAAAATAATTGTGTATCTAAGACCAGGTTTACACAACCAAGCGAAGTGAAATACTCAATTGATCGTTTTGGCGAAAAAAGATAAAATTAACTCTAACAAAAAAAAACATCGCAATATAACTATGAGAATTGTTTGCATTTCACTCCGCTTTGAAGTATAAACTAGGTGCGTTAAATTAAAACAAAAAAAAAATACATTTCTATGTTTAACTACAAAAACTAATATAAAACAATTTATTTAGTTAGTAAAATCTTGAAAAAAAAACTAATTTGGTGGTGCTAGGAGGTATGTATAGAAAGAAATCTACGACATGTAATTTGAAATTAAGTTCGTTTTAAAATAAATATTTTTGATGAATAAGGAACTATAATAAGAATACAAAATAAAGCATAGTACCAAACATGCTTACTTAAAATACCATAATTCTACAAAAGCTTAAGTGGCTTGGCAATAACTGTTGAACGTTATCAGAAGTGTATGTGTATTAGTTTTAATAACAAAAAATTAAATGGACATCACAAGTATCAACCAAACATCATTAGTGTTTTTTTTTCTGGGAAAGTTATTCATAGAGCAGTTTTGAGTTTGTTCAACAAGAGACTGAATAACGTGAATATTTCCGTAGTGTACCTTGTACAATTTAATTTTAATTTTTTCCCCAGAATTCGGAAGTTTTTGATGGCGTTTTGGGCGATACGACAGAGGAAAAGGTTGCATAAGTATGTTTTCTTAATTGCTAGCATTAGCTGAGAAAGTGTATAGTTTTCGGAGAGCTTTCAGTTTAGAAAGGAAGAGGTCAGTGACGTAAGAGAGCAGAAGAATAAGAAGAAGGAGAAAAAGGAAAACAATAAAAATGCACTAGACGAATATTTTAGACTATGAATTAGAAATTAAACATGCTTAGACCATACATTGAAATTGGGCCACTTCCTTGAGTACGATAGCAAAGTTTTATTTAAAGCCCAAGGGACGGCAGGACAACCATTCACAACACCATCTGTCAAGGCCATTTGCTGATTTTTTAGATGTTAGTATAGTTTTCAATTTGGAAAGCTGAAATCGAGGTTTCTATATACTTTCGACACGTGATTAGTCGACCGGTCCGATGTACAACAACCTCATTTAATTTAGATTCTGTCTTAGGCCGGCCGCACATTGGATACCAATTTGTATAGTGCGTATGAATACTGGTCGCACGTATTGAATGCGCAGACTGAATAATTTGTTCCGTAAAATAGGCAATGTCCCGGTGATATCGCATTCGTGAAGCCCGTAGTCACACTGTCAACGTACCAAAGTGTTTAAAAATCCCAATAAGTTCGGATTGTTTTTGGACTTCCGAACTACACGTATGTACGTACATAAATGTATATGTACGACTTACTCGCACCCAGTGTTCGCGCTCCAAATTGAAAGAAAACATTGGAATTTTACAGTCAGTAAAGCTGATGAACCGATTTTCAGAGTGAATATTCACCAGTGATGGAATTCAAATAATTTTATATTCCTTCTTCACAGCTCATTCATGCGGGATAGCGATGAAAGTCACCTCACTGAGAGAGACAAAACAAATCAAGTAAAAACCAGTTTTTTAAATTTTAAATTTAGAAAGACGCTTGATGACCTTGATGACGAAAGATAAAAGTGAAAATAAGTACTAGGGATACGAGACCATGTATAGAATTGCACACAAATCAGATTGCTTTAATCTTATAATACATATTGCTCATTAAAAAGAACACCGTCATAACTCAAAATATGACGGTTTTGAATTTATTATAACATCATGTGTAGAATCTTTTTCGCTATATTTTTGTAAAACATCATACGTAGGTATCTCTCCTAAATTCACACACGAGCGTCTTATTTCTTGTACTAATGTCGTTTTCCACACATTTTTCACACAAACGAACTTTTCAATCGCATTTATCTCTTATTAGCCGTTTCTATTCCTACTGACCAGTGCCTTGCAATTCAGGTTGAATTTAAAAAAGACCTTACATCTTAAAGGCGTATTATGCATGTATGTAGTTAAAATATAAAAAAAAATCACCATCAGAAGCCCCAGTTTTCATTTTTTTTTTTTCAAACCAAACAATAGTATTGCTTTTATTTTTATCATATTCAAAATTTGTTATAAAACACAAAAAAAAAAAAAAGCTGGTTAAATGTAATGCACAAAACTCAATAATTTGTTATGAAGATAAGAAATGAAAATGCAAGTTTAATGAAAATTCATTGAAATGATCAAACAGCTTAAATTCTTAAGGAAAGAATGAAAACAAACAACAAAAATGAAACTACTCAAAACAAAGCAATAGACGTTGGACAAACAACACTAAAAAAACAGACCAAATCATCTATGGCATTAAGAATTAGCACAAAAGCTGAGTTTGGAAAAGAAAAAACTACAAACGAACGCCACAAATTATTATTAATTTGCTTTGACAAAAAGTCAGAAAATAAAATTAAGCACCACACCCTTTTGTTGTGATATAGATGGCGCCACACTAAAAGACTTGGCCAGACGCCTTTGCAATGGTGGCGTTGGTGAATGCGGTAAATGTTCTCCTGTGGCAACACTACTACCTAAACCCGATGTTGTTGAAGTTAAGGGAGTTCCATATGACGAGCTACTGCCAGCACTAGATGGATGATGGTGATGGCCAATAATAGCGTTAAGTGCATGTGTGGCCGTATTACCACTTAAGCCACTAAGAAACGAGGAGCCACTACCATCAGAGGCTCCCGATTTACTACTACTACCACCTGCACCAGTACTAAAACCAAACAAATGATGAGTATTATGATTTAAACCAGAACCGCTACCGTGAATGGCATCGCTCAATGATGAACGAATATCCATTAGATTTGTGATATTTTCATCGTGACTTTGCGATGGCTGATAGATACCTGTAGTAAGCGAAATTTAAGTAAGGAATTTAAATAGTTTATTTAAGATAGATATGTTTAGAAGGCTAAATAACTTAAAGCTTACCCAAGTACGCATCAACTTGTGATGAAATGCCTTTAATCGCTTTGAGGAATATTTGAGGTAGTAACAGCAAGCAGGGATGTTGATAGGGTTCTGCACCTTTGTCACGAGTCAGAGCCCATTGCATGAAATGTGAAGTTTTGCTTATAATATGCGGATAACAAAGAGCTGTTGGATTTCCAATTGTCCGGAGGAAGCGATACCATGTTTGCGCGATACAGTCATTTGTTATTCCACTTGGAATCAGTTGTGCATCTTCATCGGCTGTAAGGGTGATCTAAATATTAGTAAAATCTTCACCGATTAACAAACGCTTTTTTCAGTTACAGATTTTGAGTTCTGGAAATGTTGGCCCATACATAAACTGTAGCACTCGTGAGGTGAGGGCCAAGTTAACTCGATTCCATTGTTCGATTAGAGCTATACGATGTCTCCAAAGCGCACAGGATTCCTGAAGGGTTTTCCACAACGATGGAGATGGAAAGCATCGGACACATGCCAAGAGCCAAACTTCAAATAGCACACTTAACACACGTTCACAAAGCTGATCACCCACATCATCTTTGACTGTTGGCGGGGCCAAAAGAATTTCATTGATTGCCAGGAGAAACAGGAGGAGAGCTTCCCAAGTGTCACGGTTCATTGTCTGTGATATTTGTGCAGTTTGTTGAAGTGTTCGCAGAACTCGATGACAGAGAACTGCTTGTCGATTGATTTTATCTGCACCTAAATGGGGTTCAATTATATTAGCTTAGAAATCGGCAGCTGGAGGCTTGTTATGTATTCACACGTACCCAAGGTTTGATACAAAAAAGGTAAGACTTGCAAAAAAATTTAAAATATACCAATTGTAGAAAGATTTTTAATGAAACCTTAAATATAATTTATTTACTTTATACTATCATTTTTATTGTTATTTAGAGTGAATAAGATATAAATTTTATTCAAAGAGGATACGCCATACGAGGCTTATAAAATTGCCTGATTTTGCTTTTGCATTTTAGTGAGGAGTGCTATCAAGCTTTTAAATTCATAAAGATACCCTACCCACTTAAGGTGGATGAAAGAAGATAAACTCGTACTTACTTTCACCTTGTCGTGGAACAAATAGATTATGAAAGTGACTGATGACTTTTCTGCAGTACATGTTTGGATCGTCACAGATCGGCTTTGGGACACTTATTCTTGGATTCGGGTGTAGTGCAGTCAGCCACTCACAGTAGACATTAACACAATCTTTGATAGTCTCATGCTCCTGCAGTGGCAGTGATAGGCCAAAACAAATTACGTCCATACACCAAACCACCTTAGAAAAAAAACAAATAAAGACCTTCCGTGTTTTTACAATTTTAAACAAACCTCTTCATCTTTGACCAAATGACTTGGTTCAGCATTTTGTGTTATTCCTAAATTGGACGCCAGCTGCTTAACAACAGAAACAGCGACTTCTTTACCTGCCGATGCTGGAAATTTATTCAGCACACTGGATGATTGCGCTTCGGCACTATTTGCCGCTATAGTCGAGGAAAGTGAAGCCCACTCGGAATACATGATGGATAAGTTGGTAAAAAGAAAATAATCATATGCAAGCTGAACAATAACAGGAAATCAATCTATGTACGTGAGCATTTCCCAACTCGAGTTTTTTTTTTTTATAGACACACTTTTTTGTTTTCATTCAGAAAACTTTAAAAAGGGTATTGAAGTTGATTTTAATAAATTATTCAGTAAGGACTAGTTATAAAAGTATTTATTGGTTAAACTTATAAGTTATTAAAATATATGTTTTACATTTCTTTAAAGAAATAAACAAAAATGTATTTCCTTGAAAAATTTGCGTATAATTTTTTCACCTTTTTTCAACAGCTGACATTTCGGTTTTTGACATTTGTGGAGAAATTTGTTTATCCAGGGATGTGCTGTGAATATTATAGGGTACATTTTGTTGCATTCAATTTAAGTGTGGAGAGCTGGGACCCTTCAAACAAATTCACTGACCCAACTTTGTCGGTCTTCCTTGGATCATTTCAAAACGTAGATTCTCACGCATGACTACAAAAAATTTGTGTGGCTATAGCCATTTTGTTTTTGTTTTCCCCACACTTTTTTTCCAGTTCATTTTTGTAAGTGCTGTAGAGAAGAAATGTTTTTTTTTAGTTTAACAGCCCGATTCTCCCCTTGTGAGGAGTCATGAGTCACAAGCTCTTGTGACTATTTCTTGTGAGGATTGTTGTGACTCGATAACATTTTTGGAATTCTCCCCCAATCACCACAAGAAAGCTAACAACTAAACTCACCATAGCAAAGGTGAATTTTGGAGTGGCATAATTGCAACAGCTGTGCCTACGTTCTGTAACTCTCGCTGAAATCAGTCGAGAAACGATGAAAATTGAAACAAATCATATGAGTTTTTTTTCCATTTTTCATCGTTTTTCGCCAATTTTATCCATGCGAGAGTTACAGAACGTAGGCACTGATTATTAAAAACAAAAAAAAAGATTTTCAATTGGGCCATATAAATTTATTTAAAACTTAGAAAAATCAAGTTTTCATTCATTTTTTTAGCGATAAAGTGAGTAAAAAAATTGTTTATATTGTAATGTTCTACCTAGGTTCGATAATAAAACTTATTTCCTTTAAATAATAACTTCCACGTATTTACTATTCAGAATAAACACACTTTATTTCAGTTCAAATCGTTTTTATTATTCTTCAATCTCAATAGTATGCAATCTAAAATTCACTTCCGAATACACTTTTACTGCTTACTTTTACGCTATCACATTCAAAATTAAACTGTGTCCACTCGCTTGAAAACATCCCCTTATATAGGGAATTAAATGGTTCTAGTCTAAACTAGTACAAACTGGAATATTCGAGCATCGCCTTCTAGAAATTTCCTTGCCAATCGTTGACTGGAACCGATATTCTATGGTGTCTAGCTTCTCAAACAGATGGCGCTGGGAACAGTTAGAGGATTTCCCTTTTGTTTCAAAAAGTAGTTGGGTAATTATTAAATCGTTACATTGCCCCCCTCTTAGGATTGATCGTCCCGAACAATTCCATCACTACTTTCACCATTATAACGATATAAACGGTCACAATGAACTACTTTTAATTTGCCTCTCACCCCTCTCCGTATACGGTAAACCACATCATTAATTCTTTTCACAACAGTGTAAGGGCCTTCCCAGTTTTGTTGAAGTTTTGGTGACAGCCCCATTTGTCGATGGGGATTATAAAACCACACAAGGTCTCCTTCTTGAAATCCTGTCGATGTTGCTCGTGCGTCATATCGTGTTTTCATCCGGTCACTGCATGTTTTTATGCTTGTCCTTGTTCTTTGGTGAATGTCATTAAGTCTTTCTTTAAGGTTATCCACATATTCCTCTGTTCTTTGCGGCTCAATTGTGCGGCATCCAAATTTCACTTCACTTGGAAGCCGTATTGTTGTTCCGAACAGGTTCTCCGATGGTGTATGTCCTGTTGAGCTATGTGCCGCACTTCGATAAGCCATCAGGAATAATGGAATATGTCGGTCCCAGTCTCGTTGATAGTCGTCGACGACCTTAGACAGATGTTCTTTAAGCGTCCTGTTGAATCGTTCAACCATCCCATCAGATTGCGGATGAAGCGGTGTTGTCCTTGTCTTTTTAATGCCAAGGAGTGTGCAAACTTCCTGAAAGATGTTAGATTCGAAGTTCCTCCCTTGGTCAGAATGCAGTTCCAAAGGTACACCGAACCTGCTCACCCAATTGAAGACAATCTGGTCCACTACTGTTTTGGTTTCCTGGTTTGGGATGGCGTATGCCTCAGGCCACTTGCTGAAGTAATCCATTACGACTAGGATATATCGGTTTCCGCTATTTGTTTCAGGAAAAGGGCCTGCGACGTCTACTGCAATCCTTTCGAAAGGTGTGCCTACATTGTATTGATGCATTTTACTTTGAATCTTTCTACCTGGCCCCTTGCTAGCTGCACAAGTATCACATTTTCGGCACCACTTTTCGACGTCATCTCTTGCATGTAGCCAGTAGAACCGTTGTCGTACCTTTTCCAGCGTCTTATTGACTCCTAAATGACCTCCAGAAGCTCCATCATGCATCTCTCGCAGAACCTCATTTACCTTTGACCGAGGAACGATAAGCTGCATCACATAAGACTTACCATCTGTGGATTCCCATTTACGCTTTAGTACCCCTTCTTGCACATGAAGCGAGTCCCATTGGGCCCAATAAGCTTTGAGAGCAGGGCTTCTGTCTGAAATGTCACTCCATTCAGGTTTTTCTTGGTGTTCCTTCCATGCAAGAATGGGTTCGATATCCGAGTCTTCTTGTTGGGCAACCCTGAGTTCTTCATTGCTCCAACCGTAAATGGGATCGGCTCTTATACGTTGTACGGCAATCACCTCCTTTTCTTCTTGCCGCGTGCAATGTTTGCAGTCTTGTTTGCACGGTCGCCGAGATAATGCGTCTGCGTTTGAATGCAGCTTTCCTCTTCGATGTTGAATCTGATAGTCGTAGGTCTGTAGTCTCTCTATCCACCTTGCTACTTGACCTTCAGGATTTTTGAAGTTCAAAAGCCAGTTGAGCGCACCATGGTCCGTTCGAAGAAGGAACTTCTGTCCATAGATGTATTTATGGAAGTGCTTTGTTGCCAAAACCAGAGCAAGAAGTTCTCTTCTGGTAACACAATAATTACGCTCTGGCTTTGAGAGTACCTTGCTGTAGTAGGCGACAACTTTTTCTTCTCCATCATGGACTTGTGAGAGTACAGCGCCAATTCCAACGTTACTTGCATCAGCGTCGATGATAAAAGGTTTTCCTGGAGTCGGATAGGTCAGCACAGGAGCGTTACATAAGCGCAGCTTCAGTTCCTGAAAGCTATTCTCGCACTCACCTGACCATTTGAACGGCTTCCCTTTTTCAGTGAGCTGATGCAAGCTTTTGGCGATTCCAGCAAAATCCTTCACGAAACGCCGATAATATGTGGCTAAACCAAGAAAGCTTCGGAGTTGATGTTTGTCCTGTGGTGTTGGCCAATTCTTGACGGTGTCAACTTTCTCAGGATCAGTCCTTACTCCTTGAGACGAGATGATATGTCCCAAGTATTTAACTTCGGTCTTAAAAAGCGCACATTTGTCTGGATTCAACTTTAGGTGTGCTTCTCGAAGTCTCTGGAATACAGCTTTAAGGTTGCCACAATGTTCCTCAAATGTTTTGCCATATACGATGACATCGTCCAAATAAACTAAGCAAGATTTCCAAGTAAGTCCATGTAGAACACATTCCATCAAACGCTCGAATGTTGCCGGAGCGTTACATAGTCCAAACGGCATCACTTTAAATTCCCACAGACCATTTCCTGTGGAGAAAGCCGTCTTTTCTCGATCTTCTGGATGTATTTCTACCTGCCAATAGCCACTCTTCAAGTCCAAAGTTGAAAACCATTGGGCTCCTTCCATTGCATCTAAAGTGTCGCTGATTCTGGGTAGAGGGTAGCTGTCTTTCTTTGTCACATCGTTAAGCCTTCTGTAGTCCACACAAAATCGAGTGCTTCCATCCTTCTTTTTGACAAGAACCACCGGGGATGCCCAAGGGCTTTTGGAATTTTCGATTAGCCCATCTTTCTTCATGGTGGATATCATCTCTTCAACTTCGGCTTGTTTGGCCAAAGGAAGACGTCTTGCTGGTTGACGAATCGGTCTTGCATCTCCTGTGTCGATTCGATGCTGCACCAGTTGTGTTCGACCATATTGCCCACTGGGTGAAGAGAAAATATCAGCATACTCGTGAAGAAGACTTCTAGCGACATTTAGCTGATGTTGACTAAGATTGGATGACTTTAGAATCTCGGATTTTAATTTTTCGGAGTTCACAGACTTCTGTGTATCCACTTCGTTGATCTTTGTTATCGCAGATACAGCTTCACATTGCCCAACTATTTCTCCCTTCCTGAGCTTAACTTCGTACGGTTTGATGTTGAGTATCCGTACAGGCACCATGTTGTTCTTTGGCGCAACTAGAGTTTTCCCTACGATAATGTTTTGGGAATATTGCTCAGTGGCTGGTTCCACCATGAGGTACCGATGACTACCCAAATCACCCTTTATTTTTGTCCAAACGAACATTTCTGAAGAAGGAGGCAAGTTTATGTCTTCTTTGATGACAGTTCTTAGAGATGGCGATTTTTCATCACCATAAACCATTGGAATCTCTACATTTTTGTACTTAAGAACTTGCTTACCGATATCCAGGATTACTCCATGTTCTTTCATGAAGTCAATTCCGATGATGCATTCATCACATATGTCTGCTACCAGAAACACATGTGTAAACTCCAGCTCTGCCAAACGGATCGGAAAACGAACTTCTCCGTACACTTTAGCTGCTTCTCCTGTTGCCGTTTTCAGACGATAGCTATTGGTGTTATGTAGCCATGTCATCTTGACCAAGTCCCTTCGTAGAATAGAGGCTGTCGCACCGGTGTCAATTGTAGCCACGTGTTTCTTGTTGTTTAAAGTTGCCTCCACTGTCAGACTTTTGTTGTCTCGTTTAGTCTGTGAGACTTGGATGGTGGTTCTGGGGCCATCGATACCAGAAACCAGCTTCTGCCCCTCGAAGTTGGTTCTTACTCGTTTCCCGACTGGGAAACAAGTCGATCAGGAGCGTTGGTGTTATTGCTTCTTTGTTCTGGAATATTATTTCTGCTTCCACAATGTTGACATGCAGCTCTTCTCGGTGGCAGTCTGCACTGGCGCTGGAGGTGTCCGGTCTTGTTACAGTTCCAGCAACGAGCAGGTCCATCTCTCTGGTTTCTTTGGAATGCAACTCTTTGACATGAGCATTCTTCAACTTCCACTTCTCTTACTCGATGAACTCCTTGAGAAGCCTGTTCTGCTGCTTCCATAGTCAAAGCGAATGCTAATGCCTCCGGAAGCGTCCGTTTTCCAGCAGTTCGAATTGCTCGCTGTAGGTTGATGTCGGATACAGCACGGACAAAGGCTTCTGTTGCTAATTGACTTGTAATTTCGTCTCCTGCAGTTGGATATGCCAAATGGGCAAGCCTTTCGATATCTGCTTGCAATTGCTGCAGACTCTCTCCTCTTTTCTGAACTCTAGTATTGAGTTGGACGCGGAAGACTTCTTGCATATGGCCATCTCCAAAACGTTTGTCGATAGCCTGAACAAGAGCACTGAAGTTGCCATTCTTGTCTGCTGGTATGGTTTGCAATAGTTCAGCAGCAGATCCTCTTAGGGCAAGCGTCAGAGCTATATATTTGTCTTCGTCATCCCAGCCATTTGTAGCTGCGGCTGCCTCAAACTGCTTCTTGTAAATCGACCAAGAAGTTTGTCCATCAAAGGTTGGTGGATGCATTTCCTTTCGCTTTGGAAAGTCCCCAGAACTTTCTCGAACCTTAATTTTTCTTACTTTATCCAATTCATTTGTAATGCTCTGAATTTGGTCTTCGAACTTTTCTTGAACTTTCTCGAGCTTTGCGTCTACTGTTAGAAATTGTTTTTCGACACGTTCGTCAAGAGCAATAAATTTGTTCTGGAATGCATCTAGCTTACCTTCCAGGAGATTTTTCTGTTCTTGGAATCTTTCCAGCATATTGTTTTCTTGTTTTTCGAGAAGATTCTTTTGCTCATTGTGTTGTTCATCAAATCTTTCCAGAAGATTCTTTTGTTCATTGCGTTGTTCATCAAATCTTTCCAGAAGATTCTTTTGTTCATTGCGTTGTTCTTCGCGCAAATTCTTTTGTTCTTTTCTTTGCTCTTCAAACTGAGCAAGCAACATAGTCATCATATTACTCATGTCTAAGCTAGGACTTACTTGTTCTTCGGCCATTTCAATCTCAAAGAGAAACGTGTCTGGGTTTTCTCCGTGTTGTCTTAACTCTTCTTGCAGACGAATAATGAGGTCATTTTTCGTTCCAGCAGTAGGAAGGCCTCTTTTGTTCAGTTCTGCTTTTAGTTCAACACAATTCAATTCATTCACTATCTTACCCATTTCTCTTTTTGCACAAAACACTTCGTAATAATAGCAAAAACACTATCACTGGTTTTATTATTATTTTTCAAACACTTTTCACCATAAATATCTGAATGCACAGATGAAATAAGTTTTATTCCACTTTTCTGACACCAATGTAATGTTCTACCTAGGTTCGATAATAAAACTTATTTCCTTTAAATAATAACTTCCACGTATTTACTATTCAGAATAAACACACTTTATTTCAGTTCAAATCGTTTTTATTATTCTTCAATCTCAATAGTATGCAATCTAAAATTCACTTCCGAATACACTTTTACTGCTTACTTTTACGCTATCACATTCAAAATTAAACTGTGTCCACTCGCTTGAAAACATCCCCTTATATAGGGAATTAAATGGTTCTAGTCTAAACTAGTACAAACTGGAATATTCGAGCATCGCCTTCTAGAAATTTCCTTGCCAATCGTTGACTGGAACCGATATTCTATGGTGTCTAGCTTCTCAAACAGATGGCGCTGGGAACAGTTAGAGGATTTCCCTTTTGTTTCAAAAAGTAGTTGGGTAATTATTAAATCGTTACAATATATATGTATGTTTGTAAAATGGAAGTGAAAAAACTATTAAAAAATGGTGTTTTCGACAACAAATGAATCATTTGTTTCCTGCGTTAGAAAAAAAAGTCTGTGCTATTGTGAAAATCTTGTTTTTTTATTTCGGATGAAAGATACCAAAGAATAACGCCCAATAAAACCCACTTTAATTTTCTCTGTCCTAATCTAAAAAAAAAATCAGTGTTGTTTAAAAAATAAACACATTAGAGCCTGTTTAGATTGGGAAGATTGAGTA
The DNA here is from genome assembly GCA_932273885.2 of Leucozona laternaria. Lineage (NCBI taxonomy): Eukaryota > Metazoa > Arthropoda > Insecta > Diptera > Syrphidae > Leucozona > Leucozona laternaria. The sequence continues at coordinate 99,563,429 of OW026368.1, forward strand.
CGGACTGGTGAGTCTCATCGTGTTTACATTAGAAACTGTGAGGCGCCTCAAAATACTGTAACGATTTAATAATTACCCAACTACTTTGAATTTGAAACAAGAGAAAATCCTCTAACTGTTTGCAGCGCCATCTCTCGGGAAAACTAAACATCAAACCTTCAACCGTTCACAGTGCCATCTTGTGATTCAGCTGAGTATCAATTCCAATGTTCCATCTGTCAGCGACTGGAAAGGAAACTTCCAGAAGGAGATATTCTCGAATATTCCAGTGGATACTAGTGAAGACTAGAACTATTTACTTCCCTATATAAGGAGAGGTTTTCGAGCGAGTAGACACAGTTTAATTTTGAATGTGATAACGTAAAGTAAGAAGTAAAAGTGTATCCGGAAGTGAATTTTAGATTGCATACTAGTGAGATTGAAGAATAATAAAAACGATTTGAACTGAAATAAAGTGTGTTTATTCTGAATAGTAAATACGTGGAAGTTATTATTTAAAGGAAATAAGTTTTATTATCGAACCTAGGTAGAACATAACATTGGTGTCAGAAAAGTGGAATAAAACTTATTTCATCTGTGCATTCAGATATTTATGGTGAAAAGTGTTTGAAAAATAATAATAAAAACAGTGATAGTATTTTTGCTATTATTACGAAGTGTTTTGTGCAAAAAGAGACAATGGGTAAGATAGTGAATGAATTGAATTGTGTTGAACTAAAAGCAGAACTGAACAAAAGAGGCCTTCCTACTGCTGGAACGAAAAATGACCTCATTATTCGTCTGCAAGAAGAGTTAAGACAACACGGAGAAAACCCAGACACGTTTCTCTTTGAGATTGAAATGGCCGAAGAACAAGTAAGTCCTAGCTTAGACATGAGTAATATGATGACTATGTTGCTTGCTCAGTTTGAAGAGCAAAGAAAAGAACAAAAGAATTTGCGCGAAGAACAACGCAATGAACAAAAGAATCTTCTGGAAAGATTTGATGAACAACGCAATGAACAAAAGAATCTTCTGGAAAGATTTGATGAACAACACAATGAGCAAAAGAATCTTCTCGAAAAACAAGAAAACAATATGCTGGAAAGATTCCAAGAACAGAAAAATCTCCTGGAAGGTAAGCTAGATGCATTCCAGAACAAATTTATTGCTCTTGACGAACGTGTCGAAAAACAATTTCTAACAGTAGACGCAAAGCTCGAGAAAGTTCAAGAAAAGTTCGAAGACCAAATTCAGAGCATTACAAATGAATTGGATAAAGTAAGAAAAATTAAGGTTCGAGAAAGTTCTGGGGACTTTCCAAAGCGAAAGGAAATGCATCCACCAACCTTTGATGGACAAACTTCTTGGTCGATTTACAAGAAGCAGTTTGAGGCAGCCGCAGCTACAAATGGCTGGGATGACGAAGACAAATATATAGCTCTGACGCTTGCCCTAAGAGGATCTGCTGCTGAACTATTGCAAACCATACCAGCAGACAAGAATGGCAACTTCAGTGCTCTTGTTCAGGCTATCGACAAACGTTTTGGAGATGGCCATATGCAAGAAGTCTTCCGCGTCCAACTCAATACTAGAGTTCAGAAAAGAGGAGAGAGTCTGCAGCAATTGCAAGCAGATATCGAAAGGCTTGCCCATTTGGCATATCCAACTGCAGGAGACGAAATTACAAGTCAATTAGCAACAGAAGCCTTTGTCCGTGCTGTATCCGACATCAACCTACAGCGAGCAATTCGAACTGCTGGAAAACGGACGCTTCCGGAGGCATTAGCATTCGCTTTGACTATGGAAGCAGCAGAACAGGCTTCTCAAAGAGTTCATCGAGTAAAAGAAGTGGAAGTTGAAGAATGCTTTTGTCAGAGAATCACATTCCAAAGAAGCAGGCGAGACGGACCAGTTCGTTGCTGGAACTGTTACAAGACCGGACACCTCCAGCGCCAGTGCAGACTACCACCGAGAAGAGCTGCATGTCAACACTGTGGAAGCAGAAATAATACTCGAGAACGACAACAGTGGTGTTCGACATGTGTCTCAGTTGGGAAACGAGTAAGAACCAACTTCCAGGCGCAGAAGCTGGATTCCGATATCAATGGCCTCAGAACCACCATCCAAGTCTCGCAAGCTAAAAGAGATAACAAAAGTCTGACAGTGGAGGCGTTCTTAAACAACAAGAAACACGTGGCTACAATTGACACTGGTGCCACTGCCTCTATTGTTCGAAGAGATTTGGTCAAGACCACATGGCTGCATAACACCAATAGCTATCGTCTGAAAATGGCAACTGGAGAAGCAGCAAAAGTGTATGGAGAAGTTCGTCTTCTTATCCGCTTGGCAAAGCTGGAGTTTACACACGTATTTCTGGTAGCAGACATATGTGACGAGTGCATCATTGGAATTGATTTTATGAAAGAGCATGGCGTAATCCTGGATTTTGGTAAGCAAGTTCTTAAGTACCAAAATGTAGACATTTCAATGGTTTACGGAGACGAAAAAACATCAAAACTAAGAACTGCCATCAAAGAAAGCATGTGCTTGGCTCCTTCTTCAGCAGAGTTGGGTTCAACAAAAATAAACGTTGATTTGGGTATTCATCGAAACCTTATGGCGGAATCAGACACCGAGACTCTTGTGGCACCAAAGAACAACATGGTGCCTGTACGGACATTGAACACTAAACCAGACAAAAGTAAGGTCAAGAAAGCAAAAGTAATTGGGCCATGTCCATCTGCGCCCGCGATATCAAAGATTGACAGTGTGGATAACCTAAAAGAAAGACTTAATGACATTCACCAAAGAACAAGGACAAACATAAAAACATGCAGTGACCGGATGAAAACACGATATGACGCACGAGCAACATCGACAGGATTTCAAGAAGGAGACCTTGTGTGGTTTTATAATCCCCATCGACAAAAGGGGCTGTCACCAAAACTTCAACAAAACTGGGAAGGCCCTTACACTGTTGTGAAAAGAATTAATGATGTGGTTTACCGTATACGGAGAGGGGTGAGAGGCAAATTAAAAGTAGTTCATTGTGACCGTTTATATCGTTATAATGGTGAAAGTAGTGATGGAATTGTTCGGGACGATCAATCCTAAGAGGGGGGCAATGTAACGATTTAATAATTACCCAACTACTTTGAATTTGAAACAAGAGAAAATCCTCTAACTGTTTGCAGCGCCATCTCTCGGGAAAACTAAACATCAAACCTTCAACCGTTCACAGTGCCATCTTGTGATTCAGCTGAGTATCAATTCCAATGTTCCATCTGTCAGCGACTGGAAAGGAAACTTCCAGAAGGAGATATTCTCGAATATTCCAGTGGATACTAGTGAAGACTAGAACTATTTACTTCCCTATATAAGGAGAGGTTTTCGAGCGAGTAGACACAGTTTAATTTTGAATGTGATAACGTAAAGTAAGAAGTAAAAGTGTATCCGGAAGTGAATTTTAGATTGCATACTAGTGAGATTGAAGAATAATAAAACCGATTTGAACTGAAATAAAGTGTGTTTATTCTGAATAGTAAATACGTGGAAGTTATTATTTAAAGGAAATAAGTTTTATTATCGAACCTAGGTAGAACATAACAATACATTGAAACAAAAACAATTTCAACATTTCGCACATTGAAACAACAACAAATGACACTCATAAGTCCGTTTTTTATGTTTTCTTCCTGCCTCACGAGATCCCTCACCCCACACTTCTCTTGCCAACAAATTGCCGTGATACCGGACTCAATCTTCCCAATCTAAACAGCGTCTTATGATATCAAAGTTTCAAAACACATGTAATTTGTGAGTTGTGACCTGCTATTAAGGAGATCACAATTTCTATTGTTTTTGTGACTCTCATAAGTTGTGACTCTGGGGGAGAATTCGAAAAGTCACAATATTAATTTCACCTCTTCTTGTGACTTGTGAGGTATCAGTGATGATGGGGAGAATCGGTCTATAATTCTTATGAAAACTTGAGAAATTTTCAATTAATAATAAATTTAAATGTTAGACGTTCATTTTATTTCTATTATTATTTATGTGTTTGTAAATGTTTTGTTATATTAAGTCTGCTATTATACGACGACTTTTGCGTCGTGACTCTTTTCGAACATAATGAGTGCAAAAGAGACGACAAATGAGACGGAAAACAACTGCCCTATGAGTCGTGGGCCAAATTTCGGCGACTCATTTTTGACATTATTTTATTTCTTGTTTGTTATTTTAGCAAATTCCTTTATTTATGTTCGTTATTTGTGGAGCGCACATATACCTATAGCTGCGGTTGCTAAGGTGTAGAGCATAGAGAATTTCTATGCTGGAACAAAATCGTTTCATTTATGTTTGTTGTTTGTTTGGTTGCTACGAGAATTTCATTACCGAAGAAAAATTATAGAGGATTGCCAAGTTTGAGTCATGACTGAAAAGTCATGGTGTAATAGCGTACGACTCACGGGACGAAATTTTAAAGAAGAATTCGAAGAAGAGTCACGACACAAAGTCGTCGTATAATAGCAGACTAACTGATCAATAAAAGTTTTTTTTAAATGAAAAAAAGGCTTTGTTTGTTTGTTGTAGGTAAACTAGATTAGAGAAGTAATTTTTTTTGATTCGATTTGGATCCGTTTTGGTTTCAGCTTTCACTGAGTATGGTGAGCTCTCTTTCTCACAATACATGCACAAGTGGGTCCGTGGTGATTCTAATTTCCATACTAATTTGAGCCGCCAAACGCAGTTTTGAGGATCCATATTTGGATCTGTATGCGAAGTCGTCCATACGTTATTGACTACGTGCACTGATCCAAAACGGACTAGTTTGCTTGAAGGGAAGGAACGCTTTTAATTCAAAGCAGAATTTGATTTTTAGCCAGTGCCGAGGTTGCTAATTCGAAACCGCAGCGAGGGAGTTACTTTTTATTGAAAATCGATTTAAGCCTAGTACGCAGATCGCGCTAAATTTTAGCTTCCACTTTCTCTCCAAACAACAGCTAAGCCCCTAGCTAAATTTTGATATGAGAGCGTTGTAGAGAATGGCCGAGTTCAACGCACATCTGAGTATTCAGAATTCTGAATTTTTGAAGCTCTTGATTGGCCAGCTGTCAGAAAAAGTTCTGAAAATTCAGATGACTTCTGACAGCTGGCCAATCAAGAGCTTCAAAAATACAGAATTCTGAATATTCAGATGTGCGTTGAACTCAGCCAATATGTCAAAGAGAACAGAGCTGTTATCTGAAAAAAAATTTATATTTAACAATTTCAAAGAATTTTTTTTTTCATTATTCCAAGTAATTTCAAACAAATAAAATGGATTATTTTCTTTGCCTGAGATAAATAGTTTGTTTCCAAATATTAATCACGTCGATTTTTATTTTCACAAAGCAAAATTCACAAAAAAATCAAGAGTTAAAGAAACCTTCAAAATTTAGCTCGAAAATTAATGTGTCGAACAATTCTTTCGTGCCCTAAATTTTGACAGATAGTTATGCTAAAATGCTTGGCTAAATTTTAGCTTGGCTAAACTTTAGAGAGAATTTTGTATGAAAACGAAAATTTAGCGCGATATGCGTACTAGGCTTTAAGCCTGAAGTGTTTTTAATTGGAAAAAAAATGTAAACGAAAATATGTTCTGAATATAAAATATTTTTGTATTATATACAAAATTTTTGATGGGAAAAAAATATCCCGTGATTCAATCTCTACTTAATGCATGTACGTACCAGTCTACCACTAAGATTCCAACTGGTAGACATTTGCCGTTAATGCAAGAAGCTTCTCTTTATTTATTTAATTTTGTAACTTTTTTTTCATTTTTAAATTCAATAAATGCTTTTAAACAAAAAAAAAAATAATCCTACTCGAAATTTAAAAATACGAACTACTTAATTTTGATAGACAGTGAGAATTCGACTTAGAGGGAGTCGACTGTGTTTAATTTTTACGGATCTCCTCTCCTGTGTTAAATCGGCGAATCAGGTACCATTCGTAACAGAACATACATACATAGATATCTACATCAGCCCTATTCCGCTATCCGATTCGATCGAATCTTTCGATTCACGTGAATGTTTCATTCAATTTGCCTGAGATTATTTATTTAAAACTTATATCTTTTCAATGCAAATCTTAACCAGTACTTGTTTTTGAAATTGTAAAAAGGATCTTACTGTCTCAATTATATTTTAATCGCAATTTATACGCATTATGGAACAATCATTCCTTCCCGCGGATAGCAGAATGCAATTTTCACGCGGACGTTAAGCAGAAAAGGGCTGCATATTAAAATAAAACTATTATTCTAGAACGAAGTTAAATCGGATTATTAACTTATGAAATTTGTATGATTTCACAATACCTCAAGATAATACATCCGTCAACAGCACACGACACTTTGTATTTTTTTATTTAGTAGTGATGCTGAAGATGGAATGATAACATCCCGAAATACCGATATCATTGAAGGTAGTCCGTTTTAAACCTTTAAATTCGTGTTTATAAAGTAAAAAAATATAAAAATGTGTTCGACTCAATTTCAGCTGTATACATATGAATGTATACATATGTAGTTACTTGTTACTAATTATTTAATATTTCTTCTGTGATATTTAAAACATTTATTTTAACAACATACCCATCTATCTATTTTCTAAAATGGTACTTTCACTTTTAGTTAAAATCGTTGGATTCGTTTCCTAGTAAGATAAGCCTTTTTCAACTGTTGTACGGCAGGTACGGCTATTTTTCAGGCTTAAAAATTTTTAATTTTAACTCTAGCGTTTGACTTAAAAGTAAAAGCAACTGCCAAGTTCGAAGAAGAGCTTCAGAGAAAGGTCGAAGTAGAGGCAAACATAAAGAATTGAGAGCCCCACTTTTTCGCCTTTTGTATCGATCGATTTTTTTTATCTCTAGTTTTTGAAACGTAAGTAAATTTTTTTATTTTGTTATCAGAAATAAAAAAATCCAGAAACACTTCGAATCCATTCACAAAACAGAGTTCTTATCTTTGGACTCTAACACCACTGGCCTAATTTAATCATTTCTATAACCTCTGATAGCAGTAATTGTTAACTGATTTATATTCGACATGAAATGAATGCAACATTTTTAAATCTTGAAAGGAATCTATTATAGCAGCACATGCAAAAATTCAGTAAAAAAAAAAATACATATTCCTCCACTTACCTAATAAAATAATAAAAAAGGAACGTCATTTAGAAAAAATTAAACAAAGCTGTTTAAATAAGCAACAACTGCAACTAGCAACGCCAGACTATGATAATGCACCTACGTGGATGTTAGTTCATCAGCATCATGCAAAAGATGACTCAACAATCCTTTTAATCTATCGTCACTAATTTCAAAGCAAATATGAACTTACTTTAGGGCCACGTCAGTACAAAAACCAAACACTGACACTTATCATATTGATCAAAAGATAGATAATCACAAGATTACCGTGTTTTTTTTTGTTGATAAAATTACAAATCGTTTAAAGAAAACCAACAAATTAATTTTCGTTACGATAATTTGTCTATATTTTATGAATGTTCTTATAGATTATTTTTGTTCTCCTTTTTCTGCTTTCAATTCTTCAAGGTTTACACAATAATTTTACAAGAAAAACACAATTATTTATGTATATCTACCACCGAATGAGAGAAAAAAAAAAGAGTTTTACATGATAATTTATTAATAAGTTATGCGTTCGCAACAAGATTTGTTCTTTTTTCAATTAAACAAAAAATTCATCAATTTAACTACAAATAACAAGAAATGAAAAAAATAACCGCAAGTCGGAGGAGGAAATAAATTACAGAGAGGTACAAAAATGATCAAATTCTATTGCTACTGTTAAACAGAAATAAAAACGAAACACCCTGTGTATATTATATTATAATAAATATTTATCATAACAAAAAGGTGTACATAAAATTATGAAGAAACTAAAAAATAGCTAATATTTTGTTTGTGTCCCACCAGTTGCATCTCCTTAGTCCTTCTTCTTTTCCTCGGCTGGTTTTATCGATCCGCCAGCTCCAGCTGCCTTTCGCAAAGCCGCTTCCTCCTCCATCTCCTTGGAGAAACCGAACTCGTTCATACGCTTATGATCGACCTTGTACATCCATCGCTGGTACAAGAAAACAAAGAAGACGATATCGTCCCGGAAGCAGCCCAACCGATACATGGTCGGCATCTTAATCACAAATGCGAAGATGTCATCGATAAAGGTGTTAAGGAATTTATAGGTCATCATACGCCATGGCATATGCGCCACTGACTTCATTTTGTAGTTAATGAAGAGTTGCGGAGTCATCATGATGAATCCGAATGTCAGGAGATACCCGTAAAGCATGTTCAGTACGAAGGAATACCAGCCCTTGTGCTCGTTGTAGAATAGCGAGTAACCGAAATAGCCGACGAGCAGTGGGAAGCATGCCCAGCTGAGATACTTAAAAGCTAGATTATCGTATTCTTTGGTCGCGCTCTCTTCGTAGGAACTCTTGTCTTTGAACGACACTCGAGGTAGGATGCCCAACACCTTGTCTGTCCCGTCATACTTGATGTCCACAACCTTATGGATTTTCCAGACTTCTATGCCCAGACCGACGAAGCATGACAGACGAATCATGATGTTTGTCTCATTGTCCAGCACATAGAGAAGTACTATGAGCGATTGGAATACCCCGAAGAAGACGGAACGCACCGATAGACCCTCGAGGGATTGCCTGTTGTTCCAGAATTGAATGTCGTTCTTAAATGCTAGCAGCTCAAACACGGAATGCAGGATCGATATGGCAATAGTTAGACCGAGCAGATAAATGTTTGTTTCGAGCAGAGTTTCCTTAATGGAGTCCTGATCCTCGTCGTTCTCATCGGCCACAGCCCCCCCGGCATTCATTATCTCCCCGAACATGCCACCAGCCCATTTGTTCTTCATCGACTGGGCGGCATACAGCTGCCACTTGAACATGCTGAGAGGCTGATATGTAAGATGGAGCTCTAGCTCGGGAGTTGTCTCGTTTATGGGGGTATACTCCCTCTGGAGATTCCAGTAGTCGTTGATAAAGAGAATAGGGAGGTATGTGCGGCCACTTTCGATGAACTGAACGTATTCATCGAGCGGAGCTGGAATGGAGCCTTGAGCCCAGTTCGTCTGGTCTGTGACCAAGTTCAGGGTTAGGTTCGGATGCCAATGAGACACAATGGTGTCCTTTGGCAGTTCTACTTGTGTGGCAGGCTTCTCCTTTTCACCTGCCAACAGATTGTAGTTGCGATTGACGCGAATTTTCTTAAACTTATTAAGCATCTTCCGAGTGTATCCCATATATTTCTTAGCGAAATACTCGCTTTTCGGATCTGGGCTCTCTCCGGAACGCGTGACATAGGAATGCAGGTAAATGGAACCGTTGTTCATCAGTTTCTCAGAGGCTTTAATTGTTAGACTGTGCGTGTATGTTCCATCGCTATTCGGTCCAGAGCTCCAGTCACCGTAGGTTAAACCTTCCTGTAGCCACACCAGGTTAGCGGGGTTGCCAAAGTTCACATCATCGAAACTTTCCGACAGATAGACGTGGAGATCAAACAGAGTTCCATTTTCGAACAAATTCCAGGCATTGATTTTGGGTCCAGCAGCGGCAGCAGTAGTTGCCTTGTCTGCGGTTTCATTGGTTGGTGCTGGTCGTCGAAAGAATGACGTAATAAAGTAAATAATGAGGGCACGCAATATCAATGATTTGGTTACAGCGAAAAACGACTCCAATTTCGAGGGCAGACGCGGGTTTTCGGCTCCCTCTTCTCCTGCTGCGGGTTGGACATCACCGTCGGCTGTTGCTGCAGGTGTTGCAACCTATTTTAAAATAAAAATACGCGTTTTACGTGATCCGGAATATGATCGGTTTAAATTCGAACATTACCTGGTCCGAAATGTTATTTTCTTCTGCCTGCGGCATTCTAATAGTTTCTTATCGCGAGATTCTTACGAAAAAATATATATTTTTGGTGTGCTTTTTTAGGTTTTAGTTTACAGACATTTTTTTTATGAAGAAACTTAACTCGACTTTGAATATCTTAATGGGAATGAATTAAGTTTTGTATAATTCTATAAATTTTATAATATATTCTTTTCTTTCGTGTAGAACCACTTAACGAATCTACACTTTAAAACGATGTGAAGAAAAAATTAATGAAAAGTGAAGAGTACTGTAAGATGGAGGGAGATAACAAACAGTTTTTAAATGTCAAATCACATGTTACTGAAACGATGTGAAGTTGGTTCTGTTTCCAGACAAAAGGAAATTTATGGAGACAGCGATGAGGTGCAAGACATATTCGATAACATACTAAAAATTCCGATTTTGTGGTTACATACTGGAGCTGTGAGGATGCTATTTGTGATGCCAGAATTGAGGAGAAATAATGAACAAAATAATTATGAATAGAATTACATGATTCCTTAGAAGTTAATTTATGTTTTATTTACCTCAAAGTAACTAAAGACGTTAGGTTCGGTTTAAATCAATTTGGGTTAAAATTGCAGAGTCACAAACTCTAGTGGTTGTGACTTTTCCTTGTGAGGATTGTTATGACTCGATAAATTCTCACAAAAAAATCACAAGAAAGCTCACAACGAAATTCAATACAGCAAAGGTGAATTTTTTAGTGCAATTTTCTCAATTGGGCCATATATACCTACAATTTTATTTAAAACTTAAGAAAACCCAAGGTTTCATATTATGTTTTAGCAATAAAGTGAGTAAATAAAATTGGTTTATATAAATGTTTTCATTATGGAAGTGAAAAAACTTTTTTAAAAATGCTGTCTCCAGTATATCACAGATTTTGTTTACATTGTGGAAATCTTAACTTTCATTTTCGAATGAAGTTATCGACAAGATGCACTGGAATCAAATCCACTTCAATTTTTTCTTTTCTAATATAATTTTGTATAAAAAATATTTAGGCCAGGCGCGCACATGCAACTAAACAGTTTGGTTTCGATTTTGAGCACTCGGGATTATATGAGAGTCCGCCGGTTTATGTGCGCGGACTCTTATATAATCACATAGTGCTCAAAATCGCAACCTTATAGAATATCATATAAAAATGTTAAAACAAGTAATTTGTGAGCCTGCTATGAAGGAGATCACAATTTCTATTGTTGTGGCTGTTAGTGCCTCATTACATGGGTCATTTTACTGAAGAGCGCATCGGTGAGACAGGTAGATTGTATGTGTGTAACAAAGAGAAGGTAGATTTCACCCAAATTTTACCGATGCGCTAGTTTCATTTAATATTTTCAGATTCGGCATGAAAAGTGTGAGTGAGATATATGTGGATTTAAAGGGTGTGAGACAGGGAAGTGTAGATTGAAATTAAAGGATTTTTCTTCACCGTGTAATCACGAGTTCAGTAAAATGACCTTGAGTAAAAAGACCCATATAATCAGGCACTAATGGCGAATTCCTTTCAAAAAAGAAATCGAATTTTTTCTAAACAGAATCGAATTTTTTCTGTCAATTGAAAGGAATTCGTATTTCGTAAAAGAATCGATTTTTTTTTGGTGTGATTGTGTTTGTGTTACTTTATAGCTGCAATTGACGCAAAACGTCAAGAAATTATTCACAAAAATATTAAGGTTGTTTGTTTTTGTTGTGAGAAAAATGTTTTACCAATAGAATTAAATTAATAAATAAAAGATATTAGCCAGCTTATACGGTGTCAATTTGTTGGTGCATTTTATTTGTTTGAACTTCTATTTTTATAGCTGTATTGACTGAATATATTGTTGAATATTTTGTTAACTTATGTAGAATTCGTTGCAATAAAAAAATAAACAACTCGTCTTCCAAAAATTCCGCGATGTCAAGTCTTCATAGTGTGTGTGCAAATCAGTGTGAAATCTTGCTAAAAACGCAAGATTTGTTTTGACAGAAAAGAATCGATTTTGTTTAGAAAAAATTCGATTCTGTTTAGAAAAAATTCGATTTCTTTGTTGTAAGGAATTCGCCATAAGAGACACTATAGTGATGGAGTGTTGTGGAGTGATGTGTCGCTATTGCTATAATGTATTTCATAAGCGTAGAGCAATATTTGTCTCGTGTGATAAGTGTTTATGGAGTGTGTTGTGTCGGAAAAGCAAATTGTTTCGATTGCGCCCTACCACGCAGAAATGTCTTTCCGTGTGCGAGAAAGAGAAGATATCCAGTGCTCATGGAAAGAGAATTATTAAATAGATAATTATTAAACAGATAGTTTGCAACACAACACACTTGAATAGTGTGATCTATAGTGATCCATAGTATATGATCTGTCAAAATCTCTAATGAAAATGAAAATCAGGCTGATAACCTTGCGAGATGGTTAAGCTTTTTATATCTTACGAAGAGAGAGTTAGCATTCCATTCCATACACAACACAGCTTGTCTTGGTGCTTGCTTTCATGCAAGTTGATGTTCAAATTTACGCAAACGTGAAACGATTCACGTTTTGTATTTCAATTTATTTTTCCGAATTTTTCCTTGTCAAAAATGGCATGCATATCGAAAAAAAATGAAATTTCCCATTTATCGATAACATTTTAATAAAAATTCAACGTTGGCAGTGACTCATAAAAAACATGGCAGTGCGTTCATTAAAATTTCCCGCCATCTTGGAAAACTTCTTTTCAATTTGTGATTGGCATTTGGTGCACGTTTTAAAGGTGAGCTTAAGAAAAATTGTTAAAAAAGTGCTTAAAATTATCGAATTTCATTCAATTTATACATTTATATAGTTTAAAATAGATACTATACCATTTGCTACATAATTATGGAAAAAAAATGTGAATTTTGAACAAAAATTGTGTGAAGGCATTTTTTCTAACCTCTGAAGTTGTGTGAAACACGTCACTTTCTTTTTGAAATCGTGATTTTCCAATTAAATAAAATTAAACTTTTCTTTTCAATTGCAGAAACAAACCCAAAATGCAGATCTTCGTTAAGACACTTACTGGAAAAACGATTACCTTGGAGGTTGAGCCCTCTGACACAATCGAAAATGTCAAAGCCAAGATTCAAGACAAGGAGGGAATCCCCCCAGACCAACAGCGTTTGATTTTCGCCGGAAAGCAACTGGAAGATGGTCGCACTCTGTCCGACTACAACATCCAGAAGGAGTCTACCCTTCACTTGGTGCTCCGTCTGCGTGGTGGTATCATTGAACCATCTCTGCGTATCCTAGCCCAAAAGTACAACTGCGACAAGATGATTTGCCGCAAGTGTTACGCCAGGTTGCACCCAAGAGCCACAAATTGCCGCAAGAAGAAGTGCGGACACACCAACAATCTCCGCCCCAAGAAGAAGTTGAAGTAGAGACTGCAATTGTGTCTGCCTCGCTTTTTTTTTAATTTTTTTTCAATGGTCTTTTATTGGAGAAGACAGTTCTGGAAAAGCTTCTTCCATGTGGAGTTGCAGAAATTCTTTTTGTAAAATAAATTGTGTCGCTTGAGTTGACTCATAGAAAATTGAGTTTTATTTATGGAAATCCAGGATTCTGATCGGAGAATTTTCTTATTGGGAAGTTGGTGCAGTGTTCTTTCATTTCACAAATTCATTGGGACTTCTTTTTTTTTAAGTTTGTAATGCGATGAATGAAGGAAGTTTAAAAATGTATTTGAGGACTTGTACTTTATCATAGAACCTGTCGTTAAAGGAGCTGGCAATCCCACCAACAAAATATCAAACAATTTTGTATTTCATCAATTACCTAAGCATTTTTTATGACTTGAAATTTAAAGTGCTCTAAAATGAATAAAGTAAACGGTAAGTAAGTAAGCGTTATCTTTATGAAAGTAAAAGCGCATCATTGTTCATATTGGGCTTAAGCAAGCAGTCGATTCTTTAATATTTACGTTCTTAAAACACATTTACTTATAAATTAAATAAAACAATGCACATAATATGTGATAAATAGCACTCAAGTCTCGCATATTGGCCCCTTACAATGTGAAACCGGGTCTAATCAGTACAGTTCCAGACGCTCGTCAAGCTTATTGAAAACAAATTAGGAAATGGCAGCTGAATAACTTCGGAAAAGTTTCCGATTAAGAGATGGAGCTTGGTGATGGTTGGCAAGAGGTTGTAAATGGAGTTGATTTTCACAATAATAAAATGTAAGAGAGCATGATGCTAAACTAGATTATATCTTGCAGATTCATCTTTTTTCTTTTAATTCTTTTAATTTTGGCTCACTCTCACTCACAAACTTTTAGTAATAAACTTTAGTCCAGATGAGTTTTGAAGGGTAAAATGAGTATGTAATTCCCGATGGCGTAACGAATTTTTGGCGAAATAATTAACTCTTGGTGTAACATGGATGCGAATATCACCAGAGCCAATTGAACAATTCTGAGAACGGATTTGAGTTCAAAACGTCAAAAACCTCCAGGAAAGTATAATCTGGTTTCTATGATGGTCTCTGCAAAAAATAAAAATTTGTTTTAGTGTTTATAAAAAAAAATTCTTTTAAATGTAACAAACTTCCCAAAGGCAACGCACTTTTTCGAAGCTGAGCTACTTATGGGAGATCGGACAAAAATTCATCACTACCCATACGATTTTGATCAAATTTGTATGGGTACATGGTAAAATGTTATGGTTACAGTAAAAGGAAATTTCGCTTTCTCAAGGAATGACATTATTGTTTTTGGATTTTTTCCCAAAAAATGGTTATAAATGGTATACATCCCAGGTCTCAGAGAACCATTTTTAAAAACTCAGCTTTACCTACATTTTTGACGGAAGCAAAATTTATAGATCACTTAAAAGCGTTAAATCGGTTTACACCGAAACGACCCCCAGGAGAATTTACTTTAGCTTTGAGAGTGCTTAGTGGCTCAGATTTTATTGTTGAACTAAAACTGCCTCTCTTTTATCAATCCCGACTATTACGGCTGTTCTGATATTCGGTCGAATTTGAAAACGGAAACGAAAATTGAATCCGTGCGGATTGAAAACGATTGTTCTGATTTCCAGTCGGATTTATTTTTAAGTTTAACCAACTTGATCAACAAAACATTATCCAAGTCAGCTGTTATGTATGCAAGAGCTGTCAAATACGAAATGTAATCCGCCAACAAAAAGATAACCGAATTTAAAACGTCAATTTGGCGGATTTGGAACATCCAGCAGACTTCAGTGCCAAACAAGAAAAAAAAAAAAACAATAGTTTGACAGAAAAATATGTAGGGAAAACAAAAACATGTGATTGTGATTGGTCGATTGTTTGTTTTCCCTACATATTTTTATGTCAAAATTAGAAAGAGAAAAGACAAAGATAGTTTCTGGAAAAGCCTAATTGTAGATCCATTCGTTTTGCCGAATCCGCAAAACGTTTTCGAATACGGAATTCGAAACAGCGAAAGTTCGAAATCGTGAGGATATAGAATTCGAATGGAAATTAGAACAGCCGTGTATATTACATTTCTGAAAGGCGTAGAAAAAAAAAATGTTTTCTTGAATGCTGCACAAAAATGCAGTTATTGTTTTTTATTCTTTACGATTCGCTGTTTGCAGGTATTTTATGTGGTTTATAAAATAAAAGTGAAATTATTGACAATTTTGTAATTGTCAGATAACAGGGCACATTTCAAAATCATTTCAGGATCATAAAAAACGATTAAATATCTGACCGCAACTTAAAAATATGTAGTTATTTTTTATCCGGCTAAAAATTTCATAGGTAACTCATAAGGCGTTAATAGGTTAATAACTATTTCTTCTAACGTTTTTCACACGTATCGAAGAATTCTTCCGTATTACCAGGCGTGTTTTTTTTGCAAGTCCATATGGATTTGTCGAAAAAAAAACAACATCAGAACTAATAGTTTTACACGTAAATACAACAACAACTTAAATCCATATGCCAACTATTAGAAGGTTAAGTACCTTAATACCTACCTATGAGTTTTTCTTTTCTTTTAAATTTGTTTTCCCCAATAAAGTCTAACTACGTGAGAGCTTTGCAATATCAATATGGCTGGTTGATCCAGTTCGTAACACTGTCCAAGTTGAAAGGTACGAAAATAGTAAAGATTAGATAAGAATAGATTTATTCATAAAAACATAAAATTTCACAGAGTCCAGTTTATACAAATTGAATATTATAAAGGGCATGGCAGTTATGCCGTCAACCCGAGTGGTAGCTAATATATTATTTGATTTTGTGTTTATTTATTTTTTTTTTCTTTTCCAAAATATACTATCTCATGATATTGATAGAATAAACAAGCAATATCTATAACTTTAAGTGATTGGTCTGATAGGTTCTGGATATAGAAACTTTCATTAATTATTTTCAATCTATACGATAAAGCTTCAGTACAATATTGTATAAGCAGCAACCAATTATATCCATTTAGCAAGTTGCGAATATAGTCTTCTCCAATGGTGCTTCTGCTTCTGATTTGACCTCCTTATCTCCTTTAGGATTGGGCATGTTCCAAGAAAATGTCCAATATCTTCCCTCTCGTGTTAATTACATAGACTGCAGATGTTAATAATTTCAAATCTGTGTGGCATAAAGTTAAGATGCAAGAGCTCCCCCCTTATCTTAAATATGATGCCGATTGCTTTGCACGAAAAGTTTGAGTTGAAGTAGTTTGATTAGTAAACATTATAGTCCAACTTCGAGTAAAATATCCGCTCTGTTGAAGCTCTAGCCCGCTCTATAAATTAACCTCTCGTTTTCATCTGTTGTTCGGATAATTATCTCGTTTGCATCTCTCCCTTCCAAATTAAAAGTACATATATCCACAATCTGCTGCAAGCTTGCGCCAATCCTCGTACCACATCTTTTTGTATTCAACTGCGTACTTCCAGAGTTGTTTCGGTAACCTTCAATTTTCCATACCCGCAATTTTTATAATGTAGTCTGCGTTCGTTTTCAGCGAAGAAATGAATAGTGTTGCCAGTCCAGTTTCCAGATAGTACATATACTTAGGAGTGTTTTTTGGTACAAAGAAAGTCTTTCTCAGAAAAAAACTAAAAAGATTATCAACAATAGGTGTGTTCCTTTGGGCTCCAGTATCTACTGCCAAGTACTTCTGGCTGCAGTCAACTACTTCTACTCTGTGGTCGAAGTAGTTCAAAGTAGTTCATTAATCTAGTAACAGAATGTTTCCAAACAAGAAAAAGACATCACCAATCAAAAGAAATTACGTAATAGATTATTGTTGTTGACATTTTTCTAATTTTAAAGTAAAATAAGAAAACAAAACCGAAATTAAATTGACATTGAGGTTAGATTTTACTTTTGGCAAAATGAAAGCATTCCATTCATCATCTACTGGGAAGTACTAAAAAGTACTTTGCAAGGCCCAATGGAACACGGCTAATATCATATACTTTCTTACTCCCCAAACTTGAGCGCCGTACAGAAGAAAAGATCTAACAATTGGATTTAAAACCTTATATTTGGCGTTTACTGACACATGTTTGTTGTTGAATACTTTATTCCAATTAATGCATATTGCAGATTTCGCTGAGTCAGTTTTTTGTTTAAGATGTTTTTTCATATTAAGGTTGTACGTTAAGTCTATTCCCAGGTAAGAGTGTGTCTTTACTACTTCCAAGCTACTTCCTACATATCTCCAGTTTTCCTCCCTTGAAACTCTCCCGCTTCCATTTTGAAATATCATCACTTTTGACTTAACAGTGTTTACTTCCAAAATCCATAACTTGCAATATTTAGCTAGTCGGTTAATCATCATTTGCAAGGATGTGGGAGACTCTGCTAATACCACAATATCATCGGCATACATAATGACTTTAATCTGCATGTCACCAAGCCTTACGCCACATGGTAAATAATCCGACAGGTCATCAAGAAACAGAGCAAAGAATAAGGGACTCAAATTGCAACCTTGCCTAACTCCTCGATTCACTTTCAGCTTAATTGACGTACTTTTACCATCAAAAACATACGCCTCATAGTATGTTGATAAAGTTTTTCCAAAGCTTTCACACATTTAGATGACATACACCCAGATTGGACACTTGTACATCTTGTAGAAAGGAGCATTCCTGTTGATGGTGATGAAGGCTGCCTTAAAGTCTACAAAAAAGGCGTACATTTCTGCTAAAGCTACACAATTTCATTAGCTAGTTAACTTAAACCTCTTATTTGTTGCGACCTTAAGGTCGTAGAGGTACTCTATTTTTCGTAAGGTTCGTTCTTCTATACCTATTTTTCCATTATAGTTGTTGAATGAATCTTCACTGTTTTAAAAGCTTTAAAGACAAATTTGAACTTACAATATGCTTTAAAGCTTTTTAATAGACTTCTGAAGTTTAATAAGGACCTACCATATATTCAAACCACAAATACCAAAAAACTACTTCATCTCAGTTTATACCATCTGCACATCAGCTTCCCACTTATAAACTAATTATAAGAGCTAACTAGGTTTTTCATGTTTCCTACGCATGAATAAGAATACACCTACACACCTACAGATAGATAAAGAGCTACAATTTTTAAAAGCTGACGTCGGTATCTTAAGAGAGAATTTATTTGCGTTTGTACCCGTTAACTAGCTCCCCAACCCCACTATGAACCCCAGTTCGAATATTTTTGATAAACAATCTTAAATCCGGTTCTGAGAGTATCACCTCCTCTAGCCAACTTCAGCTTGAAGCTGTCACCGCCGCCGCCGGTGGGCATCAACAGAGAAATACACAAAAAACAACAACTGAACACAAATAAATAGGAGCCATGTGAACCTCAACTGGAATGCGAAATTTATGAGATTCGTGCTTCCATTGCGGGCCAAAAATGTAGGTACACAACTCGTTTGCGCGCGTAGGTAACAAACATGAAACAACCAACCAACAAGAATAACAAAAAAAAAAAAAAAAAAAAAAAAAAGAATCCAAAACCACCACGCCATGCCGCATACGCCAGGTCAGGAATCCTACAAAAAAGGAACTCTCTGTGCACAATGCGGTTCTTGCCAATTTCTTTACCAAATTAAACCACAAAGGGATTGTAAATCGAAAAAGGGAGAAGTGCTGGGCTGGCCCAATACCCATCCACCATCATCATCGTTGAACGTTACCTGAGTAGGCTCTTTTTGCGGATACGCCATCCCATCACAGGGCAGGCAGGCATCCGATCCGCACCTCACCTCGTGCCCTGGTTTGAACTGCATCCAATTCCAGAATCCAATAAAGCGGATTGGCTTTGGTATTTTGTTGTTGTTGTTGTATTTTTATAATTTCTATACCTTTGTAGTTGTTTTCTTCTTCGTTGGGCTTTCGTTGTTCTTTGGCATTATAGATGGGATGAAAAAATATCAAAAGACCGTGTAGTGTAGCCTCAAAGATATAGAAGATTCCTCCAGTGCTCTTACCACACCAACTTCACTTCAACGAACAACGACGACGACGGCGATGGTGATGACGACGGTTGGGTTCGAATATCGACCGTGGCTAGACTCAAACAGACGTTCGGTGACTGTTCAACTCGTTGGATCGTTGTTGCTCGCGTTGGACAGAGATAGAGGTTATATCGCGTTGTGCAAAGCCCAAACAAGTGTCTACAAAGTGCTTTTTCGTTTGTGTTTTGGTTTTGAATAAAACCACTCAAGGTGTCCCCCAATTATATCTACAGCAAACAAATTTTTAAAGCTACCTAAAAGATACTTTTAAAACTCGAAGTTTCCCTCTCTCTCTCTCGCTCTTCCGCTGAACAACTAAAGTTCTTCTCTTTTGAGCAAACTCTTTCTCTGTCTTTTAAGTAAGCCGGACGCCACTCGCGCTGCAACCTGCAAGAAAACCCGAATTCCGTGTGAGATATTTTGACAAGAAAAAAAAAAATCCCAAAATATTTGAATCTTTCTTCGTTATTTAATTGATAACCGTATTTATAATACTGTCTTATTCCCTCTCTCTCTTTCTATCTATCTCTATCTCGGTGTTTTTGATAGATGCAATGCCGGATTGGGCCCTAGATTTGTAAACAGAAGTTTGTTTTGCTTTTTGTTTGTTTGTTTATCGCCAAAATCAAGTTTTTCGACTGGTGGGCGCTTATTAAACTGTGTTTTGGGAGGGAGTGTGTGGAGTTTGGTATCTTAAAATATACAAAAAATAATATTACCGAAAACCTGGGTATGAGTGCGTATGTAGGATGCTGTGTTAGCCAATTATACGAGTATTGTTGTAGTTGTTTTATTTTGGGTAGTTTAACGTAAAGAAACGACGTAGATGTTTCTATTAAATGGCGCCCAATTGAAACATTGATGAAAATAAATTCCGTGAATTCTATTACCTATTACGAGTTCGTTGTGGTAGGAACACGCGTATACCTACATATATTTTACCAAAAACCAAAGCTATACTAAATCCACATTCCAGCGGTCGTACTTAAGCACTGTAATGGTGGTACAATAAGGCCATCTGTAGGCCAACTTGTTTGATATTTGGATTTTAACGTGTATTTTTTGAGTGCTCTTATGTTTTTATTTTTTTTTTATTAGGTATATAGAAGTAATATCTATTCGGGTTGTCTCGCTCTGTTTTGCAGTTTTATAAATGCGATTTTGTACATCTAAAGTGTTTGTTTGTGTATCTTTGTCTGATCCTATATTTTGTTATTGTCGAATGTTTTAATAAGGAAGTCGTGTCCTTTTGATTATTCTGGATTGATTTTATTTGTATAGCTATATTTGTGTATACTTACTTATACAATTCTATATGGACAAGCTTCCTGTTTGTCCTCTTTTTTGCTGGAGTTGAAAAAAGTTATTTTTATACCATGTGGTGCAAAGAAGTGAAGCTATAATAAAATAAAGCGAAAATAAAGGAAGTCATCCGAAACGACAAAATAGGACGACTCCCAAGGGCGTTATGCTATAAATGTGGAGCATAATAAATGGATTATTTGCTCTATAGAAACGAAAAAAATGTAGTTTAAAAAAAAAAGAAAAGCAACAAAAATTCATTTAAAAAGCGTCTCAAGATATCTTCTATACCTACATATAAATGCAAAAGAGGGCGCTATTGTGTGTGTGTACGTATCAACCTACCTACTTTATTTTGTTGATGTTCGTCGTTTTGGCACCAAGACAAGATAAGAGTGAATTAATGTGATTACCTTACAAACAGATCGAATATCTTTCGGGTGTTTTGCGTGATGTTTACAGTGGACGTGAATATGTCCTCATCAAATTTATCATGTTTAATTCCACGGTTTATTAATTAAATTTTTGTATGTGCGGACATTTATTCGTGCCCTGATAGCTGTAAGAAAGCAGACTTTTGTGACAAATAAGTGAGTATCTATATACACATATAGCCTTTCTTTGTTTATTTTTACGAAATATTTTATTTAAATTTTATACCAAAGTACTTAAAATTTTCTATTTTCCCCTTTCTGCTTTTGTTTCGTAAATATAAAACTTAGAGCCAGTTTCACAGTCAGAAAAGTGACACTTAAGTGGGGAACGTGAAAGATTAATTCTCAATATCACAGTGCACTGTTACCTGAATAACTGGCACTTAAGTCTCCGATGTTGGTGACTTAAGGTCCACTTAAGCTGGCTATAAAATTTAGCTTAAATTCATAATATGAGAAACTTAAGTGCCACTTATTCCGGTAAGTGTCGACTGTGAAACTGGCCCTTAGATTTTTTTTTAAACTTAACAAAAAATAACGATCTTCCTTAAAGGGAACACAACAGGGGTATTCACGATCCGGTGCAACTGGTCTAGTATCATTAAAAGTGGCAAAAGTGTAACATTTTGTTGCACTCCAACAACACAATATACTGAATCTTGCTACACTTTCGTTCTTTTTACTATGTATACCCAAACCCCATTGCAACATTTAGCGCCGTTTTCTTTTTAAAGTGGCAAAAAAGTGCGTTCACTGTCCTATTTACTAAAAATTTTACTGTTACATCAGATCCTGAATACTCCCTATATTTTGCATAGATATTGTCTGTAAGCCCGAAGGGAGTGGGATAAAAGGATGATAACGGCATAACTGAAATTTCCATAGAAATTGTGAGTGTGTTTCTTTATTCATTCGGAATATTTAGAATATTGGGAAAAAGCGTTTTGCCTTTCTTTAATCACAAGATTATTCCGAATAAAATATTAGAATATTTGTAATTCATTCTTTTCATTTCATGTGAAGAGAGTGTAATAAAAGGAATATTGCTCAGTGCAAAGTGGGCCTTAGAAATGTAAAAACAAGCTTTAAATACTAAAAGTAATTAATATTTGGCCAGAGACGTCAACATTTTTGCTCCGTCAAAAATTAAGCAGGCAAATTCAAATTTTTTTTCCCTCAGAATTCGAAAAAAATGACAAATTTGGCTAAGGAATCCCGTCAGGGCCGGATCAACCATATGTGCAAGATGTGCAAATGCATAGGGCGCAAAATTGTGGTGGCGCATTACCAGGAGCAAGAAAATGTAATCTGACTGAAAACTTGTTCAAATAATCCCAAAATAACATCTATCACAAGTGTGCTAAGTTATTTCTTGCACTCTAACTAACTTCACTTTCATTGTTGCATTCAAGGAGAATTTAACTCAAAATATTTTTAAATTAAAGATTCCACTAGACCTACGCATTAAAAGTCTACTTCTTGGGTAATGTGATGGAAAAGTTTCATGCATGACTATCAGTGTATATGTATATGGATATAGGCAAATATTAAAAAGGGGCGCTTTCTACAAATCTTGCACATGGCGAAGGTTTGGCTGGGGCCGCTCCTGAATCCCGTTACATATTTTAGCTGAGATGTCCAAACTCATCCAAGAAATATAAACTGAACATTTGCTTTGGTTTTAAATATCAAAATGTCCATAAGTTGAGACCATCAGTTTATAAATACTTCTTAAAAGTAAACAGAAATGTATGAAGGTGTAAGATTTTTTGTCTGTTCCAGTACAGTATTTTTCAGAAAATACAAGCTAAGGTTACATTTTTCCCAAAAACAATTCCAACGTACTGACGTACTGTCAAGTACCCTTAGACATTGTTCTTTTACCCGCACTACACGAATGCATTGTGCTTTTCCAAGTTCTATACTTTTCTCCCTCTTTGTAATGTTCAGAAGTTAAAAAAAAGTGATTCTGCAGAATTAAATTTGTGAAAAATTGGTGACTAACTGTGCCAGTATATTTTTTAATAACTCGACTAACAGAGAATAGGCTTTATTACCTTTTTAATTTATTACAGTTTTAATACAAAATAATAATTTTTTCATAATTCATTTTGAAAACTTTATATAATTTCAGAAAATCATCGTGGTACTCGCGTTCATTCATTCATCAATCATATTATAAGATCGTATAAAAAATATTACCTAACATCTGCAAGTACGCGAATAACCGCGGTATATCACGTACAAGTATATATACTTCCCCTAGTCGGAAAATAATCCATTTGATTTGTATTTTTTAATTGTTTGCGACGTTTGATGTTCAAAGAAAAAATTAAGTAGAAAATTCAACTGAATAAGGCCACATAAGTTAAAAGCAAAATCCCCAACTATCCCCATTCTTTCATCGACTATAGATGTTCTAAATTTTTCTCGGTGAATAACGAAAAATAACACAAAAAATATGAAAAAAACCGTTAAATTGGATTAAGAGCATTACACCCATAGAAACAAAAAAAAAAAAAAAAGAAAAGAAAAGAATCCAGTTCATACTCCAGATACAACCTAGGAACATAAAACATACCACTCAGTCCTCCCGCTTCCCGCAGCCAGTAGGAGACATCATTAGCAGGGATCAAGATCGTCAGAGCCAGCGCAAGGACGTGTGCAGCGAAACGGTGTTAATCAGGTGAGTGCCAAGCCATGCCATCCAATTTGCCTCCATATTTTTTCCCTCCTCAGGATTAGAGGCAATTGTCTTCCTGCCTCAAGTTACTACTACATAGATCCAGATGTGTGGTGGAGAATCTTACAGAATTCTCTCCCCTCAAACCTAATTTTTGACTTGTATACTCTCGTTGCTATAAAAAGAAATTAAAATGTAACACGGAATTGCTACGTGCTGGATATACTGACGGAGTTGAATTGCATACCCCCATCCCCATCATCCCCTCGGGCATGCGGTGGCTGTCGTTCTTCGTACCGCTAAATTGGATTACCCACAGACCCAGATGCAATTAAGAACAAATGAAGCAATAGAAGGAGCTTTTAGTTAATTGGAAATCAGTTTTCTAGCTAAATGGTGAGGGAGGAGAGCGAGTATACGAAAATGAACAGAACGTTTCTCTACATTGTTTAGTGCGAATGCGAAGTGACACTTTGTTCGCATGTGGTTTGGGATACGAAATGTACAACTCTTTATTGATTTTGTATAAAAACGTTTAATTAATAAAACCATGCATGATGTGGTTTTATCTTTTATTTCGATCACATTATTGGCAGGATGGATGATGGGGGATTTTATTCTTTGTACTGTTTGTCAAATGAGACTCAAAAATTTGTTTGAAAATATGTGGAATGCAAGACCTTAACTGTATTGATTTGTTCATTCCTTTTTATGATGTTTTGATAGCATAGCAAAAACATATTTTATTTTTAAAGGATGCGTTGCGAGGGCCGTTCAGAAAAAAATACATTTACCTACGCAAAGATTTGGAATTTAAGACTAAGCGGTGTGCAAAATTAGATTTGTTTTTCTCAGAAAAAAACATTCTGATGGTCCACGTCTCATTCCTCGTATAATGTGCGTTCTGCAAAAAAACATAACCAATTCTGTGTTTTCGCAAATTGATATCTAAAGGGTTTCAAATTCGTTGTGAATTTAAAGTCACTGACGCCGCCGCTCTTAGCAATGATTTTTCAGAGTCACGGGAATGAGAACCTAATCTTACAATAATTCTACTGTATATGCTTTTGATGTACCTCTTTGTTTGCCTTCCTCACGTTTTTTCCTAAGTGATTTTTATTTTTTTAAATAGGAACTTCACACTGCTTTCAATTTTTTCCCCGATTGTGGGTAGGGGGAGTTTATTTACCCATTTTTGCAATGCTTATTGCGAAATGCATCCGCCCACAGATTAGCCATATGAAGATGAGAATCCTTCGTACGTTTCGCCCTCCAAAACCCATTTGTTTGCATTGTTGTTTTTGTAATTTCTTCCGGCGTCGATGAATAGATGTGAATTGCAACAACAATTTAACCAGGTGTGTGAAGATCCCTACTGCCTATGTGTGAGGTTTTTATACACACATTCTCATTTTTTATCTGAAATCAGACAGCTCAAGCTTGTATAGGCAAATTAAAATGGCTGCCGGGGATTCTCATCTTCATGTGGGTAATCTGTGCATCCGCCTATTTTTGCTCTAAGTATACACAAAATGTTTGAAATCTACGCTTTTATTACCGTAATACAATTTATTAACTGTTCATTTATGCTATAGGAAGTCCATCATGTATTACTGTATTCTAGTGGCATAAAAATTATAGTGCGTTTTTAGGCGGAAACTCAAAAAGCATGTGTGGAACTGATATACCTATCTACCTAATTGGTTTTCGATTAATTGAAAACAAAAAAAAACAAACAAAAAAGCTGTTCAATTAACTTACATATCTTAGCATGTGTTCATCGTGAGAAAAAATGTTTCCGATTAAATATAACAAAATTAGTAATGGCGGCATTTAAAAAAAACTTTTCTTTTCCTTCAAAATTTATTTAAAATCTTTCTTATATTTAGATTTATGCTACTTGGGCTAAACCCACGAAATAAAAAGCGAAAATCAATAAAGCAAAAAATTCACGAAAAGCAAATATGCCAAAAATACACCAAATATTTAAAACAAAACAAAAACGTTTTTTTGCTTTCTCTCTATTTATGGTAAGTTATAAGTAGTCATGCTCTTTATTCTTTTATATAACTGGATAGTAGATATAATACCAGCTGATGCACTTCACAGAAATTAAATGAACGAAACAAGAATACCAACAGTCGTGGCTCATTATATGCTTCAAACAGTGTTTTGCGCTTTATTATTCCTTAAACAGTTTTGTTTGTTTGAGCTTCACTTGATTTTTTTCCTAAAGGGATTTATTGTTTGACGTTCGGCAAAAAATATTTTATTTCTCCTTCATTTGCTTTATTCAGTGCAGGTAAACGCTTTTAAATAGAATGTATTTTAAATATATAAAAAGTTTTTTTATTTCAATCAGTTTTGTTCTATTCAAAATAGCAGAGGTTTAGCCCCACTGTATTGTAATGTTCTACCTAGGTTCGATAATAAAACTTATTTCCTTTAAATAATAACTTCCACTTATTTACTTTTCAAAATAAACACACTTTATTTCACTTCAAACCGTTTTTATTACTCATTTATCTCAATATAGTATGCAATTTAAGAATTCACTTTCGGATACACTTTTACTTTATACTTTACACTGTCACATTCAAAATTAAAACTGTCTGCACTCGCTCGAAAACATCTCCTTATATAGGGAATTAAATAGTTCTAGTCTTCACTAGTATCCACTGGAATATTCGAGTATATCTCCTTCTAGTAGTTTCCATTCCAGTCGCTGACAGATGGAACATTGGAATTGATACTCAGCCGAATCACAAGATGGCGCTGCAAACGGTTAGAGGATTTTCTTTTGTTTCAAATTCAAAGTAGTTGCGTAATTATTAAATCGTTACAGTATTATAAACGGTACAACTTTTTTGTACTCCCCATCATAGTAATGTTAAATCTGTAACCTAGATTCTTTTGCACAAAACCAATACCACAGAATCTTAGGAGTAGGTATAAGAGATATAAACATTTAAAAAAAATATACCCAATATTTGCACCAACCAAAACCATTCATTCGTTTAATAGGTATTATTTATTCTAAGACCTTTTTTCTTCAATTAAAAAAATATTCTTACCTTTTTCGATTGCGAATAATCAAACCCGATCTTAAAATTTAAATATTTTTCCTTTATCAATGTTAACCATCAAAACCGTATCCATTTGTGAAATGAAAAAAAAATATTAAGTATTCGCCGCAGTGTTCCTAAACAGAGAGGCGCCGTTATACCCTTCAAATGTGACCTGAATAATTATTATCAAAATTGACCCATATTTTTTAGCTTTGAGTTTTTTCATCATCCCTGTTTACAAAATCGTGGTAGGAAAAAGCCAACCGTTCATTTTGGGGCATCCCCTAGATTCTGTTTGCCAAGTAGTGTTTGGGGTATGGATTTTCGTTTGGCAGCTAAAAAGTGATCCCAAATACCAAGGACCCTCATCGCTCTCAAAACTCTCAAAAACTAGGTTTTCTGATATCAATTCTCCGAAATCAAATATTCCATTAGGGCCTAATTCAAGTTGAATTTTATTTTGGTTCAATGAGGCTATATCCTATCCTCGTATACACAGATGGTGGTGATGAAGGGCTTTGGTATAGTCCTGGTTTGATTTGGGGAAGTCGAATTTGGTCGCCAAGGGCGAGTGTCTGGTATAGTTGAGTAAGTAAAATAAAACGCCTCCCTCCGCCTGGAGCATTATGTCCATTGATTTCTTCGGAACTAGGTATGTATATATACTATATAGGTACCTATAGGTAATTGATTTTTACTGGAGCATTACTCCATTTATTTCCGGTTCAATGGTAGATTTCGTATTCGGTTCATTCGTTTGCGGGTGTCTACTGGTTTAATCTTAATGGACATCCCAGACTCAGGAACTAACTACAACAACTGTATATGTATAACAACGTATACATTGTTGGTCATTCAGAACAAATCAGATATTATAATGCAGAAGTAGAAGACAATGATTCTCATCTGATGCTAGACGAACGACGATGATTGGAGCTTTTGATGTCCCAATGAGGATGTACAAAATTAAGTGTATTGTAATTGTTATTTGTTAGACATGAATCGATTTTAACCTCTATCTCTCTCTCTCATTTCTAACTAGTATTGGCATTTTAATAGGTTAAGGCAAATTATGTACTCGATTTGTTTTGTTCGTGTATATTTTTTGGGAATGTCATTTTTTCTTTTAAGGATTTTATTTTTTATCTTAGGTGTTCTCGTTTTCATTCCTCCCACGAATTGGTCTTTTGTTGATATTGAAAAAAAAAACTGTTATTTGTAAGGTATTTGCATTTAAAACGAATTTAATCGAATTGGTATTTTCTTACTTTAGTAAGAACCACCCTCAATTTATGTAAATGATCCAAAAAATTAAATTCCTTATACTGAAAATATTAAATTAAAAAATGCAAAGATCCGGTGCCTTGGTTAAATTTTTTTAAATGTTGCCTTGAAAAAGTTAAACTCCTCTTAAATAGGCTTAAGATCTTATTGTATTTGAATATTTTTTGTCCTTCAACTAAATGACTAATGCCTACTGAAGGATTTTAACTTACGAAATAGGAATAATTATAATGCCATTTTAAGTTTACAATACGAAAAAAAAACAGAAGTCATAGGAAGAAGAGTATGCTAATTTGTTTAACTTGCTCTATATATAATAAAGAGTGGGCCATCTGTTGGTTTTTTTTAGAAAGATTGTTATTTTGTAAAGATTGTTGCTTTATTGAAAGGAATAAACATTCCATGTAATTACGAAATATTATTTAATTCAAATGACTATTTTGGTTAGTTTAAAGTCCTTCCACACTATCGAATTAAGTATTTCTACATGCAAAAAAGTGGTAAGAAAATCATGTATAATAGTGTGGAAACATAATATGACAGCTCATCACACAAGATGTGACAGTCCATCCTACACAACTTGACAGTAGATCGCACACGATTTGACATGTGTTAATGAATACAAAATTTTAGGATTTGTTCTAAAACTGTTCGAGGTTAGAAACTGATTTGTATGGATGCAGGTGTGGAAGCAAACGATGAAAATCATTTTCACTCACACTGAAATTTGGCAGTTGTATGTAATTTTATCTCATTTTTGTTTGACATGTGTTAAAACTTAGTTGGATAGTGTGGAAGGACTTTACGCACTAGGCCATCCTGTCGACCTATTTCCCTATTCCCTATTTCACGAATAACTTAACCAATATTGTTCTTAAGTGACGGAATCGACTTTGAATTGTTCGGATAGCATCAATATTTAATGACACCTCACAAAAAACTAAAATGGCGTCAAATTGCAGCTCAGTGGCAACCTAGCAAGATCATCAAATCGAATGATTGATTACACGATTATTGAACTAAGTGTGCAATCAATTGTTTTTTCAACGATTGTTGCTTTATCGTGTGGCATATAGCTATATATTGCTGTAATTATAGCTCTCCCAGGTTCCAATCCATACAAAATCGGCTATCATATGCCTCGAAAGCTCCTCCATTCACTGTAAAGTTTCTTCCATTGTACGTCGTTTTGGAAAAAAATGGACCAATAATCCCAGAATCTTCGGATGAGGTTTCGCAAGGCTCTATTTTAGGACCTTTTGTATTTCTTTTTTTTTCAGAATAAGCTAACTCTAGAAGTAAATAAATCCACAGTGTACTGCGGAAGCAGTTTTTCGGTGGAGAATTCACACGGAACGACTAAACAAACCTGGTGGATAAAACATCAAAAGCATCTGTTCAGTTAATCCTGAATTAAATCAAAAAATTTGATGAGTTAACTCGGCATTAACTTTAATCTAGCTCTGAAAAACTGGACCTCAAAAAAATGTATGTTTTATGTACTCAACCATGCTCTAATATAGACATTCACGTAAAATAAACTTTCACGTAATACTATAAAAGTCTAAGCCTTACATGTACATTGTACACCGAATTGAAATAAAATTGAATTGCATACTTTTTCGACTTCAATAAAATTTAAACTCGAATGCCCCATCATTACTACATAATCCAATAAAAGTATTATGCGTGTTGGAACACTTAAATTTTTTGTATAAAGAAAAACCTTTTTACATAAATAACCACACGCCACCTTAAAGTCAAAACGCATCAGCTGCAAGTTAAGTTTTCTTCCGTATATCCTTCCGGCAAACCAAACAAAAAAACAGCTTTTCATCCTTTTTGAAGCGTGTGAAAATTGTTTTCCCTGTTATGGTTTTTGTTGCTGTACATATAATGCAATTAGCATTTTAAGTGGATGGCAACCACTTGTGTGGAGTATAAAATGTCATTTTTTAATTAATGTTTCGCAGGACTTCTTAGTTTTTGCAAAGTCAGCTCTTACAAGGAAAAATGTCGTTGTTCCCACTCTTTTTATTATATTTTTTTGTCTTCTACGTCGTCGTCGTCATCGTCGGCCTGTTGTTTATTATGTATAATGAAAAGGTATATAGCAGGTGAGAGACACAAAAAGACCACAAGTCTCTCTTGTTCAAACAGAAAACACTATGTTATCATTGACCAAAAGGACATGTGTTTTGTTTGGTCAGTTGGTCGGTCTCCAGCATATTATAACCAAGAAACAAGTTTGGATCCACAAAGTGCAGGAGCAGAAAAAGCATCATGCATGTTATTGTTTAAGCTACAGGTGTTGGATGATTCCCAGAATGTCTTTGGAATTAAGTTTTATGAATGTGTGAGTATACATACTAATTGGATAAGGAAAGGTATGTATATATGTACAAGGTTTGAATGTAGGTAGAATTTATTTATATTGTCTATAATTGCCAACTGTCTTTTCCCATTGCACAGAAAAAACTAACAAAAACAATTACAAAATATACATACCTATTTCAACCACATTCATCATTATTCCGAAATCAACAATATAATAGATTATTATTGAATTCACTCAAAAAAGATCATAATTAATATTTATTTTGAATATAATTAAGCATATTGAATTCAATATTGATTCAAACAAAAAATGCTTAAAATAATTTTATCCACACAAAATTCAATTAGGTATTATGCTTAGATCGACGCAACCCAAAATTCAACAAAAACGTAGGTATTCAAAACAATATTCATCTCAATTTAAGTGCTATTGAAATGTTTTTGTATTTTATGATAGCTAATTAATTAATTCAAAGTTAATTAGATGAATAAATGATATTCGATGAGAATATAGGAATGAAAAAGGCATTTTCTATGGCTCATTCAAATTAGTAAACCATTAGCTACAAACTTTACGTACATACATAGCTATGTATTTTTTTTATTTTGGAATAAAATGTTTTAATTTTTAAACATCAATTATTGTAGTAGATATCTCTATTTTCGAAAATTTAAAATGACATTTTGTAACCAAATTTGTTGCGTTAAGATAGAGTTAAATTAATTAAAAAGAAATACAATTTGAGATACAGTAGACGCTCGATATAGTGAACACGCAAAATTTTATACCTAAATAGTGAACAAAACAATCTCGATATAGTGAACTCACATTTTTTCAGAACTAAACAAGAATATTCCAGCTCAAATTTGTGAACAGTTTTGTCGATTGGATTTAAAAAGTTTTACCGTTCACTTATGCATGTGGATTGTTCACTCAGTCATGAAAGTAGGTATACTCTAGACATAGTATAACAAAAGTTAATCGGGTATTCTAGCTTTTATGACATATTGTAGTTGTGAAAAGAAATTCATTCAAATGCAATTTTTCAATAGTCAGTTAAACATCAGATATATACTTATTTTTCAGATAAAACAAAAATTTGTTCCTATATTAATTCCTCTGATAGCTAACTGACTGCTTAGCTGATGATTGATAAATCGGCTCTTAAACATTACGCCGGACAAAATATTCATTTTGTATCAAATTCTACTTTGGAAAACCTTTTTACCTTCTTTCTCGAAATAGTGAACAATCTCGATATGGTGAACATGCCTGGTTTCAATTACTTCACTATATCGAGCGTCTACTTTAATAGAACAACTTATATGTTTTGAAACTATGCAATCAATAACTATAAACGGTTAATTAAAATTGTGTGAATACAAATTTATTGAGAATGCTACCGGTTAAAACTTAGAATTTTGCAATTTTGATAATAAATATGCACGACCTTGTTCTTGTATTTAGCAACTGTATAGATATAATGCAGACACGCCGCGCAAGCGTGAAGATAAATAATGTTAATAGTTCAATAATAGGTGTATTTTTTTTAGTGCATGTATACCCGCTTAAAATATAATTTCTATGGAAAATACACCAACAATTCCGCTTAGTTGATGGCGATAAACCTCTTCAATTATGAAATAAGAGCATATAAAAACAGAAGTTTCTGTGCACTTTTATTAAAAGTGAACAAGTGAGTACGAAAAAACACATCCTCTAATAACGGGTGATTTTTTAAGAGGTTTAGAACTTTAAAAAAAAAAAAAACACAAAAAATTCGAAAAAATGAATGAAATATTTATTTGAATCGATAGTTTGAACCTTGCAATTTAATGTTTAAAGATAATTTCATGCAAATGTTGACCGCGGCTGCGTCTCAGGTAGCCCATCCGCTGAGTCCAATTTTGGCATACTCTTTCACACATATCGGCCGGTATCTCACGAATGAATGCATGGATGTTGGCTTCCAGTGCGTCAATCGAAGCGGGCTTGTCCCTATAGACATTAGCCTTGACATACCCCCACAAAAAATAATCTAATGGTGTCAAATCGCACGATCTAGGCGGCCAATTGACCGGCCCGAAACGTGAAATTAACTGTTCACCAAACTCGCCTCGCAATTGCGCCATTGTTTCGCGTGCTGTGTGGCATGTGGCACCGTCTTGTTGAAACCACATATCATGCAAGTCAAGAACTTACATTTCGGGCAAAAAAAAGTTTGTTATCATCGCTCGGTAGCGTTCACCATTGACAGTAACGCTGCGATTCGCATCATCTTTGAAGAAATAGGCCCAATAATGCCGCCGGCCCATAAACCGCACCAAACAGTGGCTTTTTCGGGATGCATTGGTAGCTGTTGCAATGCTTCTGGCTGATCTTCACTCCAAATGCGGCAATTTTGCTTATTCACGTACCCATTTAACCGAAAATGAGCCTCATCGCTGAACACAAGCAGCGCGCGATGAACATTTCGAACCGAGCACGAATTTTGATAGTAAAATTCAATAATTTGCAAGCGTTGTTCATTTGTAAGACGATCCATGGTTAAATTGCAAACCAAACTGAAGCTGTTTGACAGTGACACAAGGTACTAAACACACGTCAGCTGTCAAAACCAGTGTTGCCAAAACCAAACCAGCTTAAAAATCACCCGTTATTATGATACCTATCTTTAACGAGAAAATGTTAGAAAGTCAAAAGTAACACAAAAACGAAAATTATAACAAAATCAGTTTAACCATTGAAAAGATATACGCGAATAACGCAAAAGTAGGACCATTTTGTCAAAAAATCGTGTAGTGCCTATTTCCGTTATGTGAATTTTTCGCCAAAAACCTGAAACGCAATTTTCTTTAGTCATTCTAGATACAAAGTTTAAATAAAATCATAGAAAAACAAAAAATTGTATGGCAGCTGTCCGTTAGGTGAGCTAAAAGAAAAATTCGAATTTTCCTCTAGGGAATCGCATAAAAATGCTCTGTACTAAATTTCATGTAAATCGGACTACCGCGTTTAGGCTCTTGCTCAAATTACAGTGGACGCACAGACGCACGGACGCACATACCGACGCATGATGAAGCCCACTTTTTCGGATTTCTCGGTCATCGTGGTGTTAGTTTTGATTACCTATAACCTCTAAATTTTTACTTGCTCTATAGGGCAAGTATTGGTTTAGTGTAAAAAAAAATTTATAAATAATCGAGAAGTCCGAAAAAGTGGGTTTCGTCATGCCGTCCGTCGGTATGTGCGTCTATGCGTCTGTGCGTCTATGCGTCGGTGCGTCGGTGCGTCCACTGTAATTTGAGCTAGAGCCCAAACGGGTTAACCGATTTGCATACAATTTAGTAGAGAGCATTTTTATGTGATTACCTAGATGAAAAATTCGAATTTTTGTTTTAGCTCATCTAGATGGGGTAGCTCCCATACAAATATTTTAGTTTCTTCAAATTTTCTCGAAAACGGCTGTAACGATTTTGATTAAACTGTAATAACTAACTCAATTGTAAGAAAACTGCATTTCAAGTTTTTCTCAAAAAATTCACATTACGGAATTAGGTATTCAACGTTTTTTGAAAAATTGGTCTTATTTTTAGGTTATTCGAGTATATCTTTGCCATGGTTAAATCGATTTTGTTATAATTTTGCAATCTGATGCGTCTCAATAGTTTAAACAATAATGCATTTAAGAATTTCTAAAAACATTTTTTGAGAAACAAAAAAAAAATCAAACAAAAAATCAATTTTTAAGTGCTTTTGAATCTTTCAATATTTTCTCGTTAAATATATAGGTACATCATGCATCTTCAATGTGGGGTTACACACAATATCTAACCACAAGAGCAAGTTCGTGCGATCAAGTCGTGCATATTTTTTTTACACTAAACCAAGATAAATACTTGCCTTATAGAGCAATTACAAAATAAGCTTTTGTGGATACAATTATTATTCAACTACCAAATAACGCAGGTGTATACCTACAACTCCAAGTTACAAAATGCTATAGGCTTACTTTTTAACAACAATACCTTGACAGTTCTTCAAAATGAAACATTATTTTAATTCAATTATCCATGGGAACTATCCCCTCTTACAAAACAAAAGCAAAAATGATGTATGACACACTTAAACGCTTATATCCACATATCAAGCAATTAATATCAACGTTAATTAGCATGGGAAAAAAGTGAAACCACAATTTTATAAATATGTACTGTACATATCTACATATATACAACAATAATGTTCTCATCTTTTGTAGCAGACCTTACATAACATCAACATCATCAACATAAAATGAGATCTAAAAGCCCGCCTCTTAGGTGCTGTAAGCAACATCGTCGTCGTTTTAGTAAAAAAAATAAATAAAAATAAAATATAAATAAACAAAAAGAAAAGAAAAGCGAAAAAAAACTTGTTACACTGCTGAAGCTGATGGCAGAGAGGGAAGAACCCCGTTTATGTTTTTCTCAAGCTTGGTCGGGGCAAGTTAAACTCAAGTCACCCGAGCTATAATATGAAGTTCATTCAACTCATCCCAGAGAGACTTACAAGATTTACAAGTTACAACACAGGCAAACTTACACACCGCGCCGAACAGATTGATGGGAATTCAGCTATCCAGCACAGTGGAGTGAAAGGCTTTCTACATATATGCGAGTATAGTTAAAAGTTACGACATTCATATCATCCTGCATCGTGTTGTCGTCGTGTTTTTATGACCCTGACTTTGAATCTCCGGGCATCATCGTCATCGTCTTCGGCAGCTGAAGCTGTTTTCAAAGCCGCTATAAGCAAAAGCCAACAAATGAGCCGCCACCGCCATCGCCATGCCAATGAGAAGCATGTGCAATTTAAATAGATTTTCGCATAAATAGTTATGTGTACACAAATATTTTTGTTTACTAACTTACAGATACTTCTTGTATCTAGAACTGGTTTTCTTTATGTGTACAACTTCGAGACCTATTCACGCAATAGATATACTGATGGTGCTGGTATGATTGGTATGTGATAGATGGCGCTTTGGTATATATTTTCCGGTTATAATCCTATGATTTCGTGGGCGCGCGTCTATCTGCAGTTTAGTTTTGTTGTTGTTATGCGGTACGTCAAGTGGGATTAGGATAAGGAAGCTAACGTGACCCAATAATTGTTTACTTAACGACTTTCACTTCGTTGCTTAGTGCTGCTGCTGGGCGTTCTATCGCACAGCTTTGTTTGAGCATCTTTCTTCGCGATGTGGACAAAAAAAAAAAAAGATGCTGGAGGAGGTGATTGAAGTTTGGATTTTACTTCCTCAAGTTGCTGTCCCATGGCTAAAGCAGGTTTTCCAGCATTATACGTTTATGTAGTGTTGCATGGGTGTACTCTGTACTTGTTGTGGTTGTGTTTACTCAAAGTTGATTCTGGTTTTTATTTCTTATTTTTTTTTTTTCAAAAACAATTGAAGGTATCCGTAGAATATTGTAGAGATACGAGAGTATAATATCTCTTGAATTGAAGCTTCTTGTTGTCTTAAGATATTTGCTTTTCGCTTTTTTGTATTTGTGTGTCTGTGTGTTAGCTTATATGTCATCAAAAGTAACCATCACAACACACACAAGTAATATATCAAGAGGATTGGAAAATCGAAGAAGGATTGTCTTGGATAATGACAATTACAATTGAAGCTATGAGCATTGTTCCTTTAATAACATTGACTCTGTGCTTAGTTTATGTACTTAGTAGGTATAGGTATATTGAGTTGTTTGTAATATTGACGAATTGAAATTAAGATTACAGAGTGGCTGAGCAGATGGGTTGATGGGGAGAAGTGGCTTTCATGGCTTAACGATACGATAACAACTTAATGAGAATGAGCAAATAACTTGATGAAAAGATGGAAGGTATAGCTGAGAGAAGGCTTATACCTACTTTCTCAGTTATTTAATTAAATCTTCAAATCAAAATGCTGAAAATATATTCAAGTGTGAATAAGGAGGTAGGTATAGCCTACACACAAATAAAATACCTATCTAAGTTTAAGGAAGATGAACTACAAAGAATATATTAAACCCTGTACGATATACCTTTATAACTAGGAACTTTACATATATATGTACCTACCTACTTCATTCCTGGAAGAGAATATGGCCAGATCGAGAGTAAAAATAAGATTCTATCTTAATAAAATTCACAAATAAAACGCATAATGGTTTCGTAAAGAAGCCCTTCCTCAAGGAGTTCTAATTTTTAGTATTTTCAATTCCAGGAAGTTATTTCTTTGATAGAGTTTCCTTACAGCTTGTGTACCTACCTATACCTACAAAAGTAATTATAATAGTGTAATTTTTGAATGACTTTTCGAAGTGATACTACAAATTTTCTATAATACCATTGACAGTGGCGTAACTAGAATTTTGCCCTGGGTGGGGGAGCAAACCATTTTTCTTACATGGAAAACAATACAAAACAAAAAATTATACAGGGTGATTCGCATAAGGTGTGACAAAATGCTAGAGTGTATATACATAGGTTGGGTCGAGATAAGAAAAAAATCGTGTATGAGGGGGTCCCTACCCGTTTAGCGATGAGGTTCGAGGCGAGACCGCGCGGTCACATTTTATTTTCAAAATTAGATAATCCCGCTATTGAAAAAGTGATTTAATGTAAAAGTTAATTGTTACTGTATAGAAACTTAGAGCATGGTCCACATTATCGATCCTGATCCTGACTGATGACACTAGTTAAGAATGTCGCTTTTGCATACAAAGTTGCGGGTAGACATCAGTTTTGTTGGCCGTCAGTCAAATAATAATTCTCAGTCAATATTTAATAGCTTCAATATTCTGAAAAGTGGATGCTGACAAAATGGTATCTGCTTAACGCCGTGTGTGAATTGAATTAAATTTTCGATTAAATTTTAATCGAGATTAAAATTGGACATTTTCACGTACAGATTCAACTCATTAGTGTCAAAAAATAAACATTGGGTACAATTTAACGAGATTTTAATCCAATTCACACAAGACCTAAGACCGCGTTCGAAAATGAAACAAAGGAAACGATTGAAAAATTAAATTAAACAAATTTTTCTAAAAATTCTTTTTCCGATATGAGCAATTCCTCATCAAGCTTTTACTGTACGCAACATGTATGTAACATCTTGCACTGAAACTCCCACTTCTTCTCACACAACTGTACGCACAGCCTAAAAAACTTCTCGGAAATTGTATTAATTATCAGTCTTTGGTTTAAGAAAACACCATAAAACTCGACCAAAATAAAAAAAAAAAACTGTTTTTCTACTTGTTCTTATGTGGTTGCCAGGTACAATGTGCTCCTTTAAAAAGTGGCAATTCTATACATACGTATGTATATGTAATAATTTTCTGTATAATTCTATCACATATTTGATAGCAATTTTTAACCTTGAACGCATTGCGCTTTGTCAAAGATGTAAAATAAGTCTGTTTCTAATAGGAATACTCTATAGTTTGTGCCTAGTTTTAATCTTGATTTACCTCATGAGCTAAATTATATTCAACAAAACTTCACCAGAAATGATCCGTTTCAGAGCCTATATGTGACTATTAGGGCCAGTTTCACAGTCGACACTTATCGGAATAAGTGGCACTTAAGTTTCCCATATCAGGACTTTAGACTATGTTTCATAGTATATTAAATCTAGACGTAAGGTCCTTGCTCTTAATATGATTTACAATTTGCATGACTTCCTTAAAAAAAATAAATAAAAAACCCATCACGATTCAAAACAATAAGCTACATTTTTCACATTTCAATTTAGTTAGTGCATGATTGGGAGTTATTTGTAAAAGGTATAGGTAATGAAAACCTTCCAAGCTGACGAAAGCTAAAAAATCCTGAGTCGTTTCGTTTAAATTATTAGTAGGTACAGGTAAAATTATTGCTAAAGTCGAAGAGACGAAGTTTCAAGTCAGTCACTTTTTACATTCGTTCAAAATTTTTGAAAGTTTATACATATACTTAGAGTAGGTACCTACTTATTATCGTATAGCTCACTTTGAAAATAAATCGCTAAAAGCACTCTACTATGGTTCTTATAACGGTGACGATGACAAGCAGCTCCTTTTTCTTTATCATGCAATGCAGAAAAAGTTCCTTCTTTCTTCCTACAATAGCTACATAATTTAATGCTTGAAAAAAAAAAAAAAACAAGTAAAAAGAAGAAAAGAGAAAAATGCAAATTATGAATTCATAATTAGATCCTTTACCTACATTATTATTTGTTCGTAAGTCGATGCTCTATGTAAATGTAAAATGAAGTTTGTTCCTTTACGTTGTCGTGTGACATAGCATAATGGTAGTGGAGCGGCACGGCTGCTCTGCGGATAAGGTATATACGGACTTCGGACTTTGACAAGGGTTGGTTTTCTTCTGAACTCTAAGACCTGAGTCGGGGATTTAGAACGAATTTGGGCACAGCATTATCATTATTCGCTCATTTCTTGCAATTGGGTAAGTTTTTGTTGCTCACTTCTTTTGAGGAAAACTTTTGCTTGTGTTTCTTACAACATGAACGCAGCTTAGCACTCTTAAGCTGATTGCAGCTGAGAATTTACACAAAGTAGTTTTTTTTTTTGGAACAAAAAAAGAAGCATGTAAATGTCAGCAAAAAAAAAAAAAAGAAACAAAAATATAACCAACGCAACAAGAGACACTATACAACTTTTTTTTTTGAGCGAAAAATTAAATAGCGTGCGTTTAAATGTTTCTTTAAAGGCAGTTAATATACAAAAACAAAAATTACATACCTATACCTACAATAATGGGGGAAATAATAATGTAGCCCTTCCCCTTATATAGGTATACCTTGGGAAAGCTTTGTTTTTTTCTGAGAATATCTTCTTCTGCATTATCCTACAGATTGCAATGGAAACTTCAATGAAAGGGGTTCAAGTATGATAGAGTAACAAAAAAAAAAGGAACCAGAGTTCCAAAAGAAACGAAAAATTCATAGAAGAGCAATTATTTATTCTGAAATAAGGCAGCACTTGGTATTTTATTCAGGCAAAAAAACTGATTCACAAGTGGGGCATAGTTCTAGGAATGCATTAAC
The DNA here is from genome assembly GCA_932273885.2 of Leucozona laternaria. Classification (NCBI taxonomy): domain Eukaryota; kingdom Metazoa; phylum Arthropoda; class Insecta; order Diptera; family Syrphidae; genus Leucozona; species Leucozona laternaria. The sequence goes on from OW026368.1 coordinate 99,603,028, forward strand.
ATTTTATTTATTTAAAATGCAGAGAGCAGAGCCGGACTATCCACACAGCAAAATAAGAACATCCTTATGGGCTCCGATCCTCAAAGGGCCTTTTTTTAACATTTCTTTTTATGGTTACAGCTCGTGGAGAGGCAGGGCCTAGTGACTTACAAACGATTCCTGTATGGGTGTTGTTTGTTTGGAGGAATGGAGGGGGCCTACAATTTTCTCTGCCCAATTCGAACGGGTAAGGTGACAGACACTTATTCATGACAGGATATACTCTTGGAGTTTTTTTTTTTTTTTTTTAGCTCGACGAGGCTGGGAATCGAAACCAGACCTTCAGCATCACAGTCCTACGTACTTAACATTACTACTACAAACAAATTGTATAACAAACTGCTTTCAATTTAAGGTATTCAAGTAATTCAATGAAAATGCAGACAACATAAAACAGGGTGTCCACCGGGAAGGTATACTATTTACTTTGTTTGTTTATAATTTTTGATTTAATGAAAGAGAATGGATCTTATATTGATAAATGTTTTATTTAATGTCGGCAATGGAATACAATATCAGGTAAATGTCCGCCTCTGTTAGTCTCACAAATGCGAGCCCTTTTGAGGATATTTTTCATTACATTCTCACACATTTCACTCGGTACATTAATTTCATCACGAATATTTTGTTTGAGTTGCTCAAGCGTTTCTGGTTTGTTTGCATAAACCTTGCTTTTCAGATATCCCCACAAAAAGAATTCCAGAGCAGTTAAATAAGGCGACCGTGGAGGCCAATCAACATTACCATTTCTTGAAATAACTTGTTGTGGAAAGAGGTCTCGCAGTAATTCCATTGTAATCCTGGCTGTTGATACCACATGTTAATCAAGCCCAAAACATGCAGATCTGGTGTTTAAAAGTTTTCAATCATATCGCACGATATCGCTCCCCATTCACTGTTACCGTTACGCCGTTTTCATTTTCAAAGAAGTAACACTTCCTTGAGCAGCAGTAATGTTTTCAGTCGATCTTGCAGTACGTTGTGGTCCATGCTTGGGCCTATCACCTTCAGACCCTCTTTCTTCGAAATCATTCACTACACGATGAATAGTGCGTTTTGTTGTTTCTCCCAAAAATTTCACGTAATTTTCTCATCGTCACAGTAATCTATGATTGATTTTGATAAAATGTTTTAACGATTAAAACACGTTGGTTTATCAAATATTTTTCCATAATAAATTTGCCATACTTCACGACTGCCAAATTTAAACTGTCAAGACTAATGTTTACCAAAATGGCGGTAAAACAAAGTAGTATACCTTCCCGGCGGACACCTCGTATATTTCAACATTTTATGGCAGTATTTTTTTTTATTTAAAAAAAAATATAACTTACCTACAAATGTAACTCACCTATAAATAATTTTTTTTTTTACGATGAGAAGCTTCTTACATCATAAACCTCATGAAATTTACATTAGCTGAAATACATAATGAATATCCTTAAAATGTATTTAATCGGAAAAAAGTCTATCTCTATATACTGGCTTATAATTGTGTATCTGTTCGGAACAAATATTCAAGACAAATAAATGAATAATTTAAGACATCGATAGGTAGAAAATTGATTTTTGGAATTCATTAATTAGACAAATTTGAAAAGCACTTCATACATCGAATAAATCTTCTATTTTGCATATCAATTAATATTTATAATATTTTATTTATTATTTTCCTTTTTAACATTTCTGATGTCTTCGTTTTGTTATTTTTGTATGCTTTTGTCTGAGTCAACATTAATTTGAAGATTTTGACTTGCTGCGGGGGGTCTGTCATACTAAGAAGCGATATACAAATTTTAAAATGGTAGGACTGATGAGAGTGATAGACTTTGATCAATATTTTCATATTAAGTTTGGGTTGTTTATGTTTCTGTAGCACTTACGAATTTTTCTCAACCTCAACTACCTCAACTTTTGGCCGAAATTGATATTTTGATGAGATTCTCTTTAGAAAATTCCGTACAAAGTAGGGTAAATCACGTTTTTTCAATGTAACCTCTTTATTGCATGAATTGTTAATTCAGTTTTTTATATTTATTTAGAAGTTTTACACATTTATCTGATAATATAAAATTTTGAAATGTTTTTATAAAATATGCGTCCTGATAACTGAATCTTTCTGGTGGAAGTCATATCCTTTTCATATCCGAAGCAAAAGTATTGAGAACTAAGTTCAGTATACGCAAGTGAATTCAGTTACCTATACTTGATTTTCTACACATAATTTACAACCAAAATAACTTAATTTCCAAATTACTATCTATACCTAATCAGAATTTTCACTGCTGCTGCTATATAATCACATGACGCTTAAATCAGTAAAATTAAATTAAGAATTTGCTGTTTTGGATTTACGAAGCCCGGATATTCTGCCAGCGAAGTAGCATCTGATGAACTGACACTCCCTTGTATAAGCATGTAAGCAAAAATCCAATTTATTATTTGTGTTTTGATGGACAGCATTAAAGAAGATGAATAAACGAACGTAAAAAAAATACAAATCAAAAATCACTTGCATCGTCAGGAGATTAATGGTTCGAAATAAAGTGAATGAAAGTAACTCCGGAACCGGAACCAAAAGCAGAACAATTCGTTGTGATAAACGATTAAAAAATGTTTTTCTTATTTTTATGTTCATGCGGTTGTGAAGGGTAGATTTTTTTTTTTTTGGAAAACATTTTATCCTCCAAGCTTTAAAAAAAGAAATGGAATTGAATATTTAATAACTTTAAAGGTTTTAAAGATAAATGAAGAAGCTGCACAATGGAGACTTAAGAAAAATTGAATTATTTTTTGTTTTGTATGGGGTTTTCACATATCTCTTAGACCCAGTTTTTCAGTGGTGAGTTTACCCAGAGTTATACCTACATAATTAAAGCCTAGAATGCAGATGAGGAAAAAAATAATTTTTATCTATTTTATCTCTACAATTTTAATCTCTACAAACACTTGCCAAATTCCACTCAAATTTTTGAAGTTGGAGAAATAAATACAACTGTCATTCGTCTGTGAAACGAATTGTTTTTTGAAAATTGAGATTTTTGTTTTGAAAAATAAAAAAATATGTTTCCAATGAGAGGATTCTGATGCTGACTCCGACGAAGTAGAACACGGATGAATAAGAAGAAGTAAAAAGATGTTTTTTATTGTTCTTGTTGTTGTTTCCTGTTTTTATGGGTCTGTTCATGCCCCGGGTTGCCGGTTTGCCATCTCCTTACTTAGGACTCTCGATTATCTCATCGACTGAGAGTATCATGCAAGCGGTATCGCAGGCAGCAGTTAGAGCGTTAACTTTAATTATGGATGGTTCCCATTAAAACACGTGCCTCGAAATTATCGGCAATGTGTTCCTTCATGATGTCGACACCGTACTGGCGTTCTGGCGCAAATTATTCAAAATATTTGCTGCACCAAATCCAGCACTGTGGCACAACTGGACGTGGAATAATTTCCAATGCTTTGGCAACTGCTGAAAGCAACAATTGTTCCTTGCCAGCAATTGCACGCAACATTTTTGACAATTCAATTTCAACTGTCCTACATACGAACAATCATAATGCCATCATAGAGAGAACGTTCTGTCCCTTCAAGCAACTGCTGCGAACCACCTCGGCGCAAGATGACAGTGCATGCCTTAGCGTTGATGCATACCAATAGGACCAATATCATTTGCTGTGGCTAAACAGCACCACCACAAGCTTTCAGCGCACGCTTGAGAACATCCTCGGCCACGCGACCCGCATAGAAGATATCACGTTCACGATCCACGATCGGCGAGCCACTGAGTGGCAACGTCACCAATTGGCAACTTGCACAGTACCACATTCACTCCAGAGTCGGCCATTCAGCATCGATCTGCCATGCAGCATCGACAACACGAAGTTTGGCATTGTCACGTTCGGCCTACGATTCCAATTCGATGTTCACCAAGACGATTTTTTCTAATTCCTTAACAAAGAGAGGAATAGATATCAGAAAGAGTTCAGGTTTGGCAGCTGTCAAAATTTGTCCTAGCAAAAAAATGCTTTGATCATTATTTTTCCCGACCTGGGTATAAGGCTTAACTTTATAAATAAATTAAGCCACAGTAATCTGAGGAAGCAGTTTTTTCGTGGATAATGCATGTGGAACGAATGTAAAACATCAAAAGCATTTGTTCAGTTAATCCTGAATTAAATCACCAAATTTGATGAGTTAACTCGGGCTTAACTTTAATATCGCACTGAAAAACTGGACCATATTGTTCCTTCTAATAGCTTCTCTTAAGTTTTAAGCCAGAAATAATTTGAGGTAAAACAAAATCAAAATATACAAAATTTAAATTGAACAACTCAATTTTCCGAAGTAGTCCAGGTACAAATGGATTCTTAAGCTGGCTGGCTGCTCGGGAAACCACAGCTCTACTTCCTTGTCTGTGGCCTCAATCTAATTTTCCTTTCGAAGTTTGATCGACATTTTTATAAAAAAAAAACCTTCTTTTGTCCCAGAATATAGAGTACCTACCTATATATGTACTTTACGTGTGACGTAAACATTAAATACGCGCTTCCAAAATTTCGATTAACTGATGATGGCAAAACAATTCAGTGAACAAAACTCACGCACGAAGAATGCTTAGGCCTACCTTTTCCTCGTATACCTTATACCTACATACATACATACGAATATCAACGTCATTTCGTAAATCCTCGTCATTATGAAGTACCCTGCAGCATAGCAGCCTCATGTACTACTTCCAACGGGACTTGCATCATCTATCCTATCGACTTCCGGATGGACGTCGCAATTTCATTGATCCGACAGGATAATAACATCCATAGGCATCAGTTAGAACAAAAGCGGCTGTTTCTCTGTTCCATCAATCCTGAATTAATGCGAAATTGTGATTGATTTTATGTCTTTTGTTTAACGCATTTTGACCATCAGAGGGAGCTCTATGTCTGTTGTATATATTCAGGTGTATAGTAGTAAAATCAGGTGAAGTGAAATGCAACGATGGTTTTAGAGAAGGTGAAAATTAATGCTTTGTCTACGCGCATTCGGGTAAATTGAAGTGTATCTCATTTGGGACTTTGGGCTTTTCATTCAGTAAGTAAAGTATGTATGTATGCGTACAAGTACATATTAAATAGTAGGTAGAGATAATTTTATATAAGCTATAAAGGGCATATAACAGACCTATCAGTAGTGATACAGAAGGGTACTAGGCCTACGGATTTTTTTTTATTTTATGTGACCTACATTACAAAGCATGAACAGAGCTTAATTATGAGGTACCTATACCTATACATTTATCGTTGACCACTTTATAACAAGCCTGACAAAATAATTGTGTAACACTAGTATGGCGTTGAGAAGTAGCTATACTTAAGGTTGGGAATTTAAGTCACACGTTGTATGACAACAATCCTCTTATGTATTATCACAGGTCGGGTAGATGATATAAGACCGCACTAAAGTGGGGCTTTATATTATTGATGTTATTAGTTATGGGAGTAGGTCATAGAGTCAACAATGGACTGAAGCTGTACAAATATATACAATAATTTGAAAAGTTTGAAAGCGATGGCGTTGGAAAGAAATTAATTTGGAGTATATGTACAGGTACCTTTATATTTGAAGCATGAAAGCATTAAGATTTATTTTATAATGTCTTTTCCAGAAGAATTAGAAAAGAAATGAAAATAAGAAAATTAAACGAGGAAGTTTAAGGGTTTGCATAGGGTATTTTAAGGCAGGTGCGAAGGTAGTATACATAATATACTCTTCCTTCTCATGTGCAGTTTGGATTATCGGTCTTTCTAAGTTTATAAGTAATGTCATGGTACGTTTACTTAAGTTTTTGAAAACAGGGTTTTCCTAAAAAATAATTAATATATTTTTGAGGTTGATCTCTATTACGGAAAGTTTTACTTTCATGTAAAGTGTACGTAGAAAAGTGGTGATCATTCAGAGCATTCTATGAAAAATCAGCATCAAAGTTTCTCATACTCTAACACTTAATTTGCATAAATTATTTGTAGTCTATGGTTTCAATGGTCTACATCAGTTATAAAGCAGCAATATTCATTCTGTTGGATGGGAGCTATACGATGATGCACACGCCTTACCCATTTCCATATCTTCAATGCTTCCTTCCAGTAACTTAAATTTTGTTCACTATGTTGCAAATTATTATTGGATTAGTTGCCATAGCCTTTTCGATACACAGCTAGTACAGAATTGTTAGGGTAGGAAAAAGGCATTTTTTTAGTTAAGAACTATACAGAGCCTGATGGAGTTGTGAAAAATTGGTATGTACCTAATTATTTCTTCTTTAGCTCAGATCACTCAGACCTTCAAATTTCTAAGTAGTCAAATGTCGCATTGACAGAAGGGGAAAAGATAAAAATAAAAGATGTCAGACGAGATTTCACAGCTACATAAGTACATATGTATAAATTCGGTTTCTAAAACTTATCAGAAAGCTCTGAAGACTGAACACGGGTCAGAAAAGAAAACGGTCGGAGAGAAAATAAAAACAATAATTGTGTAGGTGTTTTTCTTTGCTAGCTCTGATCAGAGCACTTTATATTCTTGCCGACTAAAAAGATACACACAGAAATGGTTGAGAGTTATGAGTCACTAAGGCCCTGGTTCTCCAAGAGGTTTTCCTCCACAAATTTATTTATTTATTTATAAACCAGGAAATTCGACAATGCTGTTAAGTATTTCCATAAAAGTACCCTAAAGTTGGACCAGAGCATTTGATTTTATTAAGTGAAAGGTGTAAAATGCAGGTATTTGTTTGTAAATTTATAAAAAAATTATTTTTTTTTTAAATGTTAAGGCATATATTGCAGCTTATATGCAGTTCTTAACAATTAACATTTTGACACTTTTTTCTGTAAGAGCAATATAGATAGGCTTTTGAGAAGAACGCATGGAAAAGCGCCAAATACCGTAGACACCGCAGTGATTTGGGTGGAAAGAAGTAACGTTTACGCAGGTTTTTATGGAAATCTATTTGGGATAGGTTAGGTTAGGTTAGGTGGGGTGATGATACGGCAAGCCGCAAGTGTCCAGTGATGACCACCTGTCGTTTGTGGCTTTGAGGAAGTTTTGGTGCATTCTATTCTTTTCTTGTTCCAGTGGCATAAGTACCGATGATACGATCTGGCTTGGATCAAGAGATGACCCGTTTTTGGCCAATTCATCTGCCATTTCGTTCCCATGTATATCACGGTGTCCTGGGACCCATTTTAGGGTAACTGTGTTTGTGGCGCTAAGTAATCTTAAGTTATTGCGACAAAAATCCACCAGTTTTGACTTTGTGTTGAATGAGGAAATAGCTTTAATCGCCGCCTGGCTGTCTATGAAGATATCAATATTTCTGTTAACTACTTCACAAGTGGCAATATGTTTTGCGGCTTCGCTAACTGCTAGAACTTCTGCTTGGAAGACACTGCAGAAATCTGCAAGCTTTATTGTCCTATTTATGGGTGGGTTATCTGAGTAGATGCCTGACCCTACCCCCTCATTTGTCTTAGAACCGTCTGTGAAGACCGAAACATGATTTTCATTTATCACCCGGTTTTCCTTCCAGAATTCCCTTGTTGGGATATCTGTAGCCTAGTGACTGGCTGAAATCCATGTGCGGTGTGTTGTAGTCCGTCTGAATGTTAATGTCAGTGAATTTCATTATGTTCTTGTGTAGTGGCCTCTTTTCCAATTGTTACACCGTATAAGTCTTAAAGAACTTTTGGCCGCCAGCTCTTTCGTAAATAGGTCGAGCGGGGCTAGTGATAGGAAGGTTTCTAAGGCTGCGGTCGGTGTATTTCTTATGGCACTAGTAGCACCAATACAAGCAAGTCTTTGGATTTTAGTCATGATTTTCAGATTGGTTACTTTGTCTAGGGCTGGCCACCAGACCACGCATGCATACGTCAGAATTGGCCTAATTATGGCTGTATACATCCAATTAATGGTTTTGGGGCTGGGACCCCAGCGTTTACCAAAAATCCTACTGCAAGTGTAGAATGCTATTGAGGCTTTTTTCTCTCTTTTTTTAATATTTTCTTTCCAGTTCAGTTTACGATCTAGAACCACACCCAGATATTTGGCCGTCCCCGAAACACGTAGTGGTATTCCGTTTATGGTGGGCGGGTCCATGTTTGGAATGTTATGTTTCCTTGTAAACAGAACCAGTTCTGTCTTATGTGGGTTGACGTTTAGTCCGCAATTGTTGGCCCAACTAATGAGCTTGTCAAGCGCCGTTTGTAGGAGGTCGCAAAGTGTAGGAACAAATTTTCCAGAGGCCATTAACACAATGTCATCGGCATAAGCGACAAACTTTACACCGCTCATACTTAGTTTAACTAAGATCTGATTAACGACAAGAAGCCAAAGCAGAGGGGATACTTTCTTCAAATTCTCTTCTTAAAATAAAAACAAAAATTTCATGCTCAATTTGCGATACAAAATCTTAACTGGTGGCAACCCTGTTCGCAATACGTGTCCTACACATGCACAGCATGTTTACATCCTCGAATTCTGTGCAGATCTGTGCTTTGAACGAATGAAGAAAAACCGATATTTGGTAGGTATGTACCTATTTCTAGTGCATAAAATTCCTTTTGTTTAGCGGCTATAAATATCTGCGCTTATGAACTTAGCGGATATATAGAAACAGAATCTTAACTATTTTCGATGCTATAGTTACTATTTAATATGCTACGCCTTTTGACATTATTTATGAATGTGTATTTTTTGACAGATCTCTAATTTGCAGTGTTGCCAATACAAGGAGATCAAATTATATGATTATAAATATAATAGGACTTCACATTAATAATCTTTATAATCCTTTAGAAACAAAATTCAACATTAACAGAAAAAAAAATATTTAAAATCAACGCCTAAATTGCTTTTTAAAACGAAATTTGTCTTAGAAATTTAATTGAGAAAACATCCATAATTAAATACTAATTAACCTTCAAAAGACTATCGCATATAATTCTATTCTCCCTTATCTGATTTTAATTGAAATTATACAATTCCACATCAGTTCCATTGAAAATAAATTGTATGCATAAAAAAAATACTATTTTAAAATTTAAATTATTTCAATTTAGAAAAACACCATTTTTTACCTGGAATTTCACAGCTTTCAATCTAATTGACTCACTCAACTATTTCCAACGAAGCCAAAACATCTCATTATAATTGTTTGTACACATTTAGTTATAGTTTTTGTTTGGTTTTTATTTTCTGCGGTTAAGCTTTAGGGGGGTTTATATAAAAAAAAAAAAAAATTAAAAGCAAAAAAAAAAAATACTTGTGGTTGCACAAAGGAATTTCAAATTAAAATGAATATCGTTATTTTTGTTTTTGTTGAAGTCATTCTTTTTAGCTCTCGGTTAAATTAGTTTCGGTTCGTTTTAAGTATAAAAATAGATCCCGGAAAAAAATAGAACAAATTATATTTTTTATTTTCATAAGCCAACAACTTTAAGGTACAATCAAACTATCTCAGATTGACCAATGCTTTTATCCAGATAGACAGAGAGAGATATATACAAAAAACAAACAAAACAAAAAGAGATATAAATAAAAGTGTATATCCTTGAAAATTCCAAGAGATAAAAAAACAAAAACAAAAAAAGTGAGATGAAATCCACTTAAGCTTTAGACAAGTTCTTTTATTTCGTCAACTTTTGGTATTTCTGTATCTATAAATGTATATCTATCTAAGTAATATAAAGTTCTTGTAGCGCACAAAAGGCTCTTTGACATTTTACCTTTGAAACAAATAAATAGAGTAAACTGAGTGAGCTCTAGAAGAAATTGCATCCTTATATTGTTGATGGTATCCTGTTTAGATTGCATTTTTATTTAGTTCTTGGTATTTCTATCTCGGTAACTAAGGAAATGTTTTTTTTTTTTCGGATTCAAGTGAAGACATAGATATCATTTTTTAAAGTTTTATAAAAATAATGGAGAAAGTTCTAATATATTTAAACCATGCCATGAAATGGATATTGTTTTTTTTAGGAGCATAGTTATTTAAAATTAAATAAATTTTAAGTGGAGCAGTTGAGGGTACTTTGGCTTGCAATATTAGAAATGTGTCGTAATTTTCTTTTACAGTAAAATTTTATCCGCAGCCAAAGGTACTCAAAAAAATATTTAAGACGTGTTACAGAACCTAATCAATTTGTAGCAAGATTCAAGGAATATTACTAATTATAAATTCGTAAGAAAACTTGACATAAATATGGTGTAGGAAAATTACAAAAGAAAACATTATTTTTTGACTTTTTTTAATCGAATACTTCTTTCTGGGTTTTAACCCACTTAACGTTATGAGGGGCTAAATTTGTAAAAATATGATCCTCTAAGTCTAACCTTTATTGCTTTCCCAACACAGAAAGAATGTTTGTATTCGAAAACCACTGTTATATATTTACCCGATTTCACTCTACAAATAGCATTTTTTTTTTAAATAAACTCTCAAACGCAAACAGAATTTTTGAAATCGGATACCACTTTGTGTTTGTGCCCCCTTTAACCCTACAAAGACGAAGGTTTTGGAAAAAATATTCCTAAAGTCATCCACTCAAAATAACCTCACAATTTTGTTTCTATTTCACCCCACAAATAACAAAATTTGACAAAGAATGCCCCTTAAGAAATTTCAGTAGGAAATGCCCTTTCAAACACCAAAAGAATTTTTTTTCAATTTTACCCCATTTCACCCTACGAATAGCAAAATTAAAAAAATTTCTTGAAGAAGCCATTTCCTAAGAATTACCTTTTAAACGCTGGTAGTTTTTTTTTATCCGGATAAATCTTTTTTTATTTTACCCCATTTTACCCTATAAAGTGAATTTTTCTGATATTTTAATAGTTATTCTGATATTTGGGGTGGAGATCAGAGATCATTAAAATCGGTATAGCAGGTTTTGAGTTATAAATGGTGGAAATGAACCAACTTTGTTTTTTTATATTGACATACAAACGTTTTCAATCAAAATTAGAGCTTGATTGTAAATGCCCGGATGAATTTTCAATTTTGGATTTGAATTAAACACACATAATCTATGTAAAATATCGTCTGGCAATTCAACCCGATGAATGAAGAAAAACATTACAGCAACAAAGTCGACTTTTGCTATGTAGCTTTAAAAAAGGGGGCTACGAAAACTTCGACCGGACGGAGTTTCAATTTTTTTTCCTAAACCATCAACAAATAGTCTCCTTTCATTTAAATATATATTCATATATATTATATTAATAACCAAAATTAACGTTACCTACCATAGTTACAAATTTTGAAAAACTGTTAAGGAAAATGATTCTTATGATTTTGATACAAGTGTTTTTGTGAGTTAGCCATAATTAAGTATAATTGCGCAATTATTTATATGGTACCTTTCATAAAACGTTTTCATTTTTTTTTTTGAGTTTTGACTATCTCATTATTTGCTTCACCGGTCGAAGTTTTTTGTAAGTAAGTTATTATTACATATTAAAATTTTCAAAAACAAATATTTTTTTGAAAATTCGATATTTCAATTTCTTTAGAAATTCAGTTTTTAGATCCACATTAATAAGAGGTGTTATTTTGAATAGCCCGCTATTTCGGTAGATGCACTTTTGAAGCTGTCATTTTTTGACATTTGACAAGTAGAAACTACGCCATTAATAAAAATGGAACGATACACGCTTCAACAACGCATTGAAATTATTAAAATTCACTATAAAAAAATTTTTGGGTCGTCGTGAAGCACGTCGTGTCATTGCTGATTGGGTCCTTGAAATGCATGAAAATGATCCGGAATTTCATCGAAAAATCATCTTGACTGATGAGGCCCATTTCCACCTCGGAGGCTACGTCAACAAGCAAAACTGACGCATCTGGGGCTCGGAAAACCCAAGAGTTATTGTTGAAAAGCCTCTCCATCCTCAACGCGTGACTGTTTGGTGCGGTTTATGGTCCGGCGGGGTCATTGGACCTTACTTTTTCGAAAATGAGGCTAGAGCAACAGTTACGGTCAATGGATTGCGCTATCGAGAGATGATTAATGATTTTTTATGGCCGGAATTGGATGGTATTGATCTGGACAACGTTTAATTTCAACAAGACGGCGCTACGTGCCACACAAGCAATGAAACCATCGATCTTTTACGGGAAAAGTTTCCGGACCGTGTTATCTCTCGAAGAGGTGATCACAATTGGCCAACGAGATCTTGTGATTTAACACCTTGCAATTTCTTCCTTTGGGGCCACGTGAAAGATAAGGTCTACGCCAATAGCTCAGCGTCGATTCAAGACCTCAAAGATGGAATTCGTGAGGCTATCGAGGACATAGGGTAGCCACTTTGCGATTTGGTTATGGAAAATTTCATGAAAAGGATATGGTCCTGTAAGCGTGGTCGTGGTGGCCATTTGGCTGATGTTGTGTTCCATTATTAACGGCATACCTTCCTCTTTATAATGAAATAAACATCCGATCATTTATCTCAAAAAATACCATTTTTCTTTGAATATCAAAATGACACCTCTTATTGGAAAACCCTTTAGTTAAAATTGGCTTACCAAGACTCTTATATAACTTTTATTATTGAAAACAAAATATTTTTAAAAACCGCTCCTAAGATTTTTCTTAAGTACCCACATACATTCATTTGATTTTTAAATTAATGGATTTGCAAACAAAATTGATATCTGAAACATGAAAAAGTGGGTCCTACAATTCTGTCTGTCTGTCCGCAACTCGACCTAACATCTAAAGGACTGAAGCGATTTTCTTAAAAGGTTTTTTAGTGATTAAAGGGGTGAGAAATTTTGTAATTATCTCCGAAAATAACTGTACCTTTATTGTTGTTTGGCTTGACCTATTTTAATAAATATTTTTCTAGAGTTAGTCCTTTCAAATTAAAATAAAATTGCAAACAAAAATGTTCAAAAACGTATATTTTTTTTTTTGGGAAAATAATGTGATCTAGTCGTGCATTTTATTTATATAAGGTAAAAAAATAATGGCACCTGCCTGAAAAGCTTATTTATCGGAAAATGAGTGCAACAGCTTGAAAAGGGTGAAAGTGGGTTATTGAGTACTGGGGAAACAACAATTGTACTTTGTTCTGCAACAAGCAGTTGCAGGAAATTGATATTTCAAAAATAATTTCAAAAAAGCCCTAACAATTTAAAATGTTGTTTTCTATGAATTCATATACTTATATCATATAATATTCATTATTCACACAGATGAAACGATAGACATAATATTTACTTACAATGTTTTGAACTCAAATTTTCTTTTATCAATTTAAAGACCAAATTTAATGCTTTTTTTGCATTTCCTAAAAATTGTAATGAAATTATCATTGTTAATCGCCCATCCTACCACTGTTCCTTTTCTACATCTATAAAATTAAGTTAATTTCATTAATTGATTGACTATAAAATAAATAAATTAAAAAATGATTGATGTATTTTTTTTCAGGTAAGGAACACTTTCCAATTGATCAACCAAATCGCAGTAAGTAATAGACATTAATATTATGTTTCAGTACTTAAATTTGCGTTGCACGTCTGTTTAAAACTTAACGATAATTATATGTATTTTATGAGTTGATTCAACGAAGGTATACAAAGGACATAAACATTAATTAATTTTATTTCGTTCCAATTATTCAATATTCATATGATGGTGTGAAAGCTTTGCAGACTTTTCTCCTTTTTAATTAATTTCCTTTCATAAGATTAAAATTGGATTTAAATCAAACCGAATATCTAATTGAATTTGTGTTCTTCGACCCAGATCAGACCGGGTTCTGGGGTTTCATAGTTTTAGCCACACCATGTAAGGCAAAGAATTTAAATTCTAAGTCAATAGTGTAACAAACAAATTCCAAATTCTTGACCAATGTTAAGGCTAAGTTTTGAAGATTTTGCTGCAAAAGGATAATATATATTCTCTATAAAATAGCATTATCACAAAAGTTGAGTAGTCTATGACTCCTATAAGTTCCTTGGAAAAAGTTGAGCTGTTAATTTGTCCATAAATATTTATGAACAATATTTTAATTTAGTTGAATAAATTGAATGCAATACTTTGATAGCCCTACAACTTGGTGGATCTAAAATTCTCACAAGAAAAAAGTTTGACTCTGTATATAAAGTTTTATAAATTTAATCTCATTTCAATCACAACCAGCGCACATTGAACTCTTTATTTTCATAACTTATTTACCATCAACTTGAAAAAGACATGCATTCGCACAAATCTTTTGAATAACTTCCGAACTATACAGAATTTCAAATCGACGCCTCGGAATAGAGCCCCGCAGTCCAAAAATATCTCATCAAACATACAAAAAATACAACAAAAAAAGTATTGAATAAGTTTTCGTTAACACTGACAAGAAAGTTATAATTTAAAAAAAAAAAAAAGAATTCACCACCGTAAAAGAGGTGTAGAAGGTACTTAAAAAGGAAGTGAAATTTCAACACCCACTCAACTTTCATCCTTCTCTATTTAGAACTTCTAACTATAGTAGAAGGTATATACGCCTCCAACTCCAATCAATGGCAAAAGTTCACTGGTTCCACCATCAAATTGCAGGCGTTTTAGTCGTCGTCGTCAGGACAGAACCAACTATTGCAGAAGCACTCAACGCAAGGAAAGATCTCATTAAATGTGCATAACATAAATTTCGCAAAATATTCTTGCAGCACCCATCTGTTGGCAGCTATAGCAGCGTGGAGATGCTATTTTTAGCAGCTCATATACTTTCTTTGTCGAGCTCGAGCCTTAGAGTGACATCATGTTAGGCATCTTGCTCGGACCGATACACAACTTAAAATGCATGGACTTTAAGGACATTTCCTAGAATCCAGCTGAGTATGGGGCATAAGTGAACTGTTTAGTCACATCTCTTCTTAAACTGGATTTAACAAAGTTCAACCATCATAATCCCAGTTGACATAACAGCTCCCACCTCCAAGATATTTTTTTCTCCTCCCTCATGGCTGGAATGTTTTTCTTTCTTCTTTTCACTGATGGTTTGGGTTTTTTTTTTGTTGTTCTTGTTCTTTTGAAACGCTAAGGTTTATTGATGAAAAGTGCACAGAAAAGTTCGAAGCAAGGATAAAAATCATTTCTATGGACTTTAGCTATCTGGACGTCTTCTCCGACATGGTTCGTTGTAAGTTTAATCCCTTACAAAAAAAACACCACTTGCTCCCACAGGATATACATACATATTCATTGAACTTCCACCTGAGCTAGCACTAAACCGTTGCTCCTCTCCATCAATATTTATCCACATCCATCCAAGCCTTCTGCAGCTTGGCTTAGGTACATTTTACTTTGTCGATAACCAACTATACCATACCAACTACCGGATACGGACAAAGACGATATAAGAAGAGAACCGCCCGCCCTGCCCTCCTTTAAAGCTCATAAGCAAGGTTTTGACATTTTGCTTTAGAAAATATTCATTAATGAGATTAAGAGCTCTGTGCCTTAATTCGGTTCGTTTTTCCACCAAGCATCATCAGAGAGGTAATGGTTTCGTTCATAACTTCTGTGTAAAAATTAATTTCAGATGGAGGATGGCTGTTGGCTGCCATATTTTTTTTTTTTTTTTAGTTGTTAAATCCAAGTCAACCCCCTTTGGCTTAATTCACTCTGAACTTCCTGGGTGGCGCGCAAATTGAGACGAAGTAGGTGTTAAATGTTTTGAGTGATTGAACACAAAAGGTGCCACAGCGACAGCCGTGTCTTGATAGCTGCACAAATTGAAATTCAGGAAAAAAAAAAACAAAAACTTAATGAAGGAATATAAAATACAAACAGAGAATTTATTCGAGTTTTATTTGCTGTGGCTGTATAGGTAGGAACTATACCTTTTTTCATACATTTACAAATACAAAAAAAAAACAACGACGAATAAGTATACAGTGCAGTTCGCTTGATTAGACCATCGGGTAACCATTCTCAAAGAAACTTGTTATTAAAACATTAAATTCTGTCTGAAAATCACATATGCAAGACTTTTTGATACTTTCTTTTAACTATCCTTTGAAAAGAATCTTACCTCAATTTGATTGTGATTAACGAATTGCACATTTAATGAACATTTTCCTAAAATATGCCATGAAGAAAGTGTTACATTCTCTTTTAAAAATATTTACCTGAAAGTTGATTTTGGAAAAGAGAAACAAAATTTGTCAAAATTTGTGACGGGTGTGACGAGGTAATGTGAAGGTTATGTTACTTAGTGTGAATAATACGGATGAATAAAATATAATAAACGAAATTCTTAAAGGAAACTATATTTTTATCATATATGTGTCACCATTTCGCACACAAAGTTGGAAATACTTTTCTTTGAACTGTGAAGTTTTTCGAACTCAAAAGTGTAATAATTCCACACTTCGATGGGAATTAATTTTTTTTAAGAGCAAAAGTTAAATAAATAGGTTAAATAATTAAATTTTTATATAAAGGCGTCATTCAATGAAATTATATCCTTACACCGAACAAAACTGAAGCTTAATTGAAGAACATAAATATTAAGTTTGAAAATTCCAAATTGTTACGGATGTGACACAAATACAATATTCGTCATAGTTCGCAGGTCCTCCCTTAAATTAAAATTTTTATAAACATTCATTTTTTGTACTAATAAAAGATTACATTTTTGTGTTACGTTTGTGCCACTTTCCACTTTATGAATCCACTGCGCCTAAGCTCAGTTCTTTCTTACTAGTGAAAAGCCTAATTATGCTGTGAGTAGGTATAGATAATTGAATTAAGTTAATAATTCTCAAATGAACACACAAGAAAATATTGCAAATACAATGTTTCCAACTTTCGCAATATAGATTGGCAACATAGTTTAGTTTTTATTTTGTTGTTCAAAAGTTACTTTATATTTACACATGAAGGATCCTTTTTTCACACACTGTAGGTTGCAATTGTTTAAGAAATGAACTCGGGGAAAGTCTTATTTAAATTTTTTTTTTTAAATTGCTTCTCCCTTGCGATTTTAAATGTCTTGCCTTTACCTACATGCTATACCTTTTTGTTGCATCTTATACGAATCACCCTGTATAAATATTCAATTAAAGAAGACTTTACTAAGATGTAAATTTACAAATTTAGAAATCTAATGGATTTTTTGAATGTACCTATCTAAATGATTCGCACTGTATATTTATGAAAAACAATAAAATAAAAGGAAAAGATGTAACTTTTACACACGGCGCCGGCCGTGGCATCACAAGAGAGAAACTCTTGCCTGGGCTCAGCGCTCAGCAGCTTAACCGAAGAGGAAAACTCATGGAGAAAATAAAAATTTGTCGTCCCTCTGAATATTTTTATTTTTATCGCCACACTGCAGGGATACTTTTCTGTGCTTTTTTTTTCCTTTTTAACTTACTAAGTTTTTTTTATGTGTTTATATTTATTTTTGCTTCATTTTGTTTTTTTTTTTTTATTTTATTTTTATTGTTTTAACTTTTAAAAACAAACTGTCCAGTCCTGAATCCTTTAAATGAAAGAATGTTACAAAAAAGTTCTTTGAAAGAGTTGACAAAACAGAGTAGTACTGTCCGCTGTGACCTACAAGGATTGTATTAAAAAAAAAAATATTAAAATTTGTTGCTTTTACAGATAAAACGTTAAATTTTCTGTTTTTAAAAACAGAACATTTTTTTTAATTCAGATTTGTATAAAAAGACAACGTCAGGCAGAATTAAACGTTTAAGCGCATTTAGTCTGGCTACTGAAATTTTTCTTTGTATACGAGAGGTTTTGAGTTTTCTTTCCATGTCTGCGTTTGTTGAAAATTTTTAATTAATTTTTTTTACTCAAGTAACTTTTTATCAAAAGAAAATCTTTAGAACCGTGAACTTTGAAATGAAAGAAAAATTGGATACAATTGCGAAGACTTTTTATTTTTATGTACTACAGGTACCTATAGTGCTAGTTTTTGGCTCGTGCGAACCTTAGTCGGTTTTTTAATCAATTTCATTCAATCTTTCAAATACCAGCTGCAACAATGAAAAAAAGCATGTTGTCTTCATTGAACCATTGATTTAAACTTAACTTTAATTTTTTGCAGACTAACACTTGTATGATGTTCACTGTGAAATGTCTGAATGGAGCCTTAACTTATTTGTATTTAATAAACATATCTGTTCGTGTTCTTCTCCAAAACTAATTTTTGTAAATTAAAAAAATAAAATATTAAGTTTTTGGACTATAAAAATGGAAGAAATTGGAAGTTTTGGTGAAGTACAGTAGGACATATAAATAATATAAATTAAGAAAAAAACAACAAAGCAAGAATTCTACTGGATACAATTTATTAGTTATGTATGTATGTGTACAAATACTAAACACCTTATAAAACTATGAATTCGTTAAAGCCTTCATAGTTCCGAAAAAATCTTTTAACAAAGATCTCCGATTGAAATTAGGAAAAGTTTTAAGGAAATTCTATTAAAATAGCAGCTACCCATTATAGAGAAAAGATAACCCATTATACTGGCTATCAGTTTGTCAGGACTAACTGCTTAACGCAATTGATCAGAAAAACTGAAAAACAAGGAACAAGTAATATGTTGGAGCAAATTTTAATGCCTCCTAAGTCTTCGTTAAGTTAAGTCTAAACTACCACTATACCATAGATTCTTTGAACCTTTTTTCTCAATAAAATAATATTTCAAATAGAAAAGAAAACGGAATATTATGGGATCTAGCAAATAAATTCTGGTATTCCGCAGGGAAATCTTCTTGGTCCGATATTGTTCATTTAGTGCTGGTGCATATCGTGTGGATTAGTATCATCACAAATCTGCTTATTTTTGTTAATTCGCACATTTATTCTTTCAAAAAAAGGGTATCTTGACAAAGAATTAAGACACATTGGATACATTACATATACAGAGTCTTCTATTAAGCCATATTTAAATTTAAATAAAATGAAGTGTGTGTGAGATATCATCGAAATTTTTTATTCGTATGAAAGGCCCATCGATGTATGGAATATAACATCGTTCAAATGTCCGCCGCGGTTTCTCTGGGTGGCGCGAATCCGGAATGTCTAATTTTCCATGACTCTGGCGCATAATCAGGCTAAATTTGATCGAAGGCATGGGTTACCTACAGTTGGCTTTGAAGGTCGCTGTGGTTTGTGGCTTATTCATAGACTTGCGACTTCAGAAAAACCCACAAGAAAAACTCTAACGGGGTCAAATCGCACGATCTCGGTGGCCAGTTCAAATCACCTCCACGTGAGATGACCATACCCTCGAATCGCTCCTGCAGAATTTCCAATGTAGTATGAGCTGTATGGCACGTAGCGCCGTCCTGTTGATATGGACATTACATGTCCATCGTTTCCATATCATCCAAATCAGGCCAAAAGAAGTTGGTAATCATGGACCTAGGGCGCTCGTCGTTGACGGTGATGGCCTGGCCAACGTTGTTTTTAAAGAAATATGGACTGATGACGCAGCCAGCCCAAAATCCACACCAAACAGTGACTCGGGATGCATTGGTCGCTCTTGGATCGCATGGGGTTTGGTAATGTCCCAAATTCGACAATTTTGTTTGTTGACCTACCCCTTCATCCAGAAATGGGCTGAATCGCTGAAGATGACCATAAATGTGCGAAGACGCGGAATATTGCCCGAACAGAACACCCATTTTGATAAAACAATTTTATCATTAATTTACACGTATTTTTGAACGCTTTATCCATCCATGATGATTTGGCAAAATAGACTGAATAATTGACAGCCAATTTGACAGATGAAGCTTCAACAATATGGCCGCTATCGACTGTCAAAGTTCAGAAGTCCTCTTTAGAAGACCCTTTACAATATACATACATAGGTATCAATTTTACTCTATGTTTTTTTTTATTTCCGTCCCGCACCCATCGTAACAGCATGTGAAATAATTGAAGTATACGGATATAAAATTGTTCTGCTCAGAAGATTTGTCGCACTAAATCTGGCTAAATGTCAAATTTTTGAGGAGTGGAAATGAAATTTCAGGAAAGGTTTGCGCACTAATTTGCACTAATTCGGGATAAAAGTCAAAAAATTATACTCAACAAGATTTGCCGTAGATCAGTAAAAAATCTTGGTCAACATTTTCAAGAATTACAACTCAATAAAATAAATGTTAACAATAAATAAAAGTACTAGAACGAAGTTTATCAATATAAAAATTCTTTAAATATGCATTAAGTTATAAATATAAAAGAAATACAAAATTGTTAGTTCTACATTTTCTTCTTCAAAAACTAAAGCTAAATGATAAATATTTTATTAAAAGTATTATGATTAATTACCAAAACTAAAACTTACATAAATAGAATTAAAACTTGGGCAACCTTGGTATCTGAGTTCAACTGTCAAATTCTTTCATCTGAAATACGCCACACGGGCATTTGACAACAAGCAAGAAATAAAGGGTTTTCCAATAAGAGGTGTTATTTTGAATAGCCCGCTGTTTCGGTAGCTGTCACTTTTGAAGCTGTCATTTTTTGACATTTGACAAGTAGAAACTACGCCATTTATAAAAATGGAACGATACACGCTTCAACAACGCATTGAAATTATTAAAATTCACTATAAAAATGGTGAAAATTTGGCAGAGACGGTTCGTAAAACTAAAACATTTTTGGGTCGTCGTGAAGCACCTTGTCGGACCGCAATACAGAAATTGGTGGACATATTCGAGCTGTTGGGACAAGTTAGTGATGTGAAGAATAAAACCCGTGCACGTCGCTCAAGAACAACTGAGAATATTGCTGTTGTAGCCCAAAGTGTTGAAGAAAACCCAGGTTTGTCCATTCCTCGTCGTTCTTTGGAACAAGGCATTCCACAAACGTCATTACACCGTATTTTGCATAAAGACTTGGGTCTTAAGGCTTATAAAGTTCAGTTAACACAAGAACTCAAGCCGGCTGATCATCAACAACGTCGTGTCTTTGCTGATTGGGTCCTTGAAATGCATGAAAATGATCCGGAATTTCATCGAAAAGTCATCTTGACTGATGAGGCCCATTTCCACCTCGGAGGCTACGTCAACAAGCAAAACTGACGCATCTGGGGCTCGAAAAACCCAAGAGTTATTGTTGAAAAGCCTCTCCATCCTCAACGTGTGACTGTTTGGTGCGGTTTATGGTCCGGCGGGGTCATTGAACCTTACTTTTTCGAAAATGAGGCTGGAGCAACACTTACGGTCAATGGATTGCGCTATCGAGAGATGATTAATGATTTTTTATGGCCGGAATTGGATGGTATTGATCTGGACAACGTTTACTTTCAACAAGACGGCGCTACGTGCTACACAAGCAATGAAACCATCGATCTTTTACGGGAAAAGTTTCCGGACCGTGTTATCTCTCGAAGAGGTGATCACAATTGGCCACCGAGATCTTGTGATTTAACACCTTGCGACTTCTTCCTTTAGGGCCACGTGAAAGATAAGGTCAACGCCAACAGCCCAGGGTCGATTCAAGACCTCAAAGATGGAATTCGTGAGGCTATCGAGGACATAGGGCAGCCACTTTGCGATTTGGTTATGGAAAATTTCATGAAAAGGATATGGTCCTGTAAGCGTGGTCGTGGTGGCCATTTGGCTGATGTTGTGTTCCATTATTAACGGCATACCTTCCTCTTTATAATGAAATAAACATCCGATCATTTATCTCAAAAAATGCCATTTTTCTTTGAATATCAAAATCACACCTCTTATTGGAAAACCCTTTAGCTAAATTTCACGGAATAAAACTGTTAAAGAGGGGAAGTGTTTTATTCCCACGTCAGCGCTCTCTGTAGCTAGAAATACTACAATGTTTGATGATATGTGGAACAAGTTCGAACTAAAAATAACTAAATTTAGCGGTTTGAAACTGCTGACTTCACAGTGAAGTTGGCAGTACATGGGGTTACACCCACTATTTAATGAACTGCCAAATCTGGAATAGAAATGCAAACAAAACTGCAAACTCCAGTGGTCCCGTTAGTCTAGACGTGAAAATTGTTATGGCAATTTCACAAACGTAATTGTAAATTCTGACTCGCAATTGCCAAGGCCATAGTTTAATTGAAAATTAAATTGAAATGTCAAAGGAAGCCAGTAAATTTTTTTCTAAATTTCACTAACTACGATGTATTTGAACAAAGTATATTTTATCGGATTTAATTGTATCAACATTATCCTTCTAATATCAAAAACAAATCACTCCAAAACAACACCCCTCTTAACTTAAGTTGAATGGCTCAGGCATTGATCCCATCAGAGCATTATAAATAAGCTATCAACGTGAGAGAGAAGCAGAACCCCATTAAAGCTCCAACACTTTGCAAAAGTTAATTCTTCCAATGTTCTCTGTCTCTACGCTGTATACCTATACATAGTATAAATTCCCTTGATCCCATAAAGCATCAAATTTATCTTATGTTTTGTATATAAACCCCCCCAAAGCATCCAGTTGGAGCCCCATAATAAACGACGCAAACAACTTACATAAATATCTGAATTTGTTAATGAATAATGCGAACTCATCAATCCAACGAAGTGAAACACGTGAAAGGCATCTTTCAGAAAGGGACATTAACCATTTCACTTAATTTCAATATTCAAAAGTTCAGAAATAATTCATTGTGGTACGGTATACCATGCCATAGGGAGATGGCAAGTGCTTCGAACCGAACATAACTGAGAGCTGAATGGACCAACGAAAACGAACGGTCCTCTGGATATATGTATTTTTGTATGGATGTTGTCAGGGTTAGTTAATTTTGTAGCAATTTTGGAGTTTCAATATGGAAGAGTAAAAGCCAAAAAGAAAACAACAATAATTCCAAAACGAAAAAGGGACACATCCCTATATTTTCCTATCCCTATACCTATCCCTTTAGGCCATTAACATTCCTTATGTTTTTTTTTTTTTTTTTTTTTTTTTTTTAAAACGACCGTACCTACAGAGTGCGAGTGCGTAAAGTTATTCGATATGGCGTTATGTTTTGGCATTTTGTGTGAAATATATGAATGTCCTTTTTTGGTTAATATCAGTATTTTGGGTTAGCGAAATGATAGTTGATAAATTATAAATTTAAAATTGGTTCCAGAAGTTCTTCACACAGAGATTTGGTAAAATATTTTTGTCATTATCAAAGTTATGTTTAATGACATAGGGAAATGTGGGAAGGCCAAAGGATTTGTGTCAAAAACAGCAGAGGGTCACAAGATTCAAATTTCAAATTTAGGTCCTTTTTATATTTAAATTTCTATACACTAAATATGGTACCTATTGGTTTTACAAACAAAAATAATACGTTTTTTGATTGAATTTAAATAGTATTGCCAGACTATACCAAACATCTTAAAAATATTTTTTATTAGTTAAAAAAATGTTTGTCTTACTTTCACACTCCCACACTTTCTCACATTGCTACACTTTCCTACGAATACAATGTCACGCTTAAAACAGGATATTTCACTTTTCTCGCATTATTGGTCGCATGACATATTTTTCATGATATATTTCTCGCATAATACTTATCTCGCATTTTACTTTTTTCGCATGATATATTTATAGTATGATACTTTTCTCGCGTGATATAATTCTCGCATGATATATTTCTCTCATGATATATTTTTCGTATGATATATTTCTCGCATGATACTTTTATCACGTGATATCTTTCTCGCATGATATAATTCTCGTATAATATATATTTCTTGCACGATCCTTTTTTCGCATAATAATTTTCTTGCATGATATATTTCTCACATAATACTTTTCTCGCATGATATATTTCTGTAGAGATAACGGTACCTGCCGTTACAACCGTTTTATAAAAAATATCTCGGATTCGGCTCTAACGCTTTTGAAAAAAAAATTTGTTTGCACTTTTATAGGTGTACCGTGTGCATTTCGGTAAAAAAAAATACCAAGAACTGCTGTTAACGGGATCTGTCGTACAACTGTGTTTTCTTTTTTTTATTTTTGAATTTCTCGTTTACGGCGTGTCCGATTTCGATTTTTAATGTATTCGTAACAGCGGCATCCCATTTTTTTTTAATTTTCAAAAAATATAATTTAGATCACCGCTAAGTGCTCAAGTTTGTCTTCTAGATAAATAAGAGCAATTAAAACACGCTTGGTTCAGAGGACGTTCAGTGTTCGATATATGCTTGAGCCTATTGAAGACGTACCATACAATTATAATATTCTATAAAGCTTGCCATACACGAGCGATTCAAATTACATCGCGTGATTGGGCTCGGCCGAGCCGTTTGGGATTTTCAGCAAGTCAGCTGGTCTGTCTTCGGGACAAATGGCTACGTATCCACGTTTGCACGGATCAATCTTCTTTTTTTTTCAATTTCAATCTTCCTCTTGTTACAATGAAATTTTATCTCAACTAATAAAAAACTCATCTCTTTGCATTGGAAGTAACACATTTTTCTAAAAATTTTTCCTCATACCAAAGTAATCCTATTTGAAAATAACATACATACATGAATTCTCTCTGATTAACCGAATTCAGACTAAAAGGATACCGCAATCTACTACTGAACAACCAAACCCATATTTGTGTATGCCATGTCCCATAGGTAACATTAAGGCTACTCAGAATAAATTCCAAATGCATATTTAAACTGCACATTGCCATTCTATAGGGTAAATTTTTAATGCACTTTCTCAATGGAGTAATTCTGTTAAACCTCAAAAGACCTCTTCAGCTATAGTATAATCCATCCCTGATGCAATTTGCAAATTGCCTTAAAAAATAAAACATAATATTCTGTAACCAAGATTCCACAACCGCCTCTTTCGCACTCAAACCCTCTATATTATTATTCTCAAAATTCTCAAAATAAAAACATAAACTGCTTAAAGTGAAGAGTTCAAGCGAGCGAAATTTAATTCAAAACAACATCTTAGCGTAACCACATATTTCCGAGGGGTAATATGTGAGTACCCACATTTGTGAAATATCCACTCTTCGTGAAACAAGAAGGATACGCCTATATGTGTATAATAGAGGCTATATAGCATCTATACATATGTATATATGCATCCACCCAACCCAGCCACCCCTTTCATTTGAGCCATTTATTTTTATTACAGTCATTCAATTTCGAGAGAATCAAGAAAATCAACAGAAGCAGAAAGCAACTTCAAGCAATTGGATTCTGCTTCCCTCTTTTTTCCTCTGTACCCTTTATACCTACATTACACCAGGACATCATCAGAAAATCATTTCCAATCATAACTTTCAGAAGTCTCTGCGGGCCTTTTGTGCGTTTTTTGTTTTTTGTTTTTTTTTTTTTTTAAGAAAAAAGTAAAAATCGTTAACCCAACTCCAACGTAGAGAAAGGATCCGAAGTGAATTCAGCGGTTTTGAAAATCTACCCACAAAGGAATCGCACCTCCACACTCAGCAAACTGAAATACAATATCGTTGCCTAACTTATTCTCTGACAAAGTGTGTAATATCGATAAGATTGTGTGGGGCTTAGGAAATTTAAAGACTAATGTCACCCAGTTGGGCTCTTTTTTTTTTCAATGAATATTGAAACACTGTACACGGAAGCTTTAAAGAAGCACACACACGAGTATAAAAAAAAACAAAAATCACAAGGGCATCCATCTAATGAGGCATAAATTTGTTCAGGCTTAAACAAGGAAGTGTAGGCAACGTACAAGGTTTTCCTACTTTTTTTTTTTTGTACAATTTTGTGTGTGTTTTTCCAAATTCAAGCCCCAATTTGTGTTGAAATTGTATTTTAAGAATATATTGAATATATATGCGTTAGAGAGAAATGGGTTTTTCTTTTGGGGTAGTTTCCTGTCTATAGGGAAATATCAGTGCTGCCATATTCTTCCAGTCGATTTAAGGACTTAGTTAGTTCCGTTTTCTTTCCCAATAGGATTGATTGGATCGATCCATTAAATGGGTGGGAACACGAGTGTTTGGATTTTTTTTTTTTAGTTTGGCTTTTGTCTGAAGCGAAAAGAAAAACGATAAGCCATCGATAATGTTTGTTTTGACAAGGTCGAATTTCGTTTACTCGAGCAAGACGTTAAAATGCTAGTAATTTTAATTATAGAGATTGAGCATAGTTTCTTCTTCCTCCCCTGGGCTTATTGATGTTTTCGTGTGAATGTTTGAGGTTCTAATTATACACCTTGAATTAATATAATCATCCCAATTATAGAATCCGATAATTGAGATGCGGTACAAGTCAGAATTCGATGAATGAGCTAGCTGAGAGGAGGGAGTCAGACTCTATTTTGACATTTTTACTGCTAACGAAATGTTAAAGTTGAGTCTGACTCCTTCCTCTCAGCTCATTCATCGGATTCTCTAGTCAAGGTGAATGTTATGTCGCTTCGGTTGGATTTCTGAACTGTTGCCTATTCCAATCGAAAATGGGAAATTAGGAGTAAAAGGACTATAATTCCAAACGTCCACTCGAAAATGAAAGAAATAGAAAAAGTTATTCGTAAGACTTTTTGGTCCATCGCGTCGGCCAGGACAGACCTTTCTTATATGCATATATACCTACATTGAGATACAAAATGTGCGAGTTCAACGCATATCAGAATTCTCAGAATTCTGAGTTTTTAGAGCTTCTGATTGGCCAGCTGTCATAAAAAGTTAGATGTCATCTGAATTTTCAGAACTTTTTATGACAGCTGACCAATCAGAAGCTCCAAAAATTCAGAATTCTGAAAATTCAGTTAGGCGTTGAACGCGCCCAATGATATGAAGGATTATTTTACTCCAAATTTGGTTACTCGCTTTTATTTGTAATTTCCTAAAGGCAAGTATCGTGAATAGGGACTAATTATACTTCAGCATCTCTGCCAAACTCGTCAGTTTGCGCAGCATGACGATGAAGGAATTTTGATTTCAAGAAAGGTTTTAAGGCAAGTCGACGCCGACGCGACGCATTATAATGCAATATCATTAAAATCGTTCTTGAAACAATAGTGTGCAACTCGCAAGGCAACAACAAAGGTACAATTTTTCAAAGGTCCGTTCAACTTCTTGCTTATGCTGATGACAAATAATATATGATCGGGAAAACGAAGTAAGCTTTCACTGGCGCATTTGCAAGTTTTGAAATGGAGGTAAAGGAAGTGGGCTTGGCTGTTCATGAAAACAAGATAAAGTTTCTACATAAGTCAAAAACAATAGATGTTCTTCAAGCTTTCGAGAATCCAAAGACTGAAACGTTGTCGGGCTAGGTCTTTCTATAATGAATTGTCAAATAATACCGAGAAAAAAATAGTATACCAGTTTAACACGACCCACACGTGTTATATATATAATTAATCCCTACAAAAAATTTGTTATTCTTAAATTTAAACGAAACACCGATTGCAAGACCTTGATCATATATCGTCCCTGTTTTATGGAACAGAAGTAGGATGAATCTTGTCATGAAGGGATGAAGATTTGCGAGGTTGCTTTGATATATTAATATTCTTCGGTTAATATTCGGTCCAGTGTGTTTCGATGGAGTGTAGATAAGAAGATTCAAGGACAAGTTCTACGGACTATACAGTGACGACAATCAGGTCAAAAAGTTAAAAATACAGTGGTTCAGAAATGTCTAGGACATGGGAAGCGTATTGAGAACGGCGCACCATCCTGATGAGTATAAGTTTATATACCCGTGATAGAGGAAGACCCCACCTTAGGTGCACGCCGCAAATGGAGAACAACTTACTGTACGTTACTGGGGGCAGTTAAGCTAGATGCCATATTCTGCCTGGAGGCGTTTCTCGGTTGAGGCCGTGTATTCAATCCTGGACTGTAACTGTTAGCAACATCTAAAGTAAAGTACAAAAGTTCTTGTTTAAATTATCGAAAAATACTGAGCAGATTTTTTGACGCCCTTGTACCCCAACGGCAAAATATTAAGTGTGGGTTGGGTACTCAATAGTTCTAAATAGAGTTTTTATCTAAAATATCTGAGAGTAACGGTACCTCCTTGAGACTATAATAGCTTAGTATTTGCAGTGAAAGGACCGCAAATAGAAATTTAATGAAAAGGTTCTTCTTCGGGGTCCCAATAGGGATCCACTCGGGAATCAAATTTTTTGAGAAACCTCTTTTAAGGGCCCCAACCGAGTTGTGCGGGCACACTTGATACCGGATTATAGGACCAAAACAGCGCAAAATTTAGTGTGGGATGCAAAATTAAAAACTTTTCAATTAAGAGTTACCACAACTTCAAAATGGGGTTTGTCTAGGTACGACAGTTGGCTCAGTAGTTAAATTTTGTCGTACCCTTCTTTTCCGGATTTTGTTCATCAAATATTGGGTGTAATTGCATGTACCTACCTACTGCTAACTTTACTTTGAAGTAATTATGGCACTCTTTTTCTCAGCAACTCAACTGCACATCCTGGAAACTTGCAGTAATCCTCCAAATTTGCAGTTTTGTAGGCAGTTCAGGAAAAATTAGCGCACATTTCGAAGTAAACAAAAAAAACAATCAAAAAAAAAATCATGTTGCACCGCCAACCGCCACTGACTAACATGACAGGCTTTTTTTTCACCAACCGCGAAAACTAGGAACTTGCAGGCAGAAATGCTCAAAATGATATTTATGAAGCTCAAAAAAGGGTCAAACCAAATTTTGAAGTCGTAATTTAAAAAAAAAATTCATACTTCATCGCTAACTTCACAGTGCAATTATAGCAAAAAATTGTCTTGAACTCCAAATTTGGAGTCTTATTTCAAATTGATAGCTTGTCCGTTTTGTTGAAAAAAAAACAGCAACTTCACAGTGAAGTTAGCAGTACGGAATAGGAATGCAAAAAAATTGCAAATTCCTGTTGTGATACTTACTTACTTCACGGAAGTCAAAATTATCATTTTAGAAGGGTACGACAGCCTGGACTTAACGCATTGTGGAGTTGAGGTCACTTGAACATCTAATTCATTCATAATCAATCGCTCCAACTAAACAGAAATAATTATTTTTATTCATCTGCGATAATTCTGAAATAGTTTTCATTTCAAACAACTAAAAGTAGTGTTCTTATTGGAACAAATGTTCCCCATGTTTAGGGGGCCCACCGGGTAGTTTTTCTATGGCTCATTCCTGTCCTGATTTTTACTTAAAGTAAATAATTTCAAGTATTTGTTGGTTGCAACTTGTATTTCAAGCCAAATCGGTCTTGTCGAATTAAAAATATTATTTATTTCAATATCCGTCAGTTACTTACTACACTCTGGATCTGACATCCATTTAGTTAAAAAAGGTAACATTATAATGGGTGATTTTTTAAGAGGTTTAGAACTTTGTTAAAAAAAAAACACAAAAAATTCGAAAAAATGAATGAAATATTTATTTGAATCGATAGTTTGAACCTTGCAATTTAATGTTTAAAGATAATTTCATGCAAATGTTGACCGCGGCTGCGTCTCAGGTAGCCCATCCGCTGAGTCCAATTTTGGCATACTCTTTCACACATATCGGCCGGTATCTCACGAATGAATGCATGGATGTTGGCTTCCAGTGCGTCAATCGAAGCGGGCTTGTCCCTATAGACATTAGCCTTGACATACCCCCACAAAAAATAATCTAATGGTGTCAAATCGCACGATCTAGGCGGCCAATTGACCGGCCCGAAACGTGAAATTAACTGTTCACCAAACTCGCCTCGCAATTGCGCCATTGTTTCGCGTGCTGTGTGGCATGTGGCACCGTCTTGTTGAAACCACATTTCATGCAAGTCAAGAACTTCCATTTTGGGCAAAAAAAAGTTTGTTATCATCGCTCGGTAGCGTTCACCATTGACAGTAACGCTGCGATTCGCATCATCTTTGAAGAAATAGGCCCAATAATGCCGCCGGCCCATAAACCGCACCAAACAGTGGCTTTTTCGGGATGCATTGGTAGCTGTTGCAATGCTTCTGGCTGATCTTCACTCCAAATGCGGCAATTTTGCTTATTTACGTACCCATTCAACCAAAAATGAGCCTCATCGCTGAACACAAGCAGCGCGCGATGAACATTTCGAACCGGGCACGAATTTTGATAGTAAAATTCAATAATTTGCAAGCGTTGTTCATTTGTAAGACGATCCATGGTTAAATTGCAAACCAAACTGAAGCTGTTTGACAGTGACACAAGGTACTAAACACACGTCAGCTGTCAAAACCAGTGTTGCCAAAACCAAACCAGCTAAAAAATCACCCTTTAGCTAAATAAAAACCTTTTAATATTTTTGCTAAAACATTATTTTATGAATACAATATCAATCGTACTTAAAATCTGAAAATTTATTGTTTTCGAACAAATACATAGATATTTGAATTTAAAATAATTCACTAAAAGCATTCTAATTTTTATATAGAATATAGATCTCCAACGAAATGTTTGATGCTGCTCTTGAAATCTAACGTTTTCAAATGTTTGCACATATGTAAATGTATATTTCCCCATTGTTTTCTTTCTAATGTTGCATTTGTGATCAAAATTTTAATAGGTTTCAACAATATAATCACGGTTGCCACTCACAATAAAATCTCTAAAAGATAAATTGCTTTTAAAGGATGCAATTTCAAATTTGCGATTTAAAAGCACCAGGGCGTATGGCGTACGTGGTGATATTGCTATTTTTCCTTATTGTTGGAGTATTTTATAGTATTGACAATTCTTCTATAGTGACAGGTCTGCCATAGGACTACTCAATTTATGCAGCAACTTTTTTTTAAAATTTACAAATCCGGCTCAACTTACCTTGCCACCAAAATTTCACACAAATCAAGTCAGGAACCTAATTAAATTGCAAGGACAAGTTCTTAACTCCCATTTATATTATCTTTAAACTTCTTAAAAATA
Source organism: Leucozona laternaria (assembly GCA_932273885.2). NCBI lineage: Eukaryota > Metazoa > Arthropoda > Insecta > Diptera > Syrphidae > Leucozona > Leucozona laternaria. The sequence goes on from OW026368.1 coordinate 99,633,969, forward strand.
TTTTTTTTATAATTCAATTACCAAACGCAAGTGGTAACCATGCGAAATAAACCTATTCTTTCCAATCCCCCAAAGTATATGGTCATTGGACATAATATTTGGGTTAGGAAAACATCTATTAATTATTCTGTCCGCAGCACATTCTAAATATATTCAGATGTACAGTATGCACAGTAGAAACATTGTGTATGTATATTTGGTATAAATTGTATCTAAAACATTTGAATATAGTATATGCAAGCATGGGGGACCGTTTATCGCACTTAGGCAATGCCAACCTATCTCATTTACAATTCTATCAGTTTCAGTGTGGGGTTCGTATGCTATTATTCTCGACATTGCCTTTCTGTCTCACTTTATCTTCAATTACCTCAAATTGCAATAATTTGCAAACTTAATTAATTTCTCTCCTAGCGATTGTGCTGTATGGAATTCCCACCCTTAGCTTTTCCGCTAAAAACAGCCTTTTTGACTCTCTGACATGAGCGTCCGTCGCGTATTTTACTGTTGTATTGTAGTATCTATATACATATTATGTTCTGGGTATACGTATACCCGTATACCCGAACTCAAACTGTAGTAGGCCTCTCCATATTCTGGCTGGAAAAGTTCATATACCAATACAATAACAAAATTATTTGCGATTACTGAAACAACCTTACGTATATATCAACAGCAACCGAACGGAACGGAACGCAAGCTCCGGGTGAATTGGCGAAAATTTCCAAACCCAACAACGCAATTATTGCCAAAAAAAAAGGATTTGTTTGCATACAACGCTGATGCTGACGCTGACGCTGGCTCTAAGGCTCGGCCGTGTACCCCCATGCCCAGCCCATATCGCATAGTCTCCTTCTGCTTCAGGATAAAATGACTGCACTATGTGGTAAAGGATAGAATTTCGAAACGTTGCAGGAAGAGTGTTTTTGTTGGGAGCCCTAAGCTTAGAAGGTATAGGTATACTAACAGTGGCATCGACAATATAAGTGGTTAAAAGGGGGGGGGGGGGGGTTGTGGTACATAAGGTTATAATGAAAATTGATCCTAATAGTGTTTCTGTTGGTTTGTGAGTGAACATTAAAGTTGTACGCCAAAACCAATACCGAATTTCGGGATACCATTATGAGTATCCGTTTTATAAAAAGTTAACAACGTCTGCCATTCTTGCAACTATACTGATGCAACGGTGCACTTTTGAATGAAATTGTTTCTCCTCGTCGAGATTAAACAAAATTGTAGGTATTTCTACAAATAGAAGAACAATTCCAACCCGAACCAAAAATGTTATGGAAAGGAAACTTTTTAATTTTCATCATTGAAAGAGATTTCAAGTATTTCATACTTGAGGCAATCAAGCATATAGGTTTTGAATTTCCTATTGTTTCCGATACTGTTTTAAATGGGAGCAATGTGCTTCATGCAGACTTTTTTGATCATTGAAAATAATGGTGGCCTTTTGAATGGTTGGATCAGTGGTGGGAGGCATTTTAAAGAAAAATCCCTTCAGACAGTCGGAAAATTCCCTTTTTGTCCCACAAATCTTTTCTTGTTTCTCATTTCAGATGTTCTTCAAACGTTTTTGAATTCAGGTTTTATAGTGATTTTACTTGAGGGGAAACTTAGCTTAGCTCCAAAAAGAACGGCACCTGCCATACAATCGTCTTAAAAATGGTTATTTATTTCAAAAACGTCTCTCACTATTTTATTTAAATAAAAATTGGACCAAAAGATATTCTTAAATGTAACTATATCTGCCAATGAAAGCGTGTTCAGAATTTTGACTTTCTCATTAACGGCTTAAGCAATTTCTATCAACAATTTTATACAGGAAATCATTTTAAGTCAAAATAATATTTCTTATACAAATTTCAAACCAACGTTGTCTGGAATTGACAAAAATCAATATCAATTCAAAAATTCATAAAACCGGTCTTAGGTTAATGAATTTCGAATGGCATACTTTTTTTTTTGCGAATATCACACAAATGAGGTGTTAAATATCGCTGATGGCTTTGAAGAACTTTAACCATTGATTGGAAATTGTATATTACTGACTAATTTCTGAAAAGAGTAATTGACCAATTACCGACCCTAAAGATGGCATACTTTATTTTTTTTTTCATCAAATATCCCACATCTGAGGTGTTCAGATCCCGGAGGGTATCCTCGAACGGCTTATGGATGAATGAAAAGCAAGATGAGTTTTTTCGTTTGTAAACTAGTGTAGTCTAAAAAAAAAACAAAATATTTAAATTAAAAAAGAAAAAAACTCGTGTTACCCATACCATCTGCTTATCCCGTACAAGGTGGCGCCAAAGTCATCATCCTATCGGAAGCAGCTATAAAACTTTCAAATGGCGCAAATGTCAATTATTTTTCTTTGATATTTGTGAAGTGTAACATCATACTCCTAAAGAACGCGGAATAATTATTGATTTGATTTTTTTTGCGAAATAATTCGACGATGGTGTTGGTGCAGCGTGCGCAGATTTCCCGGTCTTCTGACTTCAAAGAGTATGGAACTACACAAAATGCTGCCAGGTCTGGCCGGCTCAGGAGTAGCCGTTCCGCTGAGAATATCGCAGCTGTGTCAAAAATGTCATAGAGGCCCCGGGACCGACATCTCTGTGGATATGTGGATAAGCTAAATTATTGCTTCTGATGTACCGAAAATCTGCGTGTAACCCACAAAGAGGCTTAAAATTACTATGTAAGGTTGTTTGCCGTTTACACTGAAGACGTCATCGGGGCGCTTTTTTTTCCCAAAACACAGCGCCAGCGGCCCAAACGATAACTGTGAGTGGCGAGCGCTACAGCACCATGCTCAATGACTTCATCCTTTTTGGAACTGGAGAACATGTGATTCCAACAGGATGGAGTAACCAACGGTGGATACTGCAGAAGCCACAACCGAAATTTTGAGGGCGCCATTTCCAGGTTACCTAATTTCTGGAAATTTCGGAAAAATTGCCTAATTTAACAGTTCCAGACTTTTTTGTTGTTTATTTTGTGAAGTCTTGAGCCTGTGTCAACTCAAGCCTCAGACTCTCATAGCCGTCAAAGAGAATAACCGTTAAGCATGCGAGGACCTATCGCCAGAAGTTTTGGCAAGAGTGATGGAAAATGCAATAATTTGGGGCCGAACGCTCATCAATTCTGGCGATCGGCCACTTAGCCGATATCATTTTCTCGACTTATTGAAAAAAAAATTAAAAGATCAAATAAATATAATCCAAAAGCAGAAAACATCGAGTGAAAAATTTTTCGCCATAACTGGGTGTCAATGTTCCAAGGAGATTCAATCTTAAATATCGTTAAATGCCCCTGCTATTATAGAGTAAGAGTGCTCTTTGTATCGTAAAAGTATAGCTCCAAAGTTTATTGCTAAATACACCCTTCATCATAATAGCACATAATTAAATACCTTCTAATTTTTCATCAAAAGACAAGGCTTGAAAAAAAAAAAATAATAATAAAATGAAATATCTCTTGGCCCTCATATACAGATGTTGCAATATTCTTATAATTAGGACAGCTAATAAAACTGAAAAGCTTAACTCCATTAAAATTGAATTAAACTTTGAGTCAAGGCTTGATATCATATCAACCCAACCGTATTTCTGCGCTCATATACACAGTAGGTAAACCCACACATACACAATAAACATCCTTGCTGCAAATTAAAGGACCAACAATACTATGCTAGACAAAATCTACTTAAGTTGAAATCACCTCCTATTAATTCACTCCTCTGGCAGTTTTACATTCGTGAAAATGTTCATTGCTTATCCTTTCCGGTTTTTCTTTTTTGCATTCTACTCTTTGTTGTTGTTGTGAATTTATATTATCTATTCTGTCTAGAATTGTTATCTTGTCATCATGATGGTGGAACAAATAGGACATCCCTACAAGAAGACTGCGGGAAGAGTTTCACATCAATTTTGTTGTGAATTTTCCAAACGCATTCGTTACATCGTAAACAACAGCTAGAAGTCGAACAAAACTAGGACGACCTGTTAAATGTGTTAACTAGAGTATCTACTGCTGTGCTATGTAATATTGTACTCCATTGAAAAAGAAGGCAATTTCGTTGGAAATATACGGACGGACATACTCGTGTGTGTGTGCCAGGATATACTAGAAGATATTTATCAACAATCCTATTCGACTTAATAAACAGCCAACAGAAAACTTAAGCGTCAAAATGTAAGGATCACAGCACAGCATCATCTCTGTTTTATCCCCTCCTTCGTAAGGGATAATGGTTAACTTTGAGAATTCTCGTTGGAACAACGCCCCCGGCAAACTATAGACCATTCAACTTGTTTAATAGACTATCTAAACAGTAGTTAGTGTAGTGACTGGTTTTTAGGTTTAAGAGAGCCTGATGGCCTCTCTGATGGCGGCAGTCGGCAGAAGCAGAAGGAAGGATAGTGGAAAATATTTCTTAACAACTTAAGCTGCTGCTGCTGGCAAATATCATCCTCAATCCTCATGTATCCTCTATCGTAACCATTGATCGTTCTTCCTTCCCAAAGTTACCTTCCTCTTGCCCTTCCACAAGTCCTGATGGTGGTGAATGTATATTTTTGGCTTAGTCTCGAGATTATAGGTCTCTATACTCTTCACTCTACACTTTTCACTTCACTAGTGAGTTGTGAGTGTGCAAGCTGTTTATTTTTCAGAATGCAGATGGTTGTAAACATTAAATTGGTTCTATACTATGAATGCAAAAGGGTACCTAGCATCAGAATCGGAATACACCATAGAGGAACTTTGGGTGCGGCGGCGGCATGCGGGTGGGTTCATGTCCATGGCGTAGAGGCATCAGCGATTGTTTGGTTTCTCATCTTTCTGTCAACAGACAAAGAATATATTGTATGTGGTGTGGTAGAGTATGTGTCGACAAGTAAACTTGAATATAATAATATTCACCAAGGCGAACGAGATATGCATAGGATCCAATCTTTATATTTTTTTGTTCGTCCTTTTGATGTTGTTGGATGTGATGTGTTTTGTAGGAGCATACTACAATGGCAGAAGAACCATGAAGCAAGCTGTGTAATAGTTTTGGCCTCGATTGGAATTTTATAAGAGGACAACAATTTCAAAATGTCTCTTTCCGGGTGTATAGTCCTCTGACTCTGACTTTGATTGTATAGAAGCCGATTCTATATTTCTCACTTTTCTTTTTAATAGATCCTTCCGTTCTGCCATACAGACATATCCACACACACAGATGAGAGGAATAAAATTGAAATGGCAAATGATGTGATGGCAATGGCAAAGGACAAAAGGAAATGTCTCCAAAAACGAAGCATTTTTGTGTATTGTAAGGACGAAACACGAAACTATATAGCAACAATGGACTATAAGTACGACAAATACGAGTAGTTTTTGGGTGTTAATCGTTGCGGGTCAAGAAATCGTCCACATGCAATGAATTACAAATAAAGTGTATAATAGTAGATATATACCTAGTAGAGACAGATCAAAAAAGATTTTGATTAAGATTTGAGGTTATTTAGGAGTTTTTTAATTGCTTAAGTCACAGTATGTTCATAAAACACTATTTTTTGTTTGTTAGTAAAAAGGACATTTTTGGAAAAATAAGGATTTATTTGGACCGATAAATGCCTAGATATTTATTTGAAATCCAGAAAAGCTTAGATTGCTTAAAGAATCCAGTATAAATATACATCAAGGCAAAGGTATTGAACCAGGGTTCGGAGTTCAGAAATCGCATTTCAAAGATTGAAGAAAACGCACTAAAAGGAATATTTTCAAAATAGATTTATAATTTCATATTGATTGAGTTTGGATAAATGTTTGTCAAGAAAACAATCGGAAATTGAGCAAAAAATATCAGCAGAAAAATACACAATACTAAAATACTGAAAAAGATATGCATGACTGGATATCACGAACACGCTTTTTTACAACTTTTAGCAGCCAAGCCACAGAATGAAAATGCGTACCAAAATTATATTAATAGTTCATTAGTTTAATAAAAAAGGCGTCTTTTTTCTAATAACGGTGAAAACTGAGTGAAAAAATGACATCGGGAATTAGCGACGCCTTCACAGACACAATTTAATGTTTCCATACAAACTATCGATAACAAGTATTTAATTCACGCCGTCCGCCGCTGCTGTTGGTGTTGGAGTCAGAAATGCAGCTCTGTGTTGAAGTCTACGTTGATTCGATGGACTATATCCTGAACAAGCTGATTCCGAAGGAAGTAGTTTTGCTGTCTACAGGTATCATGGTTACAAAAAACAAGAAGGATAAGATTAAAGTTGGCAAATTGGAAGTGTACGATTCTCCCGAAACTTCTGCCTATGGACCAGATGTATTTTCAAAGCTAATGCAAAAAATCTAGCAAGACGACTCACGGATGCGCCAAGTACCTAACATAATGATACCAACTTTGTTTGCTCAGGTGAATGAAGCTGAAATATACCAAATGTAACAAGTTTATGGAGGAGAAGGAATTTTTTTTTAGGCTACCGTGGATGCACTGCGTCCATGTGGAATATCTGTTGAAATCCGTCCAATGGATTGGCATATTAAGTTCGTTGAAACCAGCTCCTTCGTGACCTAGCCCTACTACAGCAAAGGACCTATTCAAATGCAATAATTGTCAATTCAATAAAACCTATATTTCGATGGACTTGATCACTTGACTTCGGAAGCGCAATGCGTAATGCATATGGCTCTGAAGGCGGTTGGTCAATGATTGAGCCCCAGCGCGGCAAAATGTTTTTAAATTAAAATTGAACTTAATAGACTTAGCACCACTTAAAGAAGTCTGATGATCGGACTGGCAGCCGTGAAATATCTATAACTCCAGCCTTTAATAAAACTTGGTGGTAGCTCACTCAAAAGGTTGTTGTTTCATTCTAAACCTTCAATAATAATTTTTTTTTTTTCTAAACCATTTGCATGCTCATAAAGTTCTCATGCGCCGAATTTTAGGTTTGAAGCTTAATGCTGATGTATTTTAGATCTGTCAGTAAAAAATGTTCCCGTGCCAGTGAGACAAAGAAGTGCCCGTAGTGTCTAGAATATTGCTGCCGCTGAGGCTTCAGTTGCAGAGAGCCCAAATGTGTCTCTCACACGTCGTTCTCAAGCGTTGGGCATCTCTGTGACGTCGTTGTGGCGAATTTTTCCAAAAGATCTTGGCCTACATCCTTACAAGATTAAATTGACGCAAGAACTGAAGCCGCTTAACCACCAGAATCGTCGTATGTTCGTGAATTGGGCTGAGCAACAACTTGAAAATGATTCGGATTTTCATGGAAAAATCATCTTCAGCGATGAGGCTCATTTCTGGCTGAATGGCTTCGTCAATAAACAAAATATGCGGTATTGGTTAGGCAGAAATCCACACGTACTCCATGCATCCCGAAAAAATTACTGTTTGGAGTGGTTTATGGGCCGGTGGCGTCATTGGGCCGTACTTCTTCCGTGATGATCAAGACCGGCACGTTACTGTGAATGGGGATCGCTACCGTTCAGTGATAAACGAATTTTTTTGGCCCCAATTGGATGCTATGGACTTGGAGGACATGTGGTTCCAACAGGACGGCGCCACAGGCCATACAGCGAATGTCACAATCAATTTATTGGAAACCAAGTTTGGAGAACGTGTTATCTCACGAAATGGTCCAGTAGCTTGGCCGCCTCGGTCGTGTGATTTGACGCCGTTAGACTATTTCCTGTGGGGCTACGTGAAGTCTATGGTATATGCCAACAAGCCAGCGACGATTGATGAACTTCGAACGAATATCGAACGTGAAATTGCAGCAGTATCGTCCGATTTATGCTTGAAAACCGTAGAGAATTGGGTTCAACGTCTGGACTTCTGCAAGCGTGCCCGTGGTGGCCATGGAAAAGAAATCGAGTTCCATACATCATGGCATCGAACTTACTTTCACAAGAATAAAGAATTTCATTGCTTTCCAAAACCGTTTTTGTTTTATTTAAAAACACTTTTGTAGTGCTCTTATTGAAAAACAAAATATTTCTGAGGTCTTGGAGATTTCCGTAGTCTCACAAATATAAACGTCGTTCCTCTTACCAAATAATGTCTTAATCGGAGACTTAATTCCGAGTTTTCCCTTATTTTTCTCCGTCAAAAATTAAGCAGGTGAATACAAATTCTATTTTCCTCAATATTTGACACAAAAAGAGGTCGTTTGTAAGATTGCTGAATTCTCCGAAATATAAACTCACCAATTGTCAGCCTTATTTGAAATCTTAAAATTTCGTAGTTTTAGACATCTGACAATTGCTAATAATTTCTTCATTGTATTGTCGAGTACAAAAATGAATTTGTGTTGAATTTTTGTATTTGATTTCGTATTTTTTTTGTGATGGGATAGGAAATGGAAACAAAAATGGGAAAAATTATTTCGTGGAAAACAATGCACTCTTATCACAGTCGCTGCCGATGCTAACGTGACCTTAAACCAAACCAAAATTTAAATTCGCAATTCATTATCCTAGCTGTCTTAGGCCCAGTTTTTTAGTGGCAAGTTAAACCAGAGTAAGCTAACTCTAAAAGTAAATTAAGCCACAGTGAACTGAGGAAAAAGTTTTTCGTTGGAGCAAACTCGGTGGATAAAACATCAAAAAGATCTGTTTTGTTAATACTGAGTTAACTCACCAAATTCGACGAGTTAACTGAGGCTTAACTTTAATCACGCACTGAAGAACTAGATCTAGAGTACTGCACGTACTAAAATAACTCAGTAAGAAGGTAACATTTATTTTGTTCCAATTGGATTTATTTTTGTTAAAACTTTTCTGTACTGAACTCCACAAAAAAAGTTCTAATGTGTCAGTCTACCAACGGTTCGACCATTTTTTCCGAAACATAGACATCTGCCAATCGTGTGAACTGACAATTTGCAACCTGACAATAATATCAGAAACGACATTGTCAGCACATTGTATCTGACAATGAAATCTGCCAACAGTGTGAACAGACAATTAAACCTTTTAAAGCAGTTGGCCACTGTCAACAGAAGCTTTTGTTATTATCATTATTGTTGGCATAGTTTTTGACAATCATCTGTACTTATTTTCAGCTTAACCAAGACAATTTAATAAAAAAAGGAAAAAGTTGAACTTTAAATGGACATTTTCTGGCCTTTCAGATTGAATACTTGTTTTTTCCTGTAAATCCACTTTTGTTAACTATTTCTATAATTTTGAACTGTTTTCTCTTTTTCATTTATAACCAATATGTCATATTTGATAATGACGTTTGGCCTTCTAGCCTTTTCATCCAAAACCTCATATCCTCAAAATGATGACCAATAATTAAAATAAAGCCATTACCAAGTATGTTTAAACCTTTTTGAAAAAAAGTCTAAATATATTTTTTGATTTATGCGGTAATGGATAAAAACTGTTATAACTGTTATAAATTGGCATGCCCTAGTCTCGTCCTTTTTTTTCTCAGATTGTCTTTATCTTTATATCCGCATGCCTAACTGCAAAATAATGAATAACCAACCCTAACGATAAGGTTAATTCGCCAGTCACTATAGGCTTCTTCTTTCAAGTCCCTTCTGTGTCTTTCCATTAAGCTTTTGTTGGTTATGGAACTCTGTTAACTTTTGAGCACCTATCTTTACCCAAAGATTAAGCTAACATCAAAGTTAGTGTATGAATGTGTGTACATGAGTGACTGGTGGTATAAGCTAAGCAATTTTAATGCTGGCATTCCGACAAACAATACTCCAAAGGGAGAAGGTTTTTTGCCAAAAGAAAAACCAAAAACTCATGTTAGCCTTGAACGTTTTTGGTTGGAGTGCATAACGTTTAAGCTTTTCAAAAATTGAAAACCCGCACTCATATCCCATCATGGTCCTTGTGTTTTATGGTTTTTTTTTTGTTGTCGTTTTTCCTTACAGCCTGTCTGTTTTTTTTTTTTCTGTCCCCCCCCTAAAGAAAAGCCTAGCTATACCCCTACAGAACAGAAACAGATAATATTTTCTTTATATGTATTGTATAAAGTCTCTAAGCCCCTTACAAGTCGACTGCAAAGCAATTAAAATTTCCAAGTATTAATTTTCAGCAGTCGTCTTTTCACTGTGAATAATATGACCATAGACGAGCAGAGTTTTTCTCATTTCTCTGTTGGAATATGGGGGAGAGGGGTACTATGGCGGGTTCTCCATCTTTTTCACTTCCGTTGTCCTGTCTCATGGCCTCCTCAGTCCTCACTGTTCTATGTGGAAACCCATCTTTCTCATTAGGGAAACGAATGGGTATGTGGACTCAGTGGTGCAAAAAAAAAGCGAAGAAAACCAACGGAAAAGGAAGCACAGAATGGAAAAAGAAAACACCATGATACATCCACTTGCCCTCGGGATTTTTTGAGATGACTCTTGCCACGTTTACATTGCCATCATGATGAGGTTCGTCCTCCGGATGGGGTATATGTATATTCAAGATAGAATCACTGAGCTGAATGCAAAAAAAAAAAAAAAAAAAAAACAACACAGAAGGTAGAAATGTGGAAAACACGGAACACAGGGCAAACCTCAAAAACCCCTTCAATTTTTCAAATGTTTTTAAGTGGTAAATGGTATGCAGAGGCATGAAGCTCGCTTCAATAACGCCAACCAACCTCAACATCCAAATTACGAATGAGCATAGATATCTTCAATGTGATAGGATGCCACAAAAAAAGATTTGGTTCCGGGGCATATGAAAGAATCGGGACGCGCGGACGGAAACGGTCCTGGATTGAGGATCGGGGATAGGGCGGTGCTTTGTCCACACAAAAACGATGTGACCTGCCAACTGTGTGAATGTTAAAAGGAAGATTTTTCTTCCTCTCCTCGGTATAGGTATGCTTTATTTTCTCCTTTTTCCATTTCCCAGCGCCGGCACCCCACCACTCAACGGCCTGTGTCTCTTCAACTGATGATACTAGAAAGTAGACCAAAGGTCAAAGAGTCACAATGGCTTGTGCTTGTGCTTCTGCACAATAGCAAAGTTCTGGCAGCAGCAGCAGCCAAGCACCCCCATTCCCGGTTATGCTGGCTCTTTGGCTCCGTCCAACCCCCGAAGGCTTAATATAATGTAATGGTGGAAGGTATAGGCTCTTGTTGTAGTATATAGTTTTTGGATTAAAGAATCGTATTTTTGTAGGCAAAGAGGTGCTAGATTATGCAACTGAGCGTATATTCAACATTAAGTTTGAATACGTCTAAAGGTGCTCCTGTATCTATACAATTTTCGAATGCATATAGCTTAGCAAAAAAAACTCTGTCCTAAACGTGACTATTAAGCTCAAATTCATTCTATTTCTAAAAATACTAAGTAAATCAGAAAAAAACATCTTTTTGCAGCAATTGGGACCGTATGTCAGCAATAACGCGCCGAGTATTCTCTTCCAAGGCGTCAATCGGCTCGGGCTTATCTGGGTAGACAAGCGACTTCACATTACCCCACAAAAAATAATCCAGCGGTGTTAAATCGCACGATCTTGGAGGCCAAGCCACAGGCCCACGACGCGAGATAATACGCTCACCAAAAGTTTCCTTCAATAAATTGATTGATTCGTTGGCTGTATAGCATGTAGCGCCGTCTTGTTGGAACCAAAGGTTGTCCACATCAACATCCTCCAATTTAGGCACGAAAAAGTCATTAATCATGGCTCTAAAGCGAGCTCCATTGACTGTAACGGCCGGCTTCATTTTTGAAGAAATATGGACCAATGATTCCCTCTGCCCATAGAGCACACCTAACAGTGACTTTTTGAGGATGTAACGGCGCGGCGTCTTAACAGTTGCTTGTAGATTATGATCACTCAAAATACGAATATTTTGCTTATTAACGTACCCATTCAACTAAAAATTAGCTTCATCGAATATTGGATGCGTCACGTGAACCGAAACATTATCTTGGTAATAAATTTGCACGATTTGCAAACGTTGTTAAGGAATAAATCTTTTCATTAAGAAATGGCAAACCAAAATCATCATAAATAAAGTGACAGCTGTCAAAAAGGCCAACTCCGAAAAAAGTATTGCCAGATTGAAAACTACACGTCTAAGAAAAACACCCTTTATATCGAAGAAGTTCTTTCAAAGAATTACAAAATTAAAATTAATTTAGGTACCTTAAATTGTTATACATATTTGCATTTTTTGTTTGTTATTGTGAAATTTTCAGAAACTAGGTCAAACTTGTATCTCTTATAAGTTAAAACATTTCAAAAGGCATTAAAATTCATTACGCATTAAATTCTACAAAACCCCATAAATTACTCGTAATCTGAATAAACACAACAAAATGCATTTGCACTACCTCCACCAGAAGCGGTTGGATATTATGGAAAAATGTATATATAATTCCCACGCCTTCTCTATGGCAAAGAGCAAGAGGAGTAGGTAGTTATAGGCACACTTAATTGAGATTAATGTTTGACTGCAATTATCATTTCAGATGCTATGCGCTTCGCCACCCCCAACTCCGTAAAACATTCATTCCGCATATTGAGCCTGGTATAGTACCTACCATCCGCCGGCATCCCCCCACAATCTCCCCCACCACTCTCCTCCTTTCCATTGGTATCTTAAAAGCATCCTTCAAATTATTTTCCAACCGAAGCGAAGCCAACGAGAACGAGCTGATTCCACAGCAGCGCTACATAAATGCTGCAAAAACCAAATTGGTTTCACCTTTCCGTCTTCGAAATGAATTCGGGAAACTCTGGACTAAAACGCTTTGAGACGAGTATACCTATGTACGAGTAGTATTGTGCGCTACTATCACAATAATTGCTGGCAAAAGATTCCGAATGCGAAATGTGATAATGATGCTGATGTGATGGTAATGATTGTTGCGGGGGAACTGGAGTTAGTTAGAGAGCGTAAGCGGAACTTCTCTATACCTGAACACCAATTACACTAAACGGTATGTTTAGAGGATCCTTTTTCCTATACCTTTGCTATGTCATGTGTATATATGAACCTTAAGCCATATAGAGAACCCTTTTTGCTAACATCAACTCTTTGCACAGGTATCTGCTTAATGCATTAAGCCCTGATGTGTATGCGAGTGTGCGTGTGCATGTGCATTGATAGTCCTTCAGTAACCAGAACCGCACAAGGTAAACCAAGCTGCTTCCTTGTTCTCATTCAAGATGCATTAGTCGCATCCGAAAAGGTACATGGCGCCAAATTGAGAGGAATGACAATAATTTGAAGGCTCATTGAAAGCATACTTATCGCTTTGCTGTCGTCGTTGATGTCATTGGTTTCGTTTTGTATCACAGACATTGAAGAAGACGAATACGACAACGACAACGACGAGCGGCACAAGCACAACTTCTCTCTGCCTTGGGTATCGATATGTTGCCAGAGTCCTTCAGATTTAAGAATTTGAAGAGGAATAGTGGTTTCTATTATAGGAGTATGCATATGCATACATGTATAACATTGAATTGGTCGGTGCTGTTAATTAAAATTATGCCCACAAACTTAACATTTTTAGCACTCTACACGCGCCCGTATACGTATTCTATTGATAACCATAGTTTCATATATAGTTAAAAGGGTGCAAATTTCAATTATTTAAGAAAAGTTTTGACAATTGTCTTGAATATTTATGACACCCGAAGTATTTCCGGGCTCCACGATATCAGCAACCCCTATGTGGGATATTCGCAAAAAAGTAGTTATATGTACATATATCTCACAAATAAGATGCTTAAAATCTCCAAGATCTTTAAAAATTCATAAAAAAACTATGTCTGACAAATAACCGAAATTTGTTGACCCTTTATGAGGTCACTAAGACATTTTGGATTGTGTGTCAATAGTTCAATATAGACTTTTCGCCTGTAAACTCGGCCAAATTCACACTTTAGCTAAAGATAATACTAAAAATAAGAAATAGTTTCAGTTTTCTAAATAGGGCTGAAAAAATCTTGATATTTTTGTAGATTTTACTTCAATATTCAAGTTAAAGTTAGTTTTACTCACACAAAAGTTTAAGTTGAAAAAAAATAGTTAAAGCTACATGAATCTAGCATTGGCTATTTTAAAATGGACGAGACTAGAGACATGCCAATTTATATCAGTTGTAACAGTTTTTCACAATCTAAAGTGGGCGAACGTTAACGCGCTTCGCGCGACTTGAAAATAAAAAGTGGGTGCCTGAAGTATGCCCACCGGCGGAAGGCCCTGGCACTGCGGGGTGGCATTAACAGTACTTTTATAAACCAGAACTGTTATAATTGACGTTTCTAGAGCCACTACCTTTTAAAATAGCTATATTAATACAGAAGACATCTGTGATACTATTTGTATAGATTAAGCTTCATTTAATTTGCCTCAAATTAAGCTTTTACTTAAAAAAAAAAAAATAAACCAAAGAAATTTGGAGCGTTCACCGGTGGAGGACACATAGTGTAGTGTTTAGATCTTTTCGCGAATATTGTGGCTGTTAGTGCAATGGATTGAATCCGTGTTTCGCTGGCTCGAGCATTAGGTTATAGGCAGCCGCAATATGCGTTAACATGGACTTTGCAAAGAAATGTTTGTCTTACAAAATTCTCAGCAAGCATCGGTGTTTTAATTTCGATAAATGTCGTCAAATCCGAACTGGCATCTTCTTCTGAGTTCGTATAATTTAAAGAACGTACAGGCGCGTCTTAAAAAAAATTTGTGGCCACATTATCCACTTTGGATTTAAATAGACTTTTAATCCAGATTTATTAAATCAGGATTTCTTAAATGAATGTCCATATTATACTTGTCCAAAATAATCTGGATGTATGCAAGTACATAATACTGCTCTCCTGAGACCAATTTAATTTAAATCAAATTAATAAAATAAATCCAAATGTGAATAATATGAAATTGGATTTAATTTGATTTTAATCCGGATTTAATTTTTAATCAAACATTTCTGCTCACAAAAAAATTATTTTAAAAAATCATTCCAAAACTTATGCCTTAAATTTTCGTATAAATGCCATGCGAACGCAAGCCTAGTTTCTTCGCATCATCTTTTCAGCACACTGCTTGAATTTCAGTAATAAACTTTCAACAATCAGCCTTCCGTCTAGCCACACACTTCAGCTTCCACGGGAGATTAATTATACAGAAACTAAATTCAAGCAGTTAATTAATTTGATATTTGCTTGAATTCTATTGCTGCTGTTCTTCTGTGCATATACAGAACAGGACGACTCCTTTGCTCTCTCGAGCTTCACATCGCATCGCACATTTCATTAAATTTCACAAAACACCAAGATCGTAGGTACCCGCAGTGAGTAGAGTGTCTTCCTATAGCGTTTATCCTCGGAACGCTTTGCAAACATCAAACCACAGCCATCACAGCTCAAGACATCTATAATGGGAGATAGGTTAGAACAACCGCTCCTGCTAAGAGTACCACCTCTTCCATTACCACCAATCCTGCCACTAGATGAATCTACTCGAAATCCTTGTGATGGCGGCAGCAGTACAGGAAACATAAAGAGAATACCAAGAAGCACTTGTCTGCCTGTGCCTTGAAAAGCCATAACACTATGAGCATTAGGAATGTACAGCGAAGTACCTATACCATATAGACTACTGCTCGGCTGTGTTAGAGTCGAGTAATATATTATTACTGATGACGAGGGCGAACCGACGACTACGACGATGGCTCCCAGTTCAACTTGAAAATCTTTGGAATTTCAATTTATCCTTTTAATTTTCAGTCAAGACGAATGAATAAACGATAAAATAATACAAAGCAAAACAAAAAATAAAGCAAATTGAGGGTGAGAGTGAGTTTTTGAACGGAATGCACTTGAGTCAATATTGCACTTTACTCGCAAATAACTTTGTCAAAACAACGAAACTTCTTCATAATTTCTCTTGAACTATGCGGCGGCGCGGCAATAGCTGAAGGTTTTCCTTTTCCTAAAAAAAATAATGGCTTTATCAAGTGGATATCAAGGGGTGGACTAAATAAAGTCATGGTTTTTTTCGTTTATACGCGGAACTCAAAGACATAAAAGGTATTTATGAGAAGATTTTCGAACAAAAGCTGTTTGTAATGGGGAAAAATAACCATAATTGAGAGGTGATTTCGAAAAGTTTTGAAAATAATTTCAAGAATTTCACTATGCCGCACACACAACAAAAGAGCTGAAAACTCATAAACATCGACAGCATCGGTTAGCAAAGTTGATTATCTAAGTTTGGTGCGAAACTTTGTTTTTGTAGATATTTGATGAAATCAAAATCAAAAGTTTGGAGAAATTCATTTCTTATATACCTACTACTTGTTGCCGAACAGTTTGTTGATTTGAGAAGATAAATTAAAGTTCAAAGTTTGGATATAGTCTTTGGCAAAAAAAACTTTGATGAAATATTATATAATTGATTATTACGGTAAATTGCTTTGAAACTGTTCATTAAAATGCAATTTTCATTAATTTAGTTATGAAATCTGAAGGAAAACTACCTTGGTTTTATTCACTGGTTTGTTGAAAATTGCCTCAGGGATGAACGCAGGAAAAAATGTCGGTTTTGAAAAAAATATGAATTTTTCATAAACACCTTATTTTATTACTTTACACTAGTGTTTTTTTGCAAGCCCGGAGGTGATGCCCACGCAAAAAAATGTAGTTTCCATACAAATTATCGATAACAAGTATGTAATTTACGCCGGTAACACAGTTTTTCTCCGTGCTTAAGTTAATGACCGAGAATTCTCTGCGCTTAGCTAAGCCTGAATGGTATTAGTTGTTATTGCATTTAGCATATAAATAACAAAAACACGCCTTATATTAGAGAAGAATTGTTTTGTAGTTTGCCGGGAAGGTATACTACTTTGTTTGTTTATAATTTTTGATTAAATGAAAGAGAATGGATCTTATATTGATAAATGTTTTATTTAATGTCGGCAATTATATGTATATGGAATACAATATCAGGTAAATGTCCGCCTCTGTTAGTCTCACCAATGCGAGCCCTTTTGAGCACATTTTTCATTACATTCTCACACATTTCAAGCGGTATTTCATTAATTTCATCACGAATATTTTGTTTGAGTTGCTCAAGCGTTTCTGGTTTGTTTGCATAAACCTTGCTTTTCAGATATCCCCACAAAAAGAAGTCCGGAGCAGCCAAATCAGGCGACCGTGGAGATTATAATCCCCTTAGATTTTTGAGGGTTTAATAGCAACTTTTGAACCTTAGCCCAGGCATATATCCTCTCCAAGTCATCCTTTATCCTCGCTGCACAGTCTTCCATAAGAATAACGGGTCTTGAGAACTTAATCTGAGCATCGTCAGCATAGAGATTCATTGTGGTATTATGAAAAATTTCAGGAAGATCATTAATAAAGCGGGAGAAAAGCAGCGGACCTAATATGGATCCCTGAGGAACACCACACAGAACCTTCAAAAATGAGGAGACATCAGGATCGGTACACTGGTAAACACCTGTTGAAACATTTCGTCTAAGTAGCTAGCAACTAAAAGTAGTGAGCTTTTGCGGAAGACAAAAGTTATGTTTGAGCTTTTTAATAAGAATATGGTGTTCAACGCTCTTGAAAAATCGAGAAGGTTTAAAATTGAAATGTTGATATAATCAAATTCACATATTTATTCTTCAAGAATTGTCATAATAGCAGTTGTACAGCTATATGGTTCTAACGGAAACCGGATTGATAAGAAAAGAGTAATTTGTTTCGGTTGATAATGTTCATAAATCTGATCAAGTATTAAAATTTTAAAAAATTTCGACATTCATGGCGATCCATGAATCATGAATCAAGGATTGATAACTTTAATTGTTTTGGTTGACTGAAAAATGATTTTCTTTAACGGTTTTTAAGCATTTGTATGGGAGGTACTGTTAATTTTAGTTACAAGAATAATTTTTATCTAAAATTAAAAAAAACAGCTTTTAAACTTGGCAATTTAATTTAATACAAATAGACAGAGTCGTTTTTGGAATTTATTGATTTTTCAAAAAAAAATTTCAAACTTTCTTTAAAAATCCAAAAAATATCTTATTGGCAATTTCGGTACACAAAATTATTCAAAATGCAACAACCATTCTGCAAAGGAAAATTTATCTAAATCAGTTGAACCGTTTTCAAGAAGAGCAGCTTATAACTAAAGGGCGTTTTTTTTAGATGTGAAGTTTTATAGAAGAAATAAAACGCATATAATTTAATGTTATGGCCAAGAATTCAGCTTTACTGTAAAGATAAGGGTTTGCCATTATGTTTTAAAAATTATTTTGGGCAAGTGGCCGCCGCGGCTAGCTCGAAAAAATCAATAATACGCCGAATATTCTCTTCCAAGGCGTCAATCGTCTCGGGCTTATCTGCGTAGACAAGCAACTTCACATAACCCCTCAAAAAATAGTCCAGCGGTGTTAAGTTGCAAGATCTTGGAGGCCACGCCACAGGCCCACGCTGCGAGATAATGCGCTCACCAAAAGTTTCCTTCAATAAATTGATTGTTTCGTTGGCTGTATGGCATGTAGCGCCGTCTTGTTGGAACCAAAGGTCGTCCACATCAACATCCTCCAATTTAGGCACAAAAAATCATTAATCATAGCTCTATAGCGTTCCCCATTGCCTGTAACATTATGGCCGGTTTCATTTTTGAAGGAATATGGACCAATGATTCCCTCTGCCCATAGAGCACACCAAACAGTGACTTTTTGAGAATGTAACATTTGAGGATTATCATCACTCCAAATAGGGCAGTTTTGGTTATTGACGTATCCATTCAACCAAAAGTGAGCTTCCTCGCTGAACAAAATTTTCTTGTGAAATTCGGGATCAGTGGCCATCTCGTTGTGGGCCCATTTACTGAACGTGCGACGCTGTTGTTCAGGAGTAAGTCTATTCATTAAGAAATAGCAAACCAAACTGAGCGTAAATCAAGTGACAGCTGTCAAAAAGACCAACTCCTAAAAAAGTATTGCCAGATTGAAAACCACACGTATAAAATAAACATATGAACATTTATTAATTTTTTTTTTTTAAATCTGTGAAGCCGATTTTGAGAAAAATAAGATTTTCCATTTTGGCCAAAAAAATCTTGTAGGATAGGTAACGTTATTTTTGGTCTAAAAAAAAAATAAAAAAGTGTGTCGGGGGAATGTCCATATCCATAAAACGCTAGGTACCAAGTTCAAAGTAAATCGACCCATCAGTTTTGTACTGGGAAGTTTAGTTTTTCGTAGTTTTGGTTTTCTCAGTTGTGTAAGTCTCCCTAGCCGAACAGGCATACAGACCGCCAGGCAGAGAGATGGAGGTTTTTGCGAGACCCACTTTTTTAGTCTTCAATGTCAAGTTAGATCAAAATCTCGATTTGAAGTTTTTTTTTTACAAATCCATAACATGTCATATAAATACCTGCATAGTATCAATATATATGTAGATATGTATATAACGCAAGTAAAAAAGAACCACGCAATTCCATTCTTCAAATCGTGAGCTATGGTCTCCGAGTCCATACAAAAATCCCATACAAAAATCCCATAACAAATAATAATAATTCATCAAACAACAAACATAATATCTCTTGAATGTTTCAACATCTCAATGTCAACATTTTCTTAATTTTCAAAGTGTATATGCGGTAGCATCGTAAATATGCCAAGTAAGGAGATTCCACCTTTTTTTTCAAATCTCATGGGCTATAATTCCCGTCGTGGTTATGTGTAATCTTTGAACATAACTTTGATAAATATGAACAAACACGCAAAAAATGAATCGAAGTTTTTATATCATTTTTATAACTGCGCTACTGCCGTGTATACGTATAGTAGCTCCTGTGCATCATAAAGGCACGATGCGGGTTCTTGGTCTCATGATTAAGGTGTTTCCACCTCCTGAATGGTCTTACGTATAGGTACTTTTTGTTCCTTTATTGCGTGTAGACGATATTAGAAACCTTTAGCAATTTTTCATTATACCTAGCCGTAGTAGGTAAGCCTTCGTTGCACACCTTGAGTAATCAAGCACATAATATAAAAACAAAGACTTGCACTCCGCACGGTTGGAAGTAACCAACGTTAGACCAACATCTTGACAGATACAACTATACCATATCATGTTGGAATAAATCTTACAGAGTTTTTAACAAGCAGGAGCTGATGGAATTTCCTATAGGTAGGTACTATGCTGGACTTTGGACTACCGCTCCTATGTAGTAGAAACTTCATCCCTTCGTCACCGCGCCAACCATAGCGTCGCATCGGAAGCAATACGGGACTTCTCCATCATAAATGAAAATTAATTTTACCATTATGGTACGGCAAGCCAACATTGGACCTTTTGATATCCCTTCCGGCTGCCTTCACCTAGACTTCTTTTGCCATCAAACAAATGACCACCATTATCACAAAACAACAACAGTCTGTATAATCATCATCATCGTCATCATCGTGACTTCATTATTCTATGGCGGGACAAACTAAACATAAACAGGAGTGTGAACGAACTCCAGGTTATGATGATGATGATGTTGTTGTGTTTGGATTCCATCATCTAGGAAATTTCTTTGCCAAGGCATGTTCTTGTCCATCCCATCGCATCGTGTCGTCCAATATAGTGGTCTTTGTCTTGGAATGATGTAAGATATCTGTAAGTCAGGAAGATTAAAACTTTTTACTTAAGCAAGAACAAAATTAGTCCTTCGGTTAGCCCAGTTGGGGTTTTGTTTTTGCATATTCTTTGCATATTCATATTTTTTGCCTTTCCCAAGTTTGATTTGTTTGTTTAGGATTTTGTGCAAGTTAAGGTAGGTATAGGTTGACGTTTACATAAGAATTTAATTGGAAAATGTTGTGGGTTTAGTAGTTTTTTTGTTTTGTTTTGTTGAAACGCGTTTAGTACAGGAGAAGGGAGGTTTATTATTCTCTCAGACTTACAATACAAGATGGAGCATTGCACTTTGGTGAACGTTTTGTTTTTAAACCTGTTGAATGTTGATGTTAAATATTTAAAGCAAATTTAGAAGAAGTCTCTAACAAAACTGCCCTTAAACTATATACAAAAAACCCAAAACATGATTTTAAGTTGAAAAATATTTCATTTTCAAAGCGGATGTATAAATAACCATATTATTAGTATAAGGTCTTTTGTTTTATGAAAGTGCGATAATTTTTGTTTTTGTAGTGCATTTTTGCAATGATTTTAAAGACTTTTTGGTTGAGTTTTTCTGAAACTAGTATTCGACACTTCAACAGGTGAAATCTACGATAGTTCAAAGCAAACGCCAACAAAATTTGAACTATCTTCTTGGAAAATCAGACTTTTCTCTTCCAAATATTTTTGAGATACGTCATTCTGAAACTCATGTTCGGTTGATAAGGTTCATATTTTATTTATTGTTTTATTTAATAAGACCGAAGCCACCGAACCGGTGTGTAATAGTGTAGTTTTTGTTAATTATATGGCCATAAATCTGTCTGTGAACTCCGTGCTCCGACGAAGTCAAAAAATCTTTAGCTTGCTCTCTGAAGTAATTTTTGTTGTCATAACTGAGAAACATTGTAGATATTTCCATTTGATTTTATTGATTTAAGGTCCAGATTTTCAGTGCGAGATTAAAGTTAATCCCGAGTTAACTCATCAAACTTGGTGTGTTAACTTAAGATTCACCAAGTTTGTTTAGTCGTTCCGCTTGAATTCTCCACAGAAAAACTACTTCCTCAGTTAACTGCGGGATAATTTACTTCTTAATAAATATAAATACACGTGTAATTATAAGTACACGTGTTCATACACGAATAATTAAATTACACGTGTAACACGGGTACACGTGCAATAGGGGGCTCTAGTTGCTACCTATTTCCATTATCCAGAGAACGTTTTTGTGTAGTTCATTTCTTCAGAATTAAATACAAATTTTGTTTATGCGAAGTTGGTTCATAAAATGTTAAGTGTCACACTCGTAACACAAATATTTGTATGTTTTATTATTATACATAAATACAATTTGTATCAAACTAATATTTTGGGTAATTAAGAAGAATATTGTGATCTACCTTCAGATAAGATTTCGCTGAATTTGAAAATTATAATAAGCTCGAATTTATATCTCAAAAGTATTTGTGTCACAGAAGTAACAAGTTGGAATTGAAATACTTAATATTTTTGATTTTACAATTCATTTTAAGTTTTTTTATTTTCAGATAATGAAGTTATAGTGCAGTTAGATAATTCTATGGAAAATTCCTATGTATGGGAATTTAATCTTTTTCTAGTGGATATAGCTAATATTATCCTCACTAAAAAGGCATGAAATTATTTCACTTTTGAGAGGTTCTTTCACGTTCGTGTTAAAATTTCAAATCTAAATCTCTAGCGAAGGAAGCACACATAATAATTAAAATGTTTTTATTTTTATATTGATACATAGTTCGACTTTCGAAGCTTCGCTAAAACGAAGTTCCCAAGTAAGGTCAAAGACATGCTTTTTTTTCTAAATAAATTTTTCGAAAGTTGAAATTCATATCAAACCGTTTCTAATTATTGTGTGTGGTTTCTTTTCCAGAGGTTTTCCAAACAAAATAGGCTTGTTTTTAATTTATGAATGTTTGCGCACTCTTTAAGTGGGAAAAAATATTAAAAAATTAAATTATTCACTTCCACTTCGTGTGAGGAATAATAACACTTGTATGATTTTTTTTTTTTTTAATTTCCTTTATTTTATTCTGCTTGCGGGTAAAAACCAACTTGGTCACAAGAGTAACATTAATTTGTCATATCCGTAACAATTTCAAACTTAAACTTTCGACGTATTTGAGTTTTTCATAGTTCATTTTTTCATATTTATGTGAATATTTTATAAAATCATGAGTATGTACATATAAGTGTCATAAACGTAACAATGGAAACGCCTATTTGATAAAAAGAATCTTATGAAAATATATAGATATGAAATTCTAATGTTTGTTTTACTATCAACTTGGTCACAACCGTAACATAAATTTGTCACATTCGTAGGTAAAAATTTTATACTTAAGTTTTTGACAATTTTGTATTTCCAAAGTTGTTCAAACCATAACCGTTGCAATGGGAACTCCCATTTGATAAAAAGCATTTTTATGGAATTCTCTATAGTGGAAATTTTTATTTTAATTTTTGTATGTTAAGAACGGTTTGAGTTTTTATTCAATAATTCATGAATGTGGAAAATCACATTTAAGTGGAAAAATATTATCTAGTTAAAAATGGACGTATTCACTTCCACCCACGTGTTAATATGATTACACTTCTATGACAACAATTTGCTATTAGAATTTAGTTTATTACATTCTGTTCATGCGAAAAAATTATCTTGGTCATTATCGTAACATTAATTTGTCACATCTGTAACAATTTAAAACATACAACTTTGATAAATAGCTTTTTTATGGAATTCCTTAGAGTGACTACTCCAGACTAATTTACTTCGAATTCGGGTTCGGAGTATTCAAATGTCCAATTTCTTTGCTTTAAATGACCTAATTCTGATTCCTATAATACCTATACCTAACCTACCTACTATTGTCCGATGTCTTGAAATGTGTTCACATGAATGGCAAATAATAGGAAATGATTCTCCAAAGCACACATCTAACTGTTGCAGCTATCTTTTGATTGTGTAATCGATACGCCTAGAACACAAGTTCACTATATAAACTCCACAGCTGAACTTATTTTAAGACCAAAAAACAATGATATCAACGTAATTTTTTTAAAACCTAGAAACAATGATATCAATCGAATGTAGGAAGTTGCATCTTCCTCCTCACTGTCATTCTATATTCTACTGTTCCTTCTTCACAAGAATACTTGGATACATTCCGCAATTTTATGGTCAACTTTAAACAAATACAAAAATATGTATATGTTGTTGGTATCTTATCTACCATATAAATGAATAACCGGTGCAGCGAAACGAAGAATTTCTCACGTTCGTTCCACAATAATTCCGTTGCTATAGTACAACACGAATCCGAATTCTTTCCAGATGATAGTAAATAGTCCTAAGGGCTGCGGGAAAATAAATTATTCAAGAGGAAGCAATCGCAATGTCTCTCCAATTGTAGGATCATCATCATCATCATCATGAGGACCGACAGACGTGGGAAATTCTTCCTGCCTGTCTGATGTATGTATGTATTTAAGTAAGTATATCTGCTCTTATAGACTATGGCAGACATACAAAAGTGTAAAACGGTCCAATCGTATTTTTTAAGCAATCCATGCCGTCTGTCTGTCCGCCTACTTAATTTGCATTCTCCGGAAAAATAATAAGTTCCAGCTTTCGGATGAAAATATGAAAAGAATTTTTCAGTAGGTATAAGTACCTATATAAGTAAAACACTTCGGGTTCAAAGCGTGATGGTCGATTTTCTTGTACGTACATTTCATAATATTTTTACTTGCGATTGCGATAAATAAATGTAATTGAAGGGAAAGTTATGGTATCGTAAATACATCGAGGTAGTTATTTTGATCAAGCAGTGAAAAAAACGACAAAGAGGCAGAAGTCCTAATTAAGCAATCAAATCGGAAGACCTCGTGTTTATTTTAGTCTTTTGTACAATTTAGATCATCTCAAAAGGAAACGCCTGCGATGACTTGATTACAATTTTTTACCTAGATCTTAATCTAAGATGTTCATTTAGTCCCAAATGCTTGCGACTCTTGAAAAAAGTCATCACCTTTTTATCAGAAACATTTTTTTTTTTTGTTTTAGGTCCAGTTTTTCAGTGCGAGATTAAAATTAAACCCGAGTTAACTCAACAAATTTGGTGAGTTTTCTCCGGATTAACTGAACAGATACTTTTGATGTTTTATTCACCGAGTTTTTTTTTAGTCATTGCGCATGCATTGGTCACCAAAAACTGCTTACTCAGTTAGCTGTGGGTTAATTTACTTCTAGAGTTAGCTAACTCTGGTTTAACTCACTACTGAAAAACTGAGTCTTAGTAATTTAAAAGCTGAAACTGTTTTTGGTTCATATCCAACCTTCCATAGACTTCTTGTAATTTCTTTTTCGTCACCAAAACCTTTGTAAACATGTTTATATACAAAGGATTTGAACAAAAATTCATAGAAACACTATTTATTATGTTTATATACAAATTGAGAAGGGGGATCAACTTGTTGCTAAGAACTGCTTCAAGTTGTTTTAAACTCAATGCATGGAATATTTTCTGGCAACAAATTTCCAGATGGATTATGATTTTGAAGTTTTTTTTGCGAAGACTTGTTGCAAGTTTTTTGTATGCACTTAACCAAGTTAAAAGGAGCAACTTACTCCTGAGAGTATTACATGGAACTGTTAGCAATTCAAGGCACACACAATTTTCGGGCAACATATTGCCAGACGGACATCCGAACTTATGATGCCAGATTTTCATTTTGAATAAAATTTGTTACAACTAAGCCTTAAAAACAAGAACTTGCGACTCAGTTAAGAGCTTTATTTTGATATTCTTTTATTCTTCATAGTATATATCATATGTAAAATCACCTTCAACATTAAAGCATTACGTGATATCATTAAAATCATATCAAGGATAATTTGAATATTTTTTTTTGTTGTATTGCTTTTTTTTCTGGGTTTCCTCTTCAATGTTATTGGGCGGAGAGGCGTATACCGTATGCATTGCTGATAAATGGCCATACAATCAAGGTAATTCTTCCACCTTGATGGAGCTGGTTGGTTCTCGGTTCAATGGTATGGTATAGTATAGTGGTTTGGTTTGTGATGGTGGGAGAACAGGAAATAAATGGTGGACAATGCGCCTCGGGCATCCTCACAAAGCTAAGAGGCTTTTGCGCTAAGTTGTTAAATGAGGCGCATGTATAAGGTTATTTGCGAATATAAAGGAGAATGGGTGACATAAAAATGTATATTATACAAATGAACCTTTTTAAAGGACTTTTCGAATTATACTATACGGAAATTATATTGAAATCATAAAAAATATTAGATACAAAAAAAAAATAAGAAAATGGAAAAAATTGTCAAATGTGCGAACATTTTCTTCGACAAAGGAAACTTATAATAAAGTTAGGGGCAACATAAAATTGCTTTTTCGACCTTAAAACTTTAAGTTTTATGAATATTTTTTGTGTTAAAGAGCATTAAATTATTCTTCCTTTCAACTGATAGATATCATTTCTAAAAATACCTACCTGATGATATTCTGTATGGCAGAACCTTTTGATTTCTTACTTTTTTAAACTATTAAATCTCTTTAAGAACCTTTATGTTCTAATAAATAAAACGGATAAGTTAACCTTTGTTTGATTTATTTCAAGAAAAAAAATAAACTGAAGTTAGAAAAAATGTCCAAACAAATGCAAAACGATTGCAAACAATTCATGAATTTTCAAAAGATTGCATTCAATTGATTGCTGAAAAGAGGAATGGGAAGCAAAAAAATATTGCAATCTCTTCGATGTCAAGCTTATGGTGATTGCATAATTTGAAGTCGAAGTATTATCGAATAGGTACAATTTTTTATTGGATTCAATGAATGATTTTTAAAGATTGCATTTACAAAAGATTGCATTCATTTTCAACACTGCAGCCTCTGATCTCTATCTTCCTGGACTTATACAGGGAAATACTTTTTTCGGAGTTGGTCTTTTTGACAGCTACATATGTCACTTGATTTATGCTCAATTTGGTTTGCCATTTCATAATAAATAGACTTACTCCTGAACAACAAGGCGTAGATTCGGTGAATGGGCCCAAAATAAGATTGCCATTGATCCCGATTTTCACAAGAAATTTTTTTTTCAGCGATGAAGCTCATTTTTGGTTGAATGGGTACGTTAATAAGCAAAATTGTCGTATTTGAAGTGATCATAATCCACAAGCCATTGTTGAGACGCCGGCCGTTACATCCTCAAAAAGTCACTGTTTGGTGTGCTCTACAGGCAGAGGGAGTCATTGGTCCATATTTCTTCAAAAATGAAGCCGGTCATAGTGTTATAGTCAATGGGAAACGCTATAGAGCCATGATTAATGACTTTTTCATGCCTGAATTGGAAGATGTTGATTTGGACTACCTTTGGTTCCAACAAGACGGTACTACATTACATACAGCCAACGAAACAATCAATTTATTGAGGGAAACTTTTGGTGAGCGCATTATATCGCGTCGTGGGCCTGTGGTGTGGCCTCCAAGATCGTGCGATCTAACACCGCTGGACTATTTTTTGTGGGGTAATGTGAAATTGCTTGTCTACACAGATAATCCCGAGACGATTACCGCCTTGGAAGAGAATATTCGGCGCTGACATACAGCCCCAATTGCTGCAAAACGTGGTCGAAAATTGGGCCTCTCGGCTTTAATTTATTCGAGCCAGCCGCGGTGGCTACTTGCCCGAAATAATTTTTAAAACATAATGGAAAACCCTTATCTTTATGATAAAGCTAAAGTCTTGGCTATAACATTAAATTATATGTGTTTTATTTCTTCTTAAAAACCACACCACTAAAAACCCTTTACTTTTTCTTTCAAATATCCTCAAAAGAAGAAGAATGCGGCGGCCACTTGAAATCGCTTCTTTTTGAAATAATGCGTTCGCCGAAAGTGTTTCGAATCAGCGCCATTATTTTCCTAGCTAAAAACGCTGTGGCTCCATCCATATTTCTTATTGAAAGAAATTTGGTGCAGTATTGAGCAGCATTTATGGTGTTTGCTGCAATGACTTTATTTTCCTGCACGTTATTCTATACACGTTCAGTAGTTTCTTCAGGGCGAGCGGATTGTGGTCTTCCAGTTTAAGAAAGGTCAAAGTCACAACTTTGTTGTCGAAAACGAGCTTTACGAAGTTTTATCGTTGATTCCAAAGCTCATGGACGACAGGTTGTGAACGGGAAAAAAACTTGTTTCATTTATGAAGCCTACAAACCAACCCAGCAAATATATAAAATGATCGATATGCGCGTTGTGTAAAAATTATCAAATAATCAAAAACTCAGAGCCAACATTTTAAACATAAAGTTACTTGAGAATTTGTATGCTTTGCTATTTGAAAGAGAAAAATTCTTGAAAAAAAATAAAGGAAGTGCTTTACGATTTGTAAGCATTTGCTCAATCTGTTGTTTTATTTACGATTTATATTTCAATATACCTACCTTTTATTTTGATTGAACAGAAATAAAAAAAAATAAAACAATATAAATATTAAATTTTTATCGAACTCAAAAGAAACAGATTTAAATGAATTAAATTTGTTTCCTTAAATGTTTCTTAAATCTTACCAATTAATTTACAATCTAGTTAATGCATACAAACCAAATTAATTTAGTCAGGTTTGCTTTAATATCATGTATAATTACCTTCTTATAGGTTTACAATATATTTATACATACATCACGTAAGCTGTAGACCTCAAAACAGATATCTATAGGTACTCCACTTATCCATATTGCGCGCAGTTTATCCTCATTACCTCTTATCCGACCATATAGTTGGGGTCAGTTTTAAGTGGATGTTTTCCCGACATTAATGTAATCCCATTGTTGGCTTTTCTGAGTACCTACATATTTATGGAGTCAAACACCTTTGCATATGTACATCCTACATCCTATACACCCACATACTCACAGGTACATCACCTTTACCTTCTTATACTCCATTGCAAGGACTGAAATAATCAGCCATCATATTACGCTGCCATAATGGCGGAGATTACTTAATTAATATTCGCAAGTATACAAACTGGACACATAACTGAATTCGATTGCATTATTATTGCAATTTAATTCTACCCTATGCGGTTGTGCGTGTTTTATTGTTTTCGCTGCAGGGAAATTAAATTGTAAGCATTTATGTGGTGGCGTAGATGGGTAAGTAATCGCTACTGTAACCTTTCATTTCACACAACTTCAAGAAATTATTTTAAGAACATTCTCGAAAGAGAGGGTTGGCTTTTGTCGCCATTGAACACGCGTTCTAACCACTAAGTACTTCACTCACGAAACTCAACCGCAGGAGTGTTGCTTATTGATTTAAGAGATGACACTTTTTTATTTCATTACAGTTTTACGATTTATAAAATTCCGAGTTTGCAATCTGGTTGTGCAACATTTCACTACGCTTTTGAATACCTGCTATTACCAACCGTATGGATAACTTGATAGATTGATTTTAGGTTTATAGAACTGCTGGATTGTTAGATGATAGATATATGGGACATTGACATGTTATCAGAAATTGTCTCCTTTTAAATTCAAATTAAACTTAAGTCCAGGGATATATTATGACACATATTAAAGAATTCAATTTAAACCAGGCAACTGTAGAAAAACTAGATGAAAAAGCTCATTGTCATTATGGCAGTTAAAAATTTGAATCTAGTCTGAACTTTCAAATAAAGTGGCAACTTTACTTTCAGTGATGTAAAATAAAAGTTCAAAACACACTTTTTGTTTGACATATTTTTTTAAGTTATTGTAAAAATAAAAACTATAAAATAACCAAATCCAAGAATTGAGAATTTTTTTAAATTTTTTATGAAAAATGTAAAACAGGTTACCCAATAAAGTGGCATCTCTGACTTATAAAAGTCTGGAATCATACTTCTACCGATATTGTTCTAAAGATCCTCTTGTTGAAATTATCGCTCCCCTACATAAGTGAAGAAAATTCGCCTAGATGGCAATAACCACAGGACACTCGACAGCTATTTGCAGCGATGACAGACGGGCATCGATTTTAGCTTGACTCTTACGAGATGGGTTTTCTGTTGTCATCGTCATCATCATCATTTTTGTTCTCATGGTATTTTTGTGATTTTTGTTGTTGTTGTTTGTGATGTATAACATCGTCGTTGTTCGTGATAGTCTTTTTTGCTTTTGCTTCCCTATGGCAACTTATATTTCACTTTAATTGTGCGGCAACCATAGCATGGGGTCAAGTAGAGATCACAGAAATTATCAACGCAATTTCCTTCATTTATCTGAATTACATGTCCTGTGTCTCGTACACGAACACGAACGCCGCAACTAACACTGCCACTATTAAGGACACTGCTCTTCGGGTTTTGCTATAACGAAGTATGATTGAGCGCCATTATGACTGAGCAATGAATGAACGAACGGCTGAAGTTGTGGGTGGTGGTCGATAGGTATATAGACCTTGGTTTCTAAAGATTGTGGTCTGGCCTGGTATAAAAGTGCCAGAGAAAGGGAGAAAGGAAGAGAAGCGTTTAACGATTGTCACGGGCATTCGATATGGTCCTTGGCTACCATTAGCACGATATTGTCTCCGTGCGGATTGTCATCTCTCCTTCCATCTTGTCTACCTCGATATTTGCTCGGAATCGTTGTGCAGGTCCTTAAACACTCTGATTGTGTTTATTGTTCAAACAAGGAATCAGTGATTTTCTTCTTCGTTCTATTCTTTGAGATGTTATATTTTCTTGTTTTTTTTTTTTACAGTCTTATTCAATCTCGTTCCCTGTATTTGCTATTATATTTTTCCTCTTTTTTTTCGTCGTTCTTATGGCTCTTATCTCTTGGCGGTTTAAATTCAAATGCAATCAGGAAAAATGAGTTATTTTTATTTTCATGTTTTGTGCGGTTATGGGTTTAGTTGTGTTTGTATGTGTGTGTGTGTGTGTTGGTTTGTGCTTGTTGTATAGCATTATCGCTTCCGTTCGAGTGAAGGATGCTCTAGGAAATTACCTTTGTTATGAAAGACGTTCTGTCATCTGTTTGGAGATTGCGATAACATTCTTCTTCAAGATTTTTTATACATATAAAAATATGTACATACATACTTTGTTTGGTACTTTTATATTGCTGTAAGGTAAAAATATAGAAAATATAATATGAAACATGTGTACTTAGTTTTATTATTTTTGCTGTAGTAATTTTTTTCCTCTTCCGAAATGATATCATTGAGATAAACATATGAACATAGAAATTGGGAAAGACTTGTATATTTTTTCAATGACATATAGAAGCTTAAATAAATGTGAACTTAAAAATGCGATTGAAATATATGTATACACACAGGTTAAATGTGATACTGTAAACCCCCGGATTGGTACACATCCTAGGATTGACCGGTTAACATAAATGTTACCTCAGGGACACTGCATAAGTTGAGAACTAAATTTTATTTGATATTCCATTCCGGACGTTTAAGATGCATACACTGGTAATACTCGCACACGAATTATAGTTTTTGGAAAAAAATTCCCTAGAGAAGATCACTTTGGGGAGTGAAAATTAAATTTTCTTAAAGTTTTATATTTTACCGGTCAATCCGGGGTTTTACAGTAACATATAAAAACCAGACAAAGAGAAATGCGGGTACATATTTTACACGTTATTTATCACTACAATGTCATATTTGACTAATATTTTGAGTTAACACGTTTCACGAATACAAAACTAGCCATAAAGAAGTGATAAATTTCCCGTAAAATAAGTCTTACTAAATAGCAAAAAATGTAAAAAAAAAGGAAATAATGTTTCTATCTCTGATGCCAATTTCAGTAAAAAACCGTTTCAATCCGTGATATTAAAGAACTGAGTGCCCACTTTTTTCTCTAAAATATTTGATATTACAACAAAAATTCCAATAGGTAAAGACAGTGACTTGGTTTGTATTTATTTCAGTCGCATTTTGGCACCACTGTTTTCAAAAAAAAGCATTTAGCCCTCTTTGTTGAACAGAGTACAGAGTTTTCATTCATTAAAGCTCCCTTCTAAAAATTCGATGGCCGTTAAGGCCTGCCTCATTTGACACATTACTTTGACTCAAGTCATTTGTGAATTAATGCTTCCGATAGGAAAAAGAGTAGAGAGCCAGTATTGAACGTTCCGTTTCAACTCGGCTGCTTTTCAAATGTGTGACGGGTATTTTTCGACTTTGCTTTCTGTTCAGCGATATTGCCAATGATGACAATGACGATGTTGCCAACCGCCATTAAAAACCATGTATTTTTACTCGGAATTGAGTGGCCAATAGACGCTTGGTAAAATGTTATAATGACAGTTGCATTTTAGAGATAAAGCATAAAACCAAATTTTGAGAGCCTAATTGTGCAATAATAATAACCAAAGGTCTAAATATGCGCTCCCAGATCTTAGCACCTCATATTCGGGATATTCGCAAAAAAATGTATACTTTTTGAAAGAACTAAGTGGCCAAATAAAATGTCAACTAATTTCAATAATTGGGTATAGCCATGGGTTTTTTTTATTGAAGTTTTAAAGATTTTTTCAAGGTTATAGAGATTTTTAGGACCTCATTTGTGTGATATTCCAAAATAATATACTATCTGATCTGGGTTCAATGGATTTCAACCTACTCTTTGGGTCTGAGTGAAGAGTATGTTCAGCGCCTATGTTGTCCAAGAAAACTATTAAAATAGGCGCTAAACTGAGACCCAAAGAGGGAGTTAAAACCCTTTGAAACCACCAAAGTCCACCCAATGTATTGAAAGAACTTTTGAAATTCGTAAAAAAAAACTTTAAGTGACCAAACAATTAATCTTGTTGGCCTACCTGACGACGGAACATACCTTAAAGGGAAAAAATACCGCGGTTGGTACTTCCTTTTATTTTGAGAAATATGACCCACGGGCTTCATTTTCGAGGGTCTAATTGTACTGCACCATGAGATATGTACATATGTACGTATTTATGTGTTTGGTCAGAAAACTATATAAGTTTCTAGGGGCATGATTCGTAGACTTTTGTTTTATTTTTTTCTTTAATTGATTGTTATTTTTTGTAGTGTTTTTTTTTTTTAATTTATTTTTGATTATATAATTACTTGAGTAAATCCTACTTGAGTATAACTTCTTACCAAAAACACAATTTATATACCTAAAAGGATTTATCAGAATGTCCATCAGTCCATAGAGTAAAAATAGAAGACCGATTCGAGTCTAATATGTTTTTTTTTGTCTTCTCCAAATTCAATGAAATCATGACAAATCATCTATTCCCGATTCTTTTTGTTTTCTTATCCCCAAATGACAATAGGATAGTTGCCATTTGTTAGATACTCAGTATAGATAGTAGATAGTAGCAATTCATTAAGTGCTTTATTGCCTACTCATAGGTAATTTAGTGAAGTTCCTTAAGGAACTCCCATGACCAATCAATCTTGTATAAATAAGCAAAGGAATGAATGTGAATATTCGACCACATAAACTATACTAGTCAATTGAACATGAATAGACACAAACGTATACAGATGAATGATAATGCTTACAAAATATCTACTTTATGCCTCCTGCGTATGTATATAAAGAGTTTCCTCTTTCAAAGAGTCCTTTTGGAAATATTGTATCTACTCTCTTCTGTATTGTGGATTGGCTATACTCTAAATAACAGTATGAACAGTCAAAAAAAGATCGATAGCATGCGTAAACATTTATAAGCCAATCAATCCAAAACCGGGTCAAGGCTGTTTAGTTATTCAATTCCCTTGGTATAATGTATACAATATAGATTGACTATATAGATTGATAGGACTCCTATAACTCGCTCTCTCAAACAAAAAAACTATAGAGTTTACGGCGTGATTTATGTTTTATGCATTTGAACTTTTATTATTGAATGGCCAGGGTGATTTGGAAATATCCATACAGGTTTTCCCCACAAATAAATTAAAATCGTCATTCCAGGTAAAGTTCCAATTAAAGGTCACGCCATGGTTCTTAACAGTATTCACATACTTGGTTTTTCAGCTATTAAGAAAGAGGGAGGGGAAGTAAGATAGATCTAATAGCTTTTTCTAAATAATTATGCGATTAGATTTTTTGGGGTTAAAAAATAAGACTGCTATGATTTGACCAGCGTGCTATTTCTGCAAGATTTCTTACATTCTTACATCAAGAAGCACTCTGTGCGCTATGAACAACTAAACACATCGTCGGAATACTAATTATTCACACAGTACTTAGTAAGATTTGGCAGCTCCTTAATGCACAATGAAAAGAGAAGGGGCCCCAAGATTGATCCTTGTGGAACACCAGTGGTTATAGGAAGAAATGGCAACAAATTATCGCTTATGGCTTTATGGCCCTCTAACTGTTACCCATGACGAAATAATTCTAAAGACACATGGCGAATAATTGTAACGGGTGATTTTTTAGCTGGTTTGGTTTTGGCAACACTGGTTTTGACAGCTGACGTGTGTTTAGTACCTTGTGTCACTGTCAAACAGCTTCAGTTTGGTTTGCAATTTAACCATGGATCGTCTTACAAATGAACAACGCTTGCAAATTATTGAATTTTACTATCAAAATTCGTGCTCGGTTCGAAATGTTCATCGCGCGCTGCTTGTGTTCAGCGATGAGGCTCATTTTTGGTTGAATGGGTACGTAAATAAGCAAAATTGCCGCATTTGGAGTGAAGATCAGCCAGAAGCATTGCAACAGCTAACAATGCATCCCGAAAAAGCCACTGTTTGGTGCGGTTTATGGGCCGGCGGCATTATTGGGCCTATTTCTTCAAAGATGATGCGAATCGCAGCGTTACTGTCAATGGTGAACGCTACCGAGCGATGATAACAAACTTTTTTTTGCCCGAAATGGAAGTGCTTGACTTGCATGATATGTGGTTTCAACAAGACGGTGCCACATGCCACACAGCACGCGAAAAAATGGCGCAATTGCGAGGCAAGTTTGGTGAACAGTTAATTTCACGTTTCGGGCCGGTCAATTGGCCGCCTAGATCGTGCGATTTGACACCATTAGATTATTTTTTGTGGGGGTATGTCAAGGCTAATGTCTATAGGGACAAGCCCGCTTCGATTGACGCACTGGAAGCCAACATCCATGCATTCATTCGTGAGATACCAGCCGATATGTGTGAAAGAGTATGCCAAAATTGGACTCAGCGGATGGGCTACCTGAGACGCAGCCGCGGTCAACATTTGCATGAAATTATCTTTAAACATTAAATTGCAAGGTTCAAACTATCGATTCAAATAAATATTTCATTCATTTTTTCGAATTTTTTGTGTTTTTTTTTTTTTTAAAGTTCTAAACCTCTTAAAAAATCACCCATTATATGCACCTGCATTTTTACATACATTATTTTATTTATCAATTTTATTGTCAATCTTATCCTAGCGTAACGGAGTACTGTGAACAAGTTGCGTTGGATGAAGCAAGAACCATACACAAATCATTTTTCTTAAACTATAGAACTGTCTAGCTTATTAGCTAAATCTAAAAATGTCGACTAACTTTTTCCCCAATCTACTTTTAACATAGTTTTTTTGTTAGGTAGATATTCTTAACACCTTTTGTATGTAGGGAAAAATAGCAAAAAATGTTGATTTTTTAAATAAAAAATATCACGTTTTCGGGTGTAATTCTTTTGTGATGTTCTTCGTTACAAGTGAGGGTGAATTCCGACCATCATCACAT
Organism: Leucozona laternaria; assembly: GCA_932273885.2. Taxonomy (NCBI): domain Eukaryota; kingdom Metazoa; phylum Arthropoda; class Insecta; order Diptera; family Syrphidae; genus Leucozona; species Leucozona laternaria. The sequence goes on from OW026368.1 coordinate 99,669,391, forward strand.
CACCCTGAAAGTTTTACCCCACCTCAAGGTTCTTCTTAAAGAGTTTATATATTTTGTTAGTGAGGTTTTGGTATATTTCCTTGGAAAAAGCTACTTTGTATTTAGATGAAAATATACAATTAAAAAAGAACACAGCGGGGTCTTTCGGACTTGCTTATAGTCAAAATAATATTGATACCTATATTTATTTTTGAATTCTATAAGAATTTGTGAATTTAAACAGAAGTATATCCCGTGTTTTATTGGGAATTACAGCTAGACGCTTTACCTTCTAACTTTATAAATCGGTTTATATGGAAAATATTAAATTCGTGTACAAACATTTTAAGGTTTTAGTCAAATCCTTATCATATCATAAACTGAAGTGACTAGACATGCCAGTTTTAACAGTTTTGGTTTATAGAAGTAAGCAGTGTTCATGCGGCCCTACAAGGCCCGCAATATTTTAATCCTTGCTCACGCAAGGAGAGAACTTCAACTAACTTTTTAGCCTGTACAACTAGAGACAGCTTGCTAGAGACTGAACATGCTGGAAGAAGCTTGTTGGTTAAGGTCCTGGTCTTCGCCGAACTGTAGTCAACCGAGTGAATTTTAATCGATCGGAGGACTATCACGCTGAAGGTCTGATCTCGAATCCAGCCTTTTCCACTTGATATGTTTATTTTTGCAGGGCTACTTCCTCTTGTGAGTTTTTTTTGATAGAAATTGGTGATTTGGGTTTTGGACATTGTTAGTTCCAGCTTTCCAGCACCAGAAAAACGGACCAACTGCTCAGACAGCTCGGGCAACGATGGAGATTTAGAAACTAATGACATTATAACATTAGTTTTGCCCCAGGTTGTAGTATAATATTTCTAGTTGATCAAAGAATCTTCCCGAATATCAAGTTGTATCGCACCCATTAATCGACCTTTATAAAAAAAAGTGTAAAAGAATAGAAGTAAACTCATATTACATACAAATGATGGTGATTGGTGGTTTGAAACGATAAGCGAGCTTTTCGCTTTATCCCTCACAATGTCGAAGGGGAGAAAAGCCTTCGACGCTTCATTGCTTTCAAATAAGATTTTTTTTTATCCTTGATTTTTTTTTTTTTTTTGAAGGTGATGTTATCCATTTCTTTTGATACGAAAAATTTCTTGTCCCGTAACCTTTGCTTATCAACCATCCATCGACGGTCGTTTGAAGACATTGTTTGGCTGTCGGTTTCATTATATCTTTTTATTTATTTTTTTTTTTTCGAAACCCACAGAGCAAAGAGAAAATTTAAAGAATTTTGTGGATTCTGAAAGTAACATGAATGGCCAAAGGATATTTCAAAGGATAAAAGGTAGATAGATATACAGACACTCCGAGCCGAATGAAATAAGATGCCACACCACACCAACTATACACTCATTTAAAGCTTAAATATTTTTGTTCTTCTATATTTTTTTTGCTTTCTTTTGTACCTTGTACATTGGTTGTGCTCTGTCTTGAGTTGTTGAGTTTTGTGTGTATGCTGTTTCAAGGGTATAGGTACGAGAATAGGCAAGGCATCGCATAAAATGTTACAAGATTTGTATAAAAAAGAAATCTTTTTATTGAGATGGGATTTGTTTGGTTCTATATTGATTTTTATAATACCTTTAAGATTAAATTGAATTTATTTTTGAGGTAAGGTATAGGTTGGCTTATGGTGAAGGAGAAGTGAGGAAGAATAAGATGGGTATAAGAATGGTGAACCTATAATAAAGTTTAACTTCTGATTCTGAGATGAAGAGATCAACATTGATAATACTATGAATGACAAGCAAATGGAATTTTGTGAAGGTTTTTATTAGGTGATGGTAAAAGTTAAGGTGTCCTCTTTTTTCTTTCTAAAACTCGATTAGCTTGGTCCCACCCAGATTAAAGTGAAATGAAGAACAATGGTTGGGCTTATGAATAGAAGATATCAAGTTTTGTGAAATATCTTATTTAACAGGGTGGACCAAATAAGACCTGCTAATGTTTAATACGAATACATTTTTTATTTATAAAATTATTTTCATTTTATCAAAGACATAAAGATTGGGAGATTTAATTTCACACGATCACACAATGAACAAAATGGCCGATCGTTATAGACGATCGGCCAAAAACATCCAGGTCGTCCGTGAAAGTTTTGCAGCTGGCCCTGAAACATCAACACGACGAAGTTCAACACTGTTGGTCTTACCGCGTGGCACGATTTTGAAGAAATATCTGCACCTGTCCCCTTACAAAATTCCAGTTGATCCAAAACCTCAATCCTGATGATCCGGAATAACGTTTAGAGTACTTCAATAATTTTGTATTATAATAAATTCAAAACATCCACACACCTTTATTCAAAGATCGTATAAAAAAAAAATGTGTGAGTGCCGGAACTCACGGTTAATATGTGTAAACATAACATAGCGTTTGTCCAAGCGCAGTTTTGAGGATCCATATTTGGAAGTCGTCCATACGTTGTTGACTACGTGCACGGATTTAAAATGGACTAGTTTGCTTCACCCTTATATCCCACCATGCTGAATTCCAAAAATATGCTGAATTTCGAAACGTAAAACAACATTCCCAGCCAGAACACCCTGCATTTTAACAATCTAAAATGAAAGAACATAATTATATAAAAGAGCTAAAGCTCAAAAGTTTTCTTTTTGACCGAACTTTATCTTTGAAGTCCTTTAATTTTCAAGATAAATAAAGGACAGATGCCTTAAGGTGTTTGGGATTTTTCTTTAAACAATGGCTTTATTCATTACAAGCTATTCTTAGTTTTGTCTTTAGAAGATGAACCTTTGTCTTTCTTCATAATAAATTTTTACTTTGAATCTTGTTTCATTGAATTGTCTGCCCAAAAATAATAATAATAATAATCCAACAGTAAAGAAGTGTTGAAGCAGTTAATAATTTTGAGTAAAGGATTTTTGAGATATTATATAGGTTATCTTCTAATCTAGAGAACAAAAATTAATAAATGAAGTTAATTCGACTTTAAATATTCAAAACATTGAACATTTTATGGCATTAAGTTAGTATGTATGGAAAAAAACGTGGGTCGATCAAATGTCTGTTGCGACTTTGCTTGGTTGCACATACTCCGGATGGAGGTGCAATTTACAACTTTAATAAGTTCCTGCGAAGCCTTGCGAAGCCTTGACTGCAGAATCTTCTGGATTTAAAGGTAGTTGCTGCGTTACCCCAAGCAAATATTCCATATCCTAACCTTGATTATACCAAAGCATAAAAAAACTTGTCTTAAAACAGCTTCAGTGGCGCGCAGTACCCCAAATGAGAAAGCACTTATGATTTCAAGTTAGCAGAGCTTTTTTACAAAAGCAAAAAAAAAAGTTTGGTCTCAAATTAAAGAGCTATTTAAGTGTTCTAAGAATCAAAAAAAAAAAATGAAAAAAAAAATAATTTGCCCTTAGACAAAAATATTTAAGTATTAAAAAAAAAAAAAAAAAAAAAAATTAACCCAGTTCAGTGGAATTATCTCAGCAATCTGAAAGACAAGAACATGATTTATTAAAATATCACTTATTTTCATTAATTGGTCAGCCTTGGAAATTATTATGAATTTTTGATTTTTAAGTCAAGGCTATAATAGAAAATGGGTGATATAACTAAAACGGACCACGTACTAAGAGCAGGTGCTCCATAAGAATTAGAGAAGGTGCTAAAAAAAAGTACCTGCTCCCGTTTCGTATGAATAAAATTATACTCCAAGCAGTGAACACCTCCTCCTTCACACGGATTAGGTGCTGTCATGCAACGAGTCAAATTCGTTATTTTTTTTTTATTTGCAACTCATTTCTATAATTTATTAAAAAACCAACGTAAACTTTTATTTCAATCGGTATTGTTTTTGATTGAAAATCAGTTTTTCTTTTAGAATTAGGAGTGTAAAAGATGGAACTTTTTTCTGTTTTGACTAGCATTTTTTTGTGAAGAATGGGGAAACGTTGCTTGACTTGCGCAAAACATCGTCCAATTATAACTCGTACTGCACTTATTGAAATGTTTTTTTCTCAAAAGTATCTGGATTTTGATACTGAGTTAAACTCCTTCAGGGAGTAAGTCCGTATCCTGAATCGGCAAGTAAAATGGCACTAGCTTCATAATCATTCACTGATCCTGGTCATGAAAGGTCAAAACTCGTAAATTCATCTCTGGAATTACATGTTGCCTGATCGTTAATGGCTGTGGAATCCTTTTCTGTTAACGTACTCGTCCCCATGGACAACTGATGGTTTGATGATAGGAACGTGAGTACAATCAAATTGCTGAAGGAAAGTTGTATTTTTCTTGCCATTCGCGTTTTGCATTCTGCAGTTCTTCAGGGAACTTACAAGGGAAACAGTTTTAGGGACCGTGGACTGGTCTATACGACAATGTCTTCTCCAATTCCAGTTTGAAAACCTGGATCACCTATGAAGAAAGGAAAAATTCGTATTTTTCAGTGCTTGTTAAGGCATCACCCTTTGTGTCTGAACTATTTAAAAGAAAATGATTCACCAAGATATCCACATTTTCTTTGTTGAATCTGTATAGAACGTGAAAATCATTTCAACATCCTTCTCTTCTTCTTTTATTAAATTTGACCTTGCGATTTAAAATTGGCTTGAACTACCCATTTATGAAAAAAAAAAAAAATATAAAAACCTATTGACTTATACGTTGAGCAATCAAATGAGCTAACTCCCAAATAGGAGCAGGTGCTCCTCTCAATGGAGTACGTGATTTGCTTCATTCATACCTTATAACGGAGTAGGTGCTTATTTTGAGGAGGTACTCATCAAACACGTAGATGCTCAAACCTTGAGCACCTTCTCACGTATTTTATTCATACCAATTGGAGCACCTGCTCTTAAAAATTGAGTTTTGCGCAGGTGCTCCTTTTTATTCATACCACCCATGTTATTAGCACTTCATTGGTGTAATTTTCGCTTTAATTGATAAAATCATTTCTATCCCTGACAAATCAATAAAATTATGACAATTATTATTTTTTCTTGATTTCGAGGTGATACAAAAAGTGTCTATTAAGCATTTTGTGACAATTCAGAACAGAGAATGAAGCAAGTTGATGTTTCTTACAAAGAAGACTTTTCAATCTGAAGATGAAAATTGAATAATATGTTTACCTATGTATTAGAAAAGCATTTAACTAAATCATTATTTTTAATTAATTTTATTTACAACTCAACTTAACAAAACACAATCGGCTTTTTAATATCCAACGTCCATCACAGTTCCTACTGTTCACAAAACCCCAACTATTTAAGCCCGGTCAAAATAAGATATCACAATTACAATAATCATACCCAAATCAATCATACTTTACGTCACAGAGCAACCAATCGTAACATATCACTAAAAAAACGAAACACAAAACAACAACAAAAAAAAAAAATTAAAGAAATTGTTATGTAAACAACAAAATAAATCCCATTACTTGTAAAAAGTCTTTGCCATTGCCAAACATCAATCAAATAATGCTTTTGACAACATCATATCTGCTCTGAGGATCTGCTCCTTTGGTGAATCTAAACAAATCTCAGCGCAAACAAAGCCATCAATCTTTATAGTGATGAGATGCTTTTATATGCGTTAGAAGATGTAAAATAATAAAAAAAAAAACAGAAAACAAAAAAAAAATGAGAAAATGTGCTGTGCTCCCTTTGGAATAATATTTTTTAACGAAGTACTTTCGGTTTATCAAATTCCATTCATGCTCCACCCGCAGTCCAAAAAAGCACCAAAACCAACAACAAAAAATGAGGATACTTCCGGCTCAAGCTTGTTTACCAAGAACTTTATATACTGCATATAATATAAAGACGTAATCATTTGAATATTCTTAAAACTTAATGGGGTTCCATCTCCCTTTATCCTGCCATCCTGCTATCTCCATTCCCATGCAGTAGCAGCAGAGCAGAGTTGAAAAATTCTTTGAGTTGAAAAGTCAAATAGAAATAATTTCTCAAAATCTTCCAATCGATCTACCACAAAGTCAAATGTTGACACAGTGTCAAGGGATACTCTTGGCCAAAATACTCGTACATACAAAATAGAAATATAAAAAGAAAAAAAATTCTACCAAGCGTACACATGCAAATGCCAAACGGAATCGAGAGTAAACCTTGTTTCGAAAATTGTTAAAAGGACTAAGGACATTTTTTTGTAGTGCAAAAGCATAGAAGTACAAACAAAAAAAATCTTGCACCTAGAGAAAAGATGAAACTTAAAAAGTTCCTTTGAAGAGCCAACCGGAACAAGGAACAACACACCACCACTAAAGACTTGTGTATACACATCAGGAATAGAGGAAAAAAGGAGCATTTTCAAAATGTAAGGATTTAATATTTGAAAGAAAAATAAGTTTTGTGAACTTCAAATCTCTTGGGTTAACCCAGTGACACATGTTTTTGTCACGATGTCTGTTCTTAGCCCGTTTGTTCAGCCAACTTTGCCACCAAAAACCAACACACACACACACCCTACCACTCTATAATAGCACAGCAAAGAAAAGCATCTTCCGTTTCCGGATCCCAAATGGCAACCCCTCTCTCTAACTCTCCTTTGGAAAAATGGGGCTTAAACATTGATATAAACAACTCTTGTGAGCACCATCTCTCTGGTAAGATATACGACTACCTCAAGGCAATCTTGGGTACAAGCAAATGAAAATAGAAAAAAAAAGAAATGAATGAATTTTTCGTAAAACGAAGAAAATTTTGATTCAACTGAAACTCAAACCACACCAACAAGGATAACCTGAAGAAAATAAATTGGCGTTTATTTGTGTTACACAAATTGTGTGTTTTAAGATTGAAAACACAATTCCAAGGATTTAAGTGCCTTGACTGGAGGCATTGTGTTAGGTTTTTTTTTTTTTTTTGGAATAAAAGAGCTAGACGCGAACATAGGCGTTTGTGTGAAGAATGCTTACGGTCTATAAATTGAAAATGTTGGCTATTTGACTATGGAGCTAGCGTGTTGTGTTGAATGTTGAATGTTAGGAGTCCAAAAGATAAAGAGTCAAAACAGATTCTCAATGAATAACAAGATGAGATTTTAAAATAAACAAATTGAGATGATTTTCACTATTTGTGGACGGGTTGTTTCATTATAAATAAAATCAAAATATTCTAATTCAAATATCCGCAAGGAAAATTCTTTTGTATTTGAATTTTGAAGTTTTTGTTTGTGTATTGTCTAGATTCTGTGAGTGTGTGAGGTGAAAATTGTATGCAAACAGTATTTTGTATTCATAAATGAAAGATGTTTATACATTTTTCTATGTCCTTACCTCCATTTTATTTTTTGTATTTTGAGAAATGAAAGAAAGTGAAGTTCTATAGAGATATCCAAGTTACCAACACTAACAGGGCGCCAACACTACGCGATAAAAAAATTTTGATACATGTTGTAATTGCTTAATTTTGTAAGATACAATTATTTGTGATTCCAAAGAACTTCTTAGGTTCAAATTTATTTTTAGTGCAGTGTGGGATATTTAAAAAAATTTGAACTTAGAATTATGTAAAAATGTATTTTTTATATCCTGTGAAATTCATTAGCAACATGTAAAATATCAAAAAGCAAAATGATTTGAAATCTAGAATATATTACCGAAAATAATTGATAGTGAATTAATAAATAAATAATTAATGTAAAGTCAAATAATGAAATGCAAGTAAAAATTGTGTGATGAAAATATGTGAGATAAAAATTACGAAATGGAATCTTGCTAAGCATAAATTGCTGGAAAATTAAATTCGAATTGATTAAAATATTACACACAACTAAAATTATGAAATGAAAAACAACCAATAAAATTCCACCAGATGACCCTTTACCGTTTCAAATATATTTAGAATATTCATGCAACGATAAATATTTTTGCTAGTCGTTTGCATGAACGCTCCTTAAGTTAAATTACAGCTAATAAATAGATTATTAAAAAAAAAAAGATTTAACATTTTTGTACGTGATCTTAGCATAAGAATAATTAAAAAAGCACGATAATGATGATTAGCTATTTAAATAAGCGTTGCTGATTTTTAAGTCGCATACACAGTTGAGGGTGTGTTACTGTCGTTAACCCTGCACTTATTCATAAGAGAAAAAGGAAACTGCTAAAACAACTCCGAAAAATGTTTTAATCCCAAAACAAAGAACAATTGAATTATTGAAAGAAAATGAATTTATGAAAAAAAAATCCTTGGAGCGGTTTTTCAACATTAAAAACAATAAATTCGGGATGTCGTTTTTAAGTTAAAAAAAAAACACTAACTTTTTTCCAAAATATGGAATAAAAACAAATTATTTGAAATTTAAACTTGAAATCGAAATCGGTTAAACTGTTCACGAGAAAATCGGTTATATGGCAAGTACTGTTATAGCAACAATTTTCGGTAAATTGTTTTCACCAATATGCCATCCATACATACATTATTACACCCAATTTTTTTTATATCAAAGTCGTTAGAGCCGTTTCTGAGAAAAATTACCTTTTTCGTAATGGTTGTATGGCATATATGCATACATATGTAAAGTGTGTTTTTTTAGACGTATGGTTTTCAAGAAGAAATAAAACGTTTATAATTTAATGTAATAGCCATGAATTTAGCTTTATTATAAAGATAAAGGTTTGTCATTATGTTTTAAAAATGATTTCGGGCAATTGAACGCAACGGCTGGCTCGCATAAATTCCAGCCGAGGGGCCCAATTTTTGACCACTTTTTGCAGCAATTTGGGCCGTATGTCAGCAATAACGCGCCGAATATTCTCTTCCAAGGCGTCAATCGTCTCGGGCTTATCTGGGTAGACAAGCGATTTCACATAACCCGACAAAAAATAGTCCAGCGGTGTTAAATCGCACGATCTTGGAAGCCACGCCACAGGCCCACGACGCGAGATAATGCGCTCACCAAAAGTTTCCTTCAATAAATTGATTGTTTCGTTGGCTGTATAGCATGTAGCGCCGTCTTGTTGGAACCAAAGGTCGTCCACATCAACATCATCCAATTCAGGCACGAAAAAGTCATTAATCATGGCTCTATAATGTATCCCATTGACTGTAACATTATGGCCAGCTTCATTTTTGAAGAAATATGTACCAATGATACCTTCTGTCCATAGAGCACACTAAACAGTGGCTTTTCGAAGATTTAACGGCGCGGCATCTCAACAATGGCTTGTGGATTATGATCACTAAAAATATGACAATTTTTTCTTATTAACGTACCCATTCAACCATAAATGAGCTTCATCGCTGAACAAAATTTTCTTGTGAAAATCGGTATCGGGGAACCATTATTTTGGTAATAAATTTGCACAATTTGCAAACGTTGTTCAAGATTAAGTCTATTTATTATAAAATGGCAAACCAAACTGAACATAAATCAAGTAACAGCTGTCAAAAAGACCAACTCCGGAAAAAGTATTGCCAGATTGAAAACCACACTTCTAAGAAAACACCCTGTTAAATGTTTTAAAAATGTCTCCTTTTTGGAAAAAAAAAAGATTTGTTCTGCAAAACCCTTTTTTTTTCTTTTTTAGTAACCACTGCTTGAACGTCCGTTGGTTGAAAATAAAATTTCTATTTTTTAAGCACACGTGTGTCCTTGTTGACAGGTATATGTATGTTTTGTTTGCAGAGAATTTCCAAAATCAGTCTTTATTTTTAAACCAATATCTTATATCTCCAAGTTAAGCCCGACTCACAGTACATAAATCTTAGCAAATAGGTAGATATATTGAGCAGGTTTTCACAGGTGCGTGTCAGATATTAAAATGGCTGCACGACTGTCTTCAAAAACTACACATTGCATTAAAAGAAACAACAACAAATATTTAAATTTTGACTGAATCCGCCATTTTAACAGATGTGCAGTAGAACTGAACAAAAATGAAAACGCAAATGATATATTCTTTACTAGGTGTATTGTGAGCTTGAATTTTCATGATCCGCAAGAATAAAATAAAATCGTGCACTGTGGCGTATGCGTAATTTAATTTTTTCAGCGAAATATTAAATGTAGAAAAATGTTTTAATTTTCAAATAAAAAAGTGATATTTTAAAATAAAATTCATCGAATTTAAGTCGTACAGTCACACTTGCTTGCTTTAATAGTTTAAATGGCTTAGGCCCATTTGCTGAAACGAAACTTAAATATTTAAGTTCAACATAAGAGCTTATGTGACAATTTAAGATGAGGAAGAAATAGATCATAAGCTTATAAGTTAAACATAAATATTTAAGTTTCGTATCAGCAAACGGCTCTTAGATTTTTATAAGTAACAATGATTTTGATTTGATATTTACTTTGCCGCCATTACCAGTGTAAAATTAAAAAAAAAAAAAAATTGTGCACTTTGTGGAGTTGCTTCTCTTTTCCCCAAAATAATAATTTTTTTTTATATTTCTTTCAGGTAATTCCATTAGTCATCTTTTTCAACAGCTATATATGTACTATATTACTGACCTCTGAAGGCACTAGGAGAATTTACTATAAAAACTAGTAACAAATGTAAAATTTTTACCCGAAGCCCTGACTTATAAAATCCATGGTAAGTTTTCTAACATAGCTGTTATCAAAATATTTAAATCAAATTTTTTAAAGCTTTTTTTCAGCCACTATTCCAAACTGGTTAGGAATTATTTTGTTTTATTTAATAGTTTTCTTTAAATACAATCTTTATCAATGAAAATTAATTAAATTTCTTAATAGCGGGTTCTCAAATACTTTTTAATATCTTATATATTAAGCCTTACACTCCTTCTTTAATTTATGTAAACTTACAGAATGAACCTTTCTTAATATTTCATCAATACCCGTATAAAAAAACCCGTAACAATAAAACCTCAATTTTTAAATCACTCAGAAAAACGTCTTAAAAAAAAGCGTACTGCACTAGTTGAAATACCTTCACCTACGCAATACACATGCTTCCTGCAAAACATTGCAATATTCATCCTTTAATTCAAAAATAACGCATAGCAGTGTCTACTGTCTCTTGAATTCCAAAATAACAATGTCACTACACAGCCAGCTATTTTCAGGACATCCGTTCACAGTTGGGGGAATTGAAATGCCGCACCTTGGCTTGCATTCCTTTCTCAACAACAACTGATGATTATAATTATTGTGCTTTTCCCTTGAATGTGCAGCGTGAACAATTTAATTTCGTCTGTCAACTCGAGTTTCCAGCGTTAATTTCAAGGGACGAATGAATACGTCATCCTTATCCGTATCGCGCGTAATATTAATGTCCTCCGCTTAGTGTGTCGCCATTTGTAAGTGCACATATAGTTGTTGGCGTATGGAGAATGGAGTATGTGCGTGTTCATATGGATTTTTTCGTATGCAAGTAATTATATATACACACTCGAACTTATATTACCTACCGCGCACACACACGTTGTAACTACTGCTTCCTTAATTATGCAAATTTCTCCAACACCATGGAAGCGTGCTGCGTTGCACACAAACAAAAACAGTTTTCCCATTACAACCAACGCACACACCTCCCAATGGATCCTTCAAATTACCGCAACAAATGGCAAAACATGTCAAACTAAAAATGAAGCTCCATAAAGCAAAATGACAGCCTTGTAGTTGAATATCCCGGTGCGACATATAGTGCCACCACCGTGCAGCGGCGGCCGTGCAGGACTAAGGAATACCATATTTACTTGAAGTGTTTTTGGCTTGGAATCCTGGGATCCTATACCTACAAGCACATATTTTGTTGTTGTTGGCACTTAGGATTGGTGTGATGTATTTTTTTTTGTTGTTGTTGTTGTGTGTTTTTGCGAGCCTCTACAATTTCAAAAAAGTTCAAAATGACTTTTGCTCATTTGTTAAATGCTGAACCAAAACATGTCTGCTATCATGCTTGGATCAGGATTCAGTTTAGTGGCCGCAATTCGCACGCTACGTCACCCCCACCGCGCGACGCTGACGTCGAGGTTGCCATATATTACATCCACTTGGAAGGACCATGTGCAAAGGGTGTCGAATGGATATAATGGTGAAGAATGAAGACTGATATTAAAAGTTCTTTTTTTTTCCCGCAACAGGACATTGCCACAGTGTCGTATGAGAGCGAGTGTCACGATTAACACATGAGTGGCGCTTTCCTGATTGATATGTCTAGACTTGGATTGCATTTGTTTTGTGTTGTGGTGTGTTCCACCTTGGTAGCATTTGTTTGTTGGCTTTAATAATGAAAAAAAGCTACAAATGCAGGGCTAATAGTACGATATTTTAAGCAAGGAACCAGTGGCTTGGCGTCCATATAATCCCATAGTTTCCTACTGTCTTCTCCTTTTAGATTTCCAAAAAACAACATAAAATTGCTACAATTGAAATTTTAAATTTCCGCCAAATAACTTCTTTTTTTTTTTGAAAATGGCGCAAAACATCGAGTGTAGCTTCGGCTGTGTGGCACGTAGCGCCGTCGTCCTGTTGAAACCAAATGTTGCCAATATCCTTCTCTTCAATTTTTTGTGAACAAAAATTCGTTCAACATGGCCCGATAACGATCGCCATTGACTGTAACAGCCACTCCTTGCTCATTTTCGAAAAATGGCCCAATTATGCCTCTGGACCAAAATCCGCACCAAACAATGACTCGTTTAGGGTGTATCGGATTTTTAATGTATGCGTGCGGGTTTTCTGTGCCCCAAATGCGACAATTTTGCTTGTTTACTACCCGCCAATGTTCTAGATTTCATTAAAACATGCAATTCTATTAAAGAAAGCATAATTTTGGTTTAACGACAAATTAGTGATTTTTCAAGAAACTTTCAATTTAATTTTAAAAGATTATTTTTTTCTGAATTTTTCTTAAGTTGTTGCATGATTTGGCTTTTCGGAAAATCTTCTTTAAAAAGCAGGTTTACTTTGCTTTAGGCTTATTGTTAATCTGTATTAATGTAGAGTACAGAGAATAAAGATTCTACAGTTTGCAGGTTTTTTCCAACATCCCATTTTAAATTATTCACGCCATGTCACTGCAAGGCAACCAACCTATCCATCATAATTAAGTTGAAATTATACTTGAAAATCAACAAATTTAAGGAATTATCAAAATAACCGCGACGCTCATTAATGACAGCATAAATATTATTTACCCAGTTAAGAGCTGTAAACATATCTATTTACTCATCTTTATTTTGTTCTGTTATCAAGGATTTCAATTTAAGGACCAATTTAACTCAATGGAATATAAATGAAAAATTCACCATCCTTTTGACTGATATGACTGAAGGACCCTTGATATTTAAACTTTTACAATTATTTTATCCTTTTAATAGAAAAGTGGAAAAAACGAAAATGCCAAGTAACTTCCAACCAACTAGAACTAATGTGCTAGCGTTAAGTCAATCTTCAACCAAAAAAAATGAATAAAAAAATAACAAACATCACTGCTGTATCTAGTTGAAGAAAACAAATACAATTCTGTACCTCATCTGAAATAAATCAAAATATCGAAAGAAAAAGAAAAACACACCCGCCTGTCGATTCCAAACTAATTTAACTAAAACCTCAATAGCAATAGCCACAACCAAAAAACTCTCTCACAAACACAAACACACACACACACATGTAATGAAAATCATACAAAGTTAAGCTAAGATCTATCATCCCCACTTAGCTGAAAACTACTAACAAACAAAGCTAAATTGAAGAAAAGTAATTTTCAACTTGCAATTCACTGTAAGTGGATAGTGAAGGACTCTCTCTCCCTATCCAATATAACAGCCGAAGCCGAATATAGCTTGTATATCTACATACAAAAGTTCTCCTCATTCACAAACCAACATAATTTGTCTGCCCAAAAAGACCATTAAATTTTCAGCTTACAGTTTAATTAGCCTTCTCGCATTTGGGATCAACTCAACAGAAAGAGATAGAAGGTATAGGTATACAATTATACGATATGTACCAGAATACGGCAGGAGTTCACAGAAGAATACTTAAAAAAAAGCGAAAATAAAGAAAAAACATCTACAACAAACAGTTTATCCTGCCTACAAATCAGATTCATCAGATGGGGAGCCGCATTCCGCAGTAGAAAAGTTCTACAAAAAAAGATAGAACAAAAACAAAGAAACGAAAAAAAACGAGAGAGTAGAATGTCCTGCTCTATTTCAAACCCATCACCTTATACCCATCATCAGAGCCAAAATCACATCCAGGCAATAAGAGCCTATGCAGGTTCCATCATAGCTTCACTTGTCCCCATCATCTCACTCCGACCCTGAAAAAGGATACTTTGAAAATATATACATGTATTTATTATGAAAATCGGTATCCTCCATCTTCGTGCAGCCATACTTTGTGCTTAGTGGGTAGTAATAAAACAAACTTTTCCACTCACAGGAAACGAGAAATTCTGTTGTAAATCTTTTATCCCTTTCCGTGTCCTCGTCGCCGCCACCAAAGTACTCGTATAGCAAAAGGAGCTCAAACCACATGCATACAGGATATTATTCTACCGTCAGGGGGCTCAGTGTAAAGGTACATAGTTATATAAATATACTTGTTTGATGAATTTATCGTGTAGCTGTGTATCCTTGTGGATAACCAGCAGTATGAACAAGGAGCGCAATGTGAATTTTTGGCAGGTCTACGATATTTGTATATAGGTGGTAGGAGGAGAGGTAGGTATAGGTATACCAAGGTCATTTGTAGTATAATAACCTTCATATAATAATTTAGTTAAAATGTATGAATTTTAACTTTGAATTATAAGAAGAGAAGAAGATTTTGAGAAAAACCTAATCTCTGAGAGATTAAAGAGGATTTACTTGTTGTTTTTGAATTAACTTTTAAAGCCTTTGGGTATTTAAAGACAATCTTACAAGAACAACATAATAACAACAATAAGTTCTTTGGCAAAAATGGATTTTCGTGTTATGAAGATTAATCTTCAATAAACAGCTGAAAATTTAAATTCTAAATTTTGTAAAACACAAACAAAAAGAAAAACAAACAAAACATGAACCCTTTTAGCATCGGTCAATCCACCTTTATCTCCTTGACTTTAAGTTTACTCGTAATATTTATTCATATTTATATAAATTTTGAAAAATATATTTTTTATTTAAAACATTTTAAAATACATTTCAGTTGTTATCGTGGCTTCATTGTTCTGCCTTATCGAACTTAGTATGTAATATTTCAGTTAAAGTTTCAACACACCTGTGTTTAACTTCTATGGCTTTAGCATTCCTGCAAAAAAGCCAACAGACCACTGTTTTGAAAAACACGCAGCAGTTCTTTAGTAAAAAGAAGAACAAAATTGGCCTTAGCTTCGAACCCTGTGGTACTCAAAGTAAAACTGCTTTATCATCGCTGTACGTCTCTTTGATTCTTACAAAAAATGATGCATCGTTCAGATAATTTTGTAGTTTTGTTTTTTTGCACTATTCTCGTTCTCTTTCTTATCTCTTCGTTTCTAATTCTATGTGTTTGTCTCATGTTCAGCAATTTTTGTTCCATTTTCATTTGGCAAATCCTCAATTTATCATGTGATATAATTGGCCAGATATATCAATACAAGTTGGCCCGCCTTTCTTCGCAGGGGTAGACAAAACTAAGCTTCGCAAAAAAATTACAAAAGAAAATATTATTTTTTGACTTTTTGTTTCTTGGTTTTAACCCACTTCACGTTATGAAAGGATAAATTTGTAAAAATATGATCCTCCAAGTCCAACCTTTATTGCTTTCCCAACACAGAAAGAATGTTTGTATTCGAAAACCGCTGTTTTTTTTATCCTATTTCACTCTATTAATAGCATTTTTTTCTTAACTCGGACATTTTTTTTTTATTTTTACCCCATTTCACCCTACAAATAGCAAAATTTAAAAAATATACTTGAAGCAATGTTCTAAGAATAAACTTTTAAACGCAAGTAGAGTTTTTTTTTCTCAATCGGATACGTGTTTCTCATATTAACCCATTTCACCCTACAAAGTGAATTTTTCCGATATTTTAGTAGTTATTATGCTATTCGGGGGAGAAAAATCCAACACATCAGAGATCATTAAAATCGGCCCAGCCGCTCTTATGTAAACAACACCTTAAAATTTCGTGGACGGTGATTGTCTTGTATGTTTGTTTCGTGCTCGAAGATTGAGGAAGATTGAGCACTGTAATGACATGAGATGACGTGATTTCGTCACAATTAAGTACTATATTAACAATTAGTTTAGAGAATTTTTCAGGATATTTCTTGGACAATGTTTGTAGAGATTTCTCTAATGGGAATTTCTTGGTGATGACTTAATCGAAATTTAGCTTTTTCGTTCCCATTATCTCGTTTATACAGGGTGTGCCATCTTTTAAGTGACATGGATGGTCTGTCGGCTGGTCCGTTTCTTTGAGTCAATTGCACTTAATATAAACGGAAACACGAATCTTCTCGGCAAAACTCTTTCTTACCGCTTGAACCAGTTCATTTGCATCTGCGTGTCTGTACATCCACTGTAATTTGAGCTAGATCTTAAACGGGTAGTCCGATTTGCATGGAATTTGGTACAGGGCATTTTTATGTAATTCCTTAGGGGGGAATTTGAATATTTGGAATATCTTGGGGGTTGATGAACGGCATGTTGATAATCTCGCGCTGTTCCGTGCTCAACAAAATTCGACACCAAACGACGAATAGTGTTGTCAGACGGTTCTTGTTAGCCATTAACACAACTAAACGACTATTAACAATGTACTCCGTCAAGGTGTGAAGTGATTCATGGTTAAAATTGTACTGAAATGACGTTCAAGAAAATGTCTACTCAAGTCAATCGGTTGATAAATGTCAAAGTTATTAAAGGGTTTATGGGTTTTCAAAGTCTATAAATGTAAACATACTTTTGCATGAGTTCGACCTAATTTTCAGTTTTGTCTACTCCGAATCATTCATATGCCCGCCTCAGCTTCGCTGGCAGTGGTTAAAGCAATATGTGTGGCGTTATGCTGACAATAGCGTTTCGA